>JAGDQO010000039.1:1200000-2400000 GCA_018342035.1 Solanum appendiculatum | reverse complement strand
GTCCCAACAAGAATGATCCTTTTTTCAAAATTCTCACTTTATTTCTTAAACTACGTGTCCAGTCAAACACTTTGACATAAATTGCACTGACCTTACGATATTGGCAACCTCGTGAGAGTATTCTTGTTCATTCACTCCAACAACATAGGTAGGAATGTCAGCACCTTTTGCTGGAGCAGTGATGATAACTTTCTTCGCACCAGCTTGGATGTGCTTCCCAGCACCCGGACCATCAACGAACACACCGGTTCCCTGTGAGTTTTCAAACAAACATTATTAGGTAGCTTAATTATCACCTTTTCTCAGGATTCATCATGTGGAATGCTAGGCTTGTTATTGATCAATGTCAACAATTTAAATCTTGTTAAGCAAATAATGAGTAACTTTTGGTGGATCAGGCACGCATCTGGCAACATTTTTGAAGGGTCCGAGCAACATAGGTATGCATCACTCAAATTTAGTTTAATCTTTAGTTAATTAAAATGTGTTCTAGTCCCTACATGTGAGAAATATGTTATATTTTGACTATTTTTTGAACTATAGTACTCTCAATATAGAGTAACAGTACACGTTTAACTTAACACATCTCGTAACAGCAATGGTTAATAATTCCGCTATAACTTGTGAATACTCATAAACAACGAATCAAGAGTGCATATTTTAGTTTATTGAAGGTTAAATGTGTCTAATCAGATATTACAACAAGAAGACAACAACATATACCCTGTGTAATCTCACAAGTAGAATCTGGGGAGGGCGATATGTACGCAACCTTGCCCCTACCTTGTGAACATAACCAGGTTATTTCTAATAGACCCTCGGCTCAGATATTACAAGTACTAAAAGTAGAATCTACCAGTAACCGAGGGATCAAAAATGCTATTAACGCGTCATTTTTCAGAATTTGGTACAAGTAGTTTACCTCAATAACAATGTCAATGCCAAGTTCAGCCCATGGAAGCTTAAGAGGGTCCCTGCTAGAGACAACCTTAATGTTCTTTCCATCAACACTAATGGTTTCATTGTCCACAATTTTCACATCAGCCTTGAATGTTCCCAACATGGAATCATACTTAAGCAAGTGAGCTGCCTGCATTAACATAATATTTGCAATACATTTAGCATTGGACCGCGAAAAACTGATAGTAAAACCAACAATTGCTATAAATGTGCTTAAGTTTTTGCAGGTAAAGGGGAAAATAGTGAAGCCAAACTCACATTCTTCACACCACCACTGTCATTGACGACAACGACATCCAGTGGTGAGTCCTTGCGTCCATGCCAACAACGGAGGAAGTTCCTGCCAATTCGTCCGAAACCATTGATGGCAACCTTCAATTTGGCAACAGTTTCTCCTTTCACAGGTCCTGCTGATCCTGTGGTCTAATTTGGGATAAAAGTTAATGAGTTTCAGGAAAAAGCTACAAAACACTACTATTTTTCCGTTAAATTTTTCTATGATAGACGGTCAGAACTTCATTTAGGTCCTGATGATCCTACATGTATTTCGTATGTATCTTAGTGGAGGGATTAAAAAAAGCCTCGCTAAACTACATCTTTTAGCATAACTGGTTATTCCTTGCTCCGGACCAAATTGGTTATTGGGCAATGAAGATAGTAACACAACTTGAATTCGAGACTATTATTTGTAATCTTAGTGAAACACTGGATTTCTCATCTCATGTTTCATTCTATATGACAATGTTTGAGTATGTACGAAGTGTATGTGAAAAAGAAAAACTTTTAAAGCTTGTGAATTTTAGTCATGACATGATATTTCTATAGCTATAAGAACATGCCAATAACAGTAAAATGAGAAGTTATGGTGAAAAAGTTCCAAATATAGAAAGACGTCATTCTTCTCAGAACAAACTAATGAGGAAAGAGTGTCAGTGTAGTCATAAGTAATGCATTTCTTTCTGTCTTGAAATGATCAATATCATGTTACGTTTAGTGTTTTGCTTCGCGGTCTGAAGCAGATGCTTTACTGAGTACTGAATATGTTTAGTGTTTTGTTTGGCTGTCTAAAGCAGATGTTTTACTGAGTACAGTAAAGATGCTTACCTTGGGAGTGAGTTGAGCAGACACAACATCAAAGAAGGAAGACTCCCTGTTAGAAAATGTCACACATCCACTCGATCGAAGACCAGAGAACTCTACCACTTCAAATTTCTACAAAAACGACAGATAAATTAACAAACACGTTTACTAGATGAAAGAATCTTCTTCTTTTTTTCGAAATTTATTTGGAGAAAAAGTAGAGACCTTGGAGAAGCATTGAGTAGGGAAAGAGTACGAGTTCTTAGATAGAAGCCTTGTGCTTGTAGGAATTCTTGAAGGAGCCAAAGCTGCATGAGAAGCCATGGCTTGAAAACTAAAAATTGTTTTTGACAAAAACTAAAATTCTTTGCTATATATTTATACTTTTCAAGTTTACTTTTTTTTAAAATATTGTTGAAATTAAGTTTTGGTTGCAAATTGAGGTTCAAAAAATGAGTGGTGCATCATCAAGATTTGATAAGAGATAAGATGATCTATGTCCTCATGTATATGTATGTATTTTTTTTTTTTTCCACCTTGATCATCATCAACAATCTCAACCACAAATTGTTGGAAATTTTCATGTTATCCCTTTTACTACTTACCATAATTGTGGAAACAAATTAAAACATACTTCCCATCATTTTACAGTAAGAAAATGCTTCACAAAGAGCCAAGTCATGGTACTACAAGAGGCAAGTCACCTATGTGACACTCTTTCTTTTTTAATTTACTTCAAAAAGAATGACTTCACTTTATATTTCTCGGTTTATACCCTGAATGACATGATTTATAACTACAAAAATATCATGACATGTTTGAAACCAAATTTCGATCACGAAGTTTTAGGTTCAAATCTTCACAGAGATAAAAAAGAACTAGATGATTTATTTTCATTTGTTCAAACCGTGATAGATAGAGTTTCCTCATACTTGTGCTAATGGACGATAACAAAAACCTCATAGAGTTAGTTGATATGCGAACAAGCTAGCTCAAACACCACAACTATAACTCTTTTTAAAAGAACACAAATTTCAAAAAAAAAATCCTTTTTAAAAACATTTACATGTTTAGTGAAATACCATCACCAAAAATGAAAAAGAGGGAATATTTAATTATTTTTTGGCATTATTCTGGGCAACTGGAGAACTAGTACAAGAATAATACCACTATCCATTCATTAGAGGACAAGGACAATTTAGAGATGGTCTTGCAGATGGATAATATTTTTTTGTATAGAGAGAACACCAGTGGTCCTCTGTGATTCAATAAATCACCATTTTTTTACTTTTCAAAATCTGAGAAAAGTATATTCAACTCCCAACCAGGGTGGAACTTGCATGACCAATCGCTTGCAAGTTACTCGATACTTGTGCTCGTGGAAAGTAACAAATACTTGGTAAACCAATGGAATTTGCTTGGGAATGATAGCAAATTTACCAAACTTATGAATTGTTCTCCCACTTAATTAGTACCCGTGTGTTATGTTAAACTTGTATTGTCACTTCATATTTGATGGTAATGTAGCTTTAAAGTAGTCCAGATACAATGCTCTTGGAATTTGCTCAATGTCTTCAGAAAGTTTATACCCTTTACATCATTACATGAAACAAATTGGAAGTGTTGCTTATACAACACTTTCAACTTCATCTAGGTTCGCGGCAGCTCCATTTTCTGCATCCCCGGATCTCAACTGGTTGGAAATGTCGTCAATAGCATCATTCAGTTGGACGATCTTCTCCGTTAGTATCTTGCGTTGTTTCTGCAGACGAAACAGCATGCATACATTAGAAGAACTGAAAACAGAAATAAGAATATCATTCTCAGCCTTTGGAAGCATTTTTTTTTCCGGATAAGGTATCCTCCGGAGCTATATGAGTCGAGCAAAGTAACAAACTCGGATAAACGTGATAGGTTTGACGCAACAAGCCTCTCCTCTTTCTTGCAGTAGAAAACAAAAACAAAGAGAGAAACCATGGAGAACAAAGCACGACGCACTTGTATAGATCACCTAACTAGGTTCATTAAAAGACCAAGAAAAACATCGTCTTTTGGTTAGCTCCCGGAGCTTGAATAGAGTCACATTGTAATGAAGCTAACATTTGTTACTGTGGTATGTTTTGCATCTCCTAGATGCCAGTAATGAAACATCTTACTTCACAAAAATAAAAATAAGAAGACCAAGAGTAGCATCTATGTATAGTTAAACGAAAGCTTTCTAAAAAGGGGAGTACCAAGCGTCAGTTAAGTAGTAACCAAACAAAACGTTAGTTCTAAACTATAGAACGTCCGTACCCAAGGGTGTGGCCTAGTGGTCAACGAATTGGGTTGAGAACCATGAGGTCCAGGTACAAATCCCGGCAGAGACAAAAACCACTAGGTGATTTCTTCTCATCTGTCCTAGCCTTGGTGCACAGAGTTACATGGTACTTATTGCTAGTGGGAAGTGAAAAGTATCCCATGAACTTAATCGATGTGCACGTAAGGACCAGACACCACGGTAATCCAAAAAAAAAAAAACTGTAGAACACCCTTGATTGGCTGCTTCAAATCCTAGCAGCGGACTGGTCCCAGAGTATCTTCTCTAGCTTTTGCCTTTACATCTCTTGAAAGGTAATTGGTGTCACAAGTTCATGACTACATAATGGAACAAACTCAAATTAACAAACAACTCCGCGCATCACCCCTTTCTCCATCAAGAATACTACCTAGGAGAAACAATTGCAGCAGAGAGTGGTAGCTAGTTATATAGAAGTAGCAAAGCGCCAAATCTCAGCAATCAGGATTCATGACCATGGCCTATTCACCTTATATCTCTATAAGTGAAGATCGAGGAAGGAAGACTCAAAAGCGACAGATAGCTACACCTAAGGAGATTACACTTATAAGGAGAGATTTATTCAGCCAGAATGGAAGATTCTGATATATAATATGTTTTGTTGTGGTGTGTGTCTACACTCACACGAAGCGCGCGCACACACCACAAAAAACACACATACAGATTACAGAGTTCTCTCTCTCTTCCTGCTTCCTAATAAAAGACGTATAGAATATCAGCTTACCTCCAATGCTTTTTCTTCATCATATATAAACTTGGGCAATTTTCTCATGAGGCCCTTTTTGTCTGTTTCGGCTAAGGCCTTGCTAATCTGTAAAAGAAATTAAAGGGCAGTCAGCTTACTCCTCCCAGGTACACAGCAAGAGAAGAAATGTGTAAAAGCATTAATATCAATGAGTGATGGCACAAATTCACAAGTATTTAAAGAGCAAAGACGACGAAAGGCAAAGACCAATACATGTGCTACTGCACTTTACCCGAAAATTAGCTAGCTTTAGCTTAGAATGATTACCTCTGGTGCGAAGATACAACCAAGTGCACCAACGACTACTCCTCCTAAAAGAAATCCACTTACAAAGATGCTTGAATTGCTTGGCCTTCCACCATCACTGCCAATTAACAAGAGGACAAACATCCCATAAAATATGTTTTCCCATAGGTGTATACTGTATCACCAAAGTGTGAAGAAACAAAACTACAATATTCTTTTTCCTATTGAAATGGCAAGAGCCAGGTTTGCTTCTGTCACTCCAGAGTCAATTGGCTTTATAGTTTTGCAGAACAATGGTTGGACCAAACTAAATAATTGAAGGACCAGGAAGGTTCTTTTGAGTTGTTTTGGTCTAATTAAAGCTCACACTAACTTATTAAGATAAAAATATAATCTACCTGAAAGACAAGTGACAACCAAACAAAAAGAAGTGTGATAAATCATTGATGTATAAGTTGCATACGAGTAGAGCACGTAACAACAAGAGAAGAAATACCTATATTCTGCTTGAACAGTTATTGATCTTCTAGATGAGGATGATTTTCCTCCATGCCTTGGACTGAAGGCCAATTTGGTGGTGCCGCTGACACTTTTATCGACCGACTTCAAACTAGATCCTAGCAAATTGATAAAGTTTTCAAACTTATGCCACATCACTCATGTAGGTTTGGGTGAAAGAGGGAGCCATCAATGCAACATATGATCATCAGATTGATCATGTCATATTTCTCATGGAGAATTTTTAGCTTCATGCAGTTCCACAAATAATTCGAACGAAAAACACACAAATCATTTTGTATCCAACAATTTGCATTTTGATGTTATGCTTAAAATAATTGAATAAGAAGCACGGAAGGTTGTTGATACTTATCATGACCCCTTATTTTAATGTATCGAAACAAATACCAGCACGAATTTGAGCAAGCATTTTGAAATATGATGCTGTAACGTCCATTTTCAACAGGTTACTCTACATATGGATATTTAAGGGCCATTGATCATGTCTATATTATTCTGATACTAAATAATACTCTCTTATCATTTAAAATACACCTTTTTTTCTTGCTCAATAGACACCTTTATATATTTGAAAAATCTTTAAATTTAACACTCCCATTTTGCCATAAAGTCCTTAAAGATATGCTCTTATAGGAATTGACATGACAAGTTGAAAACTATTAGTTCCTTGGTTTCATTTTTATGTATCAGTTTAACCGGACACAAAATTTAGAATGTTCGGTAAACTTTTGAATCTTGTGGTCTTAAATTAGAGGTGTTAACATACCAAAAGTATCCTTTGAATCTTGTATCTTAAGCATGTCATGTCATTCCTCAAAGGGAGTGTCATTAATTATAAAATGAGAATGTTGAAACGAAGGGAGTGCATGCTAAGGGAACTTTTGGACTCTTTTATATTTAGTTTATGTATCAAAAGTGTGTCTATTTCTTAAATTTTGTATCCAACACCATATAATATGAAGGATAGGAATATTTCTTTCTTTTATGATGGTGGTGTCGGGTCAACTTGGCCGCAACTTAACTAATTCCACCTGTCTAATACCTGCTAGGTCCTACCAACACAAGTACCTAGTAACCCTTACCACTAAGGCTTGGGAAATCGGAATAGATCACCTAGTGATTTATCAAAGCAAATTGGCATTACTTAAAACTGGATGTTCCATATATCTCACACTTACCCATACACAGACATACAAGTCTCTGATCAGGACGAAAAAAGCGACCTAATGACAGTATAACAACAACAAAGATCCTTTATCCAAACTAGCCTGTAGCTATTGAGGCCATTTTGCTTTGTTCTTAGTTAAGTTCTCAAGGTCTTCCGAGACACAAATTACTCTATGCACCAGTTAGCTTACTACTTTAAAAGTTAAAATCAGTAGAGAAAAACAACAACAGCAATATTCCCGGCTTACTTCCATAAGTGGGGTCTTGAAGGGTGGTGTGTCCACAAACCTTACACCTACCTCCGGTAGAGAGGCTAGACTCTCGTCTCAAGTAAAGCATATCAAAGCTAATATCAGTAGAGAACAACAACAACAACAACACGGTGTAATCCCACTAGTGAGGTCCGAGGAAAATGGTGCGTAGGCATACCTTACCCCTACTTTGTACTCATCAAGGTAGAGATATTGTTTCTGAAAGACCTCCGCTCAAGTAAAACATATCAAAGCTAAAATCAGCCAAGAAGAAAACACAAATACTTACATAACCTTCCAATTATGCTATTAGGGAGCTCGATTGATGAATACACAGGGTAAATTAAGCTCAAATAACAACTAATCAATACACCATATTCGAAATTACCATAAAGGGTGCATCAAAAACAGCAAATTACAACAAATAATCCAAACCCCATCAATAAAAATGTAAACTTTAGAAGATTTAAAGAATTACCAGAAGTGAAATGCAGAGAAGGAGTTGTTGATAAAAGCAAAGAATTCGAAATAGCTATCATCCTGTGAGGATAGTAGAAGTCAGTAAAGAGGAGGAAGAGGAAAAGTGGAGGACAGTCACCGGAAAATGAATCAACGGCGGAGGACGGCGGCCGGCCGGCAAAGGAAGAGTGGCAGTGGGAGAACAGAGAAGAGATAATATCAAGAATAGTAATAATTGTTTCTTTAGTTTGGATGATGATGATAATCAACATAGTTAACAACTGACACGTGGATTTTTGAGAACCAAAGTGTAATAATCAATAAAAATCAAAATAATGAGTGGAAAAATGACATCTTTTTCTTTAATTATATCTTTAAAAAATAACCAATGTCATGAAGTTCTAAATTTCACCGATGAAATTCGAAACTTTATGAAATATAGAGTTGTTCAAAGTCAAACCAAAATCGATAATTTGAATGAAAAAAATGTTAACAGTTTAGATTCTTTTTCTTTTCGAATTTTTGACGATTTTAAAAGAACTTCAAATAAATTATAATGTCCTTGATTCAAGGTTTATTGCATCATGTTTTCTTCTCTTTTTTTTAATCTGATGTTCGGTACACATATTAGAGCCGACAAATTGTGTGGGAAGTCGCACATTCGGGGTGAAGCTCTCCCTAACAAAAGCGACTAGAACTCGAGATATGCGGTTAAAGATTAAGGAGTACTTACCACTCCATCACATTATTTCTAAGTGATTCACAATGAAGAATTTTTGTGTGCGTAAAATCTTAACGGTTAAACAGATAATCGAACTGATAATGATTAACAACTAGTAAATTGATATCTTAACGAGTCTGCAACAATTTAGCATATCTGCAAATCGTATTGCTAGAGATGGGTATGGGCCTCCGGGTACATCACCAGAATCGGCCCAATGAGGAATAAAATATAGTGGACTGGGCCAAACTGTTAATACCTGACAAGAAGAAGCAAAGGAAACTAATGGACCCAAGGCTAGAGGGACAATGCACTTAAAAACTACATTTCAAACACCAAAACTCATACTACAACAACATACCGACGTAATCTTACAAGCGAAGTCTGAGGAGAATGGTATATAATATAACAGTCTTGCCTTTATCTTGTGAAGGTAACGAGATTGTTTTCAATGGATTCTCTACTCAAGTAAAACAACAGAACTCATATATTCTGCACCATCAAAGCTTATAGTCTAGTCTATTTCGCCTTCTTTGATCTTCTAATTTAATGAAAAAACGGAAAAAGAAAAAAAATAAAACAAAGGCCAAACCATCCCCAAGAACGCAAGCCCCCACCCACCCACCCAGGGGCGGAGCTAGCAAGTGCCGAGGGGGTCCGAACCCCCTTCAGCAGAAAATTCTACCATTTATACAATGGTTAAAAAATGTATATATAGTAGATATTGAACTCCCTTTGGCCTCTTTGTGTGTTCACTTTTTATATTTCAAACCCCCTAAGTGAAAATCCTGACTCTGCCACTACCCCACCCCATTGTTTGTCTCTCCCCACATGGATAAACCAGCAGCGGAACTTACATTGGCAACAAAGCACACCATTCACCCATAAATCGAAACTATTGAAACTCAAAATAGAGCAACCTTTGAGTTTCTGATAAAGACGGATTCAGAATTTGAAGTCAAAGTGCAAGCAGAATCAGACTCAGGCTCAATACGCCTTGTAACAGAACAACATTTTAATCAATACTATAAATTAGTATAAATTGTTCAAACATAATCAATCAAACTGAGAAACTGAAAAGAAAGTGATATTATTGAAATTGAAACAAGTACTCAACATAATTACATAACTTTAAAAAGTGAAACATTGAACATACAACTGTGAACTTATTCAGGTTCCAACATCATCATAGTAAAAACATCAAGACATCGAAATTTGATACAAATACAACATTATGATTTAAAAAGAAGTACAGTTTATAGCACAACACGAACTTTTTCTTGTATCAGTCCATCAGCATTTGCAACTTGAAACCATTCCAACTGTTCTCATGGGTCTTCACATTGTAGGCTTCACAGTGAGACGAGAAGCAACCTTCTGACCACAAGATTTGTCAGCCTGCAAATGTATACACGCGTATTGATTACCACGTTTAATCAGGCTAAAAGAAGAATGGAAATGAAGGAAAAAACTCAAACCTGAGACAAGTATGATATCCATATACTGCGAATCTCATGAGTGACTCGTGGATCGGATAGAGACTCAACCCACTTGGTGATGTATCTGTCTTGCCTGAAATAACAAGGATAATCAGTTATCATCATGTGGTTACGAGGGGGGAGAATTGGCGATAATAATATGATAGAAGAACCAAATTAGTACCTGTCGGGTTCCCATGATCTGTATCGCTCCCCTGCCTGTTTGAAGTTGTTCTCTTTCGTAATGACACACTAAAAAACCAACAATGTATATGTAAGTGAAAGTTAAACTCATTCGTAGATCATTTAGATGAACAATAAGAAAGATTTGCCTCACATTTGTACGCCTTCCATTCAAGACACAAGAAGGAATTGGGTACTGCTCAGCAGGACGACAAGGATCAAACCTCGAGGGCAAATAATCCACCTGGAACATTTAGTTATACATCAGAAGAATGAAATGTTTGAACAAAGGCAACATATTAGCACCAATTGTCGAGTGCATAGTACCTCTTCATCGCGATGCATGAAGTTCATTGCACCATCGCGGTGATTGTTGTGATGACCACACTTGGGAGCATTAACTGGGAGCTGCATATAGTTTGGTCCAATACGGTGTCTCTGAGTATCAGCATACGCGAATATCCTAGTCTGGAGAAGCTTATCCTCGGAATAGTAAACACCAGGGACAATATGTCCAGGGTTAAACGCGAGTTGCTCATTCTCAGCAAAGAAGTTATCAATGTTTCTATTCAATACCAATCGACCAACTGGGATCAATGGCAAGAGATCCTCAGGCCATGTCTTGGTTACATCAAGAGGATCAAAATCGAACTTGTCTACATCCTCAGGGTCCATTGTTTGGATGAAAAGTTTCCACTCAGGAAAGTTTCCAGCAGCAATTGAATCGTAAAGATCCTTAGTCGCGTGGCTATGATTGGTACCTCCAACTCTAATAGCTTCTTCCTCTGACATGGATTTCACACCACAAGTTGGCTTCCAGTGGAACTTCACATAATGTGCTTTCCCATCTTTGTTGATCAATTGATATGCGTGAACGCCAAAACCTTCCATGTGTCTGTAATCAGTTGGGAGACAAACATCATCGTAGAAGAAGGCGAATGTATGCAAACTCTCAGGGAGAAACGAGAAGAAGTCAAGGATCCTCCAGTTCTCCTGAATGTGTGACTTAGGATTTGGTTTCAATGCACGAATCGTGTCAGGGAACGACTTAGCATCACGATTAAAGAACACTGGGACATTGTTTCCAACCAGATCAAAGTTACCCTGAGGCATTAATTCAAAATATTACAATTGAACAAAACAGATAACAGTAAAATCATGTTTAGGTAACACGGAAATACCTCTCTGGTGTAAAACTTGACAGCAAAACCGCGAATGTCCCTGATAGACTCGGGGCTTCCACGTTCATGGACAACAGTAGAGAATCGACAAATAACAGGTGTTTGAGCACCAGGAGCTCGGAGAAAATCAGCACAAGTAAGATGAGAAATGTCATGAGTGACTTCAAAGAATCCCTTTGCACTAGCACCTCTAGCATGAACAACACGCTCAGGAATCTTCTCGCGATCAAAAGTCGCAAGCTTCTCAATTAGATAATAATCCTCAAGAAGAACAGGCCCTGCCAAAAATATAACAATCAATAAAAAATGATCACTTCAACTAATACTGAAAAATGTTCGAAATCTCATAACAGAAAGTATTAAAAGTTATTCTGACTTAAAAACACTTAAAATAAGTCGATCCAAACAGGCTCAAAGTCTAATATCAAAATACCTCTAGGTCCAACCGTCAACGAAGAAACATTGTTATACACAGGACCACCAGCATTTGTTGTCAAGAAAGGGGTGTCGTATGAGCTTGATGGGCGATACTGCATCAAAATCAAATCCAACATAAACATATATACATTTAATATGCAACAGATCGAGGATTTGAAGTTTATGAGTTATTACAACGCGATCTCAAGCTAGTATATACAATAATAACTGAGTTTACAGTTAAATACACAAAAATACAAGATTTGAGCAAAAACTACTGAGATCACGTGAACTCATAGATATAAGGCTAGATCCGCCTCTTAATGAACAATCAAATCCAATTGATATTCAACAGATCTGAAGTTTATAGGTTTCTACAACAATCTCAAGCTAATATACAATAATAACTAAGTTCAGTTTATAAATATTTAGTGCTACTGAGATCACGTGAACTCAAAGCTTTAAAGCTAGATCCGCCTCTTAATAAACAATTAAGCAAAAAGGAGTGCTCACAATTTGTATTTTTCTTCAAAAGATCCGATCGCCTGCGATCGTCGCCGGTGACGATCGCCGATCAGATGTCGGAGAATATTCCGGCATCTACAGACAGTTTTTTTTAGTAGTTATTTTTTAAAAATATTTTCTATTTTTAGAAAGGCGTTAGAACACGTGACAATTTTGGTTGAGAAATTAATTTTTTTTAATTTCTTAGATGTGTCAGTTTGATTTGTTTATGAAAAGCTTGTTTTGAATTTTCCTAAATTGTTTAAAAGGAATTTGAGGATTTTTTTTCATTTAAAATCTTTTTTTTTCTCTCAAAAAATATGCATAATTTTTTATTTTCTTACAAGTACAAAATATTTATTTTGCAGAAGAAATCTTTTTGAGAGTCTTAAGTTGGTAATCTGGTGAAAATGATAGGTAAACAATTCATGTCAAAATTGTCGGTATATATAACTTAACTCATTATTTAGATGACTTAGCTTTTTTCAAGGTTGGCTACTTGTGATCTGGAGTTATTATTTGCTAACTCAAGTTCAGTCTTCATTCGATCGACTAATTTTCACTCCTAAAATTTAAAACTTTTTTTCAATAGAAAATTCATGTTCAAATAGACTAGTGCTTCATTCTTTCTTGAAACTTGAAGGATCGTTCATAATATGCATGAGAGACTATTTTAAACGTATCAACAAAGACAAAAGACACCTTAATCAGGTGTTCTAAAAAAAATAAACTATAACTATATCGAGGGTACTTCTCGTGTAATGAACAAGATCTCTTTATTCTTAACAAAAAAAATGAGTTCGAACTTTGAGTGAGAATTTTTTTCGACATTTTCACTTTCTCAGTATTATACGATACGAATCTTAATTGACGTACCTGAATAATATTACCAATTAAATAGCACAAGAACTAAGAAAAAAAAGGATCACAAAGCTTTGTATTTTAAAAAAATATTGATATACCTTAGACAGATCCATAGTGATGGAAATGAAAGGAGAATTGAAGAGACAGCCTTTTGATCAATAAACAGTTTTTGTTTGGTGTGTTGAGAGTGAGAAAGAGCAACTTATTTATAACCTGTGGAGGGCACTTATGTAAAATTATAATACTCATAAAAATCTCATAATGTTGATAATGAAATTTTATCTTATATTATTTTAAGTTATATATATCGTTAATGTAATAATAATTATCAGTGATGAAGTCAGAATTTTCAGTAAGAGAGTTTAATATATGAAGAAATAAACACATGAAGAAATCGAAGGGTGTTCAACATCAACTATATATACTTAAAAAATAATTTAAACCATGTATGAATAGTGTAATTTCCTATCAATGGAGCTTTGCCCCTGATAATAACATATTCGACGTGTTTTCATAAGTGGGATTTGAAAAAGGTGGAGTGTATTTATGTAAATCTTACATCTATCTTTGAAGGGTAAAGAGGTTGTTTTTGATAAAACTCTCGGCTCAAGAAAAATATTTTATAGAGCATGGTTTGAAAAAGATACAAAAATAAAAAACCTAAGCTAAAAATACAAGAAAAAGAAAAATATTGACAATAAAAATAATAAAAATAACCAATGTAAGAGAAACAACAATGTTACTACGTGCTATTAAAGAATAAGGTAATGATAAAATAATAATAATAATAATAATATCGAAGGGAAAATGTTCGACTTTTTACTTTAATTCTCGACATCTAAAAGAAAGAAATATTAGAGTTTCTACCCTAATCCTGTTAATGTAAAAACAATCACATTATCTAGTCCCCCAAGTAATAGCAGAGTCGAACATTTTTACTAAAAAATTTAAAATTTTAAAAAAGTAAATACATGAATAAGTTAATCTTATTCAATATTATATAAAAGATATTATATATTAACCTTGTATAAAAAATATATTTTTTTGATTAAAAAAATTGTTTGATTAAACCGCTTGTGCCCCTAGCTCATCTTTGAGCCAAAGGATATCATATAATCTTGAAAATATGAAATTTATAATCTTGAGAAATAAAATTGGTTCTTTTAGTATATAAGTAATAATTTTAGAATAAATAAATAAAAAGTTATACTGTTCAAATGGATAAGATTTAGTGCATAATAGCTGTAAAATGATAAAAATGAAAGCACTATATATGTTACATTTTTTTTTCATATATATTCATTGTATTTCTTGATCCAAATAAAATAAGACTTAAAAAAAGAAACTTTAGTCAATTATGGCGACCAGCATCAACATCTAGCTAATTAAATATTATATTAATGTTTTTAGTCACTGTATTTTTTTTTATATTGCCATTAATGTACAATTGTTTTTCTTTTTATGAAAAAAATAAATAATAAGCAACGTTTAGCCATATTAAAATTGCAGTATTTTGAAATTTACAAATATTAGGACGATCATGAAGTTTTAGGCTTAGTGAAAAATTAAAATAGTGGAATTTATATTTCAAGTAATTCTTTTTAAAACTTTATATTCCGTTCACAAATCATCAACTTTCATAATTATTTTTTTAGGGTGAAAATAAATCTTATCTTCAAAGAAATTCACAATTTGTTTTTTGACTTCAACCATTCAATTTTGAAAATTGTCCACACATGAACACTATCTTTGATTTTTCTAGAAAGTATATAATTCATACATGTCTAGAAGATAGATTAACGGATAAGTATCGTTTTATAGATCTTTTTCTTTTATTATATTCTATTTTTTGTTAAATTGTATTGAGAGTCTCTCCTAGAGACGCAGAACTTGCAAGTGATTCAGGTCTATGTTTTCTTCTTTTTTTTTAAATCCTTCACTAAACCATCTGGAGATCGACACATACAGGGCATAACTAAACCATCACAAGTGACATTTTTGCATTTTATCCTCGAAGTGTGATACGTCGTAAGCTTGTATCTTCTCGTAAATATAATCATTTCTACTCTGACTAATTTTGTATAATCACACATCTATTAAAACATTATGCATTTGTATGCGACATTCATCTTGTGAATATGTTGAACTCGAACACTGAATAATTTTTTTAATTATTATTTTTAAAAAGAAAGTGTTAAGGATATATTTACTGATTTTCCAAACTATTGACATTGGTGATAATATATTTTATTGCTATGTATTATTGTAACGACCATACTATATATAGCTCTAATAATTCACATAGGACCTTATGACTCATGTGTGTAAGAAAATATCTGATTTATGAAGGGGCCCTTTGCCATTGCCTTTTCTTTTTTCATTACGATATCTCGACTCTAATATCGATGAAAGAACGTTACGAAACACGATATTTGATATAAATTATAGAATTCGGCGAATTATTGAGTTTTTTTAATGTTAGTTACGTCTAAAGTCATTAGGTTGAGTGCATATTTACCTGAGTGTTATGCATTGCGTCTTACACAATTACGTTAAGCTTATAATTTTTTCGTCTTTGAAAAAATCCTAAAAATAGAAACTCCACCTTTTCAATTACCAAAAGGATTTGGCTTTCTAATTTTATTAACAGAGGTGCACGGACTCAAAATTTTTAAATCAATTATAATATTAACATATAATTTTAAATAAAATTATTGAATTCTGTCGAATCTGTGGAACTATCGGTTAATAAAAGTTAGCCAGCATGGCAGTTTTTGGAGCTTTTTGTTTTAAGTCATTAGAAAATGAAATTTCACTGATTTAATTACCAAAAGGCATTCCAAACCCACTTCCGTTCGATGTGATTTGGTAGTACTATTTGTCTTACCAAATTTACGGGCAGATTTATGATTTTAAATTTATAAATTTAAAAAATAATTTAATTAAATTAAAATTTTATATATATATCAAGTTTTTAGGATAAAAGTAAATGATTTTAAGTACGTATAGTAACAAAAGTTGAAGAATATAACTTTTTCATGTAAATACTTTTTGATTAAGTACAAATTATTGTTATACTTTAATTAGTAAAAATATTTTTTAAATTAATTAACTAAACATAAATTAGAGAACAAAAAAGAGATGGATATCATACTCTTCTTCCTCACTTGTGCAAGAGGTTTTGGTTTAATGTCATCTTGAAATATCGCCCTTAAAAATAAATCCATTATAATCGAACTTTAATATTAAATATTGAGCGAAAAATTAATAAAAGGAGGTCATTTGTCCTCTTTGCTTTGTGCCTTTATCCTTGACGTTAAGAGTAAAAAGGAAAAGAGATAATTACTTTTTTTCCTTTTTTCTTTAACCATCAAAGTATCAATTATATTTTCTTTATTTGCCATTAGAAACGAATCTAAAATTTTAATTTTATAAATCTTTAGTTTTATAATAATAATAACTAAAAGTTAAATTTAATATTTGTATATATTTAATAAATTTATTAATATAAATATATTATTTTAATAAAATTTATTAAATTTAACTGAACTCACGTACAGACTACTAGCTCCGTCCATAATTACTACCCCTAATCATGTTAATTTGCAATAGGAGAATCATTAAAGAACCGAAAGATAACTATCACTGAATATATGAGATCTTTTTTTCTTTCTTGAAGTCTACAAATTTGACTCTTTGAAATAATGTATTTTATTATTTATAACTTTGAGATAATGTATTTTATTATATTATTATAAATGGCGCTAGAATATCAACTATGAATTCAAAAAAAATGATAATTTTTTATTTATATCATATATTTATATTCAAAATATTATTAAATATATATAAAAATATTAATTATAAATTCAATTATAACAATCAAATTATGAATTCATGAACAATAAATTCAAAAATTTATAAATTTCAAATTCTGATTTCATATATTATACGTAGAAATATTCATAAATATACACTTAAAATAATAAATAATGGATGTCAGCTTCGTGTAGTGAATTTCATACAACCCACCGCATTTATATCAGGTCCACCGGACTATTTTTTTTTTATATAATCGTCGAATTTGACCCAATTTGTGCATACGTCGATTAATTCTGAGTGATATCTGTCACCTCAAACCAGTAACAGATATCAGATAACTTTATTTACCAAACCTAGAATACATAGCAAGAAATCACTAGGTCAATACATTTCATTGATCACTAGGTGACACCCTTAAATGTCGAATAGGGTGAATTCCAAATTTATATTTTATGAGTTTAATATTTAAACATTTTATTATATTATTTTTTCAAGTTATAGATTTTCATTTTCAGGAATTTTTGTTTATAAATTTATTTTTTACGTCAAAAATATTGAATTCAAATAAATACGATACCAATACTTTCCATTGGCCTCAGGCAAGAATAGAGCCCCATCACTTTTCTTCATAGAAACTTATGCCATTTATTTGTATTAAAACTCAATAAATACATGACATATGTTTGTATGAACATTTCAATTACTAAATTACAGTTAATTATTACGACTAATATTTATCACTTAATCACGATAAATTAATATACTTCTTTTTTTTAAGAAAATCAATAGAATTCAACAAAAATTGAATATGAATTTTTTTTAATTTTAAATTTTGTGCTGTCAAGTTGCTTAAGATTTTTTTAAATATTATATTATTTAATTTTAGCAACCATTTGTGACTCCATAAATTGATGACCCACTAAAAGAAACATGGCGTGTGGTAATGGCAAGTTCTTGATGTCCCAACAAGCTGTAATTGTCCAAAATTAAAAGAATCCTAATTGAAAAACGACAAAGAAAAGAATACATTATACTTTTTTATATTGGAATTAATTATTTTATATTATAATAACACTAAGAGAATGGTGGACAGAAAAATCTGTCGTTCTATTACTAATATAATTATTAATATTAATAATAACAATGTTATGATAAGTCACAAAGAAAATGATAAGAGAGGAAATAATCAATAAGTATTTTGTATATAATATAACGTAGACAAATAATATGGGAGGCGGGGGTGGAGCCAACTTTGGTCTAGAAATTTCATCTGAATCTTATTCATTGAAAAATTATATTATTTATATATAGTTAGAATTATTTTTTAGTCATGTATATATATGATAAATGTTGAACTCCTTTGATTAGTTCATATGTTAATTTTTTTATAGTTTAAATTTTCTTATTGAAAATTCTAATTCCGCCACTTAACGAAGGATAAGGGATAGAGAGTGTAAATTGGTGGAGACGAGGGCTACTCTGTGAAGGTAAAAATAAGGTGTGTTGACATATGAAAAAAAACATAATCAATATGGAATATCATTTATAGTCCTATAACTTATTTTTCTTATTTTAAAGAATGAGAAGAAAATATTTTTATAAAAAAATCTTATATACTCCTAATCAACACACCCTATTTATATATATATATACTCCCTCCGTTTCACAAAGAATGACCTGGTTTGACTTGGCACGGAATTTAAAAAAATAAAGAAGACTTTTCTATTTTGTGATCCTAAATTAAAGTTATGTCAAATCTACCAAAATGCCCTTTAATCTTGTGGCCTTTTAAACATGTCATGTGGAAAACTGAAATTAAAATGTTTCTAAAAAAGGAAACGGGTCATTCTTTTTTAAACAAACTAAAATGGAAAGGAGGTCATTCTTTTTTAAACGGTGGGAGTATATATATAGTACTTTTTTGTTTTTTATTTTTATTTTAACTGTTATAAAAGTCACGAGATAATGAATTGTTGACTGTTAAATTATGTTTCATTGTCATGTCACTTCAAATAAATTTCCTCTCGTGTACGACACTACGAATGGAATTATTTTTTGTCACACTATAAAAATAAAATTACTTAAATTTATCTGATACTATAGTAAAATTATAAAATTATTTTTTATCACATTGAAATAATTACAATTTAACTTCTATAAGTTATTAAAGATTATTCACCATTACTCAAAACATATTCACCAAGGTGATTTTATTTGTAATTTTGATCGTAAATTGAATATATATATTTTTTTTTAAAGTACCATAAAGTATAATAATATAATTAATAATTTAAAATATTTAAAAGACATAAAAAAATTGCGATAAAAAACAACTCATGACTCTTGAAATTCAAACATTATCACATAAATTGAGACGAAAAAAATGATAAAATTTAATTTTGGCCATCCATAACAAGATCTAAAGGAATTAATTTTTAAAATATTTTTTTAGTTTTATTTTATCTTATGACTCATCTATGTCCTACCTATAACCTATATAAAGACACGACGCAAAACACAATCTCTTCATTCCTTTCCCACTATATATTTTATCGATTTAACTATCTTTATTCGAAATTTACTGATTTGAATAATTCAAATTCATATTATATTTATATAGTGTCTATTCTTTAACGGAAATTAAATTTTTGAAATTTCTAATTAAAATCTCATCGTATTCTTCCTTTGTTTTTCTTATTTTTAGCAAATTACCAAAAATAGAATTTAAATTTTATATACGACATAAACTATTTTTCTATTATTAAATCATTTAAATAATATCAACAAAATACGCCCTTCTTAAAATATTTACTTTAAAATTTTAAAAATAAAATATATTACCTACTATAAGATAAAATTAACCTAATAGATACAATTTTTTTATTATTAAATTCGAAAGGATATCCTTTTGTTTATCCCTCATAATAATTGAAGGAACAAATGTTAAAAGCATATGTAATTGACTGTCTACCCCACTGTGTCCCAATATTCTTAAAACAATAAAACAAGAAAAAAACAGACAAATTAAAAGTGGAAAATAACTCTAAAGGGTAAAAATGTAAAAATAAAATAAAAAATAATAAAACTTTATGTTAAAAAGTAGTCGACAAGGTCCACCATTATAAGTTGAAGTTATTAATCACGTGAAAATTGACTACTCAAAAAAGAGGTCCTTATTATATTAGTGCCCACAAATTATTGTCATTAATCTTATCTTTATTTATTATTATTATAATGCTATGAGTTTATAGGTTCCTTGGATTTCCATAAGATAATTTTTGGAAATCAAAATAATGATTTAAGACTTTGTTCTAGTACTAGAAAATAATATTCCAAAGTTTTCCTACGTTTTTATTCTCTGTATGGATAAATCCTATATTATAGAGCATATATAAGTTCAATTATAGGGATTAATTCATAATCACATAGATTCATAATAATCCTGTAAAATTTTTGTGTAATTTCGCTGACATCCATTACGATCATTATTTAATTGAAAGAATCTACATTTTAGAATTGTATGTGAAATTTTCATCTCATATGATTCCTTCATTATGTACATAATGAGAATAATACATAAAATTAAACAAAATTCAACGATGAAAATATTATCATTATGAATTAGTAATTTTACAAGAAATCTCTAGTCAATCTTCTTATGAAAGATACTTTCTTAACATCAAGCCAATTGAAATTAGATAAAAATGATAAAATAACTCTAATAATTATTATTTTTAAACGCATAATTATACAATTATCCAAAAAATGAACGAGATAAATATTTGTTGTCCATTATATATATATATATATATGAGTGTTAGTTACCTGTAATTGTTATGTTGCCTTACATCGGTTATATGGTATATAAAATAATTGATCTTCTTATATAATTGTGAACAAACATCATATTTCGATCTAATTTTGAAATTGAACTAGAATAAAAATTTATTTGCATAATTTGATACTTATATCAAGTCAACGGACACATAACATGTTTGTTAAAAGAAGTTTTTAGCAGTTGACTATGTTTGTTGACATACATATATTACCTAACTAAATTATTTAACTATAATAATGTTACATGATTTGGTATAAAATTTGAATGCGAATAAACATGAACTATTGAATTAAGAACTGAGGTTCATCTAATTTAATCTCAACAATTAAATTATGTGTAATTTTTCTTTTATTAATTTTATCTTTATTGATTTGGTGTAAACACATAATTTTTTACTCATTCTTATTTCAATGACATTTTTTTTGTGCATTGACAAATCTTTAATCCGTCAGTAAATTTTATTTAGACACTCGAATTATGATCTGTTTTGATTGAATGCCTGAATACATTATAATGTGATTATATTAAAGACTTCCGACTTATATATTGAAAAAGTTTTTGAGTGTGTTAACAAGTAAGCGTTCATTATAAAAATAAATTAATCACATAAAATATGTTTTTTCGTTTAATTATAGATATTAGCATTAATTGAAACATGTAAGAGGTTTTTTATCGCTTATTGAGGCCAATACATATATTTTAAATAGTTAATTTTTCCGTAATAGGCGATTGAAAATACACATATTTCTTTTTAAAAAATGAGTGAAAAATTTAATAATAATATTTTATCATGCATTCAATACTCAATTAAAATAAATAGTATAATTTAAATTAATAAATAAAAATTTACTGACAAATTTAATTAGACGTCTTTTCCTATGACAAGATGGGCACATGTTGCATTTGTTTGCATCGTTCAACTACAAAATAATTATACATCCCTACCTTACCCCATATTAGCACATCCCATATTTAACAATTCTATTATAATCTCTATCCATAAGTTTTAATTGAATGAAAAGTCTTTAATTATAGTGGATTTTGGTATTGCGTTATACATCTGCAACAGCATTGACATGACTTAACGTACTTATAGTGGAAAATTCAGACTTCAAATTGATCATTCAATCAACTTGGGACATGCAATTATTTTTTACTCAACTTGGGACATGCAATTATTTTTTACTCAGAGAACAGATTCAAAATTTAAATTTTTTAAATTTAATCTTAAAGTATTTATTATGAATCCATTAATTATATTTGAAAATAAATTCATATATTGTATTGTTTACTACAAAGTTCAATGAATTTTTATATATAAATATGCATTTCACTTTGAAATTATTGAGTTCAGATGAAAGATATAATCATCATGATTCATATTCTATTTTTTTCAATTTATTTGATCTGTTTTTCTTTTTAGTCTGTTTCTAAAAGAATGATCCGTACCTTTTTTTAGCAATTTTTTATTTCAATTTTCCAAATGACATGTATAAAACTACAGTATTACAAGACATTTTAGTACAATTGACATAACTTTAATTTTTTTTTGGAACCCTAGGACTACCCACGGCCGCTACAACTTATGCCACAACCTCTGCCCTTCGGGTGAGCATTTTGTGTGCACTATGTAAACCCTTCACTGTGTAATAGCCTACAAACTATATTGGTAATGTAAACCGCACTAGGTAAGCCCTATGCGACAGTCTCGACTCAGAAGACATTGATGAGAGATCGATCTCGGGTTATCCATTTGGATGACCATCCTCCAAATCAACATAACTTTAATTTTAGACTACAAGATTTAGAAATCTTCTTCAATTTCTTAAATTCTGTATTAAATCAAAATAGATCAAATAAATTAAAACGGAGGAAGTAACGTTCATAACCAAACGTGGCAGGTAAAAATATCTCTTGTATATTAATTTCGTGGTGGAATTAAATAGCAACCTAACATGTCTCAATCACAACAAGAAGAAATATGTGGTGATAAATAAATTCAACTTGATATTTGTTTTTTAGTTTTAAAATTTTCAAGCACATGTATGAGAAGTCATTGGATATATAGAAGGTGGAAAAATTAATTCTATTACTAAATTGGTTGGTCCAAATATGTAGGTTGGAGTTGTGGTATGTTTCCTTCAATTCGTACATTTATCTCTTTCAATATGTTTTCATGGTACGGTTGCGGCAAGACATAGCAAAATCTAAAAAGAGATCAGTTTAACAGAATTTTTTTCATCGAAAAAAGTATATGTGAAAGGAAATAATAACCTAACTAGGAATTTATAAATACAAAGAATGTCATACTTAAAACTTTAAATCTACGATCTACTTTATTAGAATCTTGCCTTTTTGACAAGCGAATATAAAGTGTTGGAGTAATTTTCAATGAAAGAAATTTAATATCTCTTTCAACATGTTTAAGGGTACGGCTGGGTAGGACAAGGCAAAATTTAAGAAGAGATTAGTTTAACTGAATTTTTTTTGTCGAAAAATGTATATTGAAAGCAAAAAATAACCTAACTAGGAATTTATATGTACAAAGAATGCCATACTTAAAAAATTGAATCTATGATCCACTTTATTAGAATTTTGCCTTTTGGACAAGTGAATTTAAAATCTCAGAGTAATTTTTCAATGAAAGAAATGCAAGTTTAACATGTTTAAGAGTATGGCCGGGCAGGACAGAACAAAATCTAGAAAGAGATCAGTTTAACTAAATTTTTTTCGTTAAAAAAGTATATGTGAAAGCAAATTATAACATACCTTGGAATTTATATGTACCAAGAATGTCATACTTAAAAATTTGAATCTATAATCCACTTTACTAGAATTTTGCCTTTTTGACAAACAGATTTAAAGTGTTAGTAATGTAGAAGGTCACTCCTTTTTTTTTTTTTTTTGGTCATTTTATTTTTGAATTATTACTTTTTCGTTTTAATTTATGTAACGATATATGATTTTTTTAGTTGAAAAACTTTCAAGCACATGTAATATTCCACTGCAATTATCTTTGATCCCAAATAAGGACTGAAGCCTATGGTTGTTTCCTTTGCACATCTGTCTCTTTCATCCTATTCGAGGCCACGTGTCAGCTAAAGAATAAAATATGAATTCTAACATGATTTTATTGGAAGTCATGTTTCGGCTAGAGAATAAAATATAAACTCTGAATTAATCGTGTCAGTGGATATTAAATATTGGATATGTTATGATAAACCAAAGAAAAAGGTAATCGAGGCATGCTTTGGACCTAATTCATAAGACGGATTGCCTAAGCTTCACAAGGAATGAAGAGACTTTTTCCAATCTAATGTGAGATTATTCTTATCAACACACAACACTCATGTTCGGATCAGGATATTCTTTATCCGATATTTTATTATTCGATACGGAGCATGATATTCAAGGATTAGAAGTATATTCACAACCCCCTCATGGTTTGGGAGCGCACATTAGACCCAATGAGCCTAGCTCTGAAGTCGTATTAAATTAGGCTATGAGTTTAACTGACATTTTAAAAGCTTAGCTCAAAGGGAGAAGGATTACACAAATCTTATAAAATGTGAGATCATTCTCATCAACACCCCTCTCACGCTCGAATACAAACATTCTTTAATCGAGGTTCTACTGTTTAGTTTGGAGCGTAACATTCAAAGACCGAGTGTATATTTACAACCGCCCACGGCGCAGGGGCGCACATCGAATCCAATGAGCATGATTTTGATACCATCAAATCAGATTTCGGACCTAACTCACACCTCAAAAGTTAGCTCAAAAATAGAAGAATTGCTCGAGCCTTATAAACTGTTGAATCTTTTACTTTTTTAAATCAATGTTGGTCAGTTAAAAAACTCAAAGGAATTTTGCAAAACCTTTTTAATGTTTGCCTTTAATCTAGCAATCCATGATGTGTTTGTACTTTCTTGGTCGTGGTCTCGTGGATCCAGTTGATCGAATTTTTAATCGAAATAAGTCATTATTAAATTAATTTATTAAAAAATTTATTATTTTAAATTTTTTTATAAAATTAATATAAACGTATTTTTTAATAATGTTTAGACTATATTTTATCTAAAAAAAATCAATGACAAAAAGATAAAGGGTTGACGTAGTAAACAAACATAAAACGTTACTGAATTTGTTACTCTGAGGTACGTTTTACAGTTTAAACATTAGGGGAAACTAAGCAAATACCCCATAAAAGTAAAATAATTACAAACATATACCCCTTTATATTCATATCCCACTAAATAATTACACTATATACCCCTAACTAATTTGGCCTAACTGATACTAAATCAGTATTATATACTGTATTGATATTATTAAGGCTGATAATTTCACTTAATTGATACTAAATCAATATATATACTCTTATAGTATCATTGACTAATGGGTAATTTCTGAACAAGAAACCTTAATGATACCACAACAATATACATATACTCTTATAGTATCATTGACTAATGAGTAATTTCTTAACAAGAAACCTTAATGATACCACAACAATATACATATACTCTTATAGTATCATTGACCAATGAGTAATTTCTGAACAAGAAACTTTAATGATACTATAAATATATATACTCTTATAGTATCATTTAATACAATAACTTACAGAAATCCTACTAGTTTAGGAGCTAATTACTTAGATACACATTAGATTGCAATATTACAAATCTTATCATATTTTGGTGTGTCCAGATACATCCAGATACATGTATCTCGGGATATATGGTAAAAATTAAGTGTAATTTGTTCTAGATACACTATATCCACGTGGATTCGCATGTATATGTGATACATAAACAAATCTCACTCATCTCCCTCCCATCTCGCTTGCAACTCTCCTATTAATTTAGTATTCTAGATTCATGCGAATCACACCAGATACATGTATATAGCGTGTATCTAGCGTGATTCGCACAGATCTGGGATACATAGACAAATCTCGCTCGCCTCCCTCCCAACTCGCTCGCCACTCTCATTGCTCGCTCATATGGTATCCTAGATACATGCAAATCACACCACATACTTGTATATAGTGTGTATCTAGTATAATTTGTATGTATCTGACTTAAACTAGTATGAAATTATTAAATAATGAGATAAAATATAATTTAAAAACTATAAGTTTTTTAATAAATGTAATAAAAATATTTATGTAATCAGATAGTTTCGCCAAAGTTCACAAGTCACAAGCCATTGAATTTCCATAGTATATAGATGTCTTATCTTAAAATATAGAAAATATATCTAAAATTGAGTCATATTATATATGCGTTTAATATAATTTTATGGTATATCTCAAATAAAATGGTGGAGAGAATAACAAAATTAATTAATGGTGAATGAGAGACAAAGAAGTCAATTTTAATTTGGAGATCAAAGTCTAACAATCTGTTTCTTGTGGCTGCATAATTTTTTAAAAAAGGTTTCTCACAAAATATTTGATATTTGTCTTGAGACCCAATTAAATTTAAATTCGTCATTACAAAGTTTATTTTTAAAAGCAACACTTTCAAAAATACTTTTTTTAATATAATAATTACATATAAATATATTCAATCCGTCTTAAATTATCAAAATTCAAATGTACTTTTATTTTACATGCTCCTTAAAAAATGTATTAATTAGGAGTTTTGACTATTTTATCCTTATTTATATCCTGAGATGTAATCTCCCTTCAGAATATTTACTTTATTTATGTATTATCTACCTCTAATTAAGGTGTTTGTAGTCTTCAAAAATTATTACTACTAAAAATAAAATGAGATAAAATAATTAATTTTATTTTGAAATTTTAAGATAACAAATACTCCCTCCATCCATTTTTTACTTGTCAAGTATTGATTTGGCATATCTCTTAAAAGCAATAAATAGAATGACAATTTTATTCTATCACCTTTTGAATATAATAAATTTAATATTTTGAGAAATATATTGAGAAATGACTATAGTTAAAAATAAAAGTAAATTATGAATGAAGCAATAAATTATTTTTTAATTTTTTAAATTAAACAAATAAAAATAAAATATTTATTATTATTAATATGATGAACAAACAAAAATAGATAAAAAGTAATAATTTGAAATATCTACTTATAAAAAAAGTAATCTAAACTTTTCTTTTGTCTTTGTTAGTCCCATCCTCGAGGATAAGATTTAAAATGACCTCACAGTAGAAAGTTTTAGAATTGGTAAATGATGATTAAAACAAAAGACAAACAAATTAGATTTTTTTGTCTAATATAGACAAATATTATATAATGTGAATGTAAAATTTAAAGTTTATGTATTTTTTTTATTAGGAGTGAATGATGAATTTGAAGTTTATATGTTTTTTTATTAAAGCTATATATGTTGTTTGGATTTTTCAAAAATGTCATTAAATGTGTGTCGAATTCTTCAAAAACAATGTATTTTTGGAGAATTCGATACGCAATAATATTTTTGAAAAGTCCACACAATTTGGATTAGAGGTGTATGTATATTTGAGATATTAAATTCATTTGAACTTTAAACTTTCACTGCAAAATATAAATTTATATATGAACATTGATAAAAATTACAATCAATAATAGATATGATCAATTCATAATTTTTAACAATATAATAATTCAAAGCTAACAAATTTAGAGTTTGAACTATATAAAATTTAAATTATGAATTCACTTCTGATTCTTATAATTACCATCTCAAGTTAATTCATAACAATTAAATACTTAATATAATTTTTACGTTATATATAAGGTCGGATCAAGTTAAAACTATGAGATTTCAATTACTTATATTTCGTACTATCTATTTTGTCACTGAATTCATATGTAGAAGAGAAAGGAAAATTAGTGTCTACTTAATGAAAATCTAATTTGATTAGTTTGAAGTTACACCGTAAAAAATATAATATGGAGATAACTATAATACTTTTTATGAAAAGAAATTTTTATTTACACGATTCAAATTCGAGACATATAATTAAAAGGGAAGGATTTTTTAACTCTTTCCACCACAATTATTAATGTAAAATGGACCATGTTAAATCAATTGGATGTTGATATCAAACCTTTGGGAAGACTTTATGGAAGGATGAAGTGGAAGGTGATGTTACATTTTTGGAATCTTATCATTATTTTAAAAAATGGTGGACCAAGGAAACAAACAAATCATGAATCATTAGTTGGATTTTGGTGATCATTCTTGGTGGTCAATTTAGTTTCTAGCTAAACTTGGATTCTCTTTTTTTTATTTTTAAAATAAATATATTTTCACACTATACAATAGCTCAACAAAATCTACAATAAATAATAATTTTACTCTTTTTTTAATTAAATTTTAGTCAATATACAATATAACAGTCCTTATAAAGATAGAGATAGAATTTGCGTACAATTTATCCTTCTCAAACTTCATTTATGATCAAATATATTGAGTATGTAATAGTAATAATAACATATTTCTTGTTTAGTATAATTTTACGAGTAAAGTTTGAGGAGGGTGGGGTGTCCACAAATCATACTCCTACGTACCTTTGTGAGGTAAAAACATTGTTTTTGATAGATCCTTAATTTTTTCAGAAAATGATTTTAAAAAAAATGTAAGAGTAAAAACCTATGATGAATTGATGATATAAGTATTGAAGAAAAATATATTGATTGTAAAAATATTAGAAATAACCTAAATAACCTAAATAAAAGAAAGTCAACGAATAAAACAATAATGCTAGTATAAATAATAATAACATTGGTAAGAAAATATGTAAGTGCTCCAAACTAAAACTCTGCTCTATCGTTGAGAAGAGAGAAATTATATTCTAATCGTTTTTTTTAAATAAAATAGATTGGGGGCTTATGGAAGGAGATTAAAAGGTAAGTAATCATATCCTCACCAATAAAGTGAAAGTTTAAATAACCAACCAATTAAATTATTAAGATTTCACAATTATAAGCTAATCATAAATTTTATATAATTGATTTTCTTTCGTTTTCATTTTTTCTTCTCAATTACGTGCAAGAAAAAATCTTCAGAAAGATGACGACACTTAACTAGCCAAATTGGAAAAGGAAATAAAAAGATTATGCTTTTTATATTATTTAATATATGAATAATAAAATATTAATTATCCTAAGAGGTAACATAATAAGATAAGATGCAAATATCTTTTATGGTGAACAAAGTTATTCTACGTTGGTAGAGAAAACATATGTCTTGTAGAATTAGATGATTAGTCAAGACGCATACCTAACTAAATTGACTCGAATATCATAATTATATATATAAAAAAGCTCAAGCAGAAAGAAAACATTACTAACTAATGAAAAAAGAGCAAACGTGAAAGACTTAAACTTGCCATCTAAAACACATATTTTTAAAAACATTAATTAGGATAAAATTTTCAAACTTCCCTAAAGTTTACGTAGTAAAGTATAGTACTTTCTCCGTCTTATATCAGTTATCCACTTTTCTCGACTCTTCAAAAATCATAAATAAAAAAGATAGTTTTACTAATTTACCCGTGCAAATGACCATACATAATATGGGAGTGCCTTTACACTTCAAATTATATATCCTATATACTATACTTTAAGGCATTTTAACTTTTTATTAATTTTATGTTTAAGTATTTCATTCTAACTTCTATATATATATATATATATATATATATCATTATAACTCCTTCCTTAATTACTTACCTTCATAATTAAAAATTTGCATCCAAGTTTTATATGGCAAGTGATAAAGAGACTCTATAGATAATGCAGATATCAATTGCTTACTATCTTTGCATCTCCATGATATCCATATTAAGTCTTTTTTTCTAGTTGCTTGGTATCTGTTCGTACAAATCTTCTTTTTGTTTACTTGACGGCTCTAGTGAGGGGTCGTTTCGTAGCTGGTTTGGAGGCGAGTCATGCAAATATTTAGTTCTGCATAAGTAATATCGCATTTGGTAGTTGGTAATGAGGTAAGTTATTCATATATAGAATTAATACCTGAATAACTCTAACCAACTATCAAACGAGAAACTTTTTGACGATACTAAATTTTGGCCCCAAGATGTGAGGGTTATGATGTAAGTTTAACATAAAATTTATCTCCAGTTGTTGGTTGAATTTCAATTAATATATGAAATTTCATTTTTACTTTGTGGGATCTCTCATTTCACTGGCATTAATGTATCTCAATTGTTTTTCATATGGTGCTTATCATTGGTAAACCTCATGATAGAGAGAAGAGAAACTTTTGAAGGTGATAGCGAAACTACTCAGTGAATGCAGGAAACAACCTGCAGTGATGAATAACTCAACATAATCGAAGTAGACAACAAGACGAGATGAAATGGAAAAAGCTATATTCTTACGCCATTCTTCTTTTCTGTTGTTTTACAAACTAAACATAATTCACTATCCTAAACTACACAAGAAGGTAAAAAGCAAAAAAAACTCGAATTCTTACAAAAATATACAAGTATAGCTAATTCAACTCGCGTTATAGACAAGGAATCTGTTCTGTTTTACTCATAAGCTGCAATATAGATTTAGCTTTTCTTTGTCCTCTATCAGTCCCACTCTCACCAATCTCTACTAAATACTCGTAAACACCATACTGAAGTGCCGCGAGCATATGATTTGAATTGTGTATGCTTAACCTATGAAGCACTGCCACTGAACATTCCTTGTTCTTTGGAGTGCCATCTCTTATCAGATTAACGAGTGTTTCAATGAACGATAGTTTTCCCATTTCTTGCCTTCCATATTGATGTGTTGCAAGAAGTAACAATAGAGACAACGCCTCGTCAATCATCTCTAAGTTTTTCTTCTCGAGTAGCTGAAACAACGGTGCTACAATCCCAGCTTCATTTGCCAAACGAACGTTCTGCTCATTTAAACAAAGGTTGAATAATGCAGTTATTGCATCCTTTTTACCTCTGATTGTACCATTTCGTAACAATTCTATTAACGGTGGGATACCGTTTAATGAACCTATAGCTTCTTTGTTTTCATCCAGCATAGATAAGCTGAACAATGCTGCTGCAGAGTTCTCTTTAGCACCAACATTTCCATTCTGCAATATCTCAATTATGGCTAAAATAGGTTCTTCTTCAGATATAAGATTTTTGTTTGTTTCATCAATCGATAAGTTCAAAAGTGCGGTCACAGCATGTTCTTGAATTCTTGAATCTGGATAGGATAGTAGATGCACGAGTGGTGGGATTCCTCCGCGATTTACTATTAATGTCCTATTTTCAGGATTTTCTTTCGAAAGCATCCTGATTTCTTTCACAGCCTTTCTCTGCACTTCTAAATGACTAGAGGATAAATCTTGAATCAAGGACAAAACTTGTTCATCACTTTCGTCCGAGGGGCTCTGGGGTTTTGGTGGTTCTTGCTTTTGAGGAAGTTGAAAATTGTTCTTCTCACACCATTGTTGGATCAAATTCTTTAGAGCAAAGTTTGGAGCCAATGACAAGTGCTCCAAAATTTTCCCGGTTTTCGGACATGTTTGGCAACCGGAATCCAACAAATGTTGTATGTTCTCTCTTTCATATGTCTACAATAGATGCCAATATGTAAAGAAAATCAGTCATACCACTTGTTCAACAAATGAGTGAATGATCAAAAAATACCTAAACTCCGTTTTATCGTGTTTTCATACCTGAACTATCGTGTGTTTACTTTTCCTACCTGAACTATAACCAACTATTTATCAAAACATATCTCGTCTTATAGTTGGAATGTGTTATACCATATATAGTTGGTGATAGTTCAGTTAGAAAACTCACACACCAGATAGTTCAGGTATGAAACTTGAAAAACCAAAATACTTTAGGTATGTTTTTGACCCTTCACTCATTGAAAATTGATCATTCTTCATATGAACAAAGAAAATGGATCGTTATGGAGCATCATAGCAACTAAAAATGACTATATGAAAGCAGTTTCTTATCATATCTTATCTTTTTCGCCTTTTTGTGCTCGAAGAGAAGAATCTTATCGTAGAAGTAGTGAACTCACCTGCCCGGTTGAGACAGTAACAGGATCCGCCACAATCTCTAATGTGATCGGACAGAGAAATTCATTTGGAATTGCCAAAGAAGTAGATTTCTCATGAGCTTTAATCACCAATGGTTCGATTTCTTCAAGCCCTGCAAACCGTCTGAATTTGTTTAGAAGACCTACTATTTTTTGCGTCTCTTCTGCATGGCGACCTTTTCTTTCTTTAACTACTCTTCGTACTGATATCGTTTCTACCTTTAGGTCCTTGAGAGTATGCAAACCTAGCTTGTTTCCTAGTCTATCTATGCTAGCACTATCTGCATTCCTGTCATCATTTGTAGACAGTGCAACCATTAAATCCATGGTGAGTTCCATGTCTTGACTATCATTTCGCTTCTTAGCTCTTCGAAATTGACCTCTCAGTAACTCCACCTGAAAACGGTAAACGATTAACATCATCAACAACAACAAGCTCGGTGTAATCCCACAAGTGAGATCTATGGAGGATAGAATGTATGCAGACCTTACCCCTACCTTAGAGAAGGTAGAGAGACTGTTTCTAAAAGACCCTCGGCTGAACAAACAGTGAAAAAGAGGCAAATTGGATTAACATCATAAATCCATATTCAAGCATAAGTTGATGTACTCCAAAAGTTTAATTAGGTAAGCCTTTCGGAACATTTGAGTACGTTATAGCCAGGGAAATACAATGATCTTCCGAGAATTGGCTATAACAACTGACTCACTGAGAATGTTGCATTGTACTACATCACTCATTTACTTAAACGTTAGACCCTATTGGGCGACAGGCATCGAATTGTAGCTTTCTTACTATACCAAGAAGATATACGCGTGTAATAGAACAACCTATGACTCAATCCCAAAGTACTCAAGAAGTTGGAGTCTGCTATATGAATCCGCCATGACCATGTCGCTCCATTTAAGCTCATCTTAGGCCAATATCACATCATCACCGTGTGGAACGTTACACACAACTTGTTAACCAATTTTGGGGTGAAAAAGTTGTTTGGAAAATCTAATCAAAGAGGACAAGACTCTGGTCTCTCCATCAACACTCTTTTAACAATAATACCTAAGTTGTGATCCTATAATTAGCTCGAGTATCAATCAACAACGTCGAAAAAAATGATATATGAAATAAAATGTACCTGTTCTTTCTCTTCATCTGAAATTCCAAAATCATCACAAGGTATGTTTTCCAGAGCCTGACTTAATCTTTCATACACAGAATAGAATCTTCCCATTACAGCCTCACTTTCTATGGCCTGCATATTTGTAAGTAAAATAAAAACACATTCAACCAACCCGAAATCGATGAAAATGATACATTAATTAACCTTAGTTAGGTGATAGAAGAGCCTCGAGAAGACACACGTCATACTATCATTGGTTTAGTGTAAACAACAGGTGCAGATAAGTATATACCCCTCAAAATCGGAGTTGATAATAATATAATGATTGATATAATCAACAACAACATAACTGATGTAATCCCACAAGTGGAGTCTGAGGAGGGTAGAGTGTACGCAGACCTTAATCCTACCTCGTAGAGATAGAGAAGTTGTTTCAATAGACCCTCAACTTAAATAAAACACGTCAAACAGTTTGAAAAAAGGGGACACAGATATGAGAGCAATAACAACAACGGAATAATGCAATAATCCGAGCAAACAAAAACACCAGTGATAGATGAAATGATGATATAATCAATCAATTAAAAAAAAGAGGGCCACTTACGAGATAAATTTTGCTTCCACAATGGCAAGTTTTTAACAATTTCTTCGCAGACGAAAATGCCTTCTTCAATTTCATCAAACATTCGATACCCGATTCAGGGATCTGTCCTTCGAAATCTCTAATTTCTTCGAAAAGAGGTAACAAAAGCTTCAATCTTTCGGAGAGATTATGACATTCCTCTCTCTGTGATCTTCTATACTCTTCATACGATCCAACGATATGAATCACACCAATAAGTTCACGTACCACTTCTCGTTTGTCTTTTGGGCTCGTTTGACAGCTTGATCCGAATTCCTCCTCTACTGTAACCCCTTCTTCAAGCTCGTGATCGCGATCCATCGCCATTTGATTTCCTCGAAAATAAAACAGAGGATACTCTGTTTCAAAAGTCGAAAAAAATGAAACGAAATCAAAACCATAACCTGATCTTTTTTTTAAGAAAAAGTTAAGGCTTTGATTTCGATTCGATTTTGATTTCCATAAACTAATTGGAAAAAAGTGGGAAAAAATAGTTACAGTGGAAAATTCTGTTGAAAGTTGGAGGAGAAGAAAGACACTAAACGCTTTTTGCGGGTTTGTAAATTTTGAAAGTTGGTTAAATTCGGTTGTTTTCACATTTGTTCGCTTTTTTCGTTTTTGTACCAACAAAAAGTTACTGAGTTCACGTGGCTTGTGAAATCCAAAATTTAAATTTTATGATAATCTATTTGATTTGGTTGGTTGAAATTTGTTGTTGGTACCTATTTAGTGAATTTTGTCCACGGTAATAGTAAAGTCACGAAATTATTTTTGAATTAATTATAAAAACGCACTTAAACTATTATATTTTTAGAAGTGGAATCATATATCGTGTAATTTTTTTAATAAATAAAAGGCATAATGTTGCCCCAAAAACTTGCACCGGAATTTATAGTGGGCCTATGATCGTACGTGGCATAATAAATTTCCACGTAGGACGCATGCGTTTACTTGTTCAACTTTATATAAGTTTTTAAGTTCTATATGTATACATCCAAAATTGAAAGGCATACATATCAGTTAAGACCTAATTAAATGACATATTTATATATTATGTCAAAAATAATTAACATCGCAACTCAATAAATGGCATACAAATGAACATTTTTGACCATTGATTGTACTTATATGGAAACAAGGTAATGCTACAGCAGTAGTAAATCCAAAAAAAATTATAAGAAAATTTAAAATAATATAAAAATATCATGCCTAAAATGTGAATCGATATCAAGGGATTCAACAAATATTATTTCCTCCATTTTAATTTGTTCATCTTATTTTTAAAACTTTTTTTTTTTAAAAAATATTTTTTAAATTTAACAACTCTTTAATTTTAATTTTGGCATAATATATAAAATAATACATGCATGTAGGACGTCATATAAGATACACAATTTCCATGTAAGACGAATGTGTCTATTTGTTCAATTTTAAATAAGTTTAAGTGTCTACTCGTACACACTCAAGTTTAACAGACATATTTATGTATTATGCCTTCTAGATATTTTGCATATCTTTAATTTAAGATCACAAAATTCAAATTTTTTTACTTTCGTATATTTCGTGTCAAATCAAAACCCATATAGTATAAAGAGCTGCACCACTAATGTTCGGTATCCATATTGAAGTCAGGCTAAATCTACATTTACATTGAAAAGTTCTACGTTAGGAGTAAAATGCTTCCAGAAAAACTCGAATTCGATACGTCTAATTAGGTGAAATCATAGTTGTAAATTTGTAAATCCTATGTACTCTTTCTGTCAAACAATACTTGTCCATTATTAACTTTGCACACTTCTTAAGAAATTATAAAAAGAAGGTAATTTTACTATATCACCCTTTGAATATAATAAATACAACGTTTTGAAAAATGTAATAGTGAAATGACTACAATTAATGATAAGGGTAAATTAGAAACTAAGTGTAAAATTATTCATTGATTTCATAAAGTAGACAAGTATTATTAGACATCTCAAAATAGTATAGAGAACAACTATTGTTGGACGAAAGGAGTAACAAATGCGGATTCTATTGGAAAGATGTCTAGACTGATTTATTTAATGGTGAAAAAAGTCAAGCTATCACATCATTAAATGCCTTTAATAAGAAATTTTGAATGAGTAACCGTTAAGTCCTAGCTGGGAAAATACACGACTTTTCATTTTATGCTCATATATATAGTAGCCGTTGTTTTCAAAATAATGAAAAAAAAAAATACAAACAAAAAAAAAAAACACTTATTTTGCCTTTAGATTCTCTCATCTTCAATGAAACAATCTCAAAATTAATTTGTAGATAAAGAAAGAGAGAGAGAGTGAGACATTTTTTTTTCATTAAATAGTTGAATTGTTTTATTTATAGTTTCTCTGTTTTCATTTTTTGATCATTTTGGGTATTTTTTACTGAAAGATTGGATCTTTTTGAGAATCAGTGTAAAGGGTTCTTGATTTTGAAGGTTGATGTTCGTCGTCTTTCTCTTTAATTTTTGAATTTTTGATTCAATTAGGTTAGTTTCACTGAAAGATTAGATCTTTTTGATAATCTGTATAAAGGGTTCTTGTCGTGGAAACAGTCTCTTGCAGAAATGCAGGATAAAACTGCGTACAATTGATTGGGCCTCCTGGGCTTCTCATTTAGTATAAAGGGTTCTTGATTTTGCAGGTTTCTGTTCAATGTTTGTATCTTTTATTTTTGAATCATTTGGGGGATTTTCATTGAAAGATTAGATCTTTTTGAGAATTAGTATAAAGGGTTATTGTCGTGGAAACGGTCTCTTGCAGAAATGCAGGGTAAGACTGGGTACAATAGACCTGCCCCACGCATAGTAGAAGCTTAGTGCACCGGGCTGCCTTTTTAGTATAAATGGTTCTTAATTTTGCAGGTTTCTGTTCATTGTCTGTTTGTTTTTTTTTGAATCATTTTTGCACTAAAAGATTAGATCTTTTTGAGAATCAGTATAAAGGGTTCTTGATTTTGCAGGTTGATGTTTTCGGTTTGTGATCTGGGATTTATTTTAGCTTGATTCTTGATTGTTCCTTTAAAGATTGACCCTTTTTTTTTGAAAATAAAGTTTGGGTGTTTAATATTGTTTGTTGTTCAATCTTTAATTAGGTTCAAGATGGTTGGATCAGATGAGAATTCCCAAGGTGTGATCAGGCCTTCAAATCTTCAAGGTAAAATTTGAATTTTGAATGGTTAAAATCATGTATAGAGTATTGTATCTGATTTGGATTAAGGACTATTATAAACCTGAAATTTATGTGATCGAAAATCTATCGTTTTTTCGCTACTAGGGGGAATGGGGCATAACAGAAGGGCTTTAAGCACAATAAATGGGAACATAGTTGAAGCTCCACAATACCCTTGTAAACTACGCAAGAAAAATGGCGTCACCGAGTAAGAAATGATCAAACTCTTTAATTTTTTGAGTTCCAAGATGTCTTTTTTATTGCAATTCCATTAATGATCTTTCCAATTCTTAGTAGGAAGAATGTGGATGGTGATACGAATCCAATTTATCGACCAGTCACAAGATCTGACTCTAATTCTTGGTTGAGATAGTTCTTATAGTTAAATACTTTTATCATCTGGTCTGCTTTCTTTTATAGTATGGGGGATTCTTGCTGCCTCAGGAAGTATGCTGCACAAGTGGCTGGCAAGCCTCAACAACCAACACTCGAGGTACATTTTTCAACGAGTACCATCTTGTATTATTATATTAGTTCTGTTGGAGGTGTTGATGGTGTTATCTTCCGCAGGTAACAAAGCCCGTGGTCAAAACAGTACCTAATAGAAATGAACTAGAAGGTCCCATCATTATTGATGTAGAAGATTACAAGGCCACAAGTGACTATGCTGCACCAATGTCTGTCCAACACACAGAAGCAATGATGGAGGAAATTGATCGGATGGTATTATTGATTTGACATGTATTTCCATTCTGGATGATCTATGGATCATGATTTATTTTGTGTTTTTTGTTGTGTAGGATGAAGAGATAGAGGTGCAAAATGTAGAAGAGACGTTGGTTTTGGACATAGATAGTGGTGATAAGAAGAATACACTAGCAGTTGTGGAATACATTGATGATATTCATGCTTACTACAAGAAGATTGAGGTGAGAAATTGTTCCAACACTCCCTGCACCTTTCATAGCAGCTCAATAGAATTTTTGAAACTTATATCTATATGGTATTTAAATATACGTTTGTGTACATCCTGCCCTCCCCAAACTCCACTCGCGGGACTACACTGGGTATGCTGTTGTTGTAGGAATCGTAGGTTCTCTACGTGACCATCGATATTAAGATGATTGATTCTTAAAAGTATGTTCGACTATTAACATATGTCTGTATACATCCTGCCCTCCCCAGACCCCACTTGTGAGACTCCATTGGGTATGTTGTTGTTATTAAATTATATTGCTTCTCTACCTGACCACCGTATTTAAGATAATTGATTCTTAGAAGTATGTATGACCATTTACATAAGCGGGATAGGCTTTAAATATTAAACTAACTGATCTATTGTGAGAAAAAAACTGATCATTAGATGTTCACTCATGATTGTCATCTGCTCGTGAATACCCTCAAGTCAAGTCTTTGTTCTTTCATTCGTAAATATGGGTGCTAACCAGATTCCCCATATTATATGTGCGGTCAATAAATTCTCGAGCCTGAGTTCTTGATCATAGTAGCATGGTTGCTTAGTTGGTTTTCCGGTTGTAATTTTTAGGTTGGGGTGTCAATAGTACCATAGTTGCTTAGTTGTCCTTCCCTTTACGCATTACAATATAGGTGCTTTTCATGCTGCCTTTAGTGGAAAACAGACTTACTATGCAAATCATTGAACGGGGGACCTACTTTAGTTAACCTTCTCCTAGAGAATGTTCTTTTAACAAGCATCTCCAATTTTTGTTCTATAATTTTCTTTTAATTGTTCAAGTGCTCTCTGTCGCTCGCTCTGTACACCCCAAGAATGACCGGATGAGATCGAATTTGTACAACTTTCTGGATATCAGTTTGAGGGAGTCACTTTTATAAATTTATTTTTCATTTCAGAGTTCTACTTGTGCGCCTCCAAACTATATGGAACAACAATTTGATATCAATGAGAGGATGCGAGCTATTCTTGTTGACTGGTTGATTGAGGTAACAAAAACTACGACCCCTGCAGCCTCTCTGAATTCCATGAAGCAACACAATGACTTCCGGCCTCTCTAATGTCCAATCAAATATGTGTAGGTACATTACAAGTTTGAACTGATGGAGGAGACTTTGTACTTGACCATAAATCTTATCGATAGATTCTTGGCAGTCCAGCCAGTGGTTAGGAAAAAACTCCAGCTTGTTGGGGTAACAGCTTTGTTTCTTGCCAGCAAGTATGAAGAAGTTTCCGTTCCTGTCGTCCAGGATCTAATTTTGATCTCTGACAAGGCTTACACCGGGATAGAAGTGCTTGAAATGGTAAATTGCTTATTCTTTGCCCGAAAATAAGCTTCAGTCTTTCATTATATTTTGCCAAAGTTTTTCTAGCCTGCCATATGACTTTGATTGAGTACTTTCTGCAGGAGAAGTTGATGATCAATACCTTACAGTTCAAACTATCGGTGCCTACGACTTATGTGTTTATGAAGCGATTTCTTAAAGCTGCTCAATCTGATAAGAAGGTTACTATAAACTTACTAGTACTAAATTAGCTTAGAGAAATGACAATCTGTGAATCATGACTAAGTACTGACAATTTTCGGGTATTCTTGGATCAGGTGGAGCTTCTGTCATTTTTCATGACCGAACTATGCCTCGTTGAGTATGAAACACTTAAGTTCCCACCTTCAATGCTAGCAGCTGCGGCGATATTTACTGCTCAATGCACACTAGGTGTGGCTAAGGAGTGGACTAAAACTTGCGAGAAATATAGCAACTATACTAGAGAGCAACTTTTGTAAGTATCTATCTAGTATCTACTTTTCTTCGATTGCAAAGATGATTTATTCTAACCGCATGCACGAAGAAACCCCTCTAAATGTTTGTGGTCCCTTTTGTTTTCTATATATAACAGGGAATGCTCAAAACTGATGGTTACTTTCCATCAAAAGGCTGCAACTGGAAGGCTTACTGGTGTACACAGAAAGTATAGCATCTCTAAATATGGCTTCGTTGCAAAGTTGTTCCCACCGGCTTCTTTTCTTTTAGAGGCAAGCTTTTTTTAGCACATGATGTTATTTGCATCTGCTTGACGAAACGTTATAGTTGGAGTACTGGAGAGCAACTGAGCAACATAAGTTGCCTCGGACAAAATGTGTGTTCTGCCTTTTTTTGTGTGTGGGGTTACATGGCTCTATGTACCAAGATCCAAGTACTTTTTACAAATTGTTGCTACTATTTTGTGAATCTAAAATATGTTTAGACCCTTTTCTTATGCTACCTTTGAGTTTCAAAATGCCTTCAGAGCCAACATGATGCTCCTTGGTCAAATGAGCAAGATATCGGTGAATGTCACATATGATCGGGAAAATAGTACCTACATGAAACCAAGAAAGTTGGTTGCTACAAAAAAGGTAGAACATAAATACTATCCGGAATAGTGAAGTGTGGTTAATAGTAATATTCCATTCCTTAAAGCCCGTGAATACTAGAGCTAGTGAAAAAGTAGTTACTAAAGCGTTAAACTGCTTGTTTTCCCTTCCCTGCTAGCAAGTTCACAAGTTACTTTTAGCCTTAGCTCACTTAGATCCCAACTATAGTTCTTTTAGCCTTAGCTCACTTAGATCCCAACTATAGTTCTTTTAGCTTCTGTATAATGGCGTGTCTCCTTGGCACCACGTTAGCTCTCGTATATGTCACTCGTTTCAAACAATCAAGCTTTCATTCAATCCTCTCGCGAACACTCTTGCCTTGACACTGACCTGCAGCTCTTTAGGTACAGTACTGACATTCTAGCCTAGCATATTGAGTGCAATCTAGAGGGCACCGCGGACATCAGCAGTTTTACTTACGTTGCCCTTCCAAGACATTTCAGGAAGGCGTTGTGTAATAAATAGCTACTTCATGAATTAAGTTGCGTTGGAATTGATAAAGTTCTGTAGAGTTCATAATTGCATAAAAGGAATCATTGCAATGAGATCTTGAATTTGTTAGAAAATGACTTCAAAGTAGAGGAGCTAGTGAACTTCAATAGTTTAATTACAAGTCCAATCTACAAATTGCAATTAAATTTATTAGAAAGTGACCTCAAGTGGAAAACTATAGCTGATGAGCTTTCAATAATTTAATCACAGATCCAATCTACAAATAACAAAATAACAAATTACAAGCAATTACAATTTGACATTCGAAATTCACTGACCCGACTCATCAAATAGGCTCACCATAGGGGAAAACACTTTCTACCAAGAAGTTCTTCATTCTTACTACCCGAGTATGAGACCTCCTACGCACACCCCTTGATGGTATGTGACATGTTCATATAAAAACACTATGTGATTCTTTCCATCAATCTTAGTCTTGGTGAACGAGGTTACTTAATATTTATTTCTGATGGAAGGTGACATGTATTCAATGAAATTAACAGAGGTGCACGAAAGCTGATTTGGACACCACAGTTATAAAAAATAAATATGTTACTGCCAGTTATACCTACTTTTCCCCAAATCTTACCTAATCCTCAAGTAACCAACAATTCAAAGATCTAAATCACAAACACGCTCCCCTTTTTGCTTTTTTTTTTTTCTTTCTGTTTCTTCCCTTTTCTTTAATTACTCCTAATATATTAATTTACTTAAAACTAATATTTCTTCTTTTGTTGTCTTTTGTCATTTTCAATAATTTATTACAACTTGTATGGTAAATAATTGATCTGTCATCTCAAGATCGTGATGAAATAAATAAGATTTCTTCGTCTAAAACATAAATATGAAAAAAAATCTTATAATCAACCTGTTACTTAACATTACACGATGCAGATTTGAATTAATCATTAATTTGGAATTAAAGCATTTTCAATAATTTAGTGGTAAATAATTGATCCGTTTTCCGAAGATCATGCTGAAATGAATAATATTTCTTCTTCTAGAACATAAATATGAAAAAATTCTTATAATTAGTCCTTAACATTACACGATGCGAATTCGAATTAATCAGGAATTCAATCATTTTTAATAATTTATTACGACTTGTATGGTAAATAATTGATTTGTCATCCGAAAATCATGCTGAAATGAATAAAATTTCTTCGTCGGGAAGGGATACATAAATATGATAAAAATTCATATAATAAGCCGTTCACCTTAACATTACACGATGCGAATTCGAATTATTCAGTAATTCGAAATCCAATGCGAGAACCGAACATCGAGCGGGACCCAATAAAATTTGATCTTTCCAAAAGCTAAAAACAGAAAAAGAGTTTCCTACAATGCAATTCGTTGTCGTTATGGGGCCTAAAATCCCAAAATCTTCTCTCCTTGTAAAAGAAAGAATAATAAATCTGTATTTCCAATAATACCCCTAAACCCTCTCCTCCGCGATACCACCGGAGGAGGAGTCAAAACCAGCAAAAACGCTTCCGACCACCAATCATCGCCGCCGTATGGCTATTCCACGGCGGCGCCACCAGCATCATCATCATCACAGCCGTGTGCGGTTTCTATTCCCGGCAATTTTTGCTGTTTCCGCCATTATCCTCTTCCTATTCCTCTTCCTATCAATCCTCGCGCCGTCTCCTAATGACGATAATCACCTCCGTCACCTCCGTCGGGATGATTCGTCGGTACATACATTAATCAATCACGCTCTCGAGAAAATGCTAAAATGTTAATTTAATTATTAAGTGTTAATTAATTGATTAATATATGGTTAAGTGTTAATTTAATTATATAATTTGTTATTTGTAGGGAGGAAAAGGCGGTGGTAATGAGATTAGAGTTCCTTCATCTCATGTTAAGGTTAGGATTTAATCTGAATCTTATTGGTTTCATTTGTGATTTGATTTGGATCTAAGGTTGCTGAATGTGGTGTGGTTGATTGTTGAGTTCTAGATCAGTGCAGGAGTTCATAATCGTGATCTTTGGAGTTCGAGAAATTCGAAGTTTTTCTATGGATGCAGTAATGCCAGCAGTAAATTTGCAAGTGCGTAAACTCGAAAATGAGCTCAATAGCTCAGGTTCTTTTATAGCATTCATATTTGGAAGAAAAAGTAATCAGTTTTGTTATAGTATGTTTATGTAGCAGCAATAAAGGAGTTATTAATAAAGTTGAATTTGATCATTGAAATGTGATTGCATATTTTGATACTGTTTCAAATTGCAGATGCCAAATCTATCACACATCCGAATCGATACTTGTTGATTGTGACCAGTGGAGGTCTTAACCAACAGAGAACTGGGGTAAGAAAATATTTCCAGATTGGTTTTTAGAATTGAATATGATTTTTGTTTTAGTTTGTTAACTAACAAGAAATGAGATTCTGATCGAGAACCCTTTTTTTTTTTTTTTTGTAATACCAATAGACAAATAAGGAGTTGTCAATGATTGTCATATTTTATAGGGTAGTTCAAATGACCTTGTCTTTGCTATTTTTAGATAGTTATGCAAGCTCGAATAAAGGAATCAGGTTGCTTTAGGTTCACAATTGTAAAACTAGGCTATTTATGAGGAATGTCATTATAAAAATGTCTTGGGATGTGCTTTTCTAGATACGGCTACATTCAGAATCTGTCATATCAATATTGTTGTAAATGTTTAGTTTTGCAAGATATCCTTGATGTGTAAACGAGTGCAACTAATATGGGACTGACTTATAGTTGATTGATTGATCATTGATTGTTAGCACCTCAAGATGCAACTAATTTGATGGGAAGAGAAGTAATGATTATAAATCTCCAGTACAAATTCATATCCAGTGATAGCAAATATGTCTGCATAATTATTCTCTGGGATTTGATAAGTGAGCTATAGTAATCTGCACTTTAAGTTAAATTGGTTACAGAAGATACACTTATGAATTACCAGCTCATGCTAACTATAGGTTGTCAAATACTCCTCTATACGTAACATAATCCTGATAATTCCATCTATGCTTTTTCTAATGTATGGCCCTTTGAGTTGGCACTCCTTTCTGTTACCACCTGTGTACTTAGCTTTCTGGTGGAACCAAACTATAAGACTATGTGAAGTGTGGAACCTTCAATAGTTAACAGTGTAAGCTGGCCCATCTTTATGGCAGATAACTGATGCTGTTGTTGCTGCTCGCATTTTAAATGCTACTCTTGTTGTTCCAAAGTTGGACAAGACGTCTTTCTGGAAAGATTCTAGGTGAGTTAGCAGTATCAGAAGATTGATTTAGTATTTTCTTGCATATTGGTTTCTCCAACCATCACTGAACTTATTGTATAGGTAGATTTAAAATGCTAATAATGCTGCATGTAACTGTGGAAGTGAAATGATCTTCTTTTCTCTTGCAGTGACTTCTCTGATATATTTGATGTTGATTGGTTTATAAAACATCTAACAACAGATGTTACAATTATAAAAGACCTTCCATTTAGAAGAGGGCAGATTTGGACACCACATAGAATGCGTGTTCCTAGAAAGTGCAGTGACAGATGCTATATAAATCGTGTATTGCCTGTACTCATGAAAAGACATGTGAGTTTTCAAGACACTTATATTTCTTAGCGATTTGTGAATGAATGGAAACATATCTGAGAAGCACACTTTTATTAATTATTTTCTGCACTGTGATTTATTGCTCGTTACTTTTTTGGAGTATTTACATTCAATCTCAGGGGTCTGGGCTGTGAAACATATAAGATTCCGTAAATTTTGCATCCTTTTCAGTTGTTGTACTGAACTTCCTAAACTTACTAGATTAAGGAATCGAGGCACTAAATACTTGGGTACTTCCTGAAACGTCTTGCCAACTTTAAACTTTTGTTGATACTTCGGGAAAGTGATCACTGATTCAAATGGAAGCAAACTGCTAAAAGTTTTTGAAGAATCATGAATTAGCTTGGTTGTGAGTAGTAAAACCTCATTTACTCTCAACGCTCAAGAAGGATTTCTTTTATAAGATGATGATATTTTATTAAAGCTGTCACCGAGAAGGTACTGCAAAAGTACACACTTAAGAGAAGGATTGTTATGTCCAAGTTCATTACTTTGTACAGTTGATAACTGGTTAGGATGATGTTAAGAAGGATTATTACCCTTTGGATGCATGACACAAGTTTTCCATCAGAAAATATCTTTAAGTATCCTTGTTCTAACTTTTTAGGTTGGGGGTTGAGGAGATTATTGTTGCTATATTGTCTCAAGTTTATCAGTCAATGTTTGAAAATTGGTTTTCAAGAGAACTAAGTCCCGAGGTTTCCCTAACTCTAATATGTTAATTTTGGGTCTTAACTCTTAACCCAAAAGGAAATACAATTGCCCAATTGCCCAATTGCCTGTTCAGTAAGTGGAAAACCGGTCCTCTATTTCAAATAACAGAAAGTATCTAGCTTATTCCTGGTTGCAGGGAACAGGGGTTTGTTCCTTTCTGTATGCTGTTTATTAGTGTTGTTTATTATTGATATTTCAGACCTGTATTAGCAGTCTGCTTCTTGTGACAGGCTGTACAGATCAGCAAGTTTGACTATCGACTTGCAAATAAGCTGGATACAGATTTGCAAAAGCTTAGATGCAGAGTCAATTATCATGCTTTGAAGTTTGCAGACCCTATACTCAAAATGGGTGAGAAATTGGTCCAGCGAATGAGGACGAGTAACAAGCATTATATTGCCCTTCACCTTAGGTTAGTCATAAGATCTGACTTGATTTTATGATTTCTGTTTCTTATTTTATTCTCTGTCTTTTCCTTTTGTCCTCCATTTCCTTATGGCTGCCACTAGTTATGCCCTTCAAGTGCAGAACCAATGTAACGTCTTGGGTATTTTTCGTAGTGTGTTTTTTTGCATGTTTCCCTTCAGTAAGCTGAAGAGTTTGTCTACTAGCAATCACTGTTCACGGATGCTTCTATTCTGAAATGAAATGTTATGTTTCATTTGTAACATATGATGATTTTGTAGGACTTTGGTCCTTGAACAATTTTTATATTGCAAATGAGATGACTGGTTCAGAATTCATGATAATCTGCTTGATGTATTCTGTTTTTTCGCTGACATGTTCACTTTGGATGGGGAGAAATGCTTTGCTGCAGTTTGGGAATTCTAGAGAAGAATAAATTTTCTTATAGTGTATTGTTTACAGGTTTGAACCTGATATGCTTGCATTCTCTGGATGCTATTATGGTGGAGGAGATAAGGAGAGGGCAGAACTGGGAAAGATACGGCGGAGGTGGAAAACTTTACATGTGAGATCCCGAAAGTTTCAGATTTTGGTCATTTCCTCATAATGAATCATCATGACAATGTAGTTTAAAGATTTTATTGTTTTCTCCACTTATGCATTTTTTTTCTGTGTTTATATCTCTCACTTCTGTTCAGATATTCAATTTTGTACGATACAAAGTAAAAGATCTATAAAAAAAGAGAATTTGTGTGACACTGGATAATCTGGGAAATAAACTGGATTTCTGTCATTCTTGTGAGGCCTAGGTCTCTCTCGAAGCAGTATTAGGAGAAAGAAGTGTGTGTGTGAGAGACATAGAGAGAGAGAGAGAGAGAGAGAGAATTGTTTTTATGAGATACTTTTAGGTTAATGGAGGCAATTTCCCTGTTTCCACGCCATATGATAGAATAGTCCAAGGACTGAAGTGTGTGTAAAATCTTTTTTAATACATGTGCAGAAAAGCAACCCGGAAAAGGCAAGGAGGCAAGGAAGATGCCCTCTTACTCCTGAAGAAGTTGGCTTGATGCTAAGAGCACTTGGATATGGAGAAGACGTTCTTATTTATGTAGCATCTGGTGAAGTGTATGGAGGTGACGAGACATTGGCTCCATTAAAGGCCCTCTTTCCAAACTTTTACTCCAAGGACACTATTGCCAGCAAGGAGGAGTTAGAACCATTTTCTACATATTCTTCTAGAATGGCTGCTCTTGACTTCATAGTTTGTGATGAAAGTGATGTATTTGTCACTAATAACAACGGAAACATGGCAAAAATTTTAGCAGGACGAAGGTATGCTGCTTCCCTTTCCAGCCTTCCGAATTGTTCTGCAAATTTTATTTAGATTCTGGCTAATATATCTTTTCTTTTGATATAGGAGATATTTTGGTCATAAATCTACCATTCGCCCAAATGCTAAGAAACTAAATCGTGTGTTCTTAAATAGAAATAACATGACAACGGAGGAATTTTCTTCTAGAGTTCGTACGTTTCAACGAGGATTCATGGGGGATCCCAAGGAGGTGAGGCCAGGGAGGGGTGAGTTTCACGAAAATCCATCATCGTGCATTTGTGAGGATGCTGAGGCTGAAAAGAAAATGGATTGGGATCGTCGAAAAATTGGTAAAGACAATGTAGCTAAGAAGAAAGACGGTGATGATAGGAAGAAAGATATTGAGGCAGTTGTTCATGATGAAAATGTAGACTATGAGCCAGAAGTGGCTGATCTTGAGGATGAAGAAGAAGATGAGGATAACCCTATGGGTGAAGTTTCACTTGGTAGCTCCAAAGCTGAAGCTTTGTCCAATGGAACAAGTGCAGATTATGACTCTTCCATGTCTGAGGATACTGAGTTGGACGAGTTGCTTTCAGATTGAGAAAGGAACAATGATTGCCTTTCGAGAGGTTTCTCCTGTATATAAACCAGCCTTCCATAAAAGAGTTCTTTGGGCATTAATCTATTTTCAACGTGTTCAACTTTGAATGCCCGTGGCTGAAGCCTTGACCACACAGTAACACGGATCCACTTCTCCTTGAGATATTCTGTTTAGAGTTTTCGAGCAAGAGCTTGAAATTATACTAGTTTGGAGGCCTATGATCCACAATGCTTGAACTCGTGAAGTGTAGCCGCTAAGATGGAGCTCCCCGAGAGGGAAATATTTTACCGGTATAGCATTCAAACATTTTTGTATACATAGGCGAGAATGTTAATTGCTAATTGACTTGCTAACTTTGCTGGGTAAACATTTGTTGAGAGTTTAAATATAACCTGCTTTAGGTGTTCTTTGACAATAAGAATATAACCTGCTTTAGGTGTTCTTTGACAATAAGAATGGTAGTGAATTTGTATTTTTGTAGATACGTATGTTTGACGATGACATGAGTTGAGCTCGGAGAAGTGATGATTTATGTAGCGGATTTCAACTTGTTGGGGATCGAGGCATAGTTATCAGTGTCATAGATGCATAGGTTTGAATCAAGTGCTGTTTAGTCTTAGTTAAATCAGTTTATAGCTCGTAGAGCTACATGAAGAAATTTAGACAACCACCAAGAGAGCTTAGCCATCAAGAAAAGGTTCAAACATCAAAGCATGATGTACTTGGTAAAAAGTTATATTCGATATTTACTTCAAACCAATAAATATAAGATACTATTATTTTTTATAAACATTTTTGTCCTTTAATCATAATTAAGTGTTACTGTTCTTATTTTAATTGTTTCAATCAAATTATTTTGTCTGAAATAAATAACACACGCGAGTTTTCTACCTAATGTACTTGTAGGCTTAAGCGGAGCTAGGGGATTGAAAGGGGTTCATCTGAACCCTTTGTAGAAAATTTAAAATATATATCGAATCTCTTTTAACTTCTTTTACTTATTATTATATTTTAAATTTTTTTTTGTTCTTCGATTTCGGCTATCACTTGTATTTTTTGTATTATTTCGTTGTCGCTACTGTTCTTTCTCTTATTTGTTGTGTAATACTCTCCATTTCGTATAATTTCATTGTTGTTATTGCTCTCATATTTGTATCCCTTTTTTCAAATAGTTTGACATGCTTTATTTAAGATGAGAGTCGAAACAATTTCTCTATTTTTACGAGGTAGGAGTAAGATTTACGTACGTTCTATTCTTCTCGAACCTCTATAAAATTATATTGAATATATTATTGTTATATATATTTTAATTTTTTTTTTAGTAAAAATTCTGACTCCGCCGCCTGTTATTTGTGGGCTAAGGCTATGGTTGGTTGTGAATAAATTTAGTATAGGCCAATTGTTAGATTTCCCCAACCATGTGATTTTGTGCCACCTACTTGTGTGGGGTTTGAAATTTTGTTTGCCCCTTAACTCTCCTAATATTTTGTAAACAAAGCCTTTTTTTTTTCTTCTTGTTGAGCTTATCCAAATAGACACGACATAATACAATATTTGATTATCCACTTCTTGTACTTCAGAAAATCATTTTCCTCTTTTCTATGTTACAAATCATGTGGCCTTGCTTTCACCATGAAAAATGTGTGTCAAGAGTCATGACGCTATTGTTGATGTGTCATGTCACATGTGTGAATTGACCACTAATAAAGTGGCAAGGGGTACCTTAGTTTCTGATTAGAGTTATATAGTTATTAGTAACGTAGAAATTAGAAATGTAGAAATTAGTTGAATTGGTATTAATAATATGAGTATTAGTTATACAAAGTTTAGTTATTTATATATTAGTTATAATACGTAAATAACTCTTTTCTAACTAGCAACCAAACGATCCCTATGTACAATCAATGGCGGAGTTAGCTGTACAAGCAGCAACGGACACACTTTGTCTCCGAACTTCCCCTTTCATTATTTCTTTCACGACGAGAGGATCGCGTCCGTATCATGAATCCAATAAAGTTTTGTTGAATCCGAAGTGTCGAAAGGAAATTCATCTAAACCTGTTTTGTATGGATACATTCTTATATCAAGAATTTTCTTAATAAAACTTCTGACTCTGCTATTACACACATGACGACATTACTCATAACTTACACGGTAATAATAACACATAAATTGAAACGAACGAAGACTAAATAGAGAGAGTGAATAGTTACAAATCTTTAAATGATCATATGATACTAATAAGAAATTAAAATAATAATAATACTCCTATGACATGTAATTGAGATTAATAAGATTTTGCCATTTGGAAATATTTTATCCAAGATTGGCCATGCTGAGTCACCACGAATGACTATGTGGCAAAATGAATTTATTACAAAGCCCATTGAACCACTCTTATAAATTCCTTAAATTAAAAATATTCCATTTTGCATAGTTTTACATATCATATAAAAAAAAAATTATATTATATTTTTTGGCTGATTTTTGAGTCCTCAGTTGAGTGTAATTCTGTTCGATTTTCCACTTCCCATCTTCAATTGAACTTCAAATTCTTCACTCTCCAAAAAAAAAAATTCAATTTTCAGTGGCATTTTCGTAAATAACTGCAATGGCGGCGGCAGCGCTGGCGGCGGCGGGTTCCAATGGGTTAACGGGTCCATTGGGAGGTAAGCTGAAAAGGGTCGATGTAGGAATTGGATTTGTGGAGTTACAGAGGAAGAGAAGGAGGGTTTTTGGTGTGAAGTGTTGTTCTGTGATACCAATTGGAGTGATTAATGGGTCAGGAAAGTGTGTTGAGAAATGCGAGAACTGGAGATTTGATGCTAAGAAGAATAGCCATAGCTATCGGGTGAAAGTGCAGGCTTCTTCTTCTACTACTATGCCCTTTGCATCTCCAAAGTGAGTTTTTTTTTCCTTCAAAATTTCCTCTTTTGCTTTTGCTCTTAGTATTTTTATGACAAGGGTAGTTTTTAATAGATTATTAAATGAGTTTATTTGAAATGGAACAATTTAGTAAGTGAATTCATGTAAAAAATTGATTACTCGACTAATATTTATGATGATCGTTCAACTAATAGCTATTATCTTAGGAAGTCAGAAAATTTAAATCAAGAAGAAAGGTGACTTTCTTATATAATACTTTATTAGTTGATTGACCAACTGAGAAATCAATTTAATTTATGTCAATTCACCTCATTATAGGAGTAGAGATGACAATCCATATTGAAGGAGGTAGCTTTACTTTGTATATACTCTATAATGATTACACGACAACGAGCAACAAAGCAATTACTCCATCCGTTTTAATTTGTTTGTATGGTTTTGACTTGGCACGGAGTTAAGAAAAATTAAAGAAGACTTTTGAACCTTGTGGTTTTAAACTAAAGATATGCAGATTGTACCAAAATGTTGTTTAATCTTGTGGACATAAACATGTTAGGTGAAAAATTGAAATTAAAGAGTTGAAAAAAAGAAAGGTGTATTCTTTCTTAAACAGACGTAAAAGGAAAGTAAGACAAATAAATTGAAATGGAGGGAGAACTACCTAAGGTGCGACTAGCTTTGGCATAAAATCTGTAGACTCATATGTGCTTTAGATACATACAAAATCTCATTGTCATCCGAAGTTGAAGAAGGGTGTTATTTATTTAAATACAAGAAGAGAAAGAAAGTTGAGCAAAGGTGTTATCTTTTGTTAAAGGTCTTCCTTTTCTTTCTTTGCTTTCCAAATGCACTACACTGTAGTTTTACAAACATTTATTTAATGATTTAGCATTTGATTCATGTTCTCCTAGCTTCTAGTTGTCTTTGACTGTCTTACGCGTGAATATTTTCAGAACTTATGTAGCATGTCATTCCTTGAATTCTCCATTTTGCGATGGACAAAAGATGATTCATATCCTCAACTAAAGCTCCTTGTAATATGTTTTGCTAAAACCTCAATAACAAGTGATTGGGAGTTTTCCATTTTTTTTATAACTTTGCCATGTCTCCAACCCCATTGTGAACACCTAACTTCTCTGAAGCCTTCTATTGATTCACTGTGAACGATAGATCTGTTATCAAAATCGACATTGATAATCTGTGAAGTTTCCGCACGATTCATCTTTTGTACACTTTATTTATCTTACCGGTGCACTTTTCTATCTGTGATCACCAAATAAACAAAAAGTAGAAGTATCCTAACACTTCACTATTTTTGGAACTGTAAAACAAAATAAAATGCTTGTTTGTTGCCTATAAAGGAATATATTTGTGTTGCTTGGTATCACTATCAGGTTTGAACTATTGAAATGGTCGCACTTAACAACGTCTGAGAATGGTAAAGGTCCATAACCTGTCTTGAAGGCCAATCACCAACCTGTTCATTGTATGCTTGGTAGCCTTGATATGAAATCTTAAAAGAGTCTTTTGAGTTTCTGGGATACTAGACGATGTTCACCTCAACTTTTCCCTTTCCCTTCTTTGCTATGATTGATTGGACAGGGATGTTTGTTTGTTTGCTTCCTTGTAATAGTTTTTTATTTTGTAGATCCCGATTTGCTTCAAAGCAAGAACAGTTCTTCCCACGCTGCACTTCAAGAAATTCAGGCCCTCAATCTCATGACTCTCCACCAAAACGAGGTACTAATGGTTCCAGCCTCCTTGGCTATCCTAAGACTTTTCGTTCACTCCAGATTTATTCCATCTCCTCTATTATTTTAAGGGCCTTAGTGATACTTGATGATAAATTTTCTGCTTTCTTTTTAGACACTGGTATTGCTAACGAGAAAGAGTGGGGCATCGATATGCTAAATGAGAATGTCAATGAATCTGGGACTAACGAAGATGGTAGTACTTGGTATCGAAAGAGTGGAGAAAACAGTGGTAAAAATGGATACCGATGCCGATGGACCAAAATGGGTGGGAAGAGCCACGATGGTGCCTCAGAATGGAAAGAAATGGTACACATGTTATTAAGGTTGTATTGCTATGGATGTCAAAAGATTGTATTTAAGAAACATAGTCAGCCAACATGTTAAATGGAAATACTCTTGCACTAGTTTCCTGGACTTCTGGTTCAAAATATTTTTTAAAGTTTGGTGGCCAATATAAAATAGTAACTTGGGAATAAAGTACACTTACGTAGATTTAACTGATGTTGATTCCCTTAAAATGAAAATTGGGGTCACTTAATCATGTCGATGCCAGAAGAAACATAATTCTAGGTGTTGCTAGTCATGAGCTGCAGGATGTTTTCTCATTTAGCTATTAGAAGATATTAATTATCTGTGTTGGACTACTGGCTAGGTTTGTGGACTACAAGGAATATGCATTTTTATAATTAGGGAATCTGTTTTATTTTTCTATTAGGGAATCTGTTTTATTTTGTTATGTCCGAACATTACTTTTCTGTTCCATAGTTGAAGGCGGTGCATTTTTTGGTTTTTTTTTTTTGGCTTCCCACCCGGTGTCCGGTACCCACATTGGAGCCCTACTAAATCTGGATTCGCACCGGGAAGTCCCACATTAGGGGGTAAAGCGCTCCCTAACAAAAGCGACTCCTTGCATTTTTTGGTTAAAATACACTTGCGTATACTATTGAGCTTCCTCTCAAGCTAAAGTTTGTGCTAGTTTTCGCTTTCTAAGGAACTGACATGTAGTTGGAAAAAACTTAGTGGTTCGCATCTAGGAATATCCCTTGTGGCTTTTCTAATTTGTCCTAGTTACAAGTTAGTAAGCCTATACTATGTTCTTGACAAGTGAGATTTTGTTGGTTAACTATGAGGAGCTATTTATCCTGATTGATCAATCCTTTGATTATAAATTTTGTGCATACTCTTTAGTACATTGCTTGAATCAAGACTTGAATATAAGCCTGAGTTATCAAATATACAACTAGATAAGAGCATATACTGGGAGGTTCTTGATCATTGCTGATTTGCAATAGTAATTTGTTGGCATTTCTTTATAAACTTATCAAGTATCATCCCAGGTGGATGCATTTAATTGGATTTCTTGATCTCCTTGACAGTGGTGGGAAAAAAGTGACTGGACTGGTTACAAAGAATTAGGTAATGCTAATTTTTGTCTTATATCAGTTTCCTTCAATCACCTACATTTTCTATGTTGTAACCTATGTTGCTTGGACTCTTCAAAAATGTGGACGGGTGCGTGTAGGATCCTTCAAAAGTAGGGTATTTTGGAGGATCCGACACGGGTGAAGCAGCAATTTTGGAGAGTCCGAGCAACTTAGGTTGTAACCATATTACTCATTGATCTGAGTATTTCTTTTAGTCAAGCAATGTCACTTGTACTTCTGGGATTCATAATTTATTCACGTTTTTGTTTGTTTAATGATTATAGGCGTAGAAAAATCTGGGAGAAATGCTGAAGGAGATTCATGGTTGGAAACATGGCAGGAAGTTCTTCATCAAGATGAGTGGAGGTTGTATATCCAACTTTTTGTGATATTATATGCTGCTGAATCCTCCTTGTTGCTTTGGTTTTTTAATATCACTGTATTTTATGCTTTGACAAAACCATTACACATATATAACACTGCATTTTCTTACTGCAGCAATTTAGCTAGGATAGAGAGGAGTGCACAAAAACAAGCAAAATCGGGTACAGAGAATGCTGGGTGGTATGAGAATTGGTAAGACATGCGAAATGGAAGATTCATAATCATGAACAATGATAACCTGCAAATATGGTGTTAAATCACATTATTTTGATGCAGGTCAGAAAAGTATGATGCAAAGGGTTGGACAGAGAAAGGAGCCCACAAGTATGGTAGACTGAATGAACAGTCGTGGTGGGAAAAATGGGGAGAGGAATATGATGGAAGAGGATCTGTCGTTAAATGGTATGTTGTTTTTCCGTTATCCAAAAAAAAAAGGTATCTTATTTAACTTGTTTTCTTAAAGACAAAAAGGAATTGCTTCAAGTTGTCAAATATAGATGATGTATCCTAAATTTGTACTATTTGATGAAAGGGAATTTCATTTTAACCTTTCAGGATACGCTGGGCTTGTTGGAATTTTTGAATATGTAGTGTCATCAAGTCCAACTTTTTGTACTTGTTGCTGTACCTCCTTGTTACTGATTATCAACAAAGACCTTTACCTCATAAAAAGAAATATTTGAATGCGAAAGCTAAGATATATGCCTTCAGTAATAGTATAATTGAGGTCGATAATTTACTTTATAAGATGATAGAGTGCTTAACTGCTTATGTATGACCTATTTGTGGTCAGCAAACGATTCACCTCTGCATTTTGTTGCTTATAGCATTATATTACTCTCTTTCTCAGGACGGATAAGTGGGCAGAAAGTGAATTGGGAACTAAATGGGGAGATAAATGGGAGGAGAAATTTTTTGATGGCATTGGTTCACGGCAAGGGGAGACTTGGCATGCATCAACCAGCAGCGAAAGTAGGTCCTATCTTGTTTTTCCATGGTTGTCAACTTGGTTTATACATTATTGCCTCCCTAAAAGACTAGGATGTTCATATTTACCTTTTACTTATCGCAATGGACTAGGGTGTTAAAACAAAAACCCAATAATCAGAAGCTTTTGTTAAAATGAAACTGTAGCTGTAAAAGGGAATCTACCCACCAATCATAAGAAGAAAAAAAAAACGATGTGATAGTCAGCTCTTTTACAAGAACATATACTGCAGCACAAGTGGATGTAAGAAAATGATTGAAAGCCTATTCATAGCGAGAAAATGATTGAAAAGCCTAACTAGAATTACTCGTGGAGGTAAAACTATGTATACATCGGCATTATAGGTTGAAAATCAATACGCAACAGCTTATTACAGTTACATACTTATTTATATCATGCTTACTAACCTTGAATATTGATGTGATATTAAACCCGATTTTTTTTCTTTGTAATTATCCAGGGTGGTCAAGGACGTGGGGAGAGGAGCACTTTGGAAATGGGTATTTCATGACTATAAATTTATTGTTTCATTGTGTTCTATGATATCTTGCAAGTTGCATATTGATTTCCTCGATACATTTTGAAACCCAGACGATAATATAAAAGACTCATAAGTTTATGCGTTTTTTTTCTGAATCAGCAAGGTGCATAAATATGGCAAGAGCACTACTGGTGAGAACTGGGACATGGTTGTGGATGAAAAAACGTACTACGAGTAAGTGAGAGTCGTCTATACGTAGTAAAACTTCCATGACGAGTGAATTTTGAATTCTTGAATCAATATTTGCATGTTTTCCTTTTATGTTTTGGTACACATAGAAGTAAAACGTCTTACTTGTGATTTAAGGGCTGAGCCTCACTACGGGTGGGCAGACGTGGTAGGTGATTCAAGTCAGTTGTTCTCTATACAACCTCGAGAACAACCTCCCGGAGTGTATCCTAACATTGATTTTGGGTCATCTGTGCCTCCAGACGATGAGTCCCCACCAACTAGATGATTTCTTCCAACCAATCTAAGTTTTGACGAGCAGAGTTACTGGAGAGAGATAGTAGGTATGCCGGTTTTGTCGCGACTTATGTGCAATTTGGCATGAACACCATCATAAGACTCCTCCAACTTCTTTACATTGACAACGCGTCGTCTCATTCATCAAGATTGATTCTCAAGATAGCTTAGCTAGTTTACATTTTTTTTCGAAATTTAGTTGTAATCTTTTGCTAGTTGCTACTGTTGGTTTATTTCATTCTTTCAGCACTGTGGTATTTGCATTTGTTTTGTTTGTTTGACATGTTCTTAGAGGTCCTTTTGGATCTCCTATGTCAAAATTTTTACACATTTTCGTTCAACGCTCTCACTGACTTCACCATTCTCATAGAATCTTGTATTATCGATAATTCTCGAACTATAATTTGAATAGTAAAGCCTATATTCTCTAGATTTCTTTGGATAACGTATTAATCGTTTACTATTCGAAAAATTAATTTCTTCTTTAAAAGTAGAATATAATTTATTTCTTTTGCTGGACAACCCTAAATATGCAAGTGCCTTAAACTAGGTTTCTTCCAATTTTCAGTTCAAAATAAGGCTTTTGAAATGGTCTTACTAGAAATTCTATTTACTAAATATAAATCAAATCATATCTATATAGGTGTTTTATTATATCTTTGTGCGATACCTTAGATAAAGTTGATTCAAAACATACAAAAGTAATATATATATATATATATATATATTTCTCAAATCAAATCTAGTAAACACATTATTAGATTTCTTTTCATTATTAGTAGTAGTATTATACCTTTTAATCTTCAATAGACAATTAAAAATTCTCAATCAAACATACCAGATACTTTTGAACATACAAATACGTTTGACTACAAAAAAAAATTAATTTGCTCATAGTTCACTATTTATGAAGTAATTAATTCACTTTTAAGCAATAAGCTCTAACAATTGTGATAGTCAATTATTCATTTATTTTCAAGTAATATGTACTCTCTCCTTATAAGATACAAATGATAATTTAATGATATATGTCATTCATAAATATATTTATTGGACCACTTTATGACTAACAAGTTACATCACTTTATGCATTTATATTCTTTTTAAACAAACTACTTCAACCACTTTAATGACTAATAAATGTTTCTCATTCCTTACCTCGGGTAGGTTGAAAAAGCTGCTAAGAAGAATAGTTTTCTTTTCTCTTGCGACCTTCCACGCCAAGATACAAATGATAATTTAATGATATATGTCATTCATAAATATATTTATTGGACCACTTTATGACTAACAAGTTACATCACTTGATGCATTTATATTCTTTTTAAACAAACTACTTTAACCACTTTAATTAATGACTAATAAATGTTTCTCATTAGGATATACTCATCATTAAATTTAATTGACCAAAAAAAGAACTTTGAAAAAGAAAAAACAAGACCATTAATTTAAAGGAAAAATCTAATAAATGACATCTTGACTATTTTGGGTAAAATCTAAAGAAAATTTTTTTTATTCAAAATATATTATCGATACATTAATGGTTTTTTTTGACCAATTTCTCATTTAAGTTGTATAAATAGATATCTCAAGTTTTAAATCAAACCACACTAATAAATGATATCTTGACTATTTTGAGAAAAATGTTAAGAAAAAAGGCTTTGATCAAAATTTATTATCTATACATTAGTTGTTTTTTTGACAAATTTTAAGTTGTATAAATAGTTCTCTCAAGTTTTAAATCAAACCACACTAATAAATGATATCTTGACTATTTTGAGAAGAATGTTAAGAAAAAAGACTTTGTTCAAAATTTATTATCTATACATTAATTGTTTTTATGACAAGTTTTAAGTTGTATAAATAGTTCTCTCGAGTTTTAAACCAAACCACACCACCAATTTCCCTTTTGCATTACACCATTTCACTTCACTTTTCCGACATGAGCAACGGTGATAACAACCGCTGTACCACCGGAAAACGAAAGAGAACTGATCAAACTCCGATTCAGTTCTTCCTTCGATCGTTACCCAAAGGAGAAACATTAGTTATACGAGCTCAATCTAATGACTCCGTGGAAATAATTCAAAATAAAATTAAATTGATCACTGGTATACCTGAAGATCATCAACAACTAGTCTACCATGGAAGACAACTCTCCTGTCAGTCGGAGACATTGTCATTTTACGGAGTTGAGAATGATACAACCATGCATTTGGTTGGTAAAATGCGGAGCACGTCTCAACCTCAGCCATGGCGAATAATAAAGGACATAATTTCAAAAATCTCCACGATTGTGAAGATTTTGAAGCAGTATCTTATTAATGAAGAATCCTTTCAACATCTTCAAATGTTCATCTCCTCATCGGTACCTGCAGCTCTAGTAATGCTTTATCTGTCTCCAGATAATGCTAAGAAACATGTTGCTGATGAATCCATTCGTAGATTCATCGATTCATTGAAGAGTACTGATTTGCCTATGAAGAGATATAGTGAATGTGCTCGAATGATATTAAAGTTCTGTAAGCTACTGAGAGGAACTGCTGGGCTTGAGGATCCATTATATAGCTTTTGTCGGAGTTGCATAAGGGATATAGTAGAGGCCGTTGGGATTGCAAGGTGCAAGAAGAATGTTGCTAATGAATTATTAGCATTGAATGATGTTTTTATGTTTGTACGCGAGGTTGTAGTGGCTGATTTATCCCGTGAGTTAGAATTGAGTGTGGGATCAATTGAGTGTAGGGGGTTATCACTGAGCATTGTGCGTGATTTCATTGAGTACATGTGCTTGGTGAGGGCATTTTTGCAACAACCTTTCGACATTCCAAGTGATGAAGGAGTGTGTAACAGAGAGTACATTGAAAGATTGCATCATATTTTATCTGACTTGCATATCATTTTATATGATTTGCTAGATAAAAGGAATCGGTGCTTAAGGAAATTGGAAGATCGGTTGAGATTGAACAATGAAGACAGGCTTAATATTGTATCGTGTTCGTCTCAGTATCTTGTAATACTGAAAGAGTTAAACAACATTTCTCAACTGTTTAACAACTCGGAGGTCTTTTGGCAGAAGATGAGTCAAAGAAAGGCTTCACTGTGCTTTCTAATCGTGATATTTGCAAAGAGTTTTGATGATTATCGGTGGATCATTGAGCACAAGGAGGTAACCAATTTCAAAGTAAGGAGACATTTCACAATGATGATACTTGAAGAAGCTAGACGCGGAAACAAGGAGGAGTCATATGAGATACTCCTCGATAGGTCCGAGTTGTTGGAGGGATCTTTTGAATATATTGTAGATGTGGATCCTGCATTGCTGCGAGGCGAACTGTTAATGCAATTCAAACATGAAGAAGCTACTGGACCTGGTGTACTGAGAGAGTGGTTCTTCTTGGTATGTCGAGAGATGTTCAATCCAAACAAGGCTCTTTTTGTTGCTTGCCCGAATGATCGGAGAAGGTTTCTCCCAAATTCAGGTAAGCTAATTTATTGCATTTATGCACAAATTAAATTTGCATCTAAAAAGAATTAACTTTAGTCATTAATATGTATATTTGGGATTGCAGCATCTAAAGTGGACCCATTGCACCTCGAATATTTCTCCTTCTGTGGTAGAATGATTGCATTAGCTTTAATGCATAAAATACAAATCGGAATTGTATTTGATCATGTGTTCTTCTTGCAATTGGCTGGAGAGGAAATTTCATTGGAGGATATTCGGGATGCAGACCCCTCCTTGTACAGTAGCTGCAAGCAGATACTCGAGATGGATCCTGAGACGGTGGATCAAGATGTACTTAGCTTGACCTTCGTCTGGGATGTTGAAGAATTGGGATACAGAACAACATTCGAGCTTTGTCCCAATGGGAAAGATATTGTTGTGAACAGTAAGAATAGAAAGGAGTATGTTAATCTCCTTATTCAACATCGTTTTGTCACATCAAAACGATGTTGAATAAAGAGATTAACACACTCCTTTCTATTCTTACTGTTTAGAACAGTATTTTACCCATTGGGACAAAGCTCGATCGTTATTTTTGATCCCAACTCTTTAACATTACAAACAAAGGTCAAACTAAGTATATCTTGATCGAACACAACGCCAATTTGTATTTTATGCATTAAAGCCATTAAGCTTATGTATGACCTATTTGTGGTTAGCAAAACGATTCACCTCCTCATTTTGTTGCTTATATAATTATATTGCTCTCTTTCGCAGGATGGATAAGTGGGCAGAAAGTGAATTGGGAACAAAATGGGGAGATAAATGGGAGGAGAAATTTTTTGATGGCATTGGTTCACAGCAAGGGGAGACTTGGCATGCATCAACCAGCAGTGAAAGTAGGTCCTATCTTGTTTTTCCCATTTTTGTCAACTTGATTTACACATTTTTATTTTACAGTTGCATAATTTAACACCATAGTTGACAGTTCCCTTGATGTATCTGACAATTCTTTTAGCTGCTCTCAAGTGTAAATCACTTGCACAATACATGAACCTCGACAAAAAGCTCACTGCATACAGGATATCAGGCCTTGTTGCAGTCAAATACATCAAGCAGCCAATAAGACTTCTATAATATGCCTCATCCACCTTTTCTGCTTCATCATCTTTGGAAAACTTTTCCTTCTGGTTCATTGGAGTACTCATAACTTTGCAGTCTTCCATATGAAACTTCTTTAGGATTTCTTGATGAGCATACTTTTTCTGGCAAATGAACACATTGTCTGCATTTTGTTTGATCTCCATTCCAAGAAAGTACGCCATCAGTCCAAGGTCTGTCATTTCAAAGACCTTCATCATTTCCAACTTGAAGTCCTCAATTAGGCAAACCTTACTTCCTGTGATAAAGAGATCGTCAACATACAAAGAAATAATAAGTATATCTGCTCCTGAACACTTAATATAAAGTGTAGACTCAGATAGACTCTTCTTGAAGCTTAAACTTAGTAAATGATCGTCAATCTTGCTATACCAAGCTCTTGGTGCTTGCTTTAAACCATAGAGCCTTTCTTTAGCAAATAAACCTTATTTTCTTGCCCCTTGACTACAAAACCATCTGGTTGCTCAACATAAATCTCCTCCTGGAGAAGACCATTGAGAAAGGCCGACTTGACATCATAAGTTGATAAACTTCCCAACCTTTTTCCGCTGCAATGGCTAGTAGCAATCTGATTGTGTCAAGTCGAGCAACTGGTGCGAAAGTTTCAGAATAGTCTACTCCAAAGATCTGCGCGTAACCCTTCACCACAAGCCTCGCTTTGTGTTTGTTGATGGAACCATCAGCATTCAGCTTTGTCCTAAAGACCCATTTTACACCAATGATCTTTCTCTCTAGAGGTTTCTCAACAAGCTCCCAGGTCTGACTTTTTTCGATCATCATCATCTCCTACTTCATTGCAGCCACTCATTTGTCATCCCCTTCTGCTTCCTCATAGCTTGCGGCTCACAAATTGCAGTATTGCATCTCTGATAGATATCAGAGATCAACCTCGTGCCTCTAACAAGAGGATCATCTACTAGATCTTTTGGATCTAATAGAGTGTCAACTGGTGGATTGCTTTCAGGCTTTTCCCAATTCCAGTGCTGGTCCTCAATGAAGTGGACATCTCTACTTACGACAATTTTCTCCGTTTGAGGTTGATAGACCTTATATGCTTTGGAGAAAACACTGTAGCCTATAAAGATGCCAGGATCTGCCTTCTTATCAAGTTTATCTCTTTTAACCCGTGGTACATAAGAGAAACACAAGCAGCCAAAAATTCTGAGAAATTGCAATGAGGGTTTATGACCATACCATGCTTCATATGGTGTTTTATCCTTCACAGATCTGGAAGGAAGTCTGTTTTGCAAAAAAACAGCAGTGCTGGCAACCTCTGCCCAGAACCTTTTTGGTAGATTTTTCTCATGTAGCATGCACCTAGTCATCTCCTGTAACGAACTCAAATCTAATGTAACAGTTACCAACTTCTCAACTATATTAACAAGACTAGAGTTCAATTACAAATTCAGAAAGTAAATGCAATAACACAAATAGCAAACACCCAAATAGAATCGTAGAACCACTAAACGTAAGAACTCAGGAATTGATAGACCGTAGAAGGGAGATGAGAAGCTTAGACTCGAGAATTGGGGATGAGAAACACAGAAATACCTTTGCACATAATTCATACGATGCCCTGTTCTATTTAACGACAACCAACATACCCTCAGTGTGGTTCCCAAATTGTCCTTTGTAAAGGCCTGGCCTTATTGCTTTTATTGGGCCTACTTGGTCCAATATCTATTTGTGTGATATCCTTGTTGGTATCCTTATTGGGCTGGGGCTGATTCATAACATTACTCCCGTCCTCAATAAGAACCTTGTCCTCAAGGTTCAAGTCAAGAAATCTTGCCAACAAAAGCGTTGGTAATCCAAGTGTAGTTACAGTGACTTCAAGATGCGTGAAGTGCATTTGATGACAAGCACCAGCAAGTCCCTTGTGAACAAAATCAAGAGCTTTATACCAAGCTTTGTTTATTGTGACAGCATAGGTCACTTCAATTTGGACATGGCTATGATAAGAGAAATCTTGTAGTTTCTCCAAATGTCCCATAGGCCACAAAATACTTGGAATGGACATCATAATCAAGGCTGCAATGATAACATTGTTAGCATTATTAAGTTCCACAACAGCTTCATGATTTGCATGATACTCACTCACACTCCAACTTAACATAGAGAGAATACAAGACAGAGGAAAACTAAGTTGTAGTCCCTCTACGGCATTATGACAGACTTCCACCAAATTTTTAAACATAGTTAAAGCAACATACTTCCCATGCAGCCCATAATTTCCCAGCCATAACATATTGTTATGCCTAGGCACATTATCCGTAAGCATCTGCCCAGAAAACCATTTGTCTAAGTGGACAATTCTAGTTGAACTTCCCACAAAGTAAACCAATGAGCGAAAATAATTATAATGAAGAAACTCCCGGTTATCCTTCAAAGGAACAAATTTAAGGTCTGACTCAACTTGTTCTATGTCAAGATCATTTCTGATGTCATATCGCCAAACTGATGGTTGCTCAAAGTTGGCCACCAAAATGTCATGGTTTACAACAAAAAATTCATAAACGACTAGTTCATATGTGATTGAAGGACATGTGAATGCAATGCAGTGATACATAACACAGAACCCATTAGACAAGTAGCAATGCACACACCAAGGTTGTCCGGGATCCCACACTCTACTCATAGAGTTTGAATCTGCATTTAAGAAAAACTTGCCAGTACAGCCCAACAATAATAATTCCTCTACGTTCTCTGTAATATCTGTTAGAGCCATGAACTCTAAACATATTCCTGGATCCCATACACAAAGATCTATTGCAATTACAGGAATGGTTATAAGAAAGATATCAGCAGCAGGAATCAATGAAAATTGACTCAAAATATTTTGACCATTGAGCGCCCTAGTGGATTTTCCATTTTCAGTGTCAGGACATATTTTTGACAGAATGCATTGAACTTGTCAAGATATTGAGATATAGATTTTCATTACCCACGGGTTCCATGAAAAAATCAGCAAGATACCAGTCTACGAAGGTCTCCAAATCAGTTTTCCATTTAGAAGAGACACTAGCAAGAGAGTTAACACCTACATACCTCATTGACATATCTTGTTCGAGATGTTCATTTGCCCTAACAACTTCTGGACCATCAAAAGGAACTAGAAGTGATACTTGGTCCAATATCTATTTGTGTGATATCCTTGTTGGTATCCTTATTGGGCTGGGGCTGATTCATAACATCTCCATTATAGTTCTGTTTTTCCGCACACTAACTCCATTCTGTTGTGGAGTATAAGGGACTGTTAGCTAATGTTCTATACCAGCTTTGTCACAGAGTAATTTGAACTGATTTGAAGTGTACTCCTTCCCATTATCAGACCTTAAAGTCTGAATTTTGCAGCCATTTTGAACTCCTATGTCAAAAATTTTACACTTTTTCGTTCAACGCTCTCAGTAACTTCACCATTCTCAAAGAATCTTGCATTATCGATTTCGATAATTTTCGAACTATAATTTGAATAGTAAAACATATATTCTCTAGATTTCTTTGGATAACGTGTTAATCGTTTACTATTCGAAAAATTAATTTCTTTTTTAAAAGTAGAATATAAATTATTTCTTTCACTGGACAACCCTAAACATGCAAGTGCCTTAAAACAGGTTTCCTTCCAATTTTCAGTTCAAAAAAGGCTTTTGAAACGGTCTTACTAGAAATTCTATTTACTAAATATACATCTAATCATATTGATATAACAGTTTTATTATATCTTTCTGCGATACCTTTGATAAATTTGATTCAAAAGTAGTATATATACAATTTGACTACAAAAACAAAGTAATTTGCTCATATGTTCACTATTTATGAAGTAATTAATTCACTTTTAAGCCATAAGCTCTAACAATTGTGATAGTCAATTATTCATTTATTTTCAAGTAATAATATGTACTCTCTCATTATAAGATACAAATGACAAAATTTAATGATATATGTCATTCATAAGTATATTTATTTGACCAGTTTATGATTATATTCTTTTTCAACAAACTAGTTTAACCACTTTAATTACTCATAAATGTTTCTCATTAAGATAAACTCATCATTAAATTTAATTGCCCAAAAAAAGAACTTAGAAACAGAAAAAACAAGACCATTAATTTAAAGGAAAAATCTAATAAATGACATCTTGACTATTTTGGGTAAAATCTAAAGAAAAAAAGACTTTATTCAAAATATATTATCTATACATTAATTGTTTTTTTTGACCAATTTCTCATTTAAGTTGTATAAATAGATCTCTCAAGTTTTAAACCAAACCACACCACCATTTTCCCTTTTCATTACACCATTTCACTTCACTTTTCCAACATGAGCAACGGTGATAACAACCACGGTACCACCGGAAAACGAAAGAGAACTGATCAAACTCCAATTCAGTTCTTCCTTCGATCGTTACCCAAAGGAGAAACTGTAGTTATCCGAGCTCAATCTAATGACTCGGTGGAAATAATTCAAAATAAAATCAAATTGATCACTGGTATACCTGAAGATCATCAACAACTAGTCTACCATGGAAGACAACTCTCCTGCCAGTCGGAGACATTGGCATTTTACGGAGTTGAGAATGACACAACCATGCATTTGGTTGGTAAAATGCGGAGCACATCCCAACCTCAGCCATGGCGAATAATACAGGACATAATTTCAAAAATCCCCGCGATTGTGAAGATTTTGAAGCAGTTTCTTCTGATGACTCCAATGCATAATATTAATGAAGAATCCTTTCATCATCTTCAAATATTCATCTCCTCATCGGTCCCTACAGCTCTAGTAATGATTTATCTGTCTCCAGATGAAGCTAAGAAACATGTTGCTGATGAATCTATTCGTAGATTCATCTCTTCATTGAAGAGTAATGATTTGCCTATGAAGAGATATAGTGAATGTGCTCGAATGATATTAAAGTTCTGTAAGCTACTGAGAGGAACTGCTGGGCTTGAGGATCCATTATATAGCTTTTGTCGGAGTTGCATAAGGGATATAGTAGAGGCTGTTGGGATTGCAAGGTGCAAGAAGAATGTTGCTAATGAATTGTTAGCATTGAATGATGTTTTTATGTTTGTACGCGAAGTTGTAGTGGCTGATTTATCCCGTGAGTTAGAATTGAGTATAGGATCAATTGAGTGTAGGGGGTTATCACTGAGCATTGTGAGTGATTTTATTGAGTACATGTGCTTGGTGAGGGCATTGTTGCAACAACCTTTCGACATTCCAAGTGATGAAGGAGTGTGTAACAGAGAGTACATTGAAAGCTTGCATCATATTTTATCTGACTTGCATATCATTTTATATGATTTGCTAGATAAAATGGATCGGTGCTTAAGGAAATTGGAAGATCGGTTGAGATTGAACAATGAAGACAGGCTTAATATTGTATCGTGTTCGTCTCAGTATCTTGTAATACTGAAAGAGTTAAACAACATTTCTCAACTGTTTAACAACTCGGAGGTCTTTTGGCAGAAGATGAGTCAAAGAAAGGCTTCACTGTGCTTTCTAATCGTGATATTTGCAAAGAGTTTTGATGATTATCGGTGGATCATTGAGCACAAGGAGGTAACCAATTTCAAAGTAAGGAGACATTTCACAATGATGATACTTGAAGAAGCTAGACGCAGAAACAAGGAGGAGTCATATGAGATATTCATCGATAGGTCCGAGTTGTTGGAGGGATCTTTTGAATATATTGTAGATGTGGATCCTGCATTGCTGCGAGGCGAACTGTTAATGCAATTCAAACATGAAGAAGCTACTGGACCTGGTGTGTTGAGAGAGTGGTTCTTCTTGGTATGTCGAGAGATGTTCAATCCTCACAGGGCTCTTTTTGTTTCTTGCCCGAATGATCGAAGAAGGTTTCTCCCAAATTCAGGTAAGGTTTTATTGCCTTTATGCACAAATTAAATTTGCATCTAAAAGAATTAACTTTAGTCATTAATATGTATATTTGTCTTGCAGCATCTAAGGTGGATCCATTGCACCTCGAGTATTTCTCCTTCTGTGGTAGAATGATTGCATTAGCTTTAATGCATAAAATACAAATCGGAATTGTATTTGATCGTGTGTTCTTCTTGCAATTGGCTGGAGAGGAAATTTCATTGGAGGATATTCGGGATGCAGATCCCTCCTTGTACAGTAGCTGCAAGCAGATACTCGAGATGGATCCTGAGACGGTGGATCAAGATGTACTTAGCTTGACCTTCGTCTGGGATGTTGAAGAATTGGGATCCAGAACAACAGTCGAGCTTTGTCACAATGGGAAAGATATTGTTGTGAACAGTAAGAATAGAAAGGAGTATGTTAATCTCCTTATTCAACATCGTTTTGTCACATCAATTGCTTCGCAGATAGATCATTTTTCTCAAGGTTTTTCTGATATAACTACCTCAAGTATCAAAACTTGTTTGTTTCGGAGTTTAGATCTTAAAGATCTTGACCAGATGCTTGGTGGGAGTGGAACTGCTATTTCTGTCGAAGACTGGAAAGCACATACAGATTACAATGGCTACGAAGAAAGTGATCATCAAATATCCTGGTTTTGGCAGGTATATGATTTAAGTCATATATCGTCATAGTATTTATAACTTCACACTTTAGCCCGCTCTTTCTAACATATATTTATTTTCTTTCTTCGCGTGCAGATAGTTGATGGTATGTCTGCTGAGCAAAGAAAGGCGCTCCTTTTCTTCTGGACTTCAATAAGGTATCTACCTCTGGAGGGTTTTCGCGGTTTAGATTCTAGACTTTGCATCTCCAAAACCTCGGGGTCTTGTCAACACTTGCCTTCTGCTCAAACATGCTTCTACCAGTTGCGCGTTCCTCCTTATTGTAACAGGGCTGTGATGCAAAATCGACTCACCATGATCACCCAAGAACATATTGGCTGCAGCTTTGGTAACCAGTGACATCTGCCAATTTTGGGATTGAACAGCATACAGTCAGTTTATATTGTTGTATTCAAGTGTAGAATATGCTTAAATGTATAAAACTCCGACTTTTTATATTGAAGCTATGAATGTCATTCAATTTTTATTCACCGATAGATATGTGTTGCTAGTCGAAAAGTTCATTGCCATTTTTGGTTAACCAATCTGTTAGTTGGTTAGCTTCCTTATAACAATATGAGTAAGAGCTAGCATTTTATTTTCTCCTTCTCAAAGACATTAGGACCTCCAGCCTCGACACCTCCTTCTCATTTGGCATCTCTACTCCGCTCTTGATGATAAATATATGACTAATTCAGTGTAACTGGTTTTGTGTGCTCCTCAATTTGTGAGTTCCATGCTGAGAATACAGGCGCTGGCTCTGGTGGACAAATAACCCTTTTTCTCTTCCTAAAAAAGTGGCAATTTTTCAGATTTCTCCCAACTCAACAATCCTTCCTTCCGGTGCAGAAGAAGCTTTACTTTGACATGGTCTGTCTCAATTTATATGAGTTAGTTTGACTTGATACGGAATTTAAGAAACAAAGAAAGACTTTTGAAACTTGTGGTTACATAGATATTGGTGTGGCTAGAAATCATTTCATTATAGAAATATTATATATCCTGTTTTTTGACTGATTAAAAAGGAAAGTAAGTCGGGGAGGCTCCAATGCTTTCAGTTCTTCTTTTTACTGGTTTTGTCATCCAACAGCTTAAATATCTCATCAATGTCCCTCTCCTCTTTTTTACTGGTTTTGTACTTCTTCTCTCCTTTGCTACCTGAAAGTGTAAATGTCGATGAATTGCTCTCACCATTAATCAAATACAACCCATGCCATTTGTAATTGCGCTGATTTTACTACTATTCCAAATGCTTCAAATCTTGCAAAGATGTAAACTTGACAGGGAAATTCATATACGAGCCACCTTTGGAACAATTCCGTCAATGGTGATCATGACATGGGCGTCATAAAGCGTGCTAAAATCATAGTGGCAGAGTGTTCGAATGTTGAGCACTCTTATTGTAATCTGTATGTGCTTTTCAGTCTTTGACAGAAATAGCAGTTCCACTCCCATCAAGCATCTGGTCAAGATCTTTAAGATCTAAACTCCGAAACAAGCAAGTTTTGATAGTTATATCAGCAAAACCTTGAGAAAAATGGGCTATCTGCGGAGCAATTGATGTGACAAGACGATGTTGAATAAGGAGATCAACATACTCCTTTCTATTCTTACTGTTCACAACAGTATCTTCCCATTCGGACAAAGCTCGACTGTTATTTTGGACCCCAACACTTCAACATCACAAACAAAGGTCAAGCAAATACAACGCCAATTTGTATTTTATGCATTAAAGCCAATGGATTCATTCTACCGGAGAAGGAGAAATACTCGAGGTGCAATGGGTCCACCTAAGATACTGCAAGCACAAATCGTAGATGAGTCCATTCTACAAGTAGAAAGGTTGTTTTCAGAAGACTCTCGGCTCAAATATCCTTCCAATAGGTTACTTCATGCAAATCAATAGCATAATATATTTTAATGATCCTAAAGTTACCATCTTATTCCCCAATCTCCTATCATTATGAGATGTTCTAATCTTTCCATTTAATTTAGAGTGAAATATACTTCAAAATTAGGCAACAACTGGGACCTATCAATGAGCATCGATCATATGACTACTCCTCGTTTCTGCATCTAACTTCTTTAATAATTCACTTAAACACCTTAACAAACCTTGTTTCCTATAAGACACTACAATCATAAAAAATAAATACATGTTGAACATTTTTCTGACACTTAGTCTAAAGAGAAAGTGCGTATAATACACATGCATATGATGTGGCAAAATAACAAATCAAATGAAGACACATTGCATTTTAATTTAAAATAATTATAAAAATGAATTTTGAATATAACAAAATGCTAAAAGAAAATACTTTAAACTAAAAATATAATTATACACCCCCTAACCCCACCCCCGCACCCCCACCCCACCTCAATCTTCTCCATTTCTTCTCTTTTCCTAACAGTTACCTTGTCCACCATTGTTAACCTCCATTTAGAAAAATTAGAGGTTTTAACATATATTATGTATGTGTCGACATTGAAATTTTTTAGGACTCTACAAAACGTGTTTAATTCGAGTTGAGACTCTACAAGGTGTTTTCAATTCCAATTAGAATTCTTGGAGGCTACTCAATCCTAAACCCTAGTTCATGCCTATCCAAAGGGTACTATATTCCCTTGAAAAGGCATATCAGAAATATTCCACAAAATTCATGGAATATTCATAAAGATCAAGATCTCGGATATTCCGCAAATTCATGGAATATTAATAAAGAGATCGAATCATCTTAATTCTAGAAATACGCCACTAACGGCCCTCGAATTATGTAGATCAAGTCCAAAGTCCTCCTAGTTCGAGAAACACGCCACTAACGGCCTTTGAATTATGGAGATCAAATCCAAATCATCCTAGAGATCCAAATCATCTTGATTCAAGAAATTCGCCACTAATGGCCCTCGAATTATGTAGATCACTAGTTCGAGAAACACGCCACTAACGGCCCTCGAATCATGGAGAAATCTAAATAGAGAGAAGAATCAAGGGAGGAACAGAATTGCATTCACAATCTTGATGAATAAAATTATTTCTTCAAATTTTATTTATGGTTGATTTATTTTCCACATATTTAAAATTTGTTGCAAACAACTTCTGGCATGCCCAGTGGGACAATCTCTACCTCTCATCTCAACTTTTCAAGAATCAAAGAATATCGACATGACTTCCAAGAAGATCAACTCTCAATCAACTACTTCTAAGGCCACTAACTCCAAATTCTCTACTGAAGTTGAAGGAATTCTTGGTGTTACCTTCGGAAGCTTCGGAGCTGTTACGAGGAGCAAGGCTACTATGCTAGGACAACAAACACTTCAAGTGTCGTCCACATCAACTCCCGCTTTTGGGTCTTCGACTCCAAAAGGATCAAGGTCCTCCACAAATGCTTTTGAAGGGGAAAGCAGCGTTGCTGAAAAGATCAAGAAGATCTTAGCTCTACTTGAGCAATCTGGTTCCAAGAACTCTTCCACAAAGGGGAACGTTGATTCAACCAATGAATCATCTCTGCGTATATCACGTAATATGAGTCCATTGAAAATCAACCTGCGCGACAATCCATGCTACTCTCCTACATCCCCAATGATCATGCAAGCAATGGTAACTGATGTTTCTTCCACTAAAGAACAACTTGCAAATCTGATGAAGTTGATTGATGGATTAACCAAGTATGTACAACATCAAGAGTCTCGAATTGACAAATTGATGGATAGGATGGAAGGCCTTTTAGATGGAGAAGCCAGTCATGCACCTGGAAAGGGTGTTGAAGTTCAAGGGACCGAAACTTCTAAGCAAGAAGCTCGATAAAACTAGTGGTGCAAACGCCATAAATTTCTCTATAAGCTACAAGCTTAAGAATTCAAGCATTCAAGTTCAAGAACAATCAAGATCAAGACCATCGGATTCAAGAACAAGCTCGAAGCCCTCGAATCCAAATAAAAGTCAAGATCAAGATAAAGCTCAAGTTCATCGAAGATTCAAGAACAAGCTTTAAAGCCCTTGAATCCAAGATCAAGCTCAAGTCAAATTCATGATCAAGCTCAAGAGCCCTTTAATTTATATCTGAAAAGGCAAATTCAGAGGAATCATAGAGATTGTAACACTCGCACTTTGAAATCAATAAATACGATTGATGCGATATTTTTCTGTTCTTGATTATTTTCTCGACGCAAATTTTATTGTCTACAGTATGAATTTATCACTTTTATTTCTCTTTATACCTTCTTTTTTATTTCCATTTAAATTGATATTGTTTTCTTAAAAGATCTGTTCTTTCTTTGTTTATTTTGATTTCAATTTTTTTCTGTTCGGTTTGTGAGGAAGAAGGGGTGTGGGTCGAGGCGGTATGTGTGTGGAGACGTGAAGAGTGAGAGAGAAAATATTTGAATAATGATCTCTGTTTTTTCTTGCAAATAAGATATAGATAGTCTTCATTTTTTTCGGCAAAAAAAACGTAGATAACAATTTCCATATTATCCGACAAAGAACTGGTGATCTCCATCTTTTTCTGGAAAAAAGATGACGGAGGTTGACAATAATAAGAAGATTAAAAAAAGAAGAAAGAAGGAAATTTGTGGGGTAAACGGTGATGGGTTTTATTGAAGAAGTGGTTGTAGTAGGTGTGTGGTTTCTGTAAACACTGAATAGGTTTTGGAAAACGATACTTTATTAACGAAGGCAGAAAGGTATTAAATAGAGTTACAAAGAAACTAATAAGACTCCTAAACTAACTGAGCTACATAAATATTATCTGCTGATATAGCTAATGCAGATTCCTAAATAAGCAAGGACTATAAAACACTAATATCGACTTAACTACTAACTACTGTCTGAACTGACTTCTCATGCTCCAATACGCCCCCTCAAGTTAGGCGATGGGTCACTAACCCTAACTTGAATAGATTATTCTCAAATGCAGATTTAGGCAGTGTTTTGGTGAGACTGTCGATTATTTGATCGGCACCATGGACATGAACAACACGAACCCTTTTAATGTAGACATGGTGGCGGACAAAGTGAAAGTCCACTGCAGTATGCTTCACACGACTATGGAGGAAGGAATTCTTGCTCAGGAATGTGGCTCCAGGATGGTCACAATAGATTGTGGGTAGCTGATGTACTAGAAAACGCAACTCATTTATTAGATTGGTGACCCACAAGGTTTGAGAAAGGGCATTAGCCACCGCCCTCTACTCAGACTCGGTGTTGGAGCGTGAGACAATATTTTATTTCTTTGAGGACCAGCTAATCGGATTGTGACCAAGGAACAGAATGTAACCAGATGTAGATACTATGTCAGAGATGTCTCTACCCCAATCTGCATCAGAGTACACATGTAGATTGAAGTCATTAATGGGAGTAACACGTAGGCTGAGTTGAATGGTACCACACAGGTATCGGAGAACACGTTTCACAGCTTTCTAGTGAAGGTCTGATGGTGCTTGCATGAATTGAAACAACTTGTTTACCGCATAGTCTATGTCTATTCTGGTGAAAGATATATAGGTATTGAAGCCTACCCAAGACATGGCAATAACGTGTAGCATCAGTCAGGTGAGTTCCATCAGATAAGGTGAGTAACTCAGAGGCACTCATTGGTGTGTTGACACTCTTGCAGTCGGTCATTAGCTTATCATTTAAAATCTCATTCACATAGTTTGCATGGGTGAGAATTAAACCTGAAGAGTTGCGTATCACTCCTACACCAAGAAAGTAATGAAGGTTACCTAAATCTTTAATAGAGAACTGAGAAGTAAGAGGAGTAATAACCTGATTGACACTTAAAGTGTTGCTTCCAGTGACAATGATATCGTCAACATAGACAAGGACAAACAGCGTGTCACCTAGACCATGTCAAACAAGTAGCGAGGCATCTGATTTTGTCTTAACAAAGCCTATGGGTGAAAGGTAACCCGTGAGAGCATTGTACCAAGCGCGAGGAGCCTGCTTTAAGCCATAGATTACCTTGCGCAGAAGATATATATGCGTTGGTTTGTCATCATTAGTAAACCCCGGAGGTTGTGCCATGTACACTTCCTCATCTAGGTTTCCTTGGAGGAAGGCATTATTGACATCAAGTTGACGAAGGTGCCAATTGTGACGAATTGCCACAGAGAGGATGAAGCGAACTGTGGTGGGCTTGACAACTGGGCTGAATGTGGCGTGAAAATCAATATCTGATCTCTGAGTGAAGCCTTTTGCAACCAGGTGAGCTTTGTCTCTATCGATGGTCCCATCGACATTTCTATAGATCCTGAAAAGCCACTTACATGATACAATATTTTTGTTGGGTCAGGAGGAACAAGTTCCCAATTCTGGTTTTTAATTAAAGCATCAAGTTCCTGTTTCATCTCATCACACCACTCGGGATGTTTTTGTGCTTTTTTGAGAGTAGTGGGTATGATGGCGGGGTTCAATTTGGCTAGCTAATCAATAATTCTTTTGGGTTTGATGATGTTGTTTTGGGATCGAGTGACAGCACGAGTAGGAGGAAATGGACAGTTAGGTGGTGAAGGAGTGAACTCCAAATCGATGATAGGACTGGCTGGCCGAGGATCCAGGTATGTTGACGGGTTGGTGTTCCAACGTTGATAGATAAGGAGAGGAGGCGAGCTGCTATGTGTGTTTATAGGAAAAGGCGTTTGTGAATTTGTGGGGAGGCGTGGTGGTGGGAGACACTGGACAGTAGGTATAAAAGATGAATTTTGGGAAGCGGGAATTAGAAGAGATGAGGGAGATGGAAATTTACCCGGAGAAGGGGAAGTTGCAGGAGGTGAAGTTGTGTCCGCCACTAATGCATTATCGGATGAGGACTGTGAGTTTGAGTTGCCCTGGGACTTAGCTGGAGAAGGAGCAGACAATGATGGAAAATCTGTTATTGTATGTGCTTCTATTTCTAATGAAAGGGGGAAGATCTGTAACTATGGGAATTTTGGGTGTGGGTCTGAAGAATTTGGCATTGTGGTTTTTGCCCATTAGGTGAGCTGATTTAATGGTAGTGTTGGAGAACAAAGTTTTAAATGGAAAAATATGCTCAACAAATCACACATTTCGGGATAAATACACCTTTGCAGAAATTGGATCAAAACATTGGTGATAGTGATGAGATAAAGAGAATCCAAGATAGACAAACGGGGTAGATTTTGGTTCAAGTTTATTTTTGGAGTATGGTTTAAGCCATGGATAGCATAAACAACCAAAAATCCGTAGGGAGTTATAATCGGGTGATTTACCAAGTAATCGTTGGAATGGAGATTGATTATCAAGGTGAGAAGTTGGCAAGCGATTAATGAGGTAGACACTATGACGACATGCGAAAGATCAAAATTGGGGAGGAAGGGATGCCTCATGTAAGAGTGTTCTTGCAGTTTCAACGATATGACGATGTCGTCGTTCTGCAAGTGCAACTCGTTGAGGCGTATAGGGTGGGGTGGAGAGGTGTTTAATGCCGTGAAGTGAAAGATAGGAGTCAAGACTTTTATACTCTCCTTCGCCATCAGTATACAGTGATAAAATTTTTGTATCAAAATGATTTTTCATCAAAGGATGAAATTTTTGAAAGATGTCGTTAACTTCACTTTTTTTGGTTAATGTGTAGAGCTAAGTGTATTACGTATATTAGTCAACAAAGATACAATAATACAGCTTCTTGTCAAGGGATAAAATGGTGATGGCCCCCATAAATCACTAAAAATAATTTGAAGCGGTTTAGAGCTACACTGTGATAATTGAGTAAAAAGGATGCTGATGGGCTTTATTAGATAATTAAACAAGAACCGTAATGAAAGAGTTTGTCTCGCTCATGAAACGGCAGCAAGAATTTTTTAACATAAACCTAAGAACTCTAGAGTGAGGATGACCAAGCCGTTGATGCCAAGTAGTGAGAGGAATGGATAGTGCAGTCATGTGAGCTTGAGGATGTGAGACAGGCCACTCATACAGTCCATTGTTGGTCCGGCCGTGCACCAGCGGTTTTCGCGTTTTCAAATCCTTCACAACAAAGTCAAAGGGAAAAAACTCAATAGATTTTAGATTGTCTTGACAAAATTTAAAAATAGAGAGAAGTTTGCGTTTAATAGAAGGGGCACACAAAGTGTGGGTTAACTTAAAAACATTATTTGATGCATTTAATTGAGTAGAACCAGTGTGAAAGATGGGAATTTTGTTACCATCACCCATGGATACATCCTCGTTACCGTAGTACAGTTTTGGATTGTGTGAGACTATTGTGATGTGATGGGTGGCTCCTGAATCAACTATCCAGGGGTTGGTTGCGGTAGTAAACCCAGCTGCATAGTTGGCTTTGGCTTCAAAGTGATGGTGAGACTTCGAGCGGCAGACATTGGCAGTGTGGCCAATCCTGTTACATAGTTGGCATCGAGTAACACCGCTTGGATTTGAGTTGGACTGCCATTGTAGTGGAGTATTTGGACGTGAGTTTTGGCGTTGAACTGACTTCTGATGCTCCAATAGTTTCGAAAGAGAGAAGGAAGAAAAAGATTGTTATTTTTTGAAAAAAATAATAAGAAATAAAAAGAAAAAATTGAAAATGAAAAGTAAAAATGTTAAAATATTGATTTCATGCACTCACCAAGATGTGAATTACACTTTTTGTGCCACGTATGCATAAAGTGTCTAGATGGTTCAAATTCAAGAGGGTAGAGGTGTTCAAAAGGTACTAGCCCTAGTAGAGGTGTCTAAGTGAATTATGCGGACAACTTTAAGGGGTCGCAGATGACTTAAGCCTATATTATAAGATACAAATTAAATAACAAAATTTAATGATATATGTCATTCATAAATATATTTATTTGACCACTTTATGACTAACAAACTACTCTCTCCATTCACTTTTACTTGTCACTTATTCCTAAAATAGATTTTCATTTTTACTTGTCACTTTTGACATATCAAGAAAAGACAATTATAGTTTTCCACGTTTTACCCTAGCATTAAATACTCTTTCTCCAAATAATTTTTCAAGACTTAATACTAAACATCATTTAATAGGGATAGTTTGGTAAAATACCTATATCAATAATTGTTTTCTTAATGGATATGTCAAGTCAAACAATGCCAAATAAAAGCGAACGGAGGGAGTACAACACTTTAGAAAAAAATTATTATGTGAGAGGCACAAGTAGTGTCAGTTGTGTGAGGGGCTCTTCAGCTGACATTTGTATATGTGGGTCCCGTTTTCCATTTCATCTCCTTACTTTTTCTTATTCATTTGTAATCTTTTCTTCTACCTTTTCTTTTTCTCATACCATTCTCCTGCGTTTTTTTGTTTAACTTTTAACGTTACTTTTAAAATTTTAGTAAAAAGTTTGATTCTGACCAAATCACAAATAGACCTATAAAATATTGAATTTGAGCTTTTGACGAATGAAAATAATTAGTTAAGAAAATAGTAAAATTTTAGCGCAGTTGATTGACTACCTGAACTCTCACCTTCGATTTTCCATATTGTAATTTTCTCTCCATTTCCGCTTTCCTTACCCCCAATTTTTGTTTTTTTTAAATAATTAAAAGGCATATTTGAACAGAAAAATAAAAATACTCCCTCCGTCCCTTTTTACTTGTCAGATTTTAACTTGGCACACCTATTAAGAAAATAATAATTGGTATAGTGAGTTTAACATTTTACACCAGTTATTTGATAGAGTCATAAACGTATTTACTCACTACATTTTTCAAAGACATTAACTCAATGTTAATAAATTGAGGATATAATATGAAGAAAAAAATTATTCTTCCTTGATTTGTCAAAAATGATAAGTAAAAAAGAAAATAAAATTAGAAAATACGTGACAAATAAATAGAAATAAAGGGGGTATAAATTTAAAAAGCATTAACCGAAAAGAGAAATAAAAAAGAGAAGGCTTTTTGAATAGTAGAAAGATAGAGATAGAAATGAGTCTTTAGTTTTTTTTGCAAGTGGTACTTAAAGTCCACTTGTGCAAAGTATGAGAGGACCTCACACAAGTATTGTCTGTCACATCATACTTGTGCCTCTCACAAAATAAATTTTTTCCAACACTTTATGCATTTATATTCTTTTTCAACAAACCGGTTTAACCACTTTAATGACTAATAGATGTTTCTCATTAAGATAAACTCATCATTAAATTTAATTGACCCAAAAAAGAACTTAGAAAAAGAAAAAAACAATACCATTAATTTTAGGGGAAAATCAAATTAAAAACATCTTGACTATTTTGGGAAAAATCTAACGAAAAAAGACTTTATTCAAAATTTATTATCTATACATTAACTATTTTTTGACCCGCTTCTCATTTTAAGTTGTATAAATAGTTCTCTCAAGTTTTAAACCAAACCACACCACCAATTTCCCTTTTCATTACACCATTTCACTTCACTTTTCCGACATGATCAACGGTGATAACAACCGCGGTACCACCGGAAAACGAAAGAGAACTGATCAAACTCCGATTCAGTTCTTCCTTCGATCGTTACCCAAAGGAGAAACATTAGTTATACGAGCTCAATCTAATGACTCCGTGGAAATAATTCAAAATAAAATTAAATTGATCACTGGTATACCTGAAGATCATCAACAACTAGTCTACCATGGAAGACAACTCTCCTGTCAGTCGGAAACATTGTCATTTTACGGAGTGGAGAATGATACAACCATGCATTTGGTTGGTAAAATGTGGAGCACGTCTCAACCTCAGCCATGGTGAATAATAAAGGACATAATTTCAAAAATCTCCGCGATTGTGAAGATTTTGAAGCAGTTTCTTATTAATGAAGAATCCTTTCAACATCTTCAAATGTTCATCTCCTCATCGGTGCCGGCAGCTCTAGTAATGCTTTATCTGTCTCCAGATAATGCTAAGAAACATGTTGCTGATGAATCCATTCGTAGATTCATCGATTCATTGAAGTGTACTGATTTGCCTATGAAGAGATATAGTGAATGTGCTCGAATGATATTAAAGTTCTGTAAGCTACTGAGAGGAGCTGCTGGGCTTCAGGATCCCTTGTATAGCTTTTGTCGGAGTTGCATAAGGGATATAGTAGAGGCCGTTGGGATTGCAAGGTGCAAGAAGAATGTTGCTAATGGATTGTTAGCATTGAATGATGTTTTTATGTTTGTACGCGAGGTGGTAGTGGCTGATTTATCCCGTGAGTTAGAATTGAGTGTGGGATCAATTGAGTGTAGGGGGTTATCACTGAGCATTGTGCGTGATTTTATTGAGTACATGTGCTTGGTGAGGGCATTGTTGCAACAACTTTTAGACTCTCCAAGTGATGAAGCAGTGTGTAACAGAGAGTACATTGAAAGCTTGCATCATATTTTATCTGACTTGCATATAATTTTATATGATTTGCTAGATAAAATGGATCGGTACTTAAGGAAATTGGAAGATTGGTTGAGATTGAACAATGAAGACAGGCTTAATATTGTATCGTGTTCGTCTCAGTATCTTGTAATACTGAAAGAGTTAAACATCATTTCTCAACTGTTTAACAACTCGGAGGTCTTTTGGCAGAAGATGATTCAAAGAAAGGTTTCACTGTGCTTTCTAATTGTGATATTTGCAAAGAGTTTTGATGATTATCAGTGGATCATTGAGCACAAGGAGGTAACCAATTTCAAAGTAAGGAGACATTTCACAATGATGATACTTGAAGAAGCTAGACGCGGAAACAAGGAGGAGTCATATGAGATACTCATCGATAGGTCCGAGTTGTTGGAGGGATCTTTTGAATATATTGTAGATGTGAATCCTGCATTGCTGCGAAGCGAACTGTTAATGCAATTCAAACATGAAGAAGCTACTGGACCTGGTGTGTTGAGAGAGTGGTTCTTCTTGGTATGTCGAGAGATGTTCAATCCTCACAGGGCTCTTTTTTGTTTCTTGCCCGAATGATCGAAGAAGGTTTCTCCCAAATTCAGGTAAGGTTTTATTGCCTTTATGCACAAATTAAATTTGCATCTAAAAGAATTAACTTTAGTCATTAATATGTATATTTGTCTTGCAGCATCTAAGGTGGATCCATTGCACCTCGAGTATTTCTCCTTCTGTGGTAGAATGATTGCATTAGCTTTAATGCATAAAATACAAATCGGAATTGTATTTGATCGTGTGTTCTTCTTGCAATTGGCTGGTGAGGAAATTTCATTGGAGGATATTCGGGATGCAGATCCCTCCTTGTACAGTAGCTGCAAGCAGATACTCGAGATGGATCCTGAGACGGTGGATCAAGATGTACTTAGCTTGACCTTCGTTTGGGATGTTAAAAATTGGGATCCAGAACAACAGTCGAGCTTTGACACAATGGGAAAGATATTGTTGTGAACAGTAAGAATAGAAAGGAGTATGTTAATCTCCTTATTCAACATCGTTTTGTCACATCAATTGCTTCGCAGATAGCTCATTTTTCTCAAGGTTTTTCTGATATAACTACCTCAAGTATCAAAACTTGTTTGTTTCGGAGTTTAGATCTTAAAGATCTTGACCAGATGCTTGGTGGGAGTGGAACTGCTATTTCTGTCGAACACTGGAAAGTACATACAGATTACAATGGCTACGAAGAAAGTGATCATCAAATATCCTGGTTTTGGCAGGTATATGATTTAAGTCATATATCGTCACAGTATTTATAACTTCACACTTTAACCCGCTCTTTCTAACATATATTTATTTTCTTTCTTCGCTGCAGATAGTTGAGGGTATGTCTGCTGAGCAAAGAAAGGCGCTCCTTCTTCTGGACTTCAATAAGGTATCTACCTCTGGAGGGATTTCGCGGTTTAGATTCTAGACTTTGCATCTCCAAAACCTCGGGGTCTTGTCAACACTTGCCTTCTGCTCAAACATTCTTCTACCAGTTGCGCGTTCTTCCTTATTGTAACAGGGTTGTGATGCAAAATCGACTCGTAATGATCACCCAAGAACATATTGGCTGCAGCTTTGGTAACCAGTGACATCTGCCAATTTTGGGATTGAACAGCATATAGTCAGTTTATACTGTTGTATTCAAGTGTAGAATATGCTTACATGTATAAAACTCCGACTTTTTATATTGAAGCTATGAATGTCATTCAATTTTAATTTCACCGATTTTTACATAGTGAAATATGACAAATTGTGAAACTAAAGTCAATATGCTTAACTTTTTCTCCTGGCACAATTTGTTATGTAATAAAAGATTGATAACTGCATTTGCTTGTAATCATTCAAAAGTCATATTAAACATGAGAAATCATGGGGAAAATTTTTAATTTCTCGAGTTTCACTTTCAATGATAGAAAAATTCAATATTGTAAGAATTGAATATAACCTCAATTATAATATGGTCAAAGCTTTCATAAAGTTACATTAGGATCTCCAGCCTCGACACCCCTTTCTCATTTTCCCTGCAGGGGAAGTGGACATTGTATTAAATTGTTCCAAAATTTAAATCTCTAAAATGTCAACAAAGAATACAAATCGAATGAATTATTTTGTATTGGTGTTTCACCTTCGATTAGCTTTCAAGTTAATTATTAACTGCTCGACTTTGCTGAACATTCACATTCTTAATGATGTGTGCCTGATCATCCTAAATAACTTCTCAATCGTCAGGTCTCGATCTCAAGACCTTTGTCTGGTTTGATACCATGTTGAAGTGTGTGACCTTCTCATCTAAAAGCTTAAGCTGTTAGAGAGAGCAACACACTTTTATTAGTTAATTATATTCTCAACAATAACCCTACTCTTTCTCTTCCCAAAAAAGAGGCAATTCTTCAGATTTCTCCCTCTCAACAATCCTTCCTTCTGGTGCAGAAGAAGCTTTAATTTGACTTGAGTACTCATCCTATCTCAATTTATATGAGTTAGTTTGACTTGGCACAGAGTTTAAGAAAGAATAAAAGACTTTTGAAATTTATGGTCTAAAATAAGTTATAGATATATGAGCGGCTAGCTATGGAAATCAATTCATTAAGGGTAAGATGACGATCCTTTTGGTACGGATTAAAAAGGAAAGAGTGTCACTACCTGTGCGCCCCTCTGAAAGTGTAAATGTCGACAATTACTGATTTTACTACTATTCCAAATGCTTCAAATCTTGCAAAGATGCGAACTTGACAGGGAAATTTGTATCTGTTATTCCTGGACAAGCCACCTTTGGAACAATTCCGTCAATGGTGATGACATGGGCGTCCAAAAGTGGTGCTAAAACCATAGTTGCAGAGTATTCGATATTTCCAACTTGAATAGAACGAGCATTGAGCACCCTAATGTTTTGCTGGATGTTTTATTATTTAAAGGAAAGGACGTTACCAGATAGACTGTCTTAAGTGTAAAATTTGATTTGAAAAGAAATGCATATTAACTGCTTTTATATGTTTCGAATCAAATTTAGCTAAGATATCACAAAAATATATAATCGGACACTCATTGATATGATTAGGTGTATGATGAGTAATTTCTAATTATCCATCTCTTTGCGGATATATACTCTTTATAATCGTTGTGCATTTATTGAATCGGATTCCTAGTAAGGAAGTCTCAAAAGCCCTTTTTTGAACTAGGAACTGAAAGGAAACCTGGTTTAAGACACCTGCCCCATGTTTAGGGTTATGGTGGGAATAAGCCATAAGTGTTTATGTACATGCATGCTATCCGATATAATAAAAGTATTGAATAGTCGGATTTAGAGTTTACCAAATAATCTAAACAGTTAAAGTCCACACTTAAATATTTATTCATATTATGTGAATGAGCAGTAATCTGCAAGTATGTGAAGTACTAAATTGTCATCTTATCAATTTTGAAAGCGAAATTTTGTGACATTATGTTTGTAGTTACTATTCACACATTAGGACGGTAGAATTTTATCTCATGAATTGGGTACCAAAACTGCAACCAATATGCTCTTGGTTGATTATGTCGAGTCGTTCTTGCATCACAGCCATGGTAGAAGCACGTTTGTGCAGAAGGCAAGTATTGACAACACTCCGAGGTTCTGCAGATGAGAGAAATGATGGATTAGATGAAGAGGAAGACACATCTGCTTCATTTAGTTAGAGGTATAGAAGGGGAAGAGATAGTAGAAAGGCTAACAATTCACAGAAGAAGCAAAAGACTGAACAAACACACACTCTACATGTGAAGCAGATGACAGACGACGTTCTGGAAATTCAAATTCAGGGCTGACATTGGTTGTTTGTCCACCAACGCCTGTATACTCAGCATGGAACTCACAGATTGAGGAGCACACAAAACCAGGTTCACTGAATTAGTCATTTATTTATTATGGAGAGCGGAGTGATGACGATGCCAATGATCAGCAGGAAAAGTGTGACATGTAGTTTTAACTACTTATAGTATTCTAGCTAGGATAGACTCTGTCTATTAAATCCTATTGGAATTTGGAATAGTTTTAACTGCTTATAATATTCTTCGTAGCCATTGTAATCTGTATGTGCTTTCCAATCTTCGACAGAAATAGCAGTTCCACTCCCATCATAAAGCATCTGGTCATGATCTAAACTCCGAAACAGGGAAGTTTTGATACTGAAGATACTTATATCAGCAAAACCTTGAGAAAAATGGGCTATCTGCGGAGCAATTGATGTGACAAAACGATGTTGAATAAAGAGATTAACACACTCCTTTCTATTCTTACTGTTTAGAACAGTATTTTACCCATTGGGACAAAGCTCGATCGTTATTTTGGATCCCAACTCTTTAACATTACAAACAAAGGTCAAACTAAGTATATCTTGATCGAACACAACGCCAATTTGTATTTTATGCATTAAAGCCATTAAGCTTATGTATGACCTATTTGTGGTTAGCAAAACGATTCACCTCCGCATTTTGTTGCTTATATAATTATATTACTCTCTTTCTCAGGACGGATAAGTGGGCAGAAAGTGAATTGGGAACAAAATGGGGAGATAAATGGGAGGAGAAATTTTTTGATGGCATTGGTTCACAGCAAGGGGAGACATGGCATGCATCAACCAGCAGCGAAAGTAGGTCCTATCTTGTTTTTCCCATTTTTGTCAACTTGATTTACACATTTTTATTTTACAGTTGCATAATTTAACACCATAGTTGACAGTTCCCTTGATGTATCTGACAATTCTTTTAGCTGCTCTCAAGTGTAAATCACTTGCACAATACATGAACCTCGACAAAAAGCTCACTGCATACAGGATATCAGCCCTAGTTGCAGTCAAATACATCAAGCAGCCAATAAGACTTCTATAATATGCCTCATCCACCTTTTCTGCTTCATCATCTTTGGAAAACTTTTCCTTTTGGTTCATTGGAGTACTCATAACTTTGCAGTCTTCCATATGAAACTTCTTTAGGATTTCTTGATGAGCATACTTTTTCTGGCAAATGAACACATTGCCTGCATTTTGTTTGATCTCCATTCCAAGAAAGTACGCCATCAGTCCAAGGTCTGTCATTTCAAAGACCTTCATCATTTCCAACTTGAAGTCCTCAATTAGGCAAACCTTACTTCCTGTGATAAAGAGATCGTCAACATACAAAGAAATAATAAGTATATCTGCTCCTGAACACTTAATATAAAGTGTAGACTCAGATAGACTCTTCTTGAAGCTTAAACTTAGTAAATGATCGTCAATCTTGCTATACCAAGCTCTTGGTGCTTGCTTTAAACCATAGAGCCTTTCTTTAGCAAATAAACCTTATTTTCTTGCCCCTTGACTACAAAACCATCTGGTTGCTCAACATAAATCTCCTCCTGGAGAAGACCATTGAGAAAGGCCGACTTGACATCATAAGTTGATAAACTTCCCAACCTTTTTCCGCTGCAATGGCTAGTAGCAATCTGATTGTATCAAGTCGAGCAACTGGTGCGAAAGTTTCAGAATAGTCTACTCAAAAGATCTGCGCGTAACCCTTCACCACAAGCCTCGCTTTGTGTTTGTTGATGGAACCATCAGCATTCAGCTTTGTCCTAAAGACTCATTTTACACCAATGATCTTTCTCTCTAGAGGTTTCTCAACAAGCTCCCAGGTCTGACTTTTTTCGATCATCATCATCTCCTACTTCATTGCAGCCACTCATTTGTCATCCCCTTCTGCTTCCTCATAGCTTGCGGGCTCACAAATTGCAGTATTGCATCTCTGATAGATATCAGAGATCAACCTCGTGCCTCTAACAAGAGGATCATCTACTAGATCTTTTGGATCTAATAGAGTGTCAACTGGTGGATTGCTTTCAGGCTTTTCCCAATTCCAGTGCTGGTCCTCAATGAAGTGGACATCTCTACTTACGACAATTTTCTCCGTTTGAGGTTGATAGACCTTATATGCTTTGGAGAAAACACTGTAGCCTATAAAGATGCCAGGATCTGCCTTCTTATCAAGTTTATCTCTTTTAACCCGTGGTACATAAGAGAAACACAAGCAGCCAAAAATTCTGAGAAATTGCAATGAGGGTTTATGACCATACCATGCTTCATATGGTGTTTTATCCTTCACAGATCTGGAAGGAAGTCTGTTTTGCAAAAAAACAGCAGTGCTGGCAACCTCTGCCCAGAACCTTTTTGGTAGATTTTTCTCATGTAGCATGCACCTAGTCATCTCCTGTAACGAACTCAAATCTAATGTAACAGTTACCAACTTCTCAACTATATTAACAAGACTAGAGTTCAATTACAAATTCAGAAAGTAAATGCAATAACACAAATAGCAAACACCCAAATAGAATCGTAGAAACACTAAACGTAAGAACTCAGGAATTGATAGACCGTAGAAGGGAGATGAGAAGCTTAGACTCGAGAATTGGGGATGAGAAACACAGAAATACCTTTGCACATAATTCATACGATGCCCTGTTCTATTTAACGACAACCAACATACCCTCAGTGTGGTTCCCAAATTGTCCTTTGTAAAGGCCTGGCCTTATTGCTTTTATTGGGCCTACTTGGTCCAATATCTATTTGTGTGATATCCTTGTTGGTGTCCTTATTGGGCTGGGGCTGATTCATAACATTACTCCCGTCCTCAATAAGAACCTTGTCCTCAAGGTTCAAGTCAAGAAATCTTGCCAACAAAAGCGTTGGTAATCCAAGTGTAGTTACAGTGACTTCAAGATGCATGAAGTGCATTTGATGACAAGCACCAGCAAGTCCCTTGTGAGCAAAATCAAGAGCTTCATACCAAGCTTTGTTTATTGTGACAGCATAGGTCACTTCAATTTGGACATGGCTATGATAAGAGAAATCTTGTAGTTTCTCCAAATGTCCCATAGGCCACAAAATACTTGGAATGGACATCATAATCAAGGCTGCAATGATAACATTGTTGGCATTATTAAGTTCCACAACAGCTTCATGATTTGCATGATACTCACTCACACTCCAACTTAACATAGAGAGAATACAAGACAGAGGAAAACTAAGTTGTAGTCCCTCTACGGCATTATGACAGACCTCCACCAAATTTTTAAACATAGTTAAAGCAACATACTTCCCATCTTGCAGCACCATAATTTCCCAGCCATAACATATTGTTATGCCTAGGCACATTATCCGTAAGCATCTGCCCAGAAAACCATTTGTCTAAGTGGACAATTCTAGTTGAACTTCCCACAAAGTAAACCAATGAGCGAAAATAATTATAATGAAGAAACTCCCGGTTATCCTTCAAAGGAACAAATTTAAGGTCTGACTCAACTTGTTCTATGTCAAGATCATTTCTGATGTCATGTCGCCAAACTGATGGTTGCTCAAAGTTGGCCACCAAAATGTCATGGTTTACAACAAAAAATTCATAAACGACTAGTTCATATGTGATTGAAGGACATGTGAATGCAATGTAGTGATACATAACACAGAACCCATTAGACAAGTAGCAATGCACACACCAAGGTTGTCCGGGATCCCACACTCTACTCATAGAGTTTGAATCTGCATTTAAGAAAAACTTGCCAGTACAGCCCAACAATAATAATTCCTCTACGTTCTCTGTAATATCTGTTAGAGCCATGAACTCTAAACATATTACTGGATCCCATACACAAAGATCTATTGCAATTACAGGAATGGTTATAAGAAAGATATCAACAGCAGGAATCAATGAAAATTGACTCAAAATATTTTGACCATTGAGCGCCCTAGTGGATTTTCCATTTTCAGTGTCAGGACATATTTTTGACAGAATGCATTGAACTTGTCAAGATATTGAGATATAGATTTTCATTACCCACGGGTTCCATGAAAAAATCAGCAAGATACCAGTCTACGAAGGTCTCCAAATCAGTTTTCCATTTAGGAGAGACACTAGCAAGAGAGTTAACACCTACATACCTCATTGACATATCTTGTTCGAGATGTTCATTTGCCCTAACAACTTCTGGACCATCAAAAGGAACTAGAAGTTATACTTGGTCCAATATCTATTTGTGTGATATCCTTGTTGGTATCCTTATTGGGCTGGGGCTGATTCATAACATCTCCATTATAGTTCTGTTTTTCCGCTCACTAACTCCATTCTGTTGTGGAGTATAAGGGACTGTTAGCTAATGTTCTATACCAGCTTTGTCACAGAGTAATTTGAACTGATTTGAAGTGTACTCCTTCCCATTATCAGACCTTAAAGTCTGAATTTTGCAGCCATTTTGATCTCCAATGTCAAAAATTTTACACTTTTTCGTTCAACGCTCTCACTAACTTCACCATTCTCAAAGAATCTTGCATTATCGATTTCGATAATTTTCGAACTATAATTTGAATAGTAAAACATATCTTCTCTAGATTTCTTTGGATAACGTATTAATCGTTTACTATTCGAAAAATTAATTTCTTTTTTAAAAGTAGAATATAAATTATTTCTTTCGCTGGACAACCCTAAACATGCAAGTGCCTTAAAACAGGTTTCCTTCCAATTTTCAGTTCAAAAAAGGCTTTTGAAACGGTCTTACTAGAAATTCTATTTGCTAAATATACATCTAATCATATTTATATAACAGTTTTATTATATCTTTCTGCGATACCTTTGATAAATTTGATTCAAAAGTAGTATATATACAATTTGACTACAAAAACAAAGTAATTTGCTCATATGTTCACTATTTATGAAGTAATTAATTCACTTTTAAGCCATAAGCTCTAACAATTGTGATAGTCAATTATTCATTTATTTTCAAGTAATAATATGTACTCTCTCATTATAAGATACAAATGACAAAATTTAATGATATATGTCATTCATAAGTATATTTATTTGACCAGTTTATGATTATATTCTTTTTCAACAAACTAGTTTAACCACTTTAATTACTCATAAATGTTTCTCATTAAGATAAACTCATCATTAAATTTAATTGCCCAAAAAAAGAACTTAGAAACAGAAAAAACAAGACCATTAATTTAAAGGAAAAATCTAATAAATGACATCTTGACTATTTTGGGTAAAATCTAAAGAAAAAAAGACTTTATTCAAAATATATTATCTATACATTAATTGTTTTTTTTGACCAATTTCTCATTTAAGTTGTATAAATAGATCTCTCCAGTTTTAAACCAAACCACACCACCATTTTCCCTTTTCATTACACCATTTCACTTCACTTTTCCGACATGATCAACGGTGATAACAACCGCCGTACCACCGGAAAACGAAAGAGAACTGATCAAACTCCGATTCAGTTCTTCCTTCGATCGTTACCCAAAGGAGAAACTTTAGTTATCCGAGCTCAATCTAATGACTCGGTGGAAATAATTCAAAATAAAATCAAATTGATCACTGGTATACCTGAAGATCATCAACAACTAGTCTACCATGGAAGACAACTCTCCTGCCAGTCGGAGACATTGGCATTTTACGGAGTTGAGAATGACACAACCATGCATTTGGTTGGTAAAATGCGGAGCACATCCCAACCTCAGCCATGGCGAATAATACAGGACATAATTTCAAAAATCCCCGCGATTGTGAAGATTTTGAAGCAGTTTCTTCTGATGACTCCAATGCATAATATTAATGAAGAATCCTTTCAACATCTTCAAATATTCATCTCCTCATCGGTCCCTACAGCTCTAGTAATGATTTATCTGTCTCCAGATGAAGCTAAGAAACATGTTGCTGATGAATCTATTCGTAGATTCATCTCTTCATTGAAGAGTAATGACTTGCCTATGAAGAGATACAGTGAATGTGCTCGAATGATATTAAAGTTCTGTAAGCTACTGAGAGGAACTGCTGGGCTTGAGGATCCATTATATAGCTTTTGTCGGAGTTGCATAAGGGATATAGTAGAGGCCGTTGGGATTGCAAGGTGCAAGAAGAATGTTGCTAATGAATTGTTAGCATTGAATGATGTTTTTATGTTTGTACGCCAGGTTGTAGTGGCTGATTTATCCCGTGAGTTAGAATTGAGTATAGGATCAATTGAGTGTAGGGGGTTATCACTGAGCATTGTGCGTGATTTTATTGAGTACATGTGCTTGGTGAGGGCATTGTTGCAACAACCTTTCGACATTCCAAGTGATGAAGGAGTGTGTAACAGAGAGTACATTGAAAGCTTGCATCATATTTTATCTGACTTGCATATCATTTTATATGATTTGCTAGATAAAATGGATCGGTGCTTAAGGAAATTGGAAGATCGGTTGAGATTGAACAATGAAGACAGGCTTAATATTGTATCGTGTTCGTCTCAGTATCTTGTAATACTGAAAGAGTTAAACAACATTTCTCAACTGTTTAACAACTCGGAGGTCTTTTGGCAGAAGATGAGTCAAAGAAAGGCTTCACTGTGCTTTCTAATCGTGATATTTGCAAAGAGTTTTGATGATTATCGGTGGATCATTGAGCACAAGGAGGTAACCAATTTCAAAGTAAGGAGACATTTAACAATGATGATACTTGAAGAAGCTAGACGCGGAAACAAGGAGGAGTCATATGAGATACTCATCGATAGGTCCGAGTTGTTGGAGGGATCTTTTGAATATATTGTAGATGTGGATCCTGCATTGCTGCGAGGCGAACTGTTAATGCAATTCAAACATGAAGAAGCTACTGGACCTGGTGTACTGAGAGAGTGGTTCTTCTTGGTATGTCGAGAGATGTTCAATCCAAACAAGGCTCTTTTTGTTGCTTGCCCGAATGATCGGAGAAGGTTTCTCCCAAATTCAGGTAAGCTAATTTATTGCATTTATGCACAAATTAAATTTGCATCTAAAAAGAATTAACTTTAGTCATTAATATGTATATTTGTCTTGCAGCATCTAAGGTGGACCCATTGCACCTCGAATATTTCTCCTTCTGTGGTAGAATGATTGCATTAGCTTTAATGCATAAAATACAAATCGGAATTGTATTTGATCGTGTGTTCTTCTTGCAATTGGCTGGAGAGGAAATTTCATTGGAGGATATTCGGGATGCAGATCCCTCCTTGTACAGTAGCTGCAAGCAGATACTCGAGATGGATCCTGAGACGGTGGATCAAGATGTACTTAGCTTGACCTTCGTCTGGGATGTTGAAGAATTGGGATCCAGAACAACAGTCGAGCTTTGTCACAATGGGAAAGATATTGTTGTGAACAGTAAGAATAGAAAGGAGTATGTTAATCTCCTTATTCAACGTCGTTTTGTCACATCAATTGCTTCGCAGATAGCTCATTTTTCTCAAGGTTTTTCTGATATAACTACCTCAAGTATCAAAACTTGTTTGTTTCGGAGTTTAGATCTTAAAGATCTTGACCAGATGCTTGGTGGGAGTGGAACTGCTATTTCTGTCGAAGACTGGAAAGTGCATACAGATTACAATGGCTACCAAGAAAGTGATCATCAAATATCCTGGTTTTGGCAGGTATATGATTTAAGTCATATATCATCACAGTATTTATAACTTCACACTTTAACCCGCTCTTTCTAACATATATTTATTTTCTTTCTTCGCGTGCAGATAGTTGAGGGTATGTCTGCTGAGCAAAGAAAGGCGCTCCTTTTCTTCTGGACTTCAATAAGGTATCTACCTCTGGAGGGTTTTCGCGGTTTAGATTCTAGACTTTGCATCTCCAAAACCTCGGGGTCTTGTCAACACTTGCCTTCTGCTCAAACATGCTTCTACCAGTTGCGCGTTCCTCCTTATAGTAACAGGGCTGTGATGCAAGATCGACTCGCCATGATCACCCAAGAACATATTGGCTGCAGCTTTGGTAACCAGTGACATCTGCCAATTTTGGGATTGAACAGCATATAGTCAGTTTATACTGTTGTATTCAAGTGTAGAATATGCTTACATGTATAAAACTCCGACTTTTTATATAAAAGCTATGAATGTCATTCAATTTTAATTTCACCTATTTTTACATAGTGAAATATGACAAATTGTGAAACTAAAGTCAATACGTTTAACTTTTTTTCCTAGCACAACTTTCAATGATAGAAAAATTCAATATTATAAGAGTTGAATATAACCTCAATTATAATATGATCAAAGATTTAATAAAGTTACATAATTGAATAATAAAAAATAGCCTATATATAATAGCAATTGTTAGCAATCTGCAACATTTACGTTACATTGTTTGATTTAAATTCAGATATTTTCTTATTTGCCATATATATATATATAAGTGCAAAAGGAGGGTTAGGAGATTACTCATCATACACACAATCATATCCATAAACATCCAATTAAATCTTTGTAATTACTCATCAACATTTACTGGATAAAATGAATGAATTTAAGGTAGATATGTTTTATTATGTAAAAGGAAAGAACATCCTTTACTAGATAAACTGTCTTAAGCGTAAAATTTGATTTAAAAAGAAATGTATTTAACTACTTCGGATCAAATTTAGCTAAGATGTCGCAAAAAGAAAGTTTAGATAGGTTCCTAATAAGGAAGTTTCAAAAGCCCTTTTTCGAACTAAGAACTGAAAGGAAACCTGGTTTAAGATACTTGCATGTTAAGGGTTGTGACGGGAATAAGTGATGAATGTTTGTGTACATGATATCCAATATAATAAAAGTATGACATATTTTAGATTTAGTTTGAGCCTTTGTCTATTAAATCCTATTGGAATTTGGAACAGTTTGATACAACGTCCACTTGAGAATATACGTACGTACCTTCCAGAGTCAGGATATTTGAGGATTATTTTCTTCATAGTCATAATTGTAATTTGTATGTGCTTTCCATTCTTCGATAGAAATAGGAGTTCCACTCTCATTAAGCATCTAAACTCAGAAACAAGGAAGTTTGGATACTTAAGCTAGTTATATTAGCAACACATATCCATCTCAAGTATCTTCTTGCAGCTACTATACAAGTAGAGATCTGCATCCTTGATATCCTCCAATGAAATTTCCACTCCAGCCAATTGCAAAAAGAACACATTACCAAGCACAACACCGATTTGTATTTTATGTATCAAAGTCAATGCAATTATTCTACCAGACAAGGAGAAAATTGATAGGACTAAAAAGAGAAAAATGTCCATTAATGTATGGGCTTTGGTCTTTTCTTTTTCTTTTTTAGTAAATTATGAATATTATCATTGAATAAATAAATACACGCACTCTAGGGATTCAGACCACCTTCCATAAAGGGAGCCCAATCCCTAAAGCCTCCAAATAAAAAACTTATTACAAGTTTCTATTGTTAGTAATTATAAAATTGTTGAATCAATATAGACATTTATCAACTTTTATATATGTATACTACTATACTTGCACCTTTCTTGTCTACAATTTTAGATTGAAATTGTTTTCAGTTGTTTGCTCTCTATGTATATATATATATCATGGTGTCCCAAATAGCAATTGCAAATTCTTCCTTTACTAGCTTCTAGTGCCTCTCATTGATCCAGAATAAATAATATATATTGATCAACATTACCTCTTTGTAGAATAATTCTTGATAAATATATTTTCAATATCCTCTTTGTATTTGTTCATAGAAGTGAAAATTTATGATATTATGTTTGTAGTCACTATTCGCGCATTATAACTGTAGAATTTTATCTCATGACTTAAATTTTTGATGTCATTATCAAGTTATTGCATGTAATTCATGTGGTTATTCTATAGTAGTATTTGTTTTTCCTAAAAATGACAAATACTTCGAAGGTACAAAAATTATGAAATAAAAATACTTTGTCATCAAATAAAAGATTTAGAAACGAAAGGTGTCAATTAAAATGATCTCATGATTGTAGATCTATAAATGAAAGTTTACAATCATATATAGACATTTAAAGAATATGTACATATAATAAGTCTTGATTATATTTATACTGATTTATTTATGATGTTTTGACATGACTTTAAACTTAATTATAATTTTCTGGATATACATTAATGGTTTTCTATTTCTCACATAGATGTACACATTATTGTTTGGAGATATTATAGAATAAGTATTAATGAAATATTATTGTGGGCTATAATATTAAATGCCTTATAGCTTATGAGCATGGTTGATAAGTTTTTAATGTTATAGTATATGGAAGCGAGTATGTAGCACAAAATTATGTATAATTGTTACAATTTATATTAATAATTCATCATATTATGATATGTATGATGGATATGATAGAAGTGTTTATTGTACAGCTAATGAATGTGTCATCAAATATTGATGTTATGTGGTCACAATTGGGCCAAGTGAAAAAATACTAGACTTTTTATAAGTAGCCTAATTAATACAAAGCGCATAACTAATATTTAATGAAGAACAAATTTTGTGTGTTAGATCGATTATTTGATGGACATACTTAAATAATAAGTCTCAATCTTTATATATTGGTCCTCCCTCCACTCATTAAAGTTACTATATATGCTTTATATGTTTTCAATCACAAATCATTGTGGTAAGTAAGACTAAGGCAACGATGTAGAAATCAATTGCAATTACGCTTTCACTTTGTGATAATGTCTTTCGCTTCAAATAAACACTTTATAACATTTTTGTATATGATTATCGTATTCAATTAAATCATGACGTGGATTAAGTTTTAATTTACATATTCAATCAAAAGAAATCAACGCTCATATATTAAAAGACGTGCGGACCAAAGAATCAATTTTAAAAGGCTCTTCCTATCATTTAATAAAATCCATTTTTTCCAACATCCTAATTTGTAAATCTAGATATTAATCTTGAAAGATTAGCAACCATTTATATAAACAATTTGTAGTATATAAACATCCTCATGTTGGGAAAATAATGACTAATTAAGTAGCCTCGTTTAAATAAATCATGAGTTTTCTGTATATTAACATCCTCATGTTGGAAAAAATGATGATTAATTTTTTAATTCCTTTCATCTCAAGCATACATGTGATTTCAGCTATTTATTATTTTTGGTAATCATGTGATTTCAACTAACATTAAAGTAATTTGTACTTTTGTAAATGTAATAGTATAACATTAAATCAGAACCATAAAGTCAAAAAGGTTCAACATAATTTTTTTTTTTTAAAAAAAAAGTCAAAAAAGTTGATAATATTTTCGGTCCTTCAGATATTGATAAATTTTTATTTAGACTCCTATGATATATGACTAACACATTTAATTGTTAATTAATTAAAATGTACATTTTTGATTCATTTACTAGTGAATATCTATCAGAATTATTAATCATTTAATTGCTCATGTGACATGGCATGCTTGTATTGTTACTTCATATTTGTCGATAATATAATTTTTAAAATAATTTAAATATAACACATTATATAGATAAAGAGGCTAAAATATATTTCAATCTCATAAAAATTAAATATGTTTAATCAAATATTATGAGGATCAAAATTAAAATTTATCAATAAGATCAAAAATGTTGCTATCCCAAGTTAAAATGTTTGAATAATCAAAACATGTGAGCCATAATGCTAATGACAAGTTCAAAGTTGGGTACCAAAATTTTTAATTGTTAATTTTGGGCTATATGTTTCTGAAAATAGTGATAATATAATTTAATTCTTCCTACTTATAATTTACAACTTTTGTTTTACCCTTTCCTTTTTTCTTTTTTTTTTTGGATGTTTCAATCACGTTGATAATTCTATTTAAATATATATTTTATCAGAAACTTGTAATATTGTTTTAGAGAGAGTTTTGAGGTTCGTAATCAAAATTTGTATAAAAAAAGAACTATGGTGGGAAGCATTCTCTTTTTAACTGAGTTTTGCGCGACGCGAAATCAAATTAATTAAATCATCAAATATGTATGAAAATAGTCTCTATTAGAAATGGAGATTTTTTCCATTGTGATTAATAAAAGATTTAATATTTTATAAAACATGATTCTTTTTTTCATCAATTTTTCATCAAATCGCCTCACTAAAAAACGCATGGTGGAAATGAAATACTGAAAGCTTTTGAATTTATCCGTGTGACAAAACTATTACTCTTATTTTTCTAATGAAATCTTTTTAATGAAAAAATAGTAATTTTTTAGTAATGCGTAAATGGTTCCTTTTTTAAAAAAAAAATTCCATCTAATATTTAATGTTCACATAAGAGCTCGACTAATCCGATGCGTAAATGATAGTTACTTTATTTAATGCAAGCTCTTCAATAATTTAGTGTCCATAATTGAAATTATAATAAGGTAGACGTGGCAATATTCCTATAACATATTTATTATTTTATAATTTTTTGGTCAAATAATTAATTGTTCTAAGTCCTACATTATATGATTAATTAGTAGTACATACTTGCCTTGAAAAATTAATTAATTAATTTTAAGTCCTAGGGGAGGACCACTGTCGTCGTCATATATTATAATAAAAATAGCAACTATATACTATATTAGATTACTGTAAAATATTAGTTGTTCACGTGCTTTCATGTTTTCAGACCTATATTCCCCCTATATTCACTGAAATAGTAAATGTAATTAGTGCAATTAAACATTTCATAAGAAAAAAATCATTCTATTCGTATATCAATCTTTCGAAAATAACATCTCTAACTCTACCAGATAATGATAAAGTCTGTGTACACTTTATTCTTTTCAAACTGTACTTAGTAGGATTTCACTGGATACGTTGTTATTGTTGTTGTTGTCCAAGTTAAGTCATTAATATGTTGGGTAATAAACCTCATATAAGGTAAAGATAATAAGATAATATCAATGAATATCTACGTTTTTTATATCCATTAATGAAATTATAGCGACATGTTATTATTGTTAGTATCTAGGAATATTTGCTAAATTGATTTTTTTTTTTTTTAGTGTATAGTCTACATTGAAGAAAAAATTAAAGTGGACAACAGGCTATGGGATCACTAGATTGAAATTGCAGTAGTCTATTGGCCATTGAGGCATTAATTGGTCATTTGGTTGGTGAAATAATAATGATAATTCGAAAAAAAATATATGAAATTATTTTATTTCATGTTTGATTATATGTATGAATTAATTTAAAATTATTATATTTTACCATAAATTATTATTTATAAAAGATAAGATAATTAATCTTAATCATAATATATTCTTTATTTATTCTAGTACTTTTTATAGATAATCATTTTTAATATTAAAAGGCTTTATGGTGGTTGTTAAAAGTATACTCTCTTTTTACACGATTGTATTATTTATCAAGATAACATGTGGAAGAAAAATACTTTTATAAAAAAAAATTGGATTACTTTTTTTTACAATAATTGTATTTTAAAATAAAAAGTCATTTCAAAGATACTTGTATTAGAGTTAATGAAGAAGTCTCGGGTTTCGAGTTGCTCAAAGTACAAAGTCGCTTTTGTTAGAAAGTGTCTTATCTCTCAATGTGAGATTTTTTAGCACGAATCTAAATATAGTTGAGCTCCAATATGAGTAACTGATGTGAAACAAAAAAAACAGAGTTTTGATTGTTGGAACAATAGTTCAAAGTCGAAGTAGAAATTCTTATTTGTTTAGAATTTATTATTTGATATTTATTTTATTTATGTCTAGAGTTAAGATTTGTTTGTTCAAGTTTATATTGTAATAGATTTTCTATTTCTAGTTCAATCACACTTCGCACTATTATAAACAAAACTGTTACTAGCTATTTTCAATAGATAAAAATAAAAAGAACTTACATTCAAAGAGTTTAACGCTCTCATTTTAAACTATAAAAGTATCTAATTCATTCTTCCGATAAAAATGCCTTATCAACAAGTTACATATATTTTTCATTAACTAATTAAAAAAGAGAGATAGATAGATATTTACTATATTTATACTTACCTGATTGCTTTGTGAATATATTTTTTTTAATCATTATTATCATCGTTATCATATTCACTATTTCTTTCAAAACCAATCAGAAAAAAAAAAAAAAAAGAGTAAGAAGCGTTTCAACGTTTTCTTGATGATTCAACAATATGAAAAACCACTTTTCATCAATGGTAGTTGAAAAGTCATTATTATTCTATGGTTAAATTCAAAATTTTGCGAAGATATTTGCTAACTAAAGGATGAACGAAACTCGAAATATGACGAATATTTTGAGAAATCCTTCAAAATTACTTCATCGGTGTAGTAAATGGGTTTCAGATCTCGATTTGAAGAAGTTATTGTTGATATTACCACCAATTTTCTTCATTGTTTATGTGTTTTTCTCTTTCGTTTCGAAAGTATCACCAGCTGGTAGAAGAACTGTTGCAGTATTCAATTCGAATCCTTTATCAAATTCAAATGTTTATGTTTCTGATTTTCCGGCGAGATTTGCAGATGAATCGGAGAAGAAACGGAGGAAGGAGGAGTTAGATCGATCGAGAATTGCTGTGTGTTTAGTAGGTGGAGCTCGTAGATTTGAACTAACTGGACCTTCAATTATTCAGAAAATTTTGAAAGTTTATCCGAATTCTGATCTCTTTGTCCATAGTCCATTGGATTCTAAAGCTTATAAGCTTTCATTATTGAAATCTGTTCGGAGAATCGCCGGCGTTAGGATTTTCCGGCCACAGAATATACCGGAAACTGAGTCACAACTCCGAGTTCTAACAGCTCAACATTCACCTAATGGCATACAGGTATTGTTCTTCGTTATTAATTTATTAATCTTTTTTAAAAAATAATTAACAAAAGTTTTGAATTAGAAAAAGAGTAATTGTTTGTTAGGATGGAAACAAAGAGATAAAGGTGGCGTTTTCGTTGCTTCTAATGCAATTCTAAAAAAAAGCTTTTTAATGATGGTTTTAGTTAGTACTAAACAATTTTTTTAGGTAATTATCTAGGCGAAAACTGCTCTTTGGATTGTTGAGTTCACGTAAACCTGTAATCAACGTCATAGATTATAGCTCAGGCTTTCGAAAGTCCTTTCAGATGATCATAGACTCAAGAGTATGATTTTTTTGGATTTTCTTTTTTTTAGGGGAAGATCCTTCTAAGATTAGTTTTCATGTAGATTTATGACTTTGCGTAAAGGTTTGAAAAGCTAGGTGTTTTCTCTTTATCTAGTTAAATTTTGATAGGGAAAGTTCTCTAATATTATGATGGTGAAAGCCTGAAAAGTGTTTATAAGTTTGATTCGAACATCGCTATTATAAAACAAAGGTATTTATCTCTATGGTGACTTTTCAAATGGAGTTTTTGGGTTAGTTGAGAATCAATGTATCTAATGTTTAATTATGTGAATTAAAACATCAATAATCATATTAAATTATTATTATTATAGCTATTTATGGTTTAAAAGAACATTAAAAATAAGTTTCTTTTTTCATACTAAAAGTTAGGTTGGAAATATTTTTGTATGATTTCACCATAAAAGATGAAGAAAGATTCTAGAGTTAGGTTGAAGATAAAATGCATAAATAAGTAACTTTTAAAATAATATTATTGTTGCCACCCTTAAAGAAAAACATGAAGTATTTGCTTGTAAAATTTGGTTTGGTGTAAATTTGGCAACCAATAGAAGTACAAAACCAAAGTCCAAATGGTGTTTGATAAATTAAATATACAATAGGAGGGTCTAGATTAGGTAAAAGTGACACTTCCAACTAAAATATTTTTTTTAGGATTAGGTGATATTGATGATGGTGAAAATAACTTGTATAGGTTTAAATACCTAATGTCAAATGTCCTTATTCAGTGTTTGGTATTTATATTAGGATTCTGATTAATCCTGATTCGTAATGTATGTAGTCCATTAAAGTGGAAAATACTCTCTACCGAGATCTTTTCTGTGTGTCATATCTCTCCACACATGTATTAATTTGGTTTGACGTAAACAATCAGTGATTTGAATTCAACATGTTACCAATGGCAGGGGCTGCTGCAATATTTCAATTTGGTAGAAGGTTGTTTGACAATGATCCAAGACTATCAAAAGCAGAACAACTTTACTTACGACTGGATAGTCCGAACTCGAGTTGATGGCTACTGGTCTTCACCACTAGGTCCCGAAAACTTCATCCCCGGGCACTACCTCGTCCCTCCAGGTTCCTCCTACGGAGGCCTGAACGATCGTTTTGGCGTTGGTGACTACAACACATCGGTGATCGCTCTTTCAAGGCTCTCTATGATACCCCAGCTTGACTTAGCAGGGCATATTCAGCTCAACTCAGAAAGCGCATTCAAAGCCCAACTTACAACTCAACAAGTTCCTTACCTAACTATGCGCCTTCCCTTTTGTGTGGTAACGGATCGTCAGTACGAATTTCCACCCTCTCATTATGGTGTACCGGTTGCAGCGCTTTCTAGCCGAGGTCCCTTGAGTGGGGCCAAATGCCGGCCGTGCACGCCCACGTGCACCGGGTCATGTGTTGAGGTTGCCATGAATAGACTTGACAAAGGATGGAGTTGGACGGATTGGGCTAATAACTCGCTCGAGCTCTGTGATGCTCATGCTGAATGGGAGCGCGGGTGGGAGAGAGTATTCGATAGAGTGGCGGGGAAAAAACTTGCTGCAGCTAGAAGGAGGATTGATGGATTGAAATTGGATCAATGTGTGAGGGAATTTGCTGAGATGAAGAATAAAACTGCACATTGGGAGGCTCCATCAGGGACAGAAATTTGTAGTTTAGGTTTGTTGGACACTCCCTGAAGGTAAAAGAAGGAACTGATCCTTTTGAGCTTCGAGTTCTTCTGGATTGCAGCCCACGAGGGGCACTCTGGAGCAACCTTTGAACGCGTTCGGCCTTAGTATATTAGTATTGAGTTACCATATATTGTTTGATATCTTGAAAAAAAGTCCTTTTACACGTAGTAGGATTTTGAATAGTTCTTATTAAATGATAAAAGTGTTAGTTCTACTGATTAATGAAATATAGCAAAGGGGAGAAATCAGATGTGTTTAATTTGGTACCTATATTTGCTTTATGTATTTAATCGTTGATATGTTTTACTTGAACTGAGGGTCTATCGAATAACGTACTACATACACACATAACCTCTTCAGATTTCACTAGCGTTACGAAAGTAAATCTATTCAAACATCGTGAAAATAAACGGATGGAGTATCAATTATTTCCTATTCTGTGATTCAAAAATCTTAAATCTTATATGTAGTAGTATATAACTTTGGGGGAGGGTAGGTTTTTCTGTGAGTTATTTTTTGTGATTATAGCTTAATCACAGAATATATTGTGATTAAGATTTATAATTTTTGAATCTTAATTACACTTATTTTAGAACCGCAAGTATATATTGTATTATTAGTTTAAATACAACATTATTTTGATGGTCACTAACAATATGACTCATACGCTTACCAATAAATTCACAACATTTTTTGTGCCACATCAACGTAAATGTTTTAATAAGTAAAAGGTTGGAGTGTCAAATAGAAAAATAGATTCATTGAGATGTCTAAGCAAATTTTATGCACAATTTTAAGAAGCCGTCATTGACTTAAGTCTATATTTTATGTTACAATTACATTACTATTTTTATTTATTATCTAATAATCTTATTTTATTCATTTTTTTTTTATATCAACTTATCCTTCAAATAGGTTTATAACATGACATTAATATCATACATTATAAAAAAAATACACAACAAATTCACAAATAAGTTGTAAATACATACTTTTTAAATCCATTTAACAACATTAAACTAAAACTTCACCCATATGTTTTTCTCTCTATAGTATCCAATAACAAAAAAAAACCCAAAGCAAATCTGAAATAGTCGGATCCCGACGCAAATCTGAAATAGTCGGATTCTAATATCTTCATCAAAAAGATGAACCCAGAAGAAAAGTTTTAGGACCCAGAAGCAGCAGCACCACCAGCACCACCAGCACCAACACCAACATTCAAATGTCTAGCAATTTCAGAAGAAACAAAAGCATCAAGACAAGCATACTGAATTTGACTCAAACTCAACCATTCACTATCCCATCTTCCCATAGTAACAGATTTAGGTTTAACAAGCTCTTTCCCCAGAACAACATTACACAGTATCTTCAATCCAGCATTCTTCAAATTCCTCATACCATAAGTATCAGCTGCAATTCCTCTCAAATCCACCACATTCTTCACATTCAGCTCATAATCCTCCAACAATTTCTCCACATCGCTCGCAATTCCAACTCCAACAAAATCATACTCCCGATTCCCGAGGAAATTCGCTAGAGATTCCGGGATTGATCTGCAGTACAGGATTTGGATGATGAGGCAACGACGATCAACGCAGATCTGGAGAACGGCGACTGGATTTTCCTGGTTGCGGTTGAAATTAGGACGCCACTCCACGTCAAGTCCGACGATGAGACGGCGATTGCCGGAGTGAGAGGATTCGGTTTCGGAGATCCATTGAGTGATCATATCGGGATCGGAAGTTACCATTGTTTTGATTACATCGGTGTGGAAGTGAACGTCGAAGAGATCATACCGATTGTCTTGCTCTTCGTTGTCGACGATGCGGAGATTCATGGCGGCGATTTCACCGGAGCAGCTGAGAGAAATCGCCGGCGAGGGTTTTGACTAAAGAGAAATTGAGTGGACTTGATGTGATAGTATTGTTAACAGTAGGGATTAAATACTAATTTTCATACTTTGAACAGATTTTAGCTAAAATTGTCCCTTATTTATGAGAGTAAATCTATTTTGATCTTTTAAATATAACTATGAGCCTCTTTAATCCCTAAAGTTTTTTAAACTCATAATTTTACCATCATGTTTTAGAGATGTTAAGTTTGAAGATATGAGTTTTCACCTACTATTTTCAATCTTGATGAAAACATAATAAAATATTACTCGCATTTCGTATTTATATTTATCAATAAGTATATAATACAAGTTTCACATATGTTTTAATAATTCAAATATAATAAATTAATATATAATCATTTATATGAGTTTAAGTTTTTAACTGAGAATATTATATGAAACACTTCTTGAAGAATGATACGAGAGCTTCGTATATATTAAAATGTACCTAACTCCAAGAGGAGGGAGGGGGACACTATTTCGAAATCAAATCATTTGACTTCACCAATTAAACATTAATATGAGTATATGTATAAATATATATATAAATGAAGAATACATATCATATTATATAATATATATTAGGTTGGTTTGTCGAACACCCTTCGTTAACAAATTATACTATATATATAGCTGATCAAATTTTAGCTATGCAACCACTAGCGCCTACCCACCAAGGCTTTGGAGTTTGACAAGTCAGATTGGGTATATACCCCAATTGAGTGAGCCTTAAATAATTAACTCAATCCATCCCTAAGAAGGTTGAGGTTAGGTCTCACCGAATCACATGCATATAGAGATATTGATAACACACATAGAACTAATGATATTTTCTAACCAATTGATTGAGCATTTGTTCATAGATGTGACGAGTTGATTAGAATGCGTCTTTCATTATTTTTTAAAATTGTTCTTTCAATCCAAATTCTAGCATGCACTTGTACAACATAAAAATTTGAATTGATATAATCAAGTCTCAAGTTCAAAACTAAATTATCCAAATAGTTTTTTACAAAATAACAAATTCTAATTGAACACAAAAAATATGATATTCCATTTCTTAAAAGTCAAAATAAGCTCCTCGAAATAACTTCAACTACACTAATTGTAGCATATCAACATCAATGCATCATCTTCTTCAAGCACACTTGGATCTAATTGTAATAAAGTTAAGAAATAATTCAAATATAGCCTTGGTTACATCTTATGTGAAATAAGATCATTTTTGACTCAGTAAAATAACAACAAAGACATAATCATGTCAAACTACCATTAAAGAATAAATATGATCAATTTCTCATACTTAATGACATTTGGTACATTTATTCATCTTTCCTTTTAAGTAAACATCAAATTTTTAAAGGGGAAAAAAATAATCATGAATAATAAATATTGGGAGGATTTTTTTTTAAAAAAAAAATTCATGAAATTATTTGGGTTGCTTTGCTGTGAAGAAACAAGATAACGTGCTATTATTAAAATTTTTTTGCATCATCTTCATTTTTTAATCTATTTTTGGATCTCCCATATGAATAAGAACACATGGGTTCATAAATATTTACAATTTTCAATAATTATTAAAGAAAGAAGAGAAACAAGAGTACATTCAAGTACTTATCCTCAATTTTCATTAAATCAAAAAATTCTTAGTTTCAAGAATTTTCTTGGAAGTTTTCCATACGCATGGTGTGAATTTCTACTGTCTCATTTTAATTGTCGTTTCAATTCAAAAAAATTTAAAATATTTTTTTTTTCAAAAATTTACGACTAAAATTGATATACATATCTTGTATTAATTATTTAATCGGAATCGAAAAAGTTAAAATGACAATTAAAATGAAACGGAGAGAGTTTGAATATTTACATGTTATATTTAAATAAGTATGTTGATTACCGTCTTAATGCTCCACAATTAGCAAACATTTTGTCTGCATGGCGACAAATTAAATATCGGCTATGGCATCTTTTTCTCTACATGCTTGTATTTGCCTGCTACCAACTATTATAAGCTATACTTTAATTCTATATATTAATATATAATATAAAAATATTACTTCCTCAACTAAAATATTAATAGTATACTCTAATAACAACATATTCAGTGTAATCGTACAAATGAAATCTGGAGAGATAATAATATGTATGTAGAATGTACGCAGATCTAAGTATCCCTATCTATGTTGATAGATAAGTTTTTTCTGATAAACAACTCTCGACTCAAAACGAAAGTAATCAAACATGATAGAAAGAAAAATCGATGACAAAATAACACTATAAACAGAAGAAATGAAACACCAAGTAATAATGAGAATTAAAAGAATAAGATACTACACATATACTAATTAACTAATTGTATATATAGTATAGTATAATTAAATTAAATCCTACAAACTAACACTAATCCACAAACAAGAATATCTTAACAACTAGTCAACTATCAATAAGGATTGTGATGGAATAGTAAGTACTCTTTTATTTTTAACTAGAGATCTCATGTTCAAGTTTCTTTAATCTGGATACTGAATAACCTTTGTTAGGAAACGGTTCAACAAAATAATTTAGGCTCTAATATGAATATCGAACACTGAGTGGAAAAAACAAACAACTAGTCAACTAATATACTATATCAACTAATCAATCAATGTAGTTAATTACTCATATTTTTCTCCATTTCTCATTCTCAATGAAGTTTCCTAAGGGACAAATTTTGGTACCTTAGCTGTTGCCAATTAGAGGACAACAAATCCGTACAAAAAAAAGGATCCTTCCTATCCTTTTTCCTAAAAGATCTCAGATCTCAATTAATTAATAATAATCCATCTTTAATTTTCTCTATTTAACTATAAATACATTACAACATTTAGATGTAACAAAAGTGTATTAATCTCAAATATCAACATAATATTTTCAACAATCCTTAATTTTCTCCAAGAAAAACTTCAATGGCACTCCCAAATTTTGATGCTCTAAGAGACTTGCATGATTTGGCTAACGACATGCTCCACTCTCCGGTGATCAAACGAGAAATCGCGCATCAGGGTCAGGAGAAATGGACACACGAGGTATCAGAAACATCGTTAAGGATGTTAGACGTTTGTGGTACCACCAAAGATGTTCTTTTGCTCGTTAAGGATCATGTTCATGACCTTAAGTGCACGTTCAGAAGAATTAGTGTTGGAGAAAACACGATTACAGAAAATAAGTTTGCGCCTTTTCATTGCCATAGGAAGAAGTTGAAGAAAGAGATGTTAAAGCGCTTGCATTCCTTAAAAGGAATGAAAAATAACACTAAGTGTATCGATTCATCGATAGATGATAATAAAAATAATCTTACGGTGGTTGTGAATGTATTAAGAGAAGTTAGAGTGGCAACAATGTCAATATTGGAATCTTTGATGGCACTTATGTCTATGCCAAGTCCAAATGCGACACGGAAAACGAGTAAAGGATATTTCGGTTCAAAGTTATTGATGAGAGTAAATAGCTTAAGTTCGTGGGAAAAATGTGATGCGATGACGTTGCAATGTGCTAATAAAAGATTGGAAGCCGTGGAATTAGCCATTGAAGATCTTGAAGGAGAACTTGAATGTATTATTCGAAGATTAATTCGAACAAGGGTTTCACTTTTAAATTTACTTACTTACTAGCAAATTAATTAAAGAAGAAATTATATTATAGGAGCTAATTAATTAACTACCTATTATTTTAAGTGCTTTTAATGGTCTAATATTTTTTTAGTTAATTAATTAAGATTAGTGCACAACTAGCAAAAATTATTGTGAGTTAAATGTATGGTATGGTATGTTTTTTATTTTTTTATTTTTTATAACTACAAAAATGTATGGTATGGTTACATAACCTTTTATCGCTTAATTGTGGTAAGATAGATATATATATCCTCAAATACTACCTATTTAAGTAGAAAAGTTAACCATTTTTAATATGTTACCACATTGAATTATATGAATTAACCTATATAAGCTGTAAAATCTCAACCATATTCGGAAAAGAATGATGTTTATAATTAAATGATATGGCATATTTTGAATAGTTAACTTATCTATGTAATGCACATTTGAAATTATTCTATCATGTATTCAAATATTCAATTAAAATAAATTATAATTCAAATATGCGTCTAAATGAAATTTAGTGCAAATTTAAGGTGCTATCGATATATTAAGCCAAAAAAGGGAAAGATAACTACTCATCCTCCACTTTCACTAACAAACAAAGAGAAAATATAATCAATAAAGATGGAATGGTAAGTATTAATTCTTTATCCTTAATCAGAGATTTTGAGTTCAAGTTTTCCTGCTAAATACAAAGTTGTATTTGTTAGAAAACACTTTACTCTCCAATATGAGACTTCTCAATTTGAATTCAACTTTAATCGAATTTTAATACGGATATCAATTTTCGGGTGGAAAACAATAAGAAAAGAAGAAAATCTAGTATTCTTTGTTGGAAGATTTTCTAGGACCCCACCAACTAGAATGGTGTGAATATTATGAACATTTAAAAGTATTTCTTTTTTAAAATTTGTTGATTATATTGACCTCAATTTAATGATTCCTTTTTAGTCATCAACAATTTAGAAGGTTAACAATTTAATACTCTCTCGGTCCCTATTTACTTGATCATTTTTAATTTGACACACCTATTAAGAAAATAATAATTGATATAGTGAGTTTACCATTTTATTCTTATTAATTTATAAAATTTCAAAATCAATTTACTAATTAAAGAGGTTCTACCTTTTTCAAAAACATTAACTCTCTAAATAATTTGAGGGTATAATAGATAAAAAATATTGTCTTTTTTTTACTTGTCAAAAATGACAAATAAAATGGGACAAGTAAAAAATTCAAATTTTGTCATATTTCCCAAGCTAATTAACATATTATTCAAACAACTTCAAATTTATAATAATTATTTTTTTTGTATTTTCTATTTGGGAGGAAGTTTCCTTAAGAGCTAAAATTTGTTGTCATGCAAAAAAAAAAGATCATTTTTCTATTTTCCCTCTCTCTTTTCTTTCCCATGTTCTCTTTCAATTTAATTTAAAAAATGTGGAAGTAATTATATCTTTTAATATTTTGCTCTAGATAATATTATAATATATACACCCTTTTTATACAACAAATGTTTTATCCCTTTGCGAAAATGGTCAACTCTTCTTGGAAGTTTGTTACTATTCCCTCAATTTTAATTTATTTATCTGATTTTAACTCGTCACAAAATCTAAAAGGGAGAGGGGAGATTAATGAAATCAACTTAAAAGGCATGATTTAGTTATTTGTTCTTTTGCATTGAAGGGAAAAAAAATATATTATGACGAATGAAATGATGTTAGCATGTGTTTGTTTGCTAATCAATTCGATTTTTCATTCTCCTACCTTTTTATTTTCATATATATGATTAATAAACGAATGAAAATCGATAATAATCAAATCGATATATCTTATATTTGATTTGGTTTTTATAATTTTAAAATCGGTTAAATTGATATGATTTTGACTAATAATCAATCCAAATCGCCGTGTGAACACCCTACACGTAACTTTTCACAACAAACCCAATAAATAATATAAAAATTGAAATAACAACTTACTATAATCAGCTAAATTGCATTTTTCACGTTTTGGTCTACTGTTCTAAATGTGGCTATATGGTCCCAAATGTGGCTATATATATATATTTTGGTTTAATTGGTAAATAATATTTTCAGCTTATTTGACCCAAAAAAAAACAAACGATGTGATAAACCTAAGCAGGAAAAATTGAAAAAGAGAGTTTATAAACCAATAAAAAGAAAAGAATGACATAAGTATCATTGCCTATAAAAAATGAATGAGCTTTTTTTCTTTCCTTTTGCGGTTCAAGAGATAGCAATAGGAGATGCCGTAGTTTCAATTTATCGAGGAGATGAGTTCCTAAATAGGAGGATGTGAAGGATATGGATTAGGGTAGAAGGTTAGTGGCGGTAGTAGACTAGCAGTGTCTTGTTGTCCGTTTGTATTAGTAGGCGTAGTATTACTCTTGTAGTTTCTTGTACATTGATTTTTGTTACTCTCTATTGTTTCTGATAATTCAATTATTATATATTTTTTGTTGCAGTTTACATTATGTTATTATCTGTTATTGCTTATTGTTTCTAGTACTTACGTTACTTTTTTTTTTGGGACTACTTTGACCTAATTTTTTTTTGTCGGGATCCTAACTACTTTTGAGGTAGAAATAAGATCGACGTACACTCTACATTGTCAAACTACACTAAATAAGTTATTGTATTACCTATTTTAAAATTATATGTTATTAATGTACTACATCATATTACCTTTTTTTTTTTTTTTAAATAAACCATTTTTAGAAGTTGGGAAAAAAAAGGATTTGAGTCTCGAAATAAACCTGTCAAACGGGTCTGGCTGATTCAGAATCAGCCCGGACCGCTGACACATGTAAAAGGGACTAGCTACGCTCTGTTAAGATGCTGTGTTGGATCGATCTCACACGCTTCAAATTTTTGACTCAAAATAGATAATATCATATCAATCATGAATGAACCCGTCATAACACAGACCAAAATTTAGCCCACTAAAATCTAGATTTATTAAACCAATTTCTCCAACTCGATAACCAATCCAACCCCAGACCAACCAGTTGTATTTTTCGTGGACCAACCTAGTCCTTCTTCAACAACGAATTCTAGAAGCTAGAGCTTCATTCACATTTGAACACGAACACTATTCTATTCTCAACAAAAACCGACAGGCTTATTTTTAAGACACCAAATCGAACCCATAGGGACATTTGGTAGGTGATCCGCAATTTATTCCGTCCTACGATAAATAATAAACATTTGCATGAAAAACATGGCAAAGTCATACTACAAAAAAAAATCAATAAAGTAACAGTCAACTTTGGTGATCTACAAATATTCTACTAGTAATAATAATAATAATAATAATAATACTATATATTATAATTTCTCAGATCCCAAATCTATTATAAAATTCCTATTTTCAGTTTTAAAAGCATATTCCTAACTATTTTTCGAGCACGGTGACATAAATAGACGTCCAATCCCGCAGCAGTTAGTTTGCTCGGCCATAATGGCACAGTATAACAATAATTCAACCGTCGATCCAAAATCCGGCTATTCTCCGGCGAACTCAACGTTCTACAGTAAACGTAAACCAATTCCTTTTCCGGCTAATGAATCCCTCGACGTAACAACTTTCATTTCTTCCCGAGCACATACTGGGAAAATCGCTTTCATCGACGCCACAACCGGTCGGAAACTCACTTTCTCCGATGTATGGAACGCCGTTGAATCCTTAGCTACGTCTCTCTCCGTCGATATGAGTATTCGTAAAGGCGACGTTGTTCTTCTCCTTTCTCCTAATTCCATCTTCTTCCCTATTATTTGCCTCGCCGTCATGTCAATCGGAGCTATAATCACAACAACAAATCCACTCAACACGAACAACGAAATCGCTAAACAGATCAAGGATTCGAATCCTGTTCTCGCCTTCACAATCCCTCAGCTCCTCCCGAAACTCACAGGATCTAATCTCCCGGTGATTCTAATCGACGGAGTGAATGATTTCAACTCTAATTCCAATATCAAAATTGTTGGAGATTTACAAAAATTGATTCACAGAAAACCCAGTGAAAGCAGATTGAAAGAGCGAGTTACACAAAACGAAACAGCAACTCTGCTTTACTCATCCGGTACAACCGGAGCAAGCAAAGGAGTTATTTCGTCTCACAGAAACTTAATCGCTATGGTTCAAACAATAGTGAGTCGATTCAATCTAGACGAAGGTGTACAAACCTTCATTTGTACAGTACCGATGTTTCATATTTACGGATTAGCAGCTTTTGCAGCTGGTTTATTAGCATCTGGATCTACTGTCGTTGTTCTTTCAAAATTCGAAATGGACGAAATGCTCTCGTCGATTCATAAATACAAAGCAACTTCATTACCATTAGTACCTCCGATTCTCGTTGCGCTTGTGAATAACGCTGATTTAATCAGAAAGAAATACGATTTGAGCAGCTTGGAGAGTGTACTTTCCGGCGGTGCGCCGTTGAGTAAGGAAGTGATTGAGGGATTTGTGGAGAAGTATCCATCTGTGAGGATTTTGCAAGGGTATGGATTGACGGAGTCGACGGGAATTGGGGCGTCGACGGATTCTTTGGAGGAGAGCAGGAGATATGGAACGGCGGGGATGTTGTCGCCGAGCATGGAGGGGAAAATTGTTGATCCGGAAAGTGGAAAGGCTTTGCCGGTGAATAAGACCGGTGAGCTTTGGCTAAGAGGGCCTACCATTATGAAAGGTATGACTTTTTACGAGACGTAATACATAAACATGTCTTTTAACTTGCTTCAGATATATGTCTACGTGACATAATAATATCGAGTAGGAGTTAAATTGTCACGTAAGACGTGTATATTGATAAAAATTGCCTCTGCACTCATTGCTTTGAAAAAAATCTTCTGTATGTTGTGAGCTTTTGTTCTAGTCCATACACTGTGAAAGTGTAATTATTAGTATCAACTTTGCATTATATTTTGTCTGCCCCACTGTTTACTCATAGTGCTTTAATGGTCCCATAAACTAGATGGGGAAAGAGCCTTTTTATTTTCACGAGATAAGAATAACGATCGTGTACACTCTATCTTCCCAAATTCTATTTATGAAATTTCACTGGATATATTGTATATCAACTGAATAGTCACTTGCACAACATAGGATCAAATTAAAGTCAGTTCAATATCACCTTAAAGGATTTACCTTCACATGTTAGAAACTGTCATAGTATTTGAAAATTAGTTTGATATTTTGACTAAAGGGGAATCTTGAAGCAACGGTAAAGCTGTCTCTGTGTGACCTATAGGTTATGGGTTCCTATGATGATATTCATTGACTTATTGTTATAGCGTTCATTCACGATTGTGTTGCATTTTTTCTATCGCTGGAATATCCGTTAAACTTATTCAATTCTTGCTGCAAAAACAGGCTATTTCAGTAATGAAGAAGCTACTGCTTCCACTCTAGACTCTGATGGATGGTTAAGAACTGGAGATCTATGCTATATAGATGAAGATGGTTTCATTTTTGTGGTTGATAGATTAAAGGAGCTCATCAAATATAAAGGTTATCAGGTAAATGAAAACAAACTTTCTCATTCTCCCCATATATAGTCAGCGTTTTGCCAAATACCCAGTGCTATCTAAGGTGAAAAGCGTTGGGGCTAAAAGTATAAAGCATAAATAAAAGTGTTGAGTTCAATGAAGAAAGGCGCTAGGGGAAGAACAGAATACAAAAATATGTATGTGTAGTCCAAAACTAATTTGAATAACAGATACATGGACAAAGAAACTGGAAATTTTTTTACGATAAAGTGAAATATCAGTTGTTTAGAGTTGTATCTTCACGCGAAAGATTCAACATGTCTTATTCATGATCTGACACTTTTCTTTATGGTAAAAACTTACAACACTCTCTTAAACAACTTTTCATATCATCTTGTAGGTTCCTCCAGCAGAATTAGAGGCTTTATTGCTCACTCATCCAGAAATTTCTGATGCTGCTGTTATACCGTGAGTATTACTTCAAATCGCGCTCTCTCTTATGCTTTACTGTTTCAGTGGCTTTCTTGATTAGTTAGAGTGAACGAAGATATCAATCTCTGATGATTGTTTCATAAATCTCGTTGTGTTTTAAGGTTTCCTGATAAGGAGGTTGGACAGTTTCCTATGGCATATGTAGTACGAAAATCTGGAAGTACTATATCAGAGAGTGCAGTTATGAATTTTATCGCGAAACAGGTAAATTTAGAATGTCACATTTACTAGATCAGTTTATATGATATGAACTCAGACTTGAAACTGTTTTTTTTTCGATATCTGGTAATAGAATCTGCAGTGATGGTCAAATTTATCGCGTTTGTTTGTGTAGGTTGCTCCATACAAGAGAATTCGGAGAGTTGCATTTGTTGCTTCCATACCGAAGAATCCTTCTGGCAAAATACTTAGGAAGGATTTAATAAAGCTAGCAACATCAAAACTCTGAGAACAAAAATTATGATTTTTGCATTTTAGCAAGTGTAACTTTTTCAGCAGCCATAGTGTTGTTATAATGTTATTGTGCTAAATAATGAGTGTATACTGAAGCTTATTCTTGTTGATTATAAATAATTTGAAGAGTTCTATCCTCTCAATGAATGTGTGAACTTCTGTTAACTTGGTATGATTGTGAAGGAGTATGAAGGGAATGATTCGTGATCTCACATTTATTAATTCAGCTCTTTTTGACCCATCTAAATTAACTTGACCCGTCCTTTTGACACTCCTAATTCTGCAAAAGTAAACAAATGAAATAGTTCTATCTACATACGAAAATGTGGCTTCTGGTAACTAGTAAAGTTGTTGCCATGTAATCACGAGGTCACGGGTTCGAGCTGTAGCTACGTACAATAAACCCACACTTAGTGCACCGGATTGTCCTTCAAACGAAAATGTGGCTTCTATCTTCATCTCCATTTTCATGATCCTACAACTTCAACAAGATCACTGCACTACAGGTTGCAGCCATTTTTATTTTTCTTGCTAAGCATTATTTCAGGGTCATTCTATTCATTTAGGACTAACTAGTGCTTCATGTTGAAGATAATTGGTGAGCAAAATAGATTGCATAAAAGCAAAAAGAAAGAGATTACTCGATCTATTTCCATATTGCTCATGATAAATATCAACACTCGGACATCCATTGCAACTGTATATCCCACTATTGCCCAGCAGGGTTATGAAAATCTACGAGACAAAAGCAAAGTATATGAAATTCATAATATGATGAAGGGTAAAACCAACAAGACGAAACATCACCAGCAGGAACATCTGCAGTAATGGGAGCGGGCGAAATAGCTCTATTGTTAAATTATATCCCAAAACATTTGATCAGCTTGCCTCTAATTCCATTACGTATTAAAGAAACAATAAAAGCATCAAAGGAACACCAAAATAGCAGTAAGATATTTCTCTTAATTTACAGGAAAAAGAGTTTGTTTGTCCCCCGTTGTAAAAGAATTCTTGCATCCTACACCTCTCTACATGGATAATGGGAGAAGCATCCTTCGCTTCTTTTTCCGCGCTGATCTTACTTGCTTTGCTATTTTCATGCACAAAAGCAATAGCAAGGTCACACATACTAAAATAAAAGCAAGCTTTAGATGCCTGAAGTACAGTGATACGGCAGAGAAAACCAGGAAAGCTAAAATAACCAGTTCCCATATCACAAAGATGACAACATCCACCCTGCATCAACGAAGAGAAATGAAATAAGAGAAGGCACAGGAGAAGGTATATTCTAAGTTTACAGCGGGAAGTGGTAATGACACATAGACAATGATGATTCTCCACAGCAGGAATTTGCAAAAGGTTTTATTTAAGAGATCTATACAGCTCTAGGAACAAGCAGTAAAGACCCACTCACTGAAGTCTTCATCCGGTCCATTATTAAACGTCCGGCCTTAACATTTTCACTCGATCCAGCATTTGATGCGTCCACATGTACTAGTATATTCAATGTTTTTGAATAAATCTCTCAAAACAAATGACTAATAAATCATCTCTGCCTTTGAGATTTTAATTTTGCTAATTTCCTTTTATTACCAATAACTCATCTCCGACTCTCAACACTATTGAATAAAAAGGAAGAACTTGCACATCAACCTATGTGCCATAGCTCACATCAACTCCTAAAATGTGTTAAACATACCAAAATTTTCTTTCTGAAGGTTAGCTAATAGCAGATAAATCTTTGGTAAAAGTAAAAAGAGGTAAGTTATCAACAATATAAAAATACAAAAAGAGGTAGAGAAGCCTCAAAATGTTAGGAGCCGCTTTTAATAATCCATAACAACATGACATTTCAAAAGAACTTAGATATGATTGTATAGCATATAATGATTAGACTCAACAAGAGTGGGATGAACACCTACCATGTAGTAAGTAATATTCATCAGTAAATATTCTATCATTCAAAGTGGAGAAAGTCCCTTATACCTTGGTCTACTTCTCAATGCATCCAGTGGAAAGGTTTGGAGAAAAGACTAGCAAGGTGGAAGATGCATTGTTTAGACACAGGGGCAAGTTTAACCGGATAATACATATATTCCCTTTTCTTATTTCATATTAAAAAAATATCCTCATACTAGAAAGCACCAATGAAATGTACATTGCGTAAAAGTATTCCAGCTTACATTTCATACAGATTCAATAACCATTGAATGTAATTATTTTTCCTTACTCCCTATTGCAACTTTAGTAGCCAAAATAGCCTACCAAATCCAAAAGAACTTATGAGGATGAAATAAGGGGCAAAAGAAGGGATGTAATAACAGATGTAAAGGCTTTAGATGCGGTTATATTTCACCATAGGTGATCTATCTTATACAGAGTTTGCAGAAATTCAATAAATTTAGGTGGGGATCATGTCAAAAGGTTTGTGGGTGGAAGACAATACTAACAAAAGTGGGCAAACCTAGACTGCTGAGAGAAATATCCTCCTAGGTTGAGCATTATTGATGAAAATATAACTAGAAAGAGGGAAATATGAGAAGTTCAAAAGCTGTATAGCGGTCACTCCTTAAAGTATTATGGATACTCATGAGTTATCGAATAAATTTCGGCTGCTGAGTGTAATGATATCTATAATAGTGAGGGATTTATGTGAGAGGGTTTTCAACATTTTAGATCTAGGAGAGAAGTGAAGGAACGGAAGCTTGTTAGTTCCAAGGAGCTGTTGGAGGACTTGATAAACTACAACAAGGAGAATGATAAATGTTCATTGAGGACTGAGCATCAAATGAACAACACATTCAGTCTCAAATGCTTCTGCATGTCATTATTGAAACAAGGAAAAATTACTCAAGCGAATCCATGGAGAAAGAGGAACCCAATGAAGACGATTCAAAAGATTCAAAGAAGGGTAGGAAATGGCCAACTGCAATTAAGAGCAGTTTAGTGACCCTCTTTGTGTTTAATAACCCATTGTAATCAGTTTACCCTTATCAAATACAAAACTACTTCATCTTCTGTATTTTTCTTCCTTTAGAGCCATTCTATCAGAATTCCTTGGTTCCCTGAATTGTGAAACTTCGAATTCTTCTTGGAGTCCTAGTTTTTCATGTAACACATTCATTGCATAAATGACCTATTCTCTTTAGACTAATTAGTGGAACAGGATTGTCAATCAAGTCACATCAGAAAACTTTTCTGGCAAATAAATACTTGGAGTATATCTAATAGCTTCACAAAGTTCTTCTATTCTTTTTTTTTTTTGATAAAGGTAACGTCACAATGTTCCTCTATTCGAAAGACCCAATCTTTAACCATCCAAAGAACTTGGACGAACCAAAATCATCAACTAACAACAACATACCAAATGTAATCCTACAAAGTGCGGTCTGGGGAAGGTAGGTGTATCCAGACCTTACCCCTAACCTGAAGGTACAGAGGTTGTTCCCTATATACCCTCAGCTTGATGAAAACAACAGGAACAGCAATATACCCAGTGTCATCCCACACATGAGATCTGGGGAAGGTAGTGTATACCCCCTACCTTGGTTGGGAGGTAGAGAGGTTGTTTCCCCTCTGCTCACAGGAGTCAATAAACAAAGGCAAAATACTACACAAGCAAAACAAAGGAGTCTGAAAAATGAACACTAGGTAATTGAAGTATCCTATATAATAATCCGGAGTATAATCACAAAAATTAACCTCCAAATGCTGGAATTTACCAAATCAAATCCAATTCTCACAAGTATCAATTCAACAACAATCTCATAGAACATACATATGCTTTAAGGAGTGCAATTGCATAGGCTAAGCAAAAACATGCGAGAAATCAATTCAAAAGGTAAAACAGAAAAAACCTAATCGGAAATGAATGATACCTTGTGGATGTTAAGTTAGAGGTAGAGGAGAAGAAAGAGACGGATGCCCAATCGTGCTTCGATCTAATCTGATACTCTCTCAACTGCTCTGCTAGTTTCGATCTCGTAATCATCGTTCCGTTCCACCTTCCGATTTCTCCCCCCTCGCTTCCCCTCTCTCTCTATAGCTCTCAATCGATCAAATGTTGATTCTGTATGTAAACCTACAGCTCTCCTATGCGTGCATCGATAGAGAGGAGATTTCGACGAGACGAACGTGCCGGCGGCGACGCGGCGGCCGGCGATCGGAAGGGATTTTGAATTATTTTATTTTACTAACAGAATGCTATGTTCGTTTGGGTTATTTTCCGATTTCTCTGTACAAAATATTGTGACTATTTTCTAATATTTCAAGTAAATCTTTTTATTATTTTATTTTTATTTTCATATATTAGATGTAAATAAAAATAAACTTTTTTATTTTCTTCTATTGTGTATATATATGTCTCTAGTTATCAATTTCTAGCGATCGTCATAATTTGTAACAACACAATTTTGATTTTTATAGCGATTCGTTGTAATGTCGAGATTTAGTAGTCAAATTTTGACAATTAATAAGAATTCTGAATTTGTGTGTGGCTTCTAGTCTTTGATGTCCAAAAAGAAAGTTGTAATAACGAAAGGAAAAAATGATAATTTGGTCTTAGCTAGTGGAACAAGGAAGCCATGGATCTATATTCAGTTCGTAATCAAAGAATTTCTCCCTCGAAATAGAAAGGAATCCCCCTTGCTTTCTTTTTGCTCCGCTTATGCGTGGCACTCCTTGCTCGCAAAGCGACATATCGAGAAAAAGAAATGATAACTATCTTACTTAAGCAGTTCTTTTTCTTATTCTTTCTTAGTGGTAGTTCCTATATTGTTCTTTTTTTCTTTTTGGGTTTCTTAGGGTCCTCTATCTTCAGAACGGTCCGTCTAGCTACTATGAATGAATATTACGTCAATAGAATAAGTTGTTCTTTAAATTGTCCCCTTAACACGAAATGGGGTAGCTATGTGAACGTTTGTGAATGCATTAAGTAAATTAAACAGATACTCGCCAGTTGTTGACCACTTTCATGTGAATCTGATGACTGTCAATTTTGTTAAACTTTAGAGATTGTTGGTTTCTTTACTTCACTATAACTTCTGATTATGCTTCAAATGAAAGCAGATAACAGAAAAATTCAACAAAAATATGCAAAAGAGTAATAACATAACTCTGAAATATTCTTGATCTTGTTTATTCCTAGTAACAGATCGAATTAACGTCACAATTCACATGGATTATGGAGCAATCCTTTTTCAAGAACACGAGATTACTGTAACATGAATCGATCACTTATCCATCCAAATAACACATCGTAGACTCTTTCCTTCAACGAGCAAATCGAAAGCCTTGTTGATGTCTTGAAAGCTCACTTCATGTGTTACAAACTTGTCTAGTTCCAATTCCTAAAGCAACACAAAAGTAGGGACTAGTAAAAATGTAAATGTAGACGAAACACACAAGAATCAGATCAAATTGCTTAGTATTACCTTGTCGAGGTAACGTTTGACAAGAAGAGGAATGTCAGATTTGGGTTTGAGACCTCCAAACAGTGATCCCATGATAGTTTTCCCCAAATGAAGAACATCGTAAGATTTAAATGTCAGCAGTGCTCCCGGTTTATCAACTCCTACAACAATTGTCTTTCCCCAACCCTGATATAACAGCCAAAGTAGGAACTATAACAAAATATATACGTATGAATAGTAGTTCTAAGGAACTTATTTTCTATCATATGTTGACGATTATGAATGGAAAAGCTATGTGGGGAAACCTTTCGACAGCAGGCATATGCTTCCTGCACGAGTGTTCCCATACCAACACACTCGAAGCAGTAGTCAGCACCTCCATTAGTCATCTCATTTATCACCTGCTCAAAAAATGGGGAAAAGGAAATGTGATCATCATCGGCATGAGAGGATCTAATATTACGTACATTTGTCATCAGCACAAGAAATGAGAGAAATGTAAAAACTTGAGCACGGAATATAAGGATCCATGCCATACATTGAGCAAAATACAGAAATGATTCATGCTACTTGAACGATAAAAAATTGGCAAGATTCTTACTTGAAATATCATGTTGTCATCAAGAACGATAGGTGATAGCTTAGTGATTTGTCTAATGCACTCATTTAATCAAACGATAACGATAATCTTCTTTGATTATCCATCCATAAAATAGGAACAATGAAGAAGGTAAATCAGTGGTTGGCTTTATAAACTTTGGAGCATCGAATATCAAGCCGAGCAATAAAAAACCGACCTGGCTAATAGGTTTATCCCCATAGCTATTCGAATTGACAAAATCAGTCACTCCAAATTGCTTCCCTGAGTCAAATGAGAAAAGAAAAGAGGACGGAGGACAAGAGAAACGCGGAAGAATATTAATATTCAATCTTTTCCTCAGATTAATAGCTCAAGTTTCTAGTAGCAAACAAACAGAGAACGAAACGAATTGGGAAGAATGAAGAAGAAAGTTCACCTATTTCGAACTTGTCAGTGTTTATATCTACGCCAATAATTCTTGAAGCACCACATATCCTTGCTCCCTCTGCGACCTATAAGACGTACCGTAAGCATATAAACCCACCAACACCAACTCGACTACCAATATAAGCAAGAAGAAGCAGAAGAGAAACGTACTGCTAATCCAATTCCGCCCAAACCAAATATTACAACAGTTGATCCTTGTTCCACATTTGCAGTTTTCAGGGCAGCACCTACTCCTGAGCTCATCATACATAATATCAGACTTGAACTTATTCAAAATCTTAAAGAGTGATAGATAAATTTGTATTCATCTTTACACTTTCAGCAGCGCAAGAAAACTTGATTCACCAATCAGCCAAAACGTAGATTTTCTTACAATGATCTAATTTATATGTTCTTAGAATAACTATCATCCACTGAGTCTCCAACAAATTGATGTACTAAACAAGTCTCACTGTCTCAAGCAGTGATGCAACATCCGGTGCTTAAGTTTACATCTTTCTTGTGGTCATTTATAGAACTGTAAAAAAGCCTTTATAGGAACTATAGTCTCTATTTAGACATCTGATGGAAAAAAATATTACAGAAAACAATTTCATATGATGATTTAAGCGCCGCGGCTGTTAAGAAGTTGAAACTGAAATAATATTAAGGCTAAGAAATATGATTATGCTGGAAAAGGGAATTAAGACGGGGTCAAGAACTAACCTGTTGATACTCCACAACTAAAGAGGCATGCCCTGTTAGGTGGAACACAAGGATCGATCTTTGTTACATTAGCAATGTCTACAACAGTGTACTCGGCAAAACTTGATACAAACAAGAAATGGTATAAAGTTTCTCCATCAACGTTAGTGAATCTACTTGTACCATCTCTTAGCATCCAGGGAGACGGCTTAAATTGGAATTTTGAACAATAGTTGCTCTTCTTGGATGTGCAATCTGTACATTCAGTGCAGTCGGGCAAAAATATTGGGATAACTGAATCTCCTTCTTTTAAATCCTGGACATTTTCTCCAACACTCTCCACAATCCTTCAGTTGAATAACATGTGATAAGGAAAGTGTGTTTTCATGCACTGGTGCACAAATTACAGGTACAAGGAAAAAGCATTCAAATATTAAGACTCAATTGACGGTAAAGGTCTTAAGGATAACAAAAGGAATGCCTTTACATATTACACTAAAAGTACCAGAGGAAAATGCACTTTCAGAGAGCAATATCTTAATCTCACAAGAACGCAAGCTTAAGAATAACCATGCCATTATCAATGCACAGTTGTCTCTTTAAGGCATGCATGTTTGACTTAAAAATACATAGCCTAGTGGCTTTACGATAAGTGGCTAGCTCTACGTGAAATTCTTAAGGAGTTACAAACTAAAGCCTGATTATTCCAAACATGAGCTAAAATAATCTCAAGTACTACCCTTGAATCTGTGTTGAAATTACAGACTGGCGAAAAGGGGTCTGCAGTGACTTCCAGCAATAGAACAAATATCGAGCTGACCCTCCGTTTCAATTTAGGTGTCTTAGTTTGACTAGGCACGAAGTTTCAGAAAATAAAGGATACTTTTGAATTCCGTGGTCTTAAACTAAAGGTGTGTAAAGTACTAAATGCGCTTTTGGAATATATGAATGAAAATCTACCCAATATAGATAGAGACATCCTTTTTTTTTAGCAGATGGAAAGTAATATACTTGAATTGAAACAAAGGGAGTAACATTTACAGCCAATCAAGTATTCTTTAGAAACCCTTACAACAGATAATAAACGAATTTGACAGGGGAATATACTAAAAGTACCCGAAAGCTTCATGGCCCAATATTCTTGGAAAGCATCCAGGAAAGTCCTAAAGGAAAACCAAGAATCAGATGATTCAAAAACAAGTTAAGCAAACACTTTCTACAGTAAAAAGATTAAATTTTTGCAACTTTAATTACACAAAATTACATACTTTCAACTTCCAGAAGGTAACATCACTGTGACAGAGAGAAGTACAAATGATCTTTACACGAACTTCACACGCTTTGGGAGGAGCTACAATCACTTCCTCTATCACCAGAGGTTCTCCTGCTTTTCTTGCCACTGCAGCTGCATTGGCACTCACAATTAAGTGATTTTTTTCACTAAACAAAACATAAATGACAAAATTACTCCTACCCCTTTTCAAGATTCCTCAAAAGATACAACCTTTATTCCCAAAACATAATCAATCCCAAATCCATATAAAGAACAAAGAACTTTTCCACAGGCTGACAGCCAATACTCAAATTAACTCATATTCCTTTGCATTTAAATGGACCTAATGCAACCCCAAAAGCTAACTCGACAGAGACGATTACCAAAGACCATAAAGAGAAACCCCCCATCCCTAAGTAAGCCAATGTGGGACTCAACAACAATTACCTCTCATTATACTTCACATTAGAGCCAATGGCCAAGTTAGGGGGCACAAGGGGTTCATTCGTAACCACTTCGTCATAAAATTACACTGTATATATAAGGTCATTATTTTAATTATATATCTCAACTTCTTTAATTTTTTTTAATTCCCTTAGGGGCCGTTTGGTTACTGGATAAGGGGATAAGTTAATACATGAATAACTTGGTTATTCATGTATTAATTTTATACCATGTTTGGTTTGTAAATAGAATAAAAATTATTCATGTATAAATTTTATACCGTGTTTGGTTGGTATGTCTCCAAATGTTGTATAAAAGTTATTCATGTATAATTTTATATGGTGTTTGGTTGGGTTTTTGTAATTCTACATAGCTAATACTCACATAAGTTATGAAGAAATCTATGTATAATTTTATGTGGGGTAGAAGGTGGAATAACTTATGAGGGTATTAGTTATACATGGATTAAAATAATAAAATTACATATTTACCCTTAATATGTTTACTTATTTGTTGTAATTAAATAATACTAATTTACAAAATTAAGGGGGTTGACTAAGCTATTTTTTAATTATTATTTTTTTAAAAAAAATGACTAAGCTATTTCTGTACCTTGTTGTTTTTGTGGTTTCGTTATTTTTATCCCCCCCACCCCGGCAGAACCGTTGCATTTTAATATTTGTGCATCATTTTTTTTTCTTCTTGTGCATCATAGTTTACCGTTGGTGAGTGATTTTCATTTTCAACCCCGCCCCCCCAGCCCAGCCCACCCCACAAGAACTGTTGCATTTTATTTTGAATACTACTTGTTTATCAAGTATACTATTATATTTATTGGATTTTATAATTTCAGATTTTAGTAAAAAAAGGTATATTAATTTACAATAAATTAAATATTCAATAAGTAATAATTTATGTATTGTAATTTCTACATAACTAAATCCTAGTAAATAATACCTACATAACTAATACCTGCATAACTAATACACACATAACTAATACCTGCATAAATATAACCAGTAACCAAACGACGCCTTAGTGAAAAATATCCTAACTCCACTACTTGCTCCTACCCCATTTCAAGATTCCTCAAAGATTCAACCTTTACCTGCAAAACATAGACAATCCCAGATCCACATAAAGAAACAAGATTGTTTCCATAGACTAACAACCAACTAAAATTACTAAAATTATAATCAAAGATTTGATTTTGAAAAGATGGGGGTGCGGGTGGGGTGGGGAGGGGGTGAAGGGAGTTTCTGAAGAGTACCTCTGCAATGAATTGGCTTTCCAGCAGTTTTGCTCAACTCAGCTTGTGTGGCAGCCATTGTTGAAACTTGAAAGCTGGAAAAAAAAAAAACACTCGTGTAGGGTGTGGTGTGTTTGTATTTTTAATTTGTAGTGTTGGTCAATTTTTATGGTGTCATTATCATCTATCTTTTTCATTTTAGGAAAACAAAATTTATGGTACAAGTAGATTTTAACTTATGTATTAGGGGTCGTTTGGTAAAGTGTATTAAATAAAATAATGCTTGCATTAACTAAATGTATTACTAATACCTTGTTTGGTATACTTTTTTAACATATGTATAACTAATGTTTGTATTAGTAATACACTCTATTGTGTATTGAAGAGTGTTTTACTAATACCATAGATTTCTATGCATTAGTAATGCAATGGATTTTAATGCATGCATTAGTATCATTAAAGACAAAATTGTCCCTCAAAAACTTTTTCACATCCTTTCCACTATATTTGTGGAGGGTATTTTTGTAAAAAACTATTTATTTTTAAAAAGTTATGCAATGCATAATATTTTTAGTACACCAAATCAAACACTGCATAAGAAAAATCTCAGCATAACTAATGCAAGCATAACTAATACAAGCATTCCTAATACACTATATTTTGCATTATTCTTATACACTCTACCAAACGAATGGATACCTTAATACTCTCTATTAAGGGTGTGTTAGACTGTTAAGTATGGAGGAAAAGAAAATGTTTTTTTTAAAAAAAATTAATGTTAGATTGATTAAGATATTTTTGAAAAATATATTTTTAGAAAAATGAGTTTTTTAAAAATTATGAAAATGACTTTTTTTAATAAAAAAATTAAAAATTAAGTTTCATAAGTCATATTTCATATCTTTTGTCTTTCTATCTTCAACACTTTGTTGGAAAATATAGTAAATCATAGAAATTCTGATAGTTTGAGACGTGTTTATGGTATTATCCCTAAGGATATTTCACTTGATATTTGTGTATTTTCAAGATTCAACATATTTTTTAAGTGTAGAATTAGAAACACATAAATAAACAAAGATTTATATCCATAGAAAATAAAAATAAAGGATTATTCTTTTCTGTTCTTTGTCTCATCCACAAAGAACTTGAAAATTTATATATTTAATGAGTCAAAATAAAATATTAGTCAACTGCCAAATTTGTCATAATGAATGCAGGCAATTAAATTTTGCATCAATTGTCTAAATGCAACTGGAAAATTAGTACTCTCTCCGTTCAATAATAGTTGTCCACTATATTAAAAATAGATATTCAACAATATTTGTCCAATTTAAAAAATCAAGAGATAATATACCTTTTGTGACTATTTTACCCTTGTTATTAAATACTATTATTATCTAATACATTTCTCAAAACATTAAACTTAATAAAGTCAAAGGATAATATAGTAATATCACCACTATTGCTAATTATTTCTTAAGGAATGTGCCAAGTCAATAGTGAACAACTATTGTATTGTTGGATAGAGGGAGTAATAACTCTTTTGAGATATTAAAATAATTGTTTTTTAAAATATTTCACACGTATCTCAAAAAAACTATTAAGAAATGAAATAACAGGTTTTGTTGGCCTTTTCATATTATACTTTACTTTACTATAGAAGAAAGGCGAAATGGTCTAATGGACCCTTGTACTTGTACGAGTTTGTATTATGGACCCTTCTACTTAACCCTTTACCAATTGAATCCTTAAACTCAGTAAAACACAATATATCGAATCCCTCTAACTGTTGACTACACTTATGTGGCATTAAGAAGGCTGAATTGGCAAGAGTGTGTGACTACACGCCTTAACAAGCTAGTGATATCATATTTAAATTTTTAAAAATTAAAATTATGAAAGAATAAAATAATAAATTGAAAAAAAAAATCTAAGAAATCTTCTTCTTCATTCTTGAGTGTGCTCGCTGGCGCAATGGAGTGAGAGAGAAGCAGAGTTGGTTCCTTTTTTGCCAAAACAGAGGCAGCGAATGGATACTGGTGGCATCCTGGTACGCCGGAGAAGATGGAGAGGCGAGGGGATTCGTAGTGATTCGCAGGGGGTCGTCGGTGGTGCGGATAAAGGAAAAGAGAAGAGAAGAAAACGAGTCGGGTGAGGGTGCGAGGAGTTGTTCACGTAGGCGAAAAGGTTTGCCGGTCGGAGCTGGTGATGCGGCGGTTGGTTTTGTGAAGGCGGGAGAATGAGGAAAGAAAAATGATGAGGGTGTGCGGCGGTGATGGAGATGGGTGAGGGAGAGAGTATAGAGGGTTTCGTCGGTAAGAGGAGTGGTGGCAGCGGCTTTCTCTGGTGGCGGCGGTGGCTGTTTCACAGTGGGAATGGGGAGAGGAGAAGAGGAGGAGGGCGGCAGCTTAGGCTATCTATCGTAGGGAGTTAAAAGATTTTTCTTTTTTAAAAAAATTAAAAATGTGGAGTTAAAAAGATTATTTAACCTATTATTTAATATTTTTGATTAATGATTAAAAAATTAGTTAATGAATATAATTATGACATGTTATTTATTTAAATGATATGGATTTGACATGTCATCTATTTAAGGGCGAGTGAACTACACACATGGTAGGAGGGGTTTAAAAATCTTCTTTTGATTGAGTTTAAGGGTTCAATTGGTAAAACTTTAAGTAGAAGGGTCCATAATACAAACTCGTACAAGTACAAGGGTCCATCAGACCATTTCGCCTATAAGAAATGTGAATAAGCAAGCAGCACTCCGTCAACATGATTGCTTGCTTATTCACATTTATTACTTTAGTTATTATTAAGTAATAAAAAGTTCGGCTGTCAGTTATCCAATTTATCAACAATTGTAAGGTTACATAGGTATCTTTTGTGAAAAGTGTGGGCCCATTAATTTTGTAATTTGACACATTTATTAGTGGGGAAATTACATGGTTAAGCAAGCAGGTTAAGCAAACATATATTAGTTAATTAGTCATTATAACTATAGTTTTAGTTAATTACCACTCGCGACCAACATTCATTGATAATTACGTATGCTGGGGTTTCAAGTTTGTATAATTCGCACGTTTGTATAATTCAGAATTTGTATAACTTTTGTATAACTGTTTAAAATTCAAATGTTTGTGTTTGTATAAATTCGTTATTTCAAGTTTATACAAAAATAGCTCAATTATACAAACGTACCCGCGAATTACACAAGCTCATCCACGAATTATACAAACCCGAGAATTATACAAGCTCATCCGCAAATTATACAAACCCGAAAATTATACAAACTCACAAATTATACAAACGAGACAGCTTAAACTGTAGCTACAGCCCATAAATATGCAAACTATAGCTATAGCTATAGAGCATAATTAAGTTTATTATATTAGCTATTTGCGAAAATTCCTCTTTATTAGTTAGTAAAATAATGTGGGCCTCACTTGAATTGCTCATTTTATCTGCAATGGTAAGCTTCTTCAAGTATAACTCTAGTTCACACTACTTACATAGTAATAAAATAGTTGTGGCTCTATTAATATGAAAATATTTTATAGTCTTTGATTATATTTTGTACTCACTTTGTTCATTTGTATTTATCCATTTTAAATTTTATATGTCTTTTAAATTATAATTAATATAAATATTTTATCATAATATTCATATTAATTGATATATAATCTTAGATTTTGAGAAATGATTTGAAATAAGTTATTAATGTTGAAGGTTAAATATAAAGAAAAAAATAACTCTTGATATGCTAAAAGTGAGAAGCAAAAATAATTTATTTATTAATATAATAAATAAATAAAAGTGAGCGGAGAGAATATTTGATAACTTTCTTTCAAAGGACAAAAAAGATTTAGTTATAACAATTGCGTGTTCAATTTGTTGACAAAAAAAGGACAAAAAAAATCTCTACACGACTATAAAAATTACGATTGACTTTTTTTAAAAAACAATTTTTTCTTTATTGAAAATCAATATTTGATCGTAAAAATTTGAAATTTTATTTGAAGTTATGTTTCAAATATGAAAATCAACTTATAATTTATTTTCTAACTTACTTTTAAAATAATAGTAGTATAATACATTCAAATATGACTATTATTTCAGATATTATAAAACATATAATCAATTATTATAATAATTAGTTTTATTGAACCCGTGCGATCTATGAGACACGCTCAATCTGATCGCCACACTTCTTTGCTATTTGAAACTAAAATTTGAAAGTCAGATGGCAAATAAATTTTTCTATTAGCTTCACTTACGAGCAAAATATATGATAACAATCTTTATTAATTTTTTAATACTATATAATATATAACAACAAAAAAAACTTGTTAGGCCCGGGCAACGCCCTGGTTTCCTTTACTAGTATCAATACAAAGCGTGATGAATTTGGTGTCTTGCAAAATTATTAATTCGATTTAAACACATGGAAAACAAAAATAAAAAAACAAAATAAATATTTGATTTCCTTTTTTTAATCAAATTTTCTATTGTTTATTTTGCGGGATCTTTTTTTAAAATTATTATTTAGAAATAAAAATAAAGCATAGATATTCAAAAACTATACGAAAAGTATTATAAATTGTAATTTTTTGCATATCAATATGATGAAAAAATACATCGTAAAATGTTAGTAAAGTTCTTATCGTTTGACTCTAAAAAAAATCATGACAATTAAAAGTGGCGGTGGAAGTACTATCATATATCATATATAAAAGAAAACCCTCAACCTAGTGACATGGCGCCACCAAAAGCAAGGATTCTCTTTTTACTTATTTATTTCCAAAACTGCCCTTCCCCTCTGCAATAGGAATGCCGCTTCAGCCTTCAACACCTGCTTCTCCCGCTCATTATTTTACCACTCTTGCCGCTCTTCATAAACGTTGCATCTGTTTACAACAGCCAACTTGCCTATGTGGCACCCTCACAGATTATGATTCATATTTAACCTTTCTTAAAAGTCACAACCTTACAAAAAAAAGTCACAACTCTTTAGAAAAGTCACAACTCTTCATAAAAGTCACAACTTTTCATATAAGTCACAACTTTTCACAAAAGTCACAACTTTTCACAAAAGTTACAACTTTTCATAAAAGTCATAACTTTTCACAAAAGTCACAACTTTTCAATAAATTCATAACTTTTCATAAAAGTCACAACTTTTCACAAAAGTCACAACTCTTCATTTTTCTTTCACACCTTTTAAAACCCAACACTTAATTCCAAGGCACCAAAAGAAAAAAGAATAAACGAAGAAAATTGATTTCAATTGCAATGCGATATTACTACTCTTGCACCTCTCAGTCCACAACTCATAACGCTACTGGAATTGTTGAATTCATTTCATTTAGTTTTTTAGTAAACAAAACTTCTATTTCTGCCACTAGTATTTGTAGATTTTTTTTCCGCTATAGGGAAGTCGAATTCAAATACATTAATTAAGCTTCTTATGAAGTGTGTTTCATTCCTCAAAGTTTTCGTTCTCCTATTTCATGAAACTTAATCTTTTACTGTAAGTCATAGTGATTCATGTAACTAGTGCAATTTTTTTTTGCTATTTGGGTGACCTTTTTTTAACTCAGTTAAAAATTTCAACAAGGATGATTGAAAATTGATCTTCTCTTTTGTCTCTTTCTACAGGTTTCTTCATATACTTTTTGGGAAAATTGCTTGTGGGATGTGCTATATTTGATAGCACACAACAACAAATATGTGATAACTAATATGGAACTAATGGTGAAGTTTGTTAAAGGAACCGAACAGATTTCTCTCTTGCTTGCCACAGTTAGTATATTATTTTGATTGTTTTATCTCAGGTACTAATATTTTGTATGTCATTGCACTCTTCCTAGAATATTAGTATAGAGACAATTAGTCAATTTCTTTTATCGCAAGTTGACTAATGTGCCATATTTCTTTATCTCTTCTTTTTGGACATAATAAGAGATCAAGTTTTCTTGAAACTACAGATGCCCAAAATACATTAGAACAAAAACAATTTTTATCGACAATAAATATGCACATGAACGAAGAGTGCTAGAGCCTTTACCGATATTAATTAATTTTCATTAGATTCAATGTCTCTATCGACTTTAAGGACATTTATAGAGAGTACTAATTGCCTCTGAAAATAGATATTTAGTGACAATTAAGCTATTAATTGTCATTAAAGATCATTTTTGTTGTAGTGATCATTCTTTCTTTTGGCTTCTTTCAATTAAATTTGTGAACTGTAAACTTGGATACAACCCGACAAATTATCTTTTTGAAAAATATGTCAAGCAACATGCTTTTTTCTTCCTAATTGTTAGGAAAGTAAGGTCGTCTTTATTATTATTTGTGGATATTTATGAGTTTAAGTGCTCACAAAATTATGCTGTGAGATTTTAATATGTTATGTATCAAAATTTTGGTTTAGAATATCCAGTTGTGAACAGTTACATTTAGATGCCGCCTACTGCTTGGTTGATGATTGCATTAATTATTTATAACTGCATACTATAACCATAACAATAACTACGGTTCAATTCCAAATAAGTTGGGGCCAGTGATATGAAACCTAAGCAATATAGTGTTGACTATGATAAGACAATGAAGAATTTTTTTTACTATACTAACAATTTTAGGATCATTTTTAACATATACATGATATGGTATACTATAATTAAAAAAAATTGATGAGGTTTATAAGAAAGGAGCCGAAGGTCCTCCATTTGAATTTAGTTAATTATGTTCTTGTATGGACATGATGTTTCACTTTACTTGGGAGTGTTGTTGTTCGAGGATTTTTGATCTCTTTTTTAACGTCTGACCAACTATTTCTATGGAGATTTTCTTAGACTTCTTTCTTATACTTAAAATTTCTCTATGACTCATAATTTTTGTATAACAAAAACGAAAATTAAAAAAATATAACACTTTTAAGATTTTGGAGGAACGTTTTGTCTTAAATAAAATGTTCTTGACAATATAGTGTATGTATTGAAAATATGAATATTACCAAATAATCATATGTAAGCTTAATAAAATAGTTCAATCCGGTGCGACGCACGGGTAATTTACCTAGTTTAGAAATAAAAATAAGGATAAACTACCTTATTAGACATACATCAGTACCATATATACTAATTTACCTCTACTTTCAAATAATTACATATATTACCATTTTTAATATTTTATACTTTATATTATTGAAGATACAATCAGATACCCACATCCCTTAAAACAAGGATTGATTAATTATCTTTATATTTAAACTCCAAAATTAACATTTTAATTAAAACAAATTTCTTTGGATTATGAGTTAGGGTAAAACTCTAACTCTTCCTCTTTCCTTGAATAGTCGAAATTCATTGAGAAGAAACACTCCATTAAAATGGATGTTCTACAGCTTGTCAACACACATGTCAAACTCTTAGCCTTTGATTTTCTCACTCTCAAACCAATCCCCCACGAACCCACCATTTTTTCTCGCAAGGGGAGACTCCTCTCGCGCGCAGGAAAATGAGTATCGTTGTAAGCAAAGATTTCAAGCCCAATAGATTTATCAAATTCGACATGATGGTGGTATAGGTTGCATACCTTGTATCCTATGAATCAATCAGGAAACTTCGAGTCACTTCTCCCGTCGGATCTAGGCGCAACAAGCAATATCGATGAATCAAAAGGTGAAGCAAACACTGCTGCGGTGAGATGCCTTGACCAGCCATGAACGTAATTGGAAAGTTTTAATAAGCGGAGATTTACACATGTATTTGACACATTATTGATGTATCTGATACATTATTGATATATGATTAGATGTATCTAGTTTTTATCAGTGTATCTGATTAAGTGCGTATTGTATCTAATAAATATATTGGAGATTTACAAATGTATTTGACTCAATTTGTCTGTCATGTATCCGAGTCTTGTCATATGTATCTAGTCTTCTATCATGTATCTTAATATTATCATATATATATTTGATAATGTATCTGAATATAATATATGAAATTGATTTGATATTTATTTAAGTCATTGAAGAAACTGAGCGGCATAATAATTTCATTTGATGAACTTTTGACGAATAATTATTATAAGTCTTTTTTTTCCAACTATCTATTTTCTTATATTTTACAAAATGAATTGTCTGATTCATTTTGCAACAAACACGAATCATAATGGCAAAATAATTAGTGACATAATAGAGGAATATAATTAAGGATAAATTACCTTATTAATTAATTTAAATCTCTAGAGTCTATGTATTTTGAAAATTCTCAATTACTCCTCTAATTAAGGAAATCAGTTACAACCAATTAATTTAAACAAAATAATATGTATCTCGGTTTTAAAATTCACAGATACATGTATCTTGTGGATTCAGACTCATGTATCCTAAGCACGAAATATAGTAAAAGAAGTAATATTTGAAACTATGGAGAATCTTAGTAATTAAGACTTAAACTAGTGGGATTTATGCCGTCTGCCCAAGTCTTCCTATTTGTGAAACTGATGTATGTGTTCTTCCCCTGCTTTATCTATCGAATCTCTGTATTCATACATTGTTTACTACCTGTAAATCTGTTCATAAACTTAAATTGTCAATTTGGTAGCTAATGTTTCAGTTAGTTGAGATAAATTTTAAGATCAATGAGAGTAGCAATTATTAAGAGAAGCTTTCGTTGAAGCAACAGACAGATGCTGTGGAGGAAGGGTTATAGTTTTTGAAGTTGGAAGGACTCATCCAATTTCTTGATTTGAATTGTGTAGAGAGTATCTTATATGTGTAGTGAGATGGAAAATCAAGCCTATTTTTCGATGGTTGAGCTTAGACACTAAATTTGGAATCAACAATACAAGCCTCCCTATTTTTTTCACATATTTTGGTTATTTAGGATTCGTTTTACAGCAAATGGGCAATTTTTACAGTTTTTCGTGTGTGTTAGTCCATGAATATTTTAGTGATATGACTTTCAGACGATTTTTTTGCAAAATCTTTACAGAACCCTTCGTAGAGAGTTGTGGGAGCAGTACGTGAAGCCTCATCATTTTTTGCACATATTTTTGGCATTTAGGATCCATTTGAAAGATATTAGGCGATTTTCTCAGTTTTTCGTGTATGTTAGTCCATGAATATTTCGGTGATATGGCTTCAAGACGATTTTTTTTGCAAAACATTTATGGTACCTTCAGTAGGGAGTTGTGGAAGCAATACATAAAGTTTCATCATTTTTTGCACATATTTTGGACATTTAGGAGTCATTTTACAAGAATTAAGCAATTTTCTCAGTTTTTCGTGCGTGTTAGCCTATGAATGTTTTTGTGATATGGCTTTCGAAAGATTTTTTTGTAAAACCTTTACGGAACCCTTCGCGGGAAGTTGGAGGGAAAGTACATGAAGCCTCACCATTTTTTGCATATATTTTAGACATTTAGGAGTCATTTTACAGGAATTAGATAATTTTCTCCGTGTATGTTAGCCAATTAATATTTTCTTCTTCCGTCTCCATGATAAAGTGGGCCTAACAATAAATGTCTAATTATTTCTCCTTCTGTATCCGTGATTTCCAAACATAGTTGTGTCAAACTATTATTGTTTTAGAATAAAGTTCATCTCATTTTATTTGTACTAATGATTGTTTTTGAAGACTACAAACACTTTAATTATCGTGATATTATGATTGTAATGTGTTCAAATACCAATGAAGGATAAAATAGTTCTAAAAACTCTTTTAATTAATGTTTCTTAAGCGGCATGTAAAAAAGATCACGACAAATAATTTGAGATGAAAGAGATAACTCGGAAACAAGACATATTTTCCTTTTTGACCATGTGAATGTGTTTAATACTATAGAAAATGGAAATAAAATTGACTTTTCTTTTTTATCATTTGATGCTGAAGTGCTCATGAAAGGATAAAAAAGAGACCACTACCAACGTTCGTTGTGGTGCAATGATGAAATTGCTCCACCCTTAATGCAAGTTTTAAGTTTGAGTCTTAAATATGAAGAAAATTCTATTGGGAGCGCCACACCCAAATGAACCCTGCAATGCACGATTCGAATTTAGAGTCGAAACTCCGACACAGACTCAAACACCGAGTGGAAAATCAAAAAAAAAAAAAACCATTGATGGTGCCCAAGTTGGGGAAGTGGGCTTAGCAATTAAATGTCACTAGAACAAAGTCGACTGCATGCTACAGATGTAAATTGTTTTTTTCCTCTATATAGAAGAACTAACCCGAATAGCTGTCCACTTAACCGCATAAACTTAAAACAGACAACAAATGTATAATATATATATATATATATGATTAATGTATAATCTATGTATACTTACGAAGAAAAGCAAACAGTAAATTCGACCAGATATTTGCATAAAGATCCCCAACAGATGAATAGTATTAACTGTTTAAAAAGAACTGCTAGTATTAGACCTCTCTGTCTCAAGCACATAACAAATGCCAACATGTTTCATTGAAGCAGAAGAGTAATTCAACACAGAGAAGCAATGGACATCATATCGAAACAGCTCGAACATCAAAATGTATACGCCTAGTAAATTTAGACGGAAATTTTTCATATTTTTTACATCTGATAAGACCAGAAGGATATCCTAATAGCACCTACAGTAGATTTATTCTGTCCTGACTGAGCACGAGCTTGAAGAAGTTCATCGGAGCATTCCCTGCACATCCTCCTGCAGAAACTTCTATGTGAAAGGAGAAAAAAATGGATTAAACCCACAAATGTTTTAACACTCGAAGGATAAGAAAAGCACCTCGCTGGTACCGCTTCTCAAAAGGTGAGCAGGAAAAGATAACAGATGAAAGAAGATCCAAAATGGAAGCAAAAATAGAGAAAGTCAGGATAAAAATGCTTGGAGACTGTATGAAACTTTTTCTGACAAGAAGCTTTGATGTTACAACTCCTGTACATGTACATGATTCTGGCATGGTACCTAAAAATAATCTAAAAGCTCAATGCTATCATGGAGGAAGCTCAAGATAAAGTTACAATGCACCTAGAAGCTGATTTAATGAAGCTAACTCCGCATTCGTTTCCTTTGACTTCCATCTTCCTGACCCTAGAGAAAAGACAAATTCCAAACATAAAAAACAAATTAGAAACCATAAACATACATTCACCCTGGATCAACAAGCACATTCCCGGCATCTGGGAAAAGTAAATAGTACAAAAAGTCTCGAACTTTTAACAATTTTGAGATTACAAATGGACAGCAATTTATGATAATCACTAAACACTAGATTCTAAGGAGTGGCAATTCTTGAGTCTCCTCAACTTGCACCTAATTATACACAATCAGGCACTCGAATTTCGCAGGTAAACGCAGTTGCTTTTTTGAATTATTATATTCAGAAAAGTATGTACTACGTCATTAAGGGGTCGTTTGGGAGGACGCATTAGAAAAAATAACGCATGCATTAGCTTTGCGCATTACTAATATCTTGTTTGGTACACTTTTTCAACCTATGTATAATAACTAATGCAAGAATAGAGCATGCATTAGAAAAAGTATGCATGCATGAAAAACACAAGCGGTTTTAATGAATGCATTAGCATGGGTAAAGACACAATTTCCCTCAAAACCTTTTCCACAATATTTGTGGAGGGTATTTTTGAAAACAAATAATTTTTTTTAGAAATAGGCAATGCATGTTATTTTTAATACACCAAATCAAACAATGCATAAGAAATAATTTCAGCATTACTAATACACCCTATCCAACACCTTTCTTATATACCCCACCAAACGAACCCCAAGTACTGAACAACTTCAAGAACAAACTATAGAGATTCAAGCTTTGAGCTATGGCCAACCTCATGTCCTCAACCACCCAAAAGTTGCTAGGAATACGACTACAGGGAAAAATAGAGGCACGACTGATCAAATTCCATTTTAGGTGTTTCACCACTAAGAGAATGATACCCCACTTGCGGGTCCATATTGCCATTTGGCATCTTGTGCATCACCATCAGGTTACGATATTCAGCAATAACTAACACATTATTATTTAAAATGCAATCAAATGATCTACCCTAAGAAAAAGGAAAAGCGAGGGCCCACCTCATCCACTTTTCTGGAGTCCTCATGTGGAGGTGCACTAGATTCAGATCTGCATTTTGCATGAATAATTGGACCCAACTGCGACCTTTCCATTCCAACAGTTGACCCACTTGGTGCATTCATGTAGACAGCCCCCCTATACATCCATTCTTCAGTCTCATCACTGTAAAAATCATCAAAAGGCTCTCCACACAGTGCACAAGCATTCTGCTCATCGTCAGCAGGGACAGCCAATTCTTCATCATCCTTCGTTTCCACAACTTGCTCAGTCGGAAGAAATCCAGGAACTGCATCAGATCCCAAAGCTTCTGTACCACTAAGCCACATGTTGACGCTTACAAACCACTTACGAGAAGATTTCTGCTTGCGATTTTTTGATACTCGATTCTTGGTTACATGCCAATCCATATGACTGCTGTGAGCGTCTTGGCATTTAAATCGTAGGCCACAAGTTGTGCACTGTCTTGGAAGATCAGCATATAAAGCAGTTACTGCAGAATCGCGACGAACCTTAAGAAGATCCGGATTAAAATCAAGGCCCACAGGATCCTAAAAATTGTATCACATGGGTGAGAAAAATCTTCACAAGAAAATTGACAGTAGAGAAAGCTTGACATAGGAAAAAAACAAGTACCTGTGCGGGAGCTTGATTTGTCAATGAAATCAAACCTTGTGCCATGAGTGAGCTAATCAAGCTTGAAAAGCCTGCTGCTGGAGGGTTAGGAGTAACCTGACCTAGATTTTGGGATGCTGGCATGAATTTAGAAGGCATAGGAAGTGGGCCTCTGGGAAAAGGTGGTAAGGCTCCAGAGGAAAATTGTGATGACGTATTTGGGACATTAACCAATGGCATAGACACCTGTGGACCTGAAACTGGACGGGGGAAATGAGTACCTATAGAAGAACCAGGACCCTGTGCAGGGAATCTATAAACTGGTGGTAGTAGCAAGTGGTTCGAGGCTGGAAGTGAGGCATTTGGAGGCATAGTCTGATGAATACGCTGAGAAAGCAATAGCTGAGGTTCTGCTGAAGTCATTTGTTCAGGGTTTTGATGACTTGCAGAAAATGATGTGGGGTGTTGACTAGGATATTGCGGAAACTTGATATGTGAGCTGCTCTTCAAATTATCAATATGTTGCTCTGGAATAACTGACCGGTCCAAACTATGATTGACAACTGAATTGCTTGCATTATTTACTTCAAAAGGACTTCTGACACGATTATGAGGCAGAACAACAGGTTTTGAAGTCAAAGATTGGGTATTATGCACATTTGGGGGAGGCCATGGTACACCAGGGCCCCGTCCAGTAACCACCCGAATATCCTGAACTGAAGAGTCAAAAGTAGGATTCATTCTTGGCGGAACATATGGTGGCCTCCAAGTATGTCCATCAGCAGCCAAATTGCCAATCAAAGGACGCTTTGATTCACCGGTCGCTGATGAGATTCCACTTCCTTCACCCTTTAAATGTCTTAGAGGCAACTGTGGCACATTTTCTGGAAGCTTTTGAAGATAATGTGAACCTGAAATCAGAGATGTCTCATCGCAATATCCAGTAATTTTATTTCTCGCCCCTCGACCAGACTGCCAAAAGAACTGACATAATTTCAATATGAAAAAAAAATCTCTCAAGCGATAAAACAAAAAAAGATGCCCCCTAATACAAGACAAAGATCAAATGAATTTACTTATGGTGTATTATGATGCTATCTTGATCGTAAAATAAATTTAAGAATTACGAGTTTGGTCCACATCTGCCAAATAAAATAACTCAGATAATAAATACACCAAATAAAGCCACTGGCTCCAATTAGGTTTGTTTTAGCCAATGGGAAGCAGATATAGAATTCCAATCTGAACAATCAGCTGAAGATAAGATAACAAAATATGCTGCTAAGGCTAATTTTTATTGCTCTCCAAACAAGTAAAAGATATCAGAGACATCAAAAAAGTTTGAATAACATTAATAGGCAAAAAACTAAGGAAAATAACTGCATGCAATAGTACATCAATACTAACCGAGTGAACATCATCCAAGGAAGAACCATGAACTAAAGAATATTGTCCTCGATTAGACCAGCTCCTTCTAGGGTCAGTCACCAAAGGCACAGCATGTTGTGAATCAACACCAGGTCTCATCCTAATACTCTGAGGATGGCGAACAGATGTTGACAAATCATTAAAAGGACTCTGATCTGCTAAAGTTGGACTCATATCTTCCCAGTTGAACTCTTCCTCTTCGGTGTTTTGCCATGTCTTGACTGCTAACCTATCGCCTAAGCCATTAATAGTGGCATTCGCGATCTTTTGTTGCCTCCGATTGGCTACTTTTTCCCTTTCATCAATTCCATAAGCATCAATCAAAGCTCTAGGTCCTTGAAGATCAATTCCCTTGTTCATGCGATATTTAGAAGGAGTGTCTGGTTGCTGATTGGCATCATCAGGAAAAATTCTCCGCCACTCACTCCTCTCAACATCTCTACCTCTTACTCTGCTAAGCCCATAGTCAAGTGCAGTATGAGAAGGTGAGGCCCTTTCTCTGAGTCCTATGGCAGGATTATCCAAGGCAAACTCATTGAGGGTGGGTGACAATGACCTCGGAGGCCCCACTCTATAAGGAGAGGATGATCTCGCATTCTTTGAAGCTGTAGACAGAACTTGCTTGGCTTCCAGATCTGAAGATATATGACCTGTAGAATTTTCAGCTCTTACCTGCAACAGTCAAACTTCACTCTAAGAAATTCTACTCATCATCCCTTTTTGCAGTTTGAAACCCTTTCATGTGTTTGGCATCTAAGTGGAAATATATTAATAAGTACAATAAAGCAAGTTGGTTGGTGTAACTAAACTATGAAGCCTATCACATTTACTTCAAAATAACACCCTTATAACTACCAAATTAGTAAGAACACAGAAGTTACAGGAGTCAGCGGATTTATTAAATGCTATTTCATTCTACCCCTTTCATCTAGATAGCGTGAAAGGAAAAAAAACAAATAAACATGTGGATTGATAACTAGACTACGATATCTGTAGGGTGACTTCTTGAAAATATGCTAAGCCAAGTTGTGCGAACAGTTCTAACTTCACAAATCAATGTCTAGTGATCATCTGTATCTGGAATAAAAAAGATCTAACCACATTTGACATCTAATGAGAAATGCCAACAGGGCATCCTCAATCAAGTTTGTTCTACACTACCCCCCTCTTTATCTCCCAAGAGAATTACTTTAATTACAGGCCCAGGTACTTCCAAAGGACCAAATTCTCTAAACCTACATAAAGTACCAATAAAGGGATGAAAAATGAGATTAGAAGGAAAACTAGAATCAAGTGGTTTAATTATGTCTATCACAACTACCTATAGAAGATCCAACCATAAGACTCAACAATGCTGATGATGTGTGTCAACGATGTGTCTTACCTGTACTACTACTAAAGTTGTAGGCAGAAGGCTTTACTACGCCGTGATAAAAGTCTTTTACCTACTTTTAAGCTTAGTCTCCTTGAATGACATTTCTGCCTCAATTAGGTATTTCAAAAAAATAACATTTTTAACAATTATTTCAGTTTTAAGCCCTAGAATTTGTTGGTGTTAAACATTTTCTCCTCCCATGGGAATAAGCAACTCCAATGGTGTTGCTATTGCACTTACCCGAAAGAAAGAAGCCAATTTAAGGGTATTTTTTTCACCTCATTGGTATGTGTATAGGAACCATAGGAAGCTTAAAAGGCATAAATTAATAGAAAATATTCACATAACAAAAAATTAAGACCAAAATTTTGTTTCACGCCTACACTAGTTAGATCCTCAGTGTTAGAGAGCCCCTAATTCGTCTTGTTTTTTTACAGAAGGTTTCCAGCTATCTGTACTACCTTAGTGCTAAGTTATTCTGCTTTTGAATATATAACATACTTACCTTTTCCAAAAAAAAAAAAACATTTCAGATTATATTAATTAATTAGTATAATATTTTTGCTGCAGACATTTTCATTAATTTGGCCACATCCTTAAATCTAATTCAACGATTTCGAATATCAGGTATGGATATGAGAACCAAGGGGGAGCAGATGATAAATTAAAATAAATACTTAGTACAGCACCAGAAAACATAAACCAATCTGCAAATAGAGATAATTTAGAAAACAAAGAACTTGAGAAGGGAATAGATGTCAAGGGGGGAATGGGGATTCACTAAAAGCTTACTGAATCAATAGTGGAGTGCCCAAGCTGACGCCTTGCTTCCAAATATTTTGGATTTACATGAATGCCATGAGTTGGTCGTGGTGATTCAGATGCTCTTGACGAAGTCAAGCCAGAAGATTGTTGGACCCCCGGCTGTGAAAACTGGAGACGAGTTTCAATTTCCTGGAGAACAGGTGCTGGGAACACAGTTGACCATGTTCCAAAGAGGTGGCGCATTGCAGGATGCATGCTAGGGTGCACTTGCCTATATGCCTCAAAGAAAACCTTGGAAAAGAAAAACAAAATCATATAAAGTGGTATAACATCATAGCAGTCATACAAATACCATATAAAACAACTCACCTCAGGTAAATGAGTAGAGAAATGCCTGATGTAGTCCTTGCCAATATTTTTTACAACACTATCCAAAAGGTATAATGCAGGTAGTTTCTGCTCAACTGGGACCTAAAAAAGAGATTAATGTGAGAATTCAGAAAAATATGGGTAATAAATACATCAAAATGGCATGCTAAGAACAAAAAATTACCAGTTCCCCTGACAAATAAAAAATAAGAAAGGCAGAGACTCTACTTGTAAACATAAAAATCTGAATAAGTATTGGTCAGATTTACCTTAACCTAAACAGTTACTACAAGTGATCAATATTTTCACTATCAAGTGATTTTTAGCTATACTGGTCAGAGCGTCATACAGCTCTCAGAAAGTAGTTAGTTCCTATGTTTTGTCCTGCTTATGTTGCGGGTGATGTGTGGTCAAAAGCACTTGAACAGTAATCCTTAAAAATCAAACCCTTGTGAACTAAATAATTATCAAAACGAATAAAGAGGCGGCTATCTTTTCAGCCATAATCCTTATAAAACTCAAACCGCTGTGAACTAGATAATTTTCAAACTAAGTAGGGGAGTAGTTACATGCTGATTTTCTCTAAATCTCATGAAGTTTTGATTATTTCTTTGATTCTTTCCGGTTCATTCTAAGAGGAATAACACTTTGCATGCAATCCCAGGAGTTCCTTTTTCTTCATACAACTCACGTATTGAAAAAGCATTAACTGTAAACCAAACTACTCTTCCATGTTACATTTTCTCTTAACCTCTTCTATGTAAGAATATATCAAATCTATGCACCACAGCCAAACAAAGGACAAATTTCCCCACCATCTATTGTACAAGTATTCTGCTCATTTACACAGGGAAGGAATTGATCAAGCAAAAGGAGCACGACTACAAACTTTTCTACATCTGCTGCCCAGTTTGTAAGAATCAGTAAGCTTCAAAAACCAATTTGCGTTACAGCAATACAAATCATAAAAACAAATATATTCCGTTCATATTGTAACATCAACCACATGACGCTAGAACTATTGGATATCAGAAGCACCTTTCATCATTCTATTATTTTAGAAGGAGAAGTACCCTAATCTTTAACTTCATCTAAAAGCACATATGGAGATGATGAATCCAACGCTAATACTCAACCACAAACTACCACACTAAGCTTAGCCACCAGCAGCCCAAACAAAGAAAAATAAATAGATGAAACAATTTAAGGAGACCAAAGCAAGAGGACTGGAATATTAAGAATGTATTACTTTAACTCGTTAATTTGATTTCATATTTGTCCATGCCCGATATAATCTATAATTTTGAGTGTCAGTTGCTCTCAGTATACTTCTTCTAACTTTTCCTTTTGGATTCAGAAGAAATGAGTGTAAAAATTTTCACAAGCTCCATACAACATAAAAATCTGCAAGAATAGCTGAGTCATGACAAGTATAAGATCCCAGACTTTGGGACTGCTTCACTCAGCTCTACATGTATTTGTCATGGAGAGTAGCTTAAAGCATCTAAGTTCATTTCAATTGCTTATTCCAAGGACTCCCATACCATTAAATGGCACATTTTCACCAGAATTCACAGAATACTTGGACTTTAAATCTAGCATTCAACTTTTGATACCTAGATAACAATACTTTCGACAATGCAATAAAACAAACTAAAAAGACAGCATCTCCATAGCAACTTTAACAGTTACAAGATTAACAATTCACCACTACAGTAATCAACACAATGCACAAGAATCCAACACTCCTGAGACAATACAGTTCATCCCAATACTTCAATACAGTTCAAAAAGGTAGAATTCAATATACATAAGGCAAAAGCATTACCATTTTTACATCAGAACAAAAGAAACAGCTTAATTTAGATAATCAGAATGAAAATGGGCATTGAAACGGCTAGGATTAACTATTGTTGTAAGCAGCATTTCAAAACCCTAAGAAAACAGAATACTGTAAAACACTACCTCCAGAATCCGACTACAAATCGCTTGAGCAATGCCTTCACCATGTTCTCTCTGTTCGCCAGCAATGATGGTAAGGTCAGTAATGATAGGCTTAGAATTAAAAATCAGTTCGGACAACAACAATTCATAAAGCCTAACAATCTCGTTCATAGACGGAGGCAACACGGTAACATCATCATCGCCCGGCATAGAAGCCCTAATTTCCATTTCCCTCTCCTTCAACGCCGCCTTATATCGTTCGATTACAGAAGATGTCAAGGGTTTTGGTGGCGCCACGACGGCGTCGTTTTGGATTACCTTAGAGTTTGCATAGCCGCCGGCTAACGCCATCGGAGTAGAGTTAGGGTTTAAGCCTCCGGTGGTGTGGGGGTGAGGGGACAAAGGGGGGTGGGGTTAGAAGAAGAAAGAGAGAGTGATGAATGGGAGTCCCCAGAAGAAAAATGATAATTCATGTCCTAAAAAGGACACTGCATTTTAACCAAATTACTGTAATAAGAATAAAATAGAATAGATGTTTGTGATATGTTTGACTAGACTTTTTAATATATATAAAAAAAGATTAAAACAAATTAAGTTTGAATTTTGAAATTTTAAAATTAAATCAAATTAACTAAATTGATTTTTCATTGGTTAAAATCTTATCTGATTTTTTTTCATTTCTTTTGATTATTTATTGGTTTTCTTATATGTAAGACATTATCAACACCTATTCCACCTAATATATTTTTTAATATAACATTATAAAGTATTTTGCTCTTTAATTCTGTTCTTTGTTATTTGTTTTTTCAATCTTGCTCTTTAACATAATTAGACATATTTCACCACAATATATATTATTATTATATATACTTTTAAAATATTACGTATCTTACCGCTAACTAAGAGTTTTCTATCATATATCGAGAAAGATACACTTAGATACATATATTTTTGCGACTCGAAACACTAAAATAGAAAGAGACCAGCGAGATGATGAGGGAGACGAGTGAGATCATGGTATTTCAGATACATGCGAATCACACTAGATACACACTATATATATGTCTCTGTATATATCGGTGTGATTCACATGTATATGAGATATCAAATACATAGGATTGTGGTGAGTGGGATGGGAGAGAGGCGAGCAAGATTTGTTATGTTATCCCAGATACATGCAAATCCACTTGGATACAATGTATTTAGAATAAATTTCACCTGGTTTTGACTTCATGTATCTTGAGATACATGTATCCGGATGTATTTGGACACACCAAAATTTAGTAAAATACGTGATATTACAAACTATAGTGTATCTAAATAATTAGTTCATAAACTACTGAGATTTATGTAAGTTCCTCTAAATGTATTTTTATTATTTTGCAAAAAAAAATTAAAAAAATTAGGATGCTAATTATAAAAATAAAAATAAATAAAAACAGCCATTTTCTCCTCAAAATAACTCGCTAACCACTTGATCCATTAGACTGCTGCAATTCCTAAGGGGACATTTGCCCGCCGGCGACTATTTTCCCGGCGACACTATTCCCGGCATCTTCAGGATTCCTAATGGCTTCCTCTATTCCACCACCAAGATCGGTCGCTTCCGGCGGCTTCCAGAACCCTAATAAGTCATTAAGCTTCTTTGCAAACGCAATGAAGAGAAAGGACAGTTTCATACAGTTCTTCGCCATGACCGGAATACTTCTATTGAGTGTTAGATCACTCGGGCAAAAGTATCGCATTCATAATCTCATGGAGGATAATGCTGCGCTCGAGGAAGAACAACAAGGACTTGTTCAGCGAATGGATCATATCAGGCAAAGCTTGCTTGCTGAAGCTGCTGCTGAGCCTACTGGTCTCTTTGCTTCCCGTCTTCGCCACCTCTTTGGTGAAAACTGTTGAAAAGTATGAGTTTATTCCCTGCATTTTCTATTCAGTGTAGTGAATTTAGGAATTTAGGGGTTTAAAATTTTGTGTAGACATGATCTTTTGAAATGAAATAGGTCTGAATACTGCGGAATGGAAAAAAAAGGATTGTTTTTTGTTTAATGTCGTCGAATTACACCACCACAGGCTACAACCTGGCTTTAATTAAGCTTGCCTGAGCCTTTGACAACACTTGGACTTCCTTTTGGGACCAGTTATAGATGATTCATCATATTACCAGTCCGCTTAGTGATCGAGTGTAAGTTAATTTATTGTTTGATTAATAGACCTTTCTTTAGAATCAGCATGTGAAGGTCAAATGAGTGGAAAGTTTGGCTTATAATAGCTACTTTGGAAACTAATTGAGCATTCCTTATCAAAGGAAAGTGAAGAAAATCAGTGTTTCAATACTGCATAGTAGTTTGGTCCGTGACCTCCCATGCGAAGCATTAAGAGTTAATTCCTTGAATGGTCATCCAAGATACAGGAATGACTCAGAATCACCTTTGTTTGTTCTATACCAATAAAATGACTCATGTTTTACTCATTATCCCACAAAATAACCCCCACATGAAAATCTCTAGAAAATGATATTACTGGTACCTTAAGTTTGAGAGTAGGTATAAAGTTGCTTCTCATCCCTGTTAGGGTAGAGAAGAAGCTTAATTCCATGAGAAACTATAATGGAGGGGGGCTGGATGTCAAAAACCTTAAATTTCATAACAGAAGCCTCTTGTTTAAGTGTCTGTGGAGGTGTAATGAGAATGATGATGAACTTTGGAAGTAGGTTGTAGAAAGCAGGTGTGGCAGAGAAGGATTCTGGAGCTCTAATATAATAGCACTGTCTTCAAGAACTAGTATTTGGTAGCAGATAAGTAATTTATGGCCCGAATTTCAGGGATTCACTAATGGAAAGTTGGAACGGGTAGAAGAACCTGTTTCTGGAATGATAGATGGTTGGATGAAGAGTAATTGACGTCGAATTTCCTGTGCTGTGCAACTTAGCTAGAAATAAACAATGTTCAGTTGCTGAATGTTACACAAAATAGTCATGCTGTAGTAAAAAGAGTTCCTTTTATGTAAATCGTGGAGATTGGAGACATTGAGTAATATCTCCTTTCTCAGCAGCTCAACAGTTAGCTTAATGGCTATCCTGGACTCCTGGTGTACTGTCATTCTATACAATAATCGAATGAAAACGTTGTTGCCTTTCGATGCATGGCATCATTTGTTTTCTGCACAAATGAAGTATGCACCATAAAGTAACGAAACTACTCCTCCGTTCCAATTTATGTGGCATCTTTTGTTTTTAGTCTGTTAGAAAAGACCATACTTCCTTATTTAAAAATAATTTAATTTAAACTTTTTATTACGTTTAATGAGACAATTTATAGTCAGACAAATGTCTATGGTTTATTTTATACCACGAGTTTCAAAAGTCAATTTTTCTTTCACTCCGTGCCTCGTCAAACACCACTACATAAATTGGGATGGAGGGAGTATCTGACTTTGGATTTTGAGTTTATATGGTTTGTTCAGTAGTGTCTCCTTAATAGTTTAAAGACTGTGATACCCATATCTCTGTTTGAAACATAGATCAGGTTCGATTTGTTTGGAAAGAGCTGGAAGTTACTTACTCTGTGGGATGGATTAAACATCAGTAGTTTGGAGGCATTTTTCTAGACTTTGTTTGCACCCTAGTTTTAGATTAACACTTTGCATAGGAGCTGAACTGAGCTAAATGCTCCTTTTTGTCATTCTGTTACTTGTAACTATGCTCCTTGGAACTTTGCACATCTCCTTGATGCTTTTTAATGAAACATATTACTTCATCAAAAAAAAAAAAAGAACCAATTAAACCTACTTAGAAAAATGATATGGAGCTGTGTTGCTCGGACTCTTCAAAAATGTTGTGACACCCATGTCTAAGCCTCCAATAATGCACTACTTTTGGAGGATCCAACACGCACCCGTCGATATTTTTTAAGAATCTGAACAATATGGAGTTGGGGATTCCCTGAAGGATGTAGGATGAGCATTCTAGAAACGGAGTTGGTTCTCTTTGGAGATGTTCTTAATAAAGAACGAGTGAATGAGTGTTAGGGATCCATGATATTTGTCATTTCCCATTTTCCATGCTTTATTTATGTTGCAAGTTTCTTGAAGGACATTGAAAACATTGTGTTTCTTGTTTTTTTTCAATGAACTGAACATTTAAGGGTTGTTTGGTAGGGCGTATAGGGTGTATTGGTAATGTTGGGATTAGTAATGCTGACATTATCTTTATTGACTGGTTGGTTTGTTGTATTAAATGAATCGGGTGCATTAGAATTGGAATAGTACTGAATAAGGTGTATTAGAATAGGAATAGTACCCTGTATTGTTAATGCCATGGTTTACTATGTACATATAAGAAACGTACTGAATAGGGTGTATAACTAATACATAGGTTGAAAACACTACCAAGCAAGGGATTAAATAATACCAAAGTTAATACATGTATTATTTTCTCTAATACCTCCTACCAAACGTTCCCTTAGGGTCTATACCTGAATAGAGAGGATGCTCATGATACTTTGCTTGAAGTTTATCTTTCATTGTACAAGTTTGTCTTACAAGTCTTACTTGAATTGCTTTCATTTTATAAGTTTGTCTTACTTCATGAGGGCTGAACGAGATTGATAAATAACTGCAGAAGCTAGCTATATAGTTACGCTTCTATCACTTTGGTATTAAAAGATGAAATTTTGTTGTACAATTTTCATATTTTCTCAAGTGGGAAGGGAAAGGGAGTGCGGAAGGGCAAACAAAATGGAAATTCAAACTTCCACCTGTATCTGTAAGGTCGGTAAAGCTCATTTCACCAAGTGAGACATTATACTTCTTGCGTCTTTACAGATTTCATTTCTTCCCTATTTTCCTTTGTCTTGAAGTTGCTTTCTACTGTGAATTATGGAAGATTTTAATAACAATTAGTATGACACCAAACTTGGTTGACTGTTTTCAGGCATCATGGATTCAAACTATCTGGAACGAACGTTCAATCTTGTCAAACCGAAGTAGAATTGACCTTCTATTCCCTAATCTCGGGATCACGATATGCAGTTCAATTACTTGACAATAACCTGCCGCTTTGTTGCTTCAAAGGATGGCGATTTACTTGCCAGTTTTCGTAGACTAATCATGAAAGCTCTTTTATGCCAGATTTGTCTTTGGTGTTTGAATCTTGTAATTTTGTGAACCCCGTCGTGCTTCTTTCTTCGAGTGCTGTTATATCTATATACAGCCAGAGCAATGTAAACATTAAGTAGTAGTACTGGCCTATTAATGCTCCTATTAGTTTACACAACTTCTAGTTCTGTTACCACATAACGTTGCATTGTCTTGAATCATAACAAATGAATTGCTGTTTTCTATCTATTCGCCAAACAAAACAGCAGATGTTACAATAAAATGTATATGTCTTTTTGTTGGTAGAACCACTTTATTATCGACTTCTAATAAATGATCGTCTCCAACTCTCTAAGAAAAAGATTGGTGACCTAGATAGTCAAGATCATTTCTTGCGTTAGCTGAGCCTTACTGTCCCTTCAACATTCCTATTCATCTTGCCTTGTCTTGGACACCGCAATGGATTGAGTATCTTATATATAATATTTACTCTAAAGATTAAGAAGATATAGAGTCTCCCTTTCATAAATTTGATTAGGATTGATTCTCATAATCGACCCCTTATCATAGGCATGTCTACTAACACTTGATAAAGTCTTCGACTTGCACCACATCTCCTTCCATTTGCTCTAGTTATGAAAGACAAGAATGAGAGTTAAATTCCATCTTGTAAAAAGAAATCCATCTTATAAAAAGAAAAAGAAAGGGGTCCCGAAAGGTGTGGTTGATTTGTTCTTTTATCACTTAGCCATAGTCCGAATACAAACTTACTTAGCCCCGAAAGGTGTGGTTGATTTGTTCTTTTATCACTCAGCCATAGTCCGAATACAAACTTACTTAACTTACTTAGCCCCGAAAGGTGTGGTTGATTTGTTCTTTTATCACTCAGCCATAGTCCGAATACAAACTTACTTAGCCCTTCAGGGACATCCAATAAAATTAGACACTTGTAGTATTTCAGATTTTATGTTCTCTGCAGCGCTTTTGGTGGTAGTACATTATGCAGATTTTATGTTCTCTGCAGCACTTTTGGTGGTAGTGCATTATGCTTAAACGGAGGATCATAACCATTGGAAGGAGTTCTCATATATAACATTCTTTCTTTTATGAGTAACGATTCTAGAACTTATTATAAGAGTAAGCAATATTAAAAGTATCTTTGAGTTATTTTAATCAAACAGAAGTAAAACATAACAAAAAGTGAATTTCTAATCATAGATTGGAAAACAACCATTCTTAAATTATAGCTTTCAAGACAACTAAAACAATGAGAATGAAACCGAATACAATTTATTTTTAGGGTAAACAAATAATCCACCCCGAATGCTATTTTTTTTAGGGTAAACAAATAATGCACCTTATGTTAACGTTTGTAGAACTTACATTGAATAACATAGAATAGTATAACTCTGCTACTATACTATTCACATTTAAAAGTGACTCCAAAAAAATTACTAAACAATTTTAGTAACACGATTTTTTCTTCTTCTTTACTACTTTTTTTAGCAACATTATGTTTTCTTCTTCTTGACTACTTTTTTCTTAGTAGGTTTGTTGAATTAATCGTAACATATTTAAAATAAAAATGTTTCACAGAGTCCTAAAATCTGAGAACTCTCGAGCTACTTTGTCAAAGTTGAACTTAGAGAAAATTGCTCCATCCATCCTACTATTTTATCTATAATTGTAACGGTAGCTTTTACTTAAAATAATAATAATAATAAATTCTCATATTTATTTTAGGAATTTTAAGACTAGAGTTGATAATTATTCTTAACTATATCCTTCTATTTCAAAAAAACTATTCTTAACTATATCCTTAATATTAATTATATTAGGTATGTTGTTGTTGTTATAAACCTACTAAAGAAAATGTCAAATATTGAAACGGAGGAAGCATTTATTCTTACTTATTTTATGCAAATACTAAAATTCATGCATTACATGATTCAATTCTAGAGGGCACACTTCCAAAAGGATTTTCTTCGTTCCTAAGAGCTCGAACTCGAGACATGTGGTTAAAGGTGGAGAAATTTCAATTATCGAATCCCACCACAACTTCTAGTTCTGTTTCCACATAACATTACATTGTCTTAAATTATAACAAATGAATTGTTGTTTTCTATCTATTCGCGAAACAAATTAGTAGATGTTACAATAAAATGTATATGGCTCTTTGTTGGTAGAACCACTCTATTATCGACTTCTAATAAATGATAGTCTTCAACTCTCTAAAAAAAAAAAGAAGACTGGAAACCTAGATGGTCAGTATCTTTCCTTACCATACCTGAGCCTTACGTCCCTTCAACATTCCTATTCATCTTACCTTGTCTTGAGCACCGCAGTGGACTGATTATCCTATATATAATATCTACTCTTAGTATTAAGAGGATAGATGATCTCCCTTCCATAGATTCAATTAGGATTGATTCTTAGGATTGACCCTTTATCATAGGCGTGTCTACCGACACTTGACAAAGTCTTCTGCTTACACGACGTCTCCTTCCATTTGCTCCAACTATGAAAGAAAAGAATGAAAGTTGAATTCCATCTTGTGAAAAAAAGATGCTGAAAAGTTTGGTTGATTTGTTCTTTTACCACTTAGTCATACTCTCATTTAGTTGATCTAGATAGTCCGAATACAAACTTAATGAGCCCTTTGGGAACATTCGATAAAATTAGACACTTGTAGTAGTTCATAATTTCAGTTCCCTATAGCGCTTTTGGTGGTTGTACATTAGGCTTAAATGGAGGATCATAACCATTGGAAGGACTTCTCATATTTAATATTCTTTCTTTTATGTGTAACAATTCTAGAACTTATAAGAGTAAGCAATATTAAAAGTATCTTTGGATTGTTTTAATCCAACAGAAGCAAACCTAACAACATATATAATTTCAGATTAGTTAATATTTTGAGTGGCTATAGGTGAAAGTTCCTCAAAAAGTTATGAACACATCGCAAATAATAAGAGAAACATTAGATAATATAGAATAGTATAGCTCTGCTACTATACTATTCACAACTAGAAGTGACACCAAAAAAATTACTTAACAATTTTTTTAGCAACATATTTGTTTCTTCATTAACAAAAATTACTTTTTCTAATTTTTCTTAATAGATTTGTTGAATTAATCGTAGCATATGTAAAGTAAAAATGTTGCACATAGTCTTAGAAGATGAGGACTCTAGAGCTACTTTGTCAAAGTTGAACTTATTTAGCGAAAATTCCTTTATTCGTCTTATTATTTTATCTACAATTATAACGTTACCTTTTACTTAAAAAATATATATAATAAATTCTCATATTTTAGGGATTTTAAGACTAAAGTTGATAATTATTTTTAACTATATCCTTAATATTAATTATATTAGATATGTTGTTGTTGTTGTTATAAATCTACTAAAGAAAATGTCAAATATTGAAACGGAGGAACCATTTATTCTTCCTTATTCTATGCAATAATAAAATTCACGCATTATATGATTCAATTCTAGAGGCGACACTCCAACAGGATTTTCTTCATTCCTACGATCTTGAATTCGAGACATGTGGTTAAAGGTGAAGAAATCTCAATTATCCCACCACAATCCATGTTGATAAATAAATAAGAGTTGATATGAGCGTTAAGCTAGGTTCGTTTCGATCGGACTGATATAAGAATGGGCCCAGTTCAGCTTGACTCGATCCCAAAGACTTGGTAAGTATAAATTTATTATCCGAAAAGGATAAAATGTTGTGCCTAATGTATTGAAAATAATTTAAAATTATGCTCTTTTCACTTATTAAACCATAATTAATCATTAACGTTATATTTAAGCCTAAAATTGTCCTAATAGTTTAACAACTTTTAGTTCTGTTTAATTTTCACGTAACATTGCATTGTCTTGAATTATAACAAATGAATTGTTGTTTTCTGTCTATTCGTGAAACAAATCAGCAGATGTTACAATAAAATGTATATGGCTCTTTGTTGTCTATCTATTCGTGAAACAAATCAGCAGATGTTACAATAAAATGTATATGGTTCTTTGTTGGTAGAACCACTCTATTATCGACTTCTAATAAATGATCGTCTACAACTCCCTAAAAAAAAGATTGGTGACTTGGATGTTCAGGGTCTCTCCTTACCTTACCTAAGCCTTATGTCCCTTCAACATTTCTATTCATCTTACCTTGTTTTAGGCGCCACAATGGACTGATATATAATATCTACTCTCAGGATTAAGAGGATGGATGATCCCCTTTCATAGATTCAATTAGGATTGATTCTCAGGATCGACCCCTTATCATAGTGGTGTCTACCGACATTTGAGAAAGTCTTCGGCTTGCACGACGTCTCCTTCCATTTGTTCCAGCTATGAAAGAAAAGAATGAAAGTTGAATTCCATCTTGTGAAAAAAAAAAAGGATCCCGAAAAGTTTGGTTGATTTGTTCTTTTACCAATCGGTCATACTCTCATTTAGTTGATCTAGATAGTCCGAGTACAAACTTAATGAGCCCTTTGGGAACATCCGATAAAATGAGACACTTGTAGTAGTTCAGAATTTCAGTACCCTATAACGCTGCTTTTATGTGTAACAATTCTAGAACTTACAAGAGTAAGCAATATTAAAAGTATCTCTAGATTGTTAACAATTCTTAAATTATAAATTTCAAGACAACTAAAACAATGAGAATAGAACCAAATGCAATTTTTTTCGAGATAATGGACCTTATGTTAATGTTCACAGACCTTATCCCTACCACAACTCAAGTAACACAAAAAGTAAGGAAGACATCACAATTAATAAGCAAACATTCTAAAACATACAGAAAAACAAACTTACAATAAGCAAAGCACAATAAACAACATTAGCAAAATTTGAGAGAAACTACGAGAACAATGCTAATACTACTAATATGCAAAGAGTAATTTATCTCGCTGGACAACGAGACGACACTCAACTACCTACCTAACACCCTAATCCACGAGAATCATATGTCAATCAAATTTGTCTATTTCATTTGACCCTTAGCTTAAAACAGTCTTGTTGTGGAATTCAGCTACTTTGCCACATAAAAGAGCATTATTTGGAATCAGATATTCATCTTGTAAAGAGGTTGATGTAGTGTATACTCTCACGTATAACTGTTGTCCGAGATACCGTCGCGCCCAAAACTGTGATCTTATGTTCCAAATTCCCACATTGTCTAATGCAATGTATATTGCTGTCCATGACCTCGGATACACCTGTATTTTCCAATATTTTCACATGTTAGTCTTGTTTCTCAGGAACAAAATTATTTCATATTATATGAATTAATCTGATCACCTGAGTTGTGCTACGTGAAACTGCATCGCGAAGATTGTATTGGTTCCTGCTGGCAGGAGTCCATCGTCCTCCGTCCATGCTAACATTTAACATCAGGAATAATTCAGTCAAAATTAAACATAACTTAATAACACTCCCTCGTTCCCAATTTACTTGACTTTCCGTTTTAGTCAGTTCCAAAAAGAATGACAGTTTTCTATATTTTGTTACAATCTAACTTTAAAATACCTTCTTTATATTTAATGTGATGATTTATAATCTAGTCAAACACCTTTACATAAATGACAAGTGTTCTCTTCGTAAGCTTACCCTACTACCCAAAAGGCGTAGCCAGCAATATGCCAGCTTTGGACGATCCTCTCCTTGTTCTCGAATACAATCTCAATGAATGCCCTATAGTCAGTTTGCAAAACAGATGTGTTGAGGTGAATTCCTCCACCAATGGGGACATCATGTATGTTTCCAGGGTAGAATCCTCCAATCTTGAAGTAGTCAGCGAGCTTCAACGGAGTATCATCAGTGGGCACAAATGACACACTGTTGACAGCATATCTCTGCTCGCCATTTACCTGGCCAGCAGAGGTTGCAAGTCTGATAGTTCTAGTTGTATTGATCATACCATAATGGTACGTGCCTTGTGGGTTAGGCCTTGGTCCATTAGCCGTCAAGTTAGTCCTAATCAAGACACGAAAAAAAAATGAGTACCAAGAGTGAAATATGACAAGTAAAGTGGTGAAAGCTAGTCCACACCTGATAGAACGGGCCTGGTGAAGAGACCAGCCAACTTCAATGGTTGGTCCACTAGGGATCGGACCAGAGACCGTGCTGTTAGAGTTGCTGTAGTGAAGTACACCTGTGGTAGTCAGAACCTTAGACGTGAAACGAGATGAAACAACAATGTAGTAGTCCTTAGGAGCTTGATCAGCTGTGATGAGGACAGAATAGGATTGTCCAACATGAACATCGAGTGAGGTATACGTCTCTTGCATTGTATGTGTACCCTCTACTTCCACCAACGTCATGTTGTGTCCTTCAATACGGAAATTCAGTGAATTTTCCAATCCAACATTCGATATCCTCAGTCTATATGTTTGCCCTGCACTCATACATCAGAAACATAATATTTCTTTTCTGACTTTGTTATACAAGAAGAATTACGACATCTCTGGATTACTGCAGTTGTATTTACCTTGATCAACTGTATAGGAAGCGCCATTAGGTCCATGACCATTGATAAGAATACCATCAGGAAAAGGCAACTTGTGGCCTCTGTCAAGAATTGCTTTAAGGTTCTGTATAAATAGTAACCAGTAAGTATCAAAACAAATATAACGACATTGAATGTGTAAAATTCATTTATAAGTACCGTGTGATTTCTCTTGTACCAATCTCCAATAAGGACGATGAAATCGCCTGAATAAGCAGGGAGGGGAAAAGGTACATAAGGTCCGCTAAAGATCCTGATGCTACCAAAACCACCAGCAGCTTTGTGGAATGCAGTTGAAGGAAAATAGTAAAAGCTTCCTATTTGATCCTTCATTTGCAAAGTGTAGGTGAAATTCTTCCCTGGTGGTATAGGGCAAGTCGTGCCCCATACTCCGTCTTGGAATGAGTTTCTCCTGTTTTGCAGTCCATTCCTATATAGATTTCACACAACATTATGAAATATATTTCCGAAAAAACTGAGAAATGTGTGTGACCATTTCATCTATAGATATTTTTATTCATTTAATAATATTGACGATAATAAATGAAGTAAGTGAGGTAAATTACCATGAAATAAGAAAATCCTCATCCAAATTGTTGATGACATTGATAATAATGTTGTCATTGGTGACAGAGATAATATCAGGACCAGGAAACTGGCCATTGATCAAAATTCCCTATACACACAAAAACACAAAATAGATTAGACTGTCTATATCACACCCTTCTCGAACACGAAAATCAAACAAACAAACAAACAAACCTGTTGTGGAACACCAAGAGGAGAAATAGTTCCATAAGTAACATTCCATTCGTAGAATCTATAAGGATTCTCTGCGACTATACTATTCACAACCAGAAATGAGACCCAAAAAACTACTATGGTCACTTTGTTTAGCAGCATTTTTTTTCTTCTTCTTCTAAACTTTTTCTAGATAGAATTGTTGAATTAACGTTGGCATATTTAAAGTAAAAAAAAGTTTCACAGAGTCCTAAAAGCTAAAGACTCTATAACTACTTTTTCAAAGTTTAACTTATTTGGAGAAAATTGCTCCATCCCCTTACTATTTTACCTACACTATAACTGTAGTTTTCACTAAATAAAAAATAAAAAAAATAAAAAAAAAGAGTAAAACGAATATATATAAATAAAAATCTCACTAAGAATTTTAAACCAGTGTTGATAATTATTTTCAACTATATCCTTAGTATAAGCTACATTGGGTATGTTTTTGTTGGATTATTTTGAAGAAGACCTAAAATATTTTTATTTTGTATTTATTATTATTTTTATGAGCATGAAAAAAAAAAGCTACAACGTAGAGAGTAACTAACTACACAAATCAAAGGGTATCCTTTTTATTTTTTGGAAACTTTACTTAAAAGTAGAAATAAAATATCAGAGAAAAGGGTAAATTTTGGAAAAATAAAGTAATGAATAGCTATAATAATTTGTTACTCTCAAATTTCAATTTATGTGTCGTAATTTAACTAGGTACGAAATTTTTAAAAGTAATATAATTTTTTTAATATTGTGATTTAAATTTAAAATGTATATAACATACTAAAATGCATTTTACATATTAGGTCTTAAAGAATCTACGTAGAACATTGAAATTATATAGAGAGTGAGTAAATATAGAGACATGTTAAAAAGAAAAAAAAACTACCAAAAGAAAATGTCAAATATTTAAATGGTTGAAACTTTTTTTTTCTTCCTTATTTTATGCCACTAACTAAAATTCATGCATTACATGAACCATTTAGAGAGGAGATACTATTAACAAAATTTTCACCATTCTGAGGAGCTGAAACTCGAGACTTTTAGTTAAAGATGGAAGAATCCTAATCATTCAACCACAATTCATGTTAGATAAATAAATAAGAGTTGACATGTTAAATTAAAAATGTGACGATATAAAATTTTATTGGTCCACGAATATTTTTTGGTTGAACTTATAACTATCACACAAAGTTCAGAGCTCAATGTTGACTTCTCAATTATCAGATCCATAGCCTACTAAGTGAGGAAATTTGGGAAAAATAAAACTTGAAGTGCACTTCATGCTGAGTTGCTACACAAATAATTGTTTATACCAAGTATTAATACAATAAGACAATTTGACTTAATTAGTAATATTAATATAAGTTGTTTTAATGCCATAATAAGTCAACTGGACTAATTAAGTTCTAGCATAGGGAAGGTGGCAAAGCGTTTTGTGGTGAGAATAAAGAATTTGCCATAAAAAATCAAGGAAAAATTATATGATCAACTAGCGATTTCGATGCACATATTATTTTTTATAATGGTACATTGAAAAAGTAGCATAATATAGAGATTATATAATTTTACACTAATTGGCTACATATACAATTGATGTCTTCACATACATACATATATGATACATATATATACATTCAACTTCTGCTTTGAAAACACATACATGATACATATACATACAATTGACACATATACATCCAACTTTTCTTTGAAAATATACATACATATACAATTGACTACACATACATACATATATAGTTCCGATCAAATATTATACGTACTTATAATTTTATGGGTTAATTTTGTGAATTTAAGAGAGCCAACTCAACATTGGAGTTCTTATAGGAAAATTATGAGACATGTGCACTAATCTAATCCCTAAATATCCAACGGAATGATTTTGCCGGATCCCGATTAATACCAATTCAAGCCATTTTATGAATAAAATGTGACCGATTAACCAAACAAATAAAACCACTTCCCCTATTCACATGCAACAATAATAACAAGTACTCTACAAAGTCATAATCGAATCTTTCTGTTGACTTGGTGAATAACAATTCGAGGGTGTGGATCAAAAATCCAACATGTGACATACATTATAAACAAAATACTAATGTGACTCAAAAACATAAATGAAACTTATGTGTCAACAAAGCCATAATGTATTTACAAGAAACTCAGATGTCAATCAAAAATGTATTACAACATTCATCTTGAAACCATGATGTTTCACTAAGAACTAATTATATTCAACATGAAACAGAGATGGTCGAAAAATTGTTGCACAACACTACTAGAAACAAAGGCTTTTCCCACCTACGAATAAGTGAGAAAGAATTTGCATCACTCGTGGCTTCCTTCTTCATCGATCTCCTAACTTAATTCTCGTACTCCAGTCGAATTCCCCAACATAGTTCCTCGTAAAATGAAGATACCTTAAAAAGGTAATAATCATTTGGGTTCTTCCCTTCTTTATTGTCAAATGCGCGCCACAATTTTTCAAATGGTAGGTAGATAAAGTACATGGCAGAAGGAAGCTCAGGACAATATTCATGGACGACATACTTCAAGGAATGTTTTCTTTCGGGGTCCGATTTGCAGACTAATGTAGCTTCTAATCTCACATTCGTATCAAGTACAGGATAATAACACGTTGAAAACCCCATGAACTTATCGGTATACCAAGATGGTTTCAGATTAATTGAGATCTCTTTTTGATTTATGAACTGATAATCGAACAACTCTGGAATTCTGACTTCAGGAAAACAAATGAGAAAAGAAATCCTTTGGCAAAAGTCACACTGCAATAGAAACTATTATCAATAGTAAAATCAATTTGACGAGAATATTCAACATTCATATGTGTATGGATAGCTAAAAAACCTGGATGCATGTCCGGAGAAAATGCTGTAGCAACTTCAACATCTTAACTTGTTCACTCGAGACAGTTTGACATTCGGATTTCTCATGACCACACCAAGATATTGACAGCACACGCAGCTTAAGACATTTATTTACTAGATCTCCGATGCTCTTCAAGGCTAAATGATAGTCTGCAAATAGCTCCGTTAAATTTGGGGGTAGCTCTCGTGGCAATTCATTAAGATTCTGACAGAATTGTATGTTTAGTTGATAAAGCCGTGAGAGTTTGTTGATGCTTTTGGGTAAACAAGAAGTATTGCTTCCACTAACATCCAAACGTTCCAAAGATTGCAACGATCCTAAATCCTCAGGAAGTCCACCCGATATGTTGAGATTACAAAGATCAACATTTCTCAAAGGAGGATAAACCTGATACTTGATGCAGGACGAAACTTGAGGAATGCTTAAACTCGCATCAAGTGTCTCTAACTCTACCAGATCACCGACATTTCCTGGAAGCTTTTTGCAGCCACGAAGAATAAGCCATTGAAGATTCTTCAACTTACAGAGGCTATTTGGTAGACTTACAAGATCTTCACAACCTTTCAGATTGAGAAATTCGAGGCCGCTCAGATTCCCAATGGATGAAGGCAGTTCTCTAATCCCAGTAGACTCCAGAGTCAGACTTTTCAAGCAATGCATATCTCCGTTGATTTCTGGAAATGTATCTAATTTTGAGCAATTAGATATGTTGAGCTCTTTAAGGGATTCCATCTGAATAGAGCTTGGAAGCTTCGTTAAGTTCTCACATTCTTCTAAGGATAAAAAAGCAAGCTTCTTTTGAACTCCAAGAGATACGGGGAGCTCTACCAATCCAGAACATCTGTATATATAAAGAAATATCCATTGTTGTGATTCAAAGAGGGTGTTTGGCAACGTTGTAAGTCTATTGCAACCTGAAATGTGGAGTCTTTCAAGATTTCGAATAGCGTCTGGAATACTTACAAGAACTTCACAACCTTTCAATTTCAAATGACTAAGGCCGCTGAGATGCGGGGGTAAGCTTCTTATCCAGGGGGATTCTACATACAGCATTGATAAGCGCTGCATATCTCCACATATTTTTGGAAATCTTTTTAAGCGCGTGCATTTTTCAAGGAGAAGAATCTCAAGAGATTCCATGCAGACAAATTTTGGAAGCTTCTTAAGTTTGACACAACCCCGCAAACTCAAATAAGTAAGCCTTTTGCAATGTCCAAGAGAGGGATGAACCACTTCCAAATTCTCACACCTCCGTAAAGTTAGCGTCTCCAAGTTTGGCATATCACCAAAATTAGGGGTCTTTGTTAACCCAAGGCTCTCGCTTAGATCCAAATGCTTCAAGTTTCTCAATTTCTGTTTTCATAAAAAAGCAAAACATAAAACATAATGTTCCTACGAAATACCAGTTAGCTTAAGTAGTACTCCTAATAGAAATATGCTATTTTATTTTGTGGGAAACAAAAGAGTTTTCAGTTTTATTTTAAGATTGTTACAGAATTGATGGAAAAGTTTCGTTTCCAGAAGGCACAATACAAAAACATGCTCAACTTTGGTTGTGCACAAGTAGACACTTAAACTTGTATAAAGTTGAACAAGAGACATACACGTTCCTACACGGCAATTCAATTGCCTTGCATAACAAAAAACAGGAACAATATTTAATGACCAACCACAAAGAGGGGCACTCCGGGCAAAAAATTGTAGTTCTAGTTCCATTCCACCTAAATATTTTGAACATTTAATTGGGAAGAAAGATAGAAGTATGAGCTGTTGGAGAGAGCGGAAGAGATAATTAGTTTGATTTTGGATAAAGTCTTTGTAGTCTGTACATTGAATTTGCTAGTTTAAGTTTTACATGATGTAAATTGATTATACGAAAGCATTTATTTGGTGTAGCATTTGAACCATGGCGTGATTAATTCACGTGCATTAATCTAGCAAATATAAAAACTAGAGTTATTGTTTTGGAGAGAAAGAAATCAGTATACCTTTGGTATTGGCCAAAGTTCAACAAGCCAACTTCCACGTAAACAAAGCCCAACGAGGTGTGATGGTTCAAACCCCTCAGGCCAATGAACTTGAAGGATAGTTCGGCCATTCAATCCACCGCAGGCTAGAAGGAAAACAAGTGACAGTGCTTTCCGAGCAAATAGTTCTGTGATGAAGTATCAACACCTGTAAGCTTTGCATTCTCTTGAATACATTGTTATAATTGATATGATCATCTTCAAACCGATAACCCTTTGGGATCCGTAGGCTTTCAACCTTTTTTGTTTTCTGTAAGGAAAGGAACATATATCTATTTGTCAAGAAAAATTCAAAATACGAAGCAGAAAACTAAACATAACAAAGTCACAATACTGAGAGCTTCTTAAATTATCAATTTTTTTGTTAAAATATTTCTTACCAACTTTCCAGCAAAAAGGTCATGAACCTCCTCAATTAGCCATATTCTGCTGTTTGCATATTCTTCCCTTGACACATTTTGACCCATTTGACTTAGCAAACTATGCATCTCAAACGAGTAATTTCTGATGCATAAGAGAGATTTTTCGATGAGGTAGCTTATTCCTATCAAGTGAATACCACAACTCTCAAGTATTCGTTCCACATAATATCTATATTTATGATTGTACAAGCATGCTATGTCCAGGAATGTTCTCATCTCATCGTTATTCAACCCATCAAGACCAATCTTAAGTTTTCCAAGAATGTCATCATTAGGGATTTTTTTCAATCTATCAATTATATCTCTACATTGCTCTTTGTTTCGTCTATAAAGAGAAGAACCCAAAACTTTAAGAGCTAAAGGGAGTCCATCAGCATACTTCACTACTTCATTTGAAAGTTCCTTAAAATCTCTCTCCGGAGATTTTCTTTTGAAAGCATGCATGCAAAACAGTTCAAGAGCTTCATTCTCAGATAATAGTAGGACTTCGTATACTTTATCCTCCTTCACATGAGTGACTATCAGGTGCTTGTCTCTCGTGGTAATCAAAATTCTACTACCTCTGCCAAACCACTCTGTCCCTCCAACTATAAGCTCTAGTTGACTTAGATGGTCTACGTTGTCAAGAATGAGTAAAACTTTCTTCCAGCGAAGCCCATTCTTTATAATTATGGTTCCATCACGTTCACTAGTTACAATCATCTTTTTTCCAAATAGCTTGCAGATAAAGAGTTTTCTGTAGCCATGTAAGTCCCTTTTTCCGGTACATTTCTCCAACATCACCAAGAAAACAATAAGCTTCAAATTGATGACGATATCTCCCATATATAACACTCGCAATTTCTGTCTTACAAATACCGCCCATTCCCCATATTCCAACGAAATAAACGTCATCAGATTTCATATGTAATAATGAGATTACTTTTTCAATTTGAGTACCCACTAAACTTTCTGAAACGGTTGAAATGACGTTGGGTAATATGTGATCAACAACCTTCTTGATGCAATTTGCCTCATCCCTAAACGACAATGAAAAGAACAACTACTAAGATCGAACATTAGAAATCAAATAAGACTATAGGGTTCTTTACATTTAGCACCCTAGTATATGCTCTCTTTTATGATTTATACCTTATTTTATTACTTCGATGAACAACAACAACAACATACCCAGTGTAATCCCACAAGTAGGGTCTGAGGAGGTTAGAGTGTATCCAGACCTTACCCGTACCTCGGAGACGTAGAGAGACTGTTTTCGAAAGACCATCAGCTCAAGTGCAGCAAATCAAAGTATTTACGAAAAAGGGAATATGACATTGAAGAGGTAAAGAAAAGCAAACACAACATGAAAAAAGGGATATGGTGCAAAATAAAGAAGAGGGAATACAACAACAAATCAAAGTATTTACGAAAAAGGATATGGTGCAAGATAAAGAAAGGTCAAGAAAAGCAAAAGAAAAAAATCTTACTTGCACTCTTGTAAATGGTATCCTGATATTTTCCCAGCTTGCTTACAAGCTTCTCTCCATCTTTGAACCTTCTCCAACTCATCATCTTTGTATTTTTCCTCGTATTGGGAAAACGACTCAGCGAATGGTGAGTTTTGATGGCTTACATCAGATGGACTTACATCATAAAAAATTGGGATCACAATCTGATCTAATTCATTTCTGCACTTTATAATATGTGCAAGCTCCTCCAAGCACCTTCTTGATGATGCATAGCTTTCGGAAAATATCACAATGGCAAATCTAGACTCTTCTATGGCTTTCATTAGTTCATTAGGAATTGATTTTCCCGTTTCCAACCGCTCATCGTCTTTAAAAACATCAATTCCTCTTTGTTCTAAAGCATTATAGAGATGACTCACAAAGGTTCTACGTGTATCTACCTCTAAAACTCAAAAAAACGCCATATTTGCAAACTTTGGAAGAAGAAGCATGAGACATTGTCCAAAAATATTGCTAAAGACTACAACAACAACAATAACATACCTAGTGAAAGAAAACTCACATAATAATAAAGAGCAAGACTTAACATTTTTCACTATTCATAGTCTTTTATGGGAAACTTCTTATCATCTTCCTTATTAGAAGACTTATAACTTGGCCCTTGACCAAAAACTAAAAGTCTTTACCTTTATTGCCTTGTGATTTTCCACGCGTTGTCTGGTACCCGCATTGGAACCCAACTAATTCCATCTTTCTAATAAAAAGGACTTTATCCTCGAGGTGACTCGAACCTGGTTAAGGACGAAGGAATACTTATTACTCCACTATACCCCTAATTGTATGTATATTTAAGCTTGGAAATTGGGGAAGAAATTTAAGTTATCCCCATTATAACTTAATCATGCTTTTCTGTAAAATCATATAAATTAGAAATTGAACAAAAATTTCATAAGAAAACACTAAAGACTGACCTTAAAGATATTTATGGTTCCAAAAGACTGTGAATTAGCATAAATATATATTGAAGAAACTTGTCCATTCAGCAGATTGAATTTTTGAGGAAGAAGATGACAGAGGAGGTAGGTGAGTAGAAAGAACAATTTTTTAAAAAATATGCCCGTATTAAAAAATGATATAAATTTGTTATTTGTCGATCTTTCGGATTTGGCTCATCTCCATTATACATGCTCTCAGTTTCCTCATGTGCATATTTAAATGCGTGACATTTTTCATATTTAAAGGTCTAAATTAAATTAAATTTAACAAGCCTCTTAATCATAATTAAAGAACAAGTTAGGAAAAAACTCACCAACTTTGGTAAAAAAATAATCTCATCTTTCACTAATTTTGATTCCTCTTTAATATCATTACTTTAATCATACTTTCTAATTTCTTTTTGATATAATTAATTTGATTTAATTCTATTTAAAAGCTTAATCAAATAAAATCATGAATATCCTTAACATAAAAGATACAAATTACACATTAATAAATCGAGATAATCTCTAAAAATTTAGCATTAAAAAAAGACAAATTTCATATCATGCTTTCTAAATTACTTAACATATAACGTTATATTTTTCAATTATTTTTTGTTAAAATCTTGTAAACTATCTTTGACATGAAAAAATTTAAAATCATTTTTTTATTGAGTAAAAAGATAAGTATTTGATGAATAAATTTATGTCAGAAATGAAAAACAAATGAAGAGGAAAAAATATATATTGTATAATAGTATTTGTAAAATGTTTTAAAATAATTTATCTTTAAAAATAAAGTTGGTCACTTTTTTTCTTAACTATTTTCCTGTTTTTTTACACCATATTTGATTTCATTACATCTTTACCTAGGATTTTATTTTGTCAGATATAAAAAAAACGGAGAAAATTCTTAACTTCAGATTAGGAAAATGATAATTCATAGATATGTAAAACATATATCATGAAAATAATTATATTAATGAAGAGCCAAAATTAGTGAATTTTTTTCCTAACTTATTTTTTAACTATGATTAAGAGGCTTGTTAAATTAAATTTAATCTAGACCTTTAGATTTTTAAATATGACAAGTGTCACTCATCTAAATATGCACTTGAGAAAATGGAGAGAAGGTGTAATGGAGATAGTCAAGTCCCAATCTTTCATTCAACATTTTAGGATAGTTTGATAGCCAGTTAGAATCATGCATATTATTAATTAATGAGGGTTAGAACCGTCAATATAAACTAAGCTTGTTCGGTGACCTGGACTAACCCATGATTTAATAGGATTAGGCTAAAAAAATTCGGAGCTCATTTAAGAAGTTTAATGGAAAATTAAATAAAATGTTTATTGGGTTAAAATTTCTTATAAAAAAATTAACTTAAAAAATAAGTCACTTATTATTGGGTAAACAATACAAATCACTCTAGTTTAGTAGTTAATTATCTTTTTCCCCTTCAATTTACATAATTACGAATTGTACCATATTTTCCAACTCAAATATAGGTAACTGTCGTTTCCAAATACATGTAAATGAAAGTCATATGTTAAGGAGGAAATCACGCTTACAACATCTTTGTAATACTCTGGCACATCACAGCCCGTAAAAATGTTAAAACAACCAAACTTCTTTCAATTTTTTTTTTTGAGAGATTCAACAAACTTTACACTTCTTTTTTCTTCTTAATTCATCTTCAATAATTTTGAGCTTTTTTTTGGTTCCACAATGGACAATATCACTATTTTGTTAATACATTTTGAAACGTGTATTTCTTATGATATTTATGATGGATATAAAATTGATGGAATCATTCTCAATAATATTGCTACTTACAACGATTTCGTTGAAGCCATTTCAACACAATGACAAATCAATCAATATTAAAAAGTTATAGAGATCAGATAATATATGTATCATTTATAAGCTAAAATTCATTCATGTGCATGTTTAGATACAAAGAATCATGTATATAGTATCTAATGGCAAATACATATATATGATCAGATATCCCTATTCTTGATGGATACAACTCAGAAATCAGACCAAAAATTACTATCTACATGTAGATACTTGACGGATATATGAAGACTTACTATAGATACAGTGACAAAAAGAAGATACATTAACATGTTCAAATATATCGGAACTTGCGGGATACAACTTAGATACATAATTGAAGCTCTATTCATAAAATCTTATTCAGATACTTGTGTATAATTGGCTAAGAGCCATGCACAAGCTCAATAATATATGTGAAATATTTAAAATATATTTTTTTTATCATAAAAAATTTCATAAATTAGTTGGTCTAAACTTTTATCTAAGAACTCAAAAGGAAGTTTTGCCTTATTTTTAAGTCGCGCTAATTAGCATGAGTTAAAAAATTTGAAAGAATGTTAACTTTCCTAGGTAGTTAAGGTGAAAATGAAGTATTTAAAGAAGAAGTAATTAAATAATAGAAAAGAAAATGACACGTAGCGTTTTTTAATTCGTTTTTGGAAAAAAATTACATCCACGCGCGTCATCTGCGTGAATGCAAATATAGGGAAAAAATGGGTCAAAATGGTCTCTTTACAACGATATTTAATACTTTTATGGGGTAATAGGACATCCGCATAGTTAATGTGTCTTTTTAAAAATTCGTGACAACTTCAAGTGTCACTTTATGCCTTTTCTCGTTCAGTACTGTATGCTTAATTACTTAAAGCCTATGATGCCCATATCTTAATTGGTTTGACTTATAGATGGGCCTAAATTTGTTTTGAAAAGCGTTAGCTGGGCCTTTACATACTCAGTGGCTGGATAATCAAACATTAGTTTGGAGGCTTTTTTCTTTGTATAACTTACATTAATTACATAATGCGTGTAAAGATGAAAATTGAGAAATTGACATAAAGATACAAATCTAATATAAAATTAGCAATTTTTAGCCCAAAAATATTTAGCAAATTTTAAGTCTAAAAAAAATTGGCGCTATCTATCCAAACTTTCTATCCGTTTATTTTGCTTGAAAAAGAATAGGGAAGAGAATTTTTTTTTTCCTCTATTTTTTACGTTATTATATCCCTAAAATTAGAGATCCATTTTTTTTCTTATATTGTTGCTAGATATTCATTTTTTTTCTCCTTTTTTGACGTTATTATATCCCTAAAATTAAGGATCCATTTTTTTTCTTATATTGTTGCTAGATATTCTTATAATTATAAATTTAATTATTATATTTTTTTCTTATTTAGTTACTGGATACCCTTAAAACTAGGGATTCAATTATCATGTTTTCCTAAAATTAGGTATTCATTATTTTGTTTTGTTCCTTTTTTATTTGCCGTAAGTATTAGTTAATATTTTTTTTAATTCTACATTGATTTTTTTCACAACGTATACAATTTATTGGGTGAATACAAATTAATGTATACTAATTTAGTAGGTGAATGAGGACTAATGTATACCAATTTATTAAGTAAATACGAAAACAATGAATAACAATGTATATAAAATCGTTAGGTGAATTTATTAGGAGATGTATACATTATATGTATGCAAACCCAACTTAAAATGAATTAAAAAAAATAATCACATATATATAGCAGTTTATTAGGTGAATGCGGACCAAGGTATAAAATGTTAATTATATCAATTTATTAGGTGAATACAAATCAATGAATATTAATACTAACATATGTATACAAATTTGCTAGGTGAATTTATTAGCATATGCATACATATGCAAATTTAGTTAAAAATAAATACATACTTTCAACTGCTTATACATTCAATTTGAAAACGTATACATTAGATTGTTATAGAATTCTGCCTCAATGTATACGAATTCATATTTTCACATTAAATAAGTATACTTGAATATCGAAGTGAGTTTGCATGTGTTGAAATCGATTTTGTAGGGTAGAAAACCTTCAAAATCGAAATTATTATCCATTAATTAGTACCTACAATTGACAATTTCAAACTCGTTTTCGTTTTTCATTTCACCCATTTCCTCCAAAGGTTTCACATTGTCATTGCAAACTCCGTCACTTATTATATATCTTCTCTTTTGAGAATGAACTAGTCTTACCAATTAAAATATAATAGTAAACACAAAAAATTGTAAAAAAACTGTGCATCCAACTACAAGATAAAGAATGTAGAAATCCTCAATTTTTAAAAAAAAACGGAGACAGTCAATATAAAAAAAGATTTGGTACTGTGAAGAGTTACTATTGTAATTGATAGTGAAGAAGATAGAAACTTGAAAGAAGGAGAAAAAAAGAAAAGAAAGAGAAAAAGATGGGAGTTGAAAAAATATGTGACTTTTTTTAATATAAAATAGTATTCCTCTAATTTTGTGCAATTGTTTTGGGTCGGATTATGACAAAAACAGTTAACAAATAATAATGAGAGAGAAAAAAAAAGAATAATAATAGACGTGTCTAGGAAATAGAGAGAGAAAATTAGAAAAAAAAACTACTTTTGAAGTAAAAGAATTATGGCTATTTAATGTCAAATAAATATTAAGAAAAACCCTTTTTGCCAAAAAATTTAAAAAGGGCTATTTACTGCCAATTAAATTTATAAGTTGTCATGCTGTGCCAATTTATCCCTATTTTTTTCTAATTACATTAATCTCTTAAAATTAACCCAATTCGGATACATTAGTGAAAGCGTAGATACATTAATACAAATACATTATTAAAACAAGGGATTTCCCAATCCGGATACATTAGTGAAAGTGCGGATACATTAATACATTAATACATCAATCCGGATACATTAGTGAAAGCGCAAATACGTTAATGCAGATATATTATTAAAATAAGGGATTTCCCAATCCGGATACATTAGTGAAAGGGCGGATACATTAATACGGATACATTATTAAAATAAGGGATTTTAGAGATTTTTAAAAGATATAGGGAAATATGGAAAATAGTTTACTTAAAGCTGTGTAATTTAGTAATTTTTCCTTTTTCGTTTTGTTGGGTGAAAATGAAATTGTTGGATTCATGCCACTTTGCCTAATGCCTAAAAAAATCACTAAGGGGTACGTTGTTGGGTAGAGTATATAAGAATATTACTGAATAAGATAGGTTAGTAATGCTGGAAGTGTTTATATCTTTTTTTCCATATATATGCAACAACTTAGCAAAATGTTGAAAAGAAAAGAAAAGGTTATTGGTAATAATTAAGCAAATTTATTGGTAATAATTAAGCAAAGGTTATATTGTTCAATTGGGCCTTTTTGGTTCCACGGTTGATTATCCATAAAAAAAGAAATAAAGTAAGATATATATTTTAATATATAATTAAATAATATTTAAAAATAGATTTTTTAAAAATAAAGAAAACATTTTGTAATTCTTGTTATTATCTTGCTAGACTTGACTTTGTCTAAAATTAATGCAGCATGTATCGCTCCTTACATAAGAAGCAAAATTATCCGCACTCGGTGTCTACACCAAACGAATAAATAAATAAATGAAATGTGTTTGTAAGCAGACTTTTAACACTTAATTATGGTTTTATTCACTTGTATTATTATCATATAAATTAATTTCTTAGCTATAATAAATTTATATTGTTTTATATAAACATGTGATACGAATAAGTATTTATTTTAATTGTGTTATACTCATAATCACGAATTTAAAATCTTGAATCTAACCACTATTTAAAATATTACGAACAAAATTTATTTAAGGACTAAGATAAATATTTCACCTTATGACAAAAATATTTGAAATAAATTTTCTCAAAAAATACTTTCCATCAAAATGAAAAAAAAAAAAAAAAAAAATTCTCTTATGGTCAGAAATTGATTTTAAATGAAACTAAAATGGCATTTTACAAATGCACATAAAACGCATTCTACTGATTCGATTTATGAACAAATTTGAAATTTTCATTGGTCACTGTTCTTGATGGACTCAACAAGGCTCCTATATGTGTGTAAGTTAATAATAAACTAAATAATTACTTATTTGTGAAGAATTAATCTAGATAGTCGTCTATCTCACTGCTTAAATTTAAAAGGGCTGGTTTCAAATATATACAATAAATATATCTATGTTTTATTTACATAAAAAAATAACCAAAAATTATAGAAAATATACACTGACTATACAATATAGCTTATCTATACATGATCTATACACGGACTATATATTATGATACACTCAAAAGGCTGAATATAGTTTAACTATACATGAAATATACACTAACTATTCATAAAGTATACATTGACTATTCAATCTCGATCAATTCAAAATTTCGTGTAGATTGTCCCAATAATTTAGATATGATATGAAATCCTTTGATATATATTTGAACTATGGACAATTAGCAGGTCGAGCTGAGATTTTCAATGATTCAAAAAATAAGGTAACCTTTGTACTTTGGAAGGATATGATGATCTATATACATCTAATCTCTTATTAATTTTTACTAATCTTTATCATAATTTTGTTGAAAATATTTAGAATAATACGAGAAATATTATGCTAATCATGATAAGAATTCAAGTTCGATGTGTTTGGTAACTACAATAATTGATAGAGTATATAAGAATAATATTGAATAAAACATGTTAATAATGTTGAAAATCATGTTTATACTATTTTTTTCCCTTTATGGTTGTGATCATGCCAACTTAACGTACCTCACCTATTTCATCGAGTATTTACTATTTCCCGCCAACACAAGTATCGGATAATTCCACTTCTCTTTTTCAATAAAAGGCTTAAAATATCTTTTCCTAAAATTTGACTTTCTCTGTATAATTTCCTTTTTACCAAGAAATTATTATTATTGTACAAACCTTTTTAAGTTGCTTTTTCACTATTATATGAACTTATTACAGCTGTATTAATTATAACTAATTTGAACTCGAACTTGGTTTGACTTCCTGTCTGGATGCATGTTCTATATATCTTATATCAAATACTAACTAAAGAAGAATTGACCATCAATTCCCAATCACAAGATTTTGACATGTAACATTTCATTTACTTGCCATAACCTGCCACAAATTTGTTTGGTCGATGGTTACGAAGTGAATCATTCATGTATTATTAGAATAAGCATAACTCGTATCATATTTGATAGCATTTTAGTTGTTATGTATAAAATTAACAGTTCACTGAAGTATAATATTTGGTTACCAGCTTAAATCCCGCATAACTAATAATACTTATGAGGAAATTTATACATTATTTTATGTAGAACAAAAAAATAGATAACTAATACATATGATTAATTAAACCTTCGGTATAACTAATCCTAACATAAATCTAACATGTAACCAATCGAACCCTTAGAGCTTTGGTCTAATAGTAAGAGCGTGAGTTCTAGCATGTCACATGTTCAATTTTTTTTGTTGATAAAAGTCCGATATTTAAGTAGAAAAAAATAAAATAAAGTGACGAGCTCATTATTAATCGAGTTTCGAATTTTGCTACACTTGTTCATTACTCCCCGCAGAATTTATTTTTAGTTTAGTGTCAAACGGTTTGGATCTTGGCTTTGGAGTAGTTAATGAGAAAAAAAGTCAATTTCAAGGATGTAAATTTTAATATTTGAATTCATACTGAAAATCAGGTGTTGAAACTATATAGTATATTTTTTTTAATAAAATGGTTGTTATTTTGGAATGGTGTAAGTAGAAAAATAATGATTTGCAGATAAGAGAAGCATAGTATATATCACTTTCCAGTTCATTTTTATACGTGTGATGACATTAAATTGCCGCTGATTGCGCCATGTTGGCGTTGTAATACTTTCAACATTCAATCAAAGACTTGATAGCTGTGTGGCATGAGGTGCCGCACGGAGCATTAGTGGAAGTCTAAGTCCGTGACATGTGACTTTAATGTGAATTACAATTTCTATGTCCTACTTGTTTTTTCCTCCAGGGCTATGTCCATTGGGCGAAGCCAGGTGGGTGTAACGGGGTTCATATATCCAGCAACAAGAAGAAGGAATAACATTGAATAGAGGAACTCTCGAGTATTTGGCGATTTTAGATGTGTCGATATCAATGGTGACTCATTATTTCGATAAATCATTTCTTCTGACAGAAGAAGATTATGTAAACACTTACTCGAGATCTCATTATCAGATTCCATTGTGAAAGACATAATTATTTTTTCTGAAGAACTGCTTTCGATAGAAAATTATATTGTATATATAATGTTAGATAGTTTTTTTTATATATATTTATAGACTATAGTAAATGTTAAATTTCTTCAACTTCTTCATATATTTACTTCTTCGTATTTTAAATCTCCTTAACTAGTGAAAATTTTGGTTGCGGCACTACAGTGCCTATACAGAAGCGAACTCAGAATTCGAAGACAACGTAACAGGGGCACTACCAAAGGGAGATGCATGTTAGTACTGATAGTGATGTCAAACAATATTGTCTCAAGGGCCTAAGGGACACCCTCCAAATGAGCCAATCCAACAAATATATACGTTCGAAGGTTCCTTTTGAAGTTAAAGAATGCACGTGTATCTCAAACGTACCATGTGAGTCCGCCTCTACGGCTATATTTAGCATGAAGCGCGTAAACACAATAGTAGTATTTTAAAACTTATTTTTGGAATTGTTTGCAGTGTAATTGAAGTTATTTTCTGGATCATCGATGTAATTGTAGCAAAGTCTACGTTCCAGATGGCATAATAATTTAATAAAACCAAAAAAAAAATTTAAAAATCATATGATGGTGTATGCAATTTATGGCACATGTAATTTGTAATTTGTAATTTGGGGACAATGCACTACGTTGGCTTGAGATCCATGTTAGATGCTTCCTTACCTAGGACGTTGTTACAAAATCGGAACGTTCGAGGAAATGATCTTCTATGATCAGTTATATTTGATCGGAAAAAAATTTAGACACTCTTTTCTTGCCTGCCTTTTGCGCTTTAAATCATCGGCGGAGCTAGAGTGTAATTTAATATTGGTTTGATCGAATCAACTATTTTTGGTTAAAATTTTGTATATGTCTTAAAAGTTTATTAAATATATATAAATTATATTATTAGAAAAAGTAAAGAAGAAAAGGGATGAGTATTCTTCCCTACCACTAAAAGTAAATTAATTATTAAAGAAAGATTAAAAAAAAAAAAAAAACAAAGTGGCGCCTTTAATTTAAATTCAAAATTATTAACTAATTTCCCACTATTGTATGCTAAAATTAGTGACTAATGATGTGGATTATGATCTTCACATCTCTTTAAATGATTTTGTTGGTTAGTGTATATCATAAAGCAAATGACTTTTTTATTTTTATTTTTCTGTGACAAAAAAAATTACCACCCCCACCCCCACCTAGCTTAATTCCCTTTCCATTAGGGAGACTTCAACTCAAGCACGGAGGTAGAAGATCATATATAAATTCGATTGAATTCATTAGTCGTTTTCTAACAAAAGCGACTATGTATCAAAGGAGACGCGAATCTAAGACCTCCGATTAAGGATAAATAAATACTTATCGCTCCACCACTCCCTTGTTGGTTTAAATTGTCTTGTTATTTTACTAAGACTTGGTGTAAACAAAATATTTGTGCAGTAAGATATGCATTTCCAAGTTCAAAGTTTAGACTATGATTTTTTTAAATATATTTATTTAGGGATTTTCAGTGGGAGGTGTACGTAATTTTGTGTATAGTATGCATAGAGATCTGCATTTTGGCTGAATAAATCAAATATAAAAAGATAAATCCATTTTTATGTGATATGTAGGTATATATATATACATCCATCACGTGAATGGAATTACTATCAAATTCCTCTTTCAGGCTCTGACACTTTTACTGTACTAATATATTACCCGCCCCGTTTTAATTTATATGATGTAGTTTATCTGAACACAAAATTTAATATTATGAAAAAATTTCAAAACTATTCTTAAAATAAATGAATATTCAAATAGAAGAGTACTATACTTTGTAGATCTTTTACCAAGTAAGTGTGACCTGAAACATGAAAAAAATATTTATAATGTCTTACATATTTATCGAATAAAAACAATATGCCATTCTTTTCTATATCGATTAAAAAGAAAAATGTATTACATAAATTGAAACATGTAGATTAACATATAATCGACCCATGTATTAAGAAATGAGTTTGAGTTGACATTGCAAAAAATAATAATTAAGCAACCAAGTAACTTAAATGATAATTAATTATGTGTAACTTCATTTAATAGTAACACAAATCACAATGGGAATGCAGATCAGATCACAGTTGGAGTTACACTAGGAAGACTTTTCAAGAACTTAAACATTTTATAATCCAATATGGTCATTCTCTCCTCATACAAGTTGGCTTGGATTTTGATATATAAATTGTTGACTCAAATTTTAAGCTATGAACTTTATGATTAGTAATTTATCACCAATCAAGGAAAAATCTCCATTTAAAAAATAATGATCTTCTTTTCTTTTTAGTTTGTTTAAAAAAGAATGATCAATTTTTCCTTTTTAGCAATATTTTAATTTCAACTTTTCAAATGATGTGTTTAAAGTCATAAGATTAAAGGGTATTTTGATACATTTGACATAACTTTAATTTATGATCATAAAATTGAAAGTCTTCTTTATTTTCTTAAATTTTGTGTCAAATCAAATTAGGTCATTCTTTTTTAAACGGAGGGATTAGAGAACATAGAATTAACTTACGAAATTTGTTGACAATTCCTAGCTAAAATGCTTCTAGCTAATCAAATTTTTCTTATAATCTATAGCTAAATGATATTAACATGAATTTCTTGCTGTTTAGCTATGAAATTTTGTCTAACGCTAATTATTGATCATTTTCTAGTAGTGAAATCTTCTGTTTCATTTCATGTGACATACTTTTTTCAGTTTGTTCCAACGATTTAATGCTAACCATCACATAAATCGAAACATAAAGGTAATTAATTTGCAATATTAGCATTACAGTGATATTCTTCGTAAAATTTCTGGCTCCGCCACTATTAGAACCTTTCGTGTGTAAGCTAGTGCGCCAAAACTAAGCAGAAGAAAACAGCAGGCATGTGATTAGGGCCACATGATTGAGTGAACAATTTTGCTACTCTTTTTTAGTGATGAATAAAGTCAAGATTTAGACGTTTTATTAATAATTAAGTCGAAACTATGTATAAATTTTGAAATAAATAACTAACTTTATTTAGTTAAATGTTAATATTAACAAATGAAGTTGTTATACTTTCTTTTGATAAGATAAGAAAAACTAAATAAAAGTACTACAACAAACTTACTAGGTATATAAATTCAAATTAATCAAGCTAATAAATTTTAAACACCAAAAAGGCAAGCTTGAAAAAAAGTGAAATAGGTGTGATTGATGTTTCTTCCTCAAAGTTAAAGTGAATTTAGTTTGGTATGAACACTCAGGCGGCGAAGTTAAGATTTCAATTTTATAGGTTTTGAGTTTACAATAACGATATTTTGTGATAAAAACTTGATTCTAAATTTGATATTGATACATATTTAATGAATTTATCAACACAAATACATTCATTAAACAAAATTTTCTGAATTCAATCGAACCCGCATAAGGACTTTTGAATAAATTTTTTTTTCCCTTTCTAGATCCACTATGTACTCCTCACCGACAATCCAATCCTTTTTCCTTATTCTTTTTGCCCCTTCTACTTCTCCATTTTAAAATTTAATCCCTCTCTCAAAAATATTTCCCTCCTATAATTTATTTTATAATTATGAGTAAATTATAGGCCACTTGCTCACTATTTACCCACTTAACTTTTAACTATTTCTACACCACTTATAAATACACACATATGTCTTCATCTTCATGTCCATTTTAATTCCCTCCTAATCTTTAACAACTTCTATCATCATTTCGCAGTTTAAACTTCAGGAATTTTTCTTGTACAATTAAAATACGAAGAAAAAAATGCCGCTAAAAGGAGAGTTAGCGGTGTTTTTGGTGGTGCTACTAGTTGTGAACACAATAGCAGAGAGTCCTTATAGATTCTTCGAGTGGAATGTTACTTATGGAACGATTTGGCCTCTAGGCCTTCCTCAAAAGGTCGGTTTTTTTTTAAAAAAGTTATGTTATTTCTAGTAATATATGAAAAAAGATTGTCATTTTAGTTATTTTGGAATATTTTTTTGTGTGTGTGTAGGGAATTTTGATTAATGGGAAATTTCCTGGTCCTGATATTCATTCTGTCACCAATGACAATGTTATTATCAATGTCTTCAACAATTTAGATGAGGATTTTCTTCTTTCATGGTAATTTTCCTCCTTTCTTTGTTCCTCGTTTGGTCGTGACATCATTAATGTCATGATGCCTCGCGAAAAACATGAACATCAATAGTTGTTGTTCATGTTTTGGTTTGGTTTCGCGAGGCTGAGACATTGATATGTCACGACCAAACATAAATTTGCATTGTTGGAATTGATACAAGTGACATTAAAAATACTAGTTTTCTCGAAACTTCCTCTTCATATCTCGTTTAAAAATGCTATTTAATAATGTCTGTCTAGCAAACTCCCTGCTAATCATAATGAACATTCAAATATCTGTCTTACATTCATTGATTTCTTTACGTCAAGCTTAAGTTTACTTATCTAATTCGTTTTTTTGACTAGCATCGATATCGATGTAATCAAGATTCAAAGGATATTGTATTGATTCAATGTAGGAAAAGTTGAACAATATTTTGAATTATTTGTAGTTTGTGAAAGTCACATGTTGTACGAGTGTTTAAATGTTTGAAAAACTAGACAAAGAGTAGGTAATCATGTGAAGTGCATGTGAACAACATAAGTAAAAGCAAAATATGACCACATTTTCACTACACCAATATTTATTTTTGAATTTAAATAATAGCACTAACAATGTCACTCTAACATTTTTTTGGCCCTAAATGGAAGTTATAATAATATTATTAATAAATAAAAGTGAAATGATTTGATGGACCCTTATACTTGGATGATTTTGTATTCTGGACCTTTTAACTTAACACTTTGTCAACTGAATCTTTTAACTCAATGAAACTCAACATGTTAAAAGGTTCAGTTGACTAAGTGCTAAGTTGAAAGGTCATTATGGCTTGTTTGAAAGGTCATTATGGCTTGTTTGACCAAGTTTTTGAGAATTAAAAATACTTATTGAGATCTTTCTCTAAACTTTTTCGAAAAAAAATAAGCGTTTTTGAATAGAAGAAGAAATTGTTTTTTTAAAAATAAGCTAAAATAAATAGTTTCTCCCAAGAAACACTTTTACAAAACCTTGGTCAAGCACAAATTGGGAATTGACTCATTCCTTCCTTGTGGAGAATGAATCGAGGCATGAAGTTAGTTAGTTAAGTAAGAGTAGAGAACGACGTAGCAAAAATGCAAAAATACCATATACTAGTTTTTTTTCTTCTTTCTCCTCTAGATATGCCTTTATTAAGTCCTCCACCTATTCTCTTGTAACGACATCTATGATTGTGAGATTAGTCAAACACAAACTGCTACTTATTATGTTTCGAAATTATATATAGGAATGGAATACAAAATAGGAGAAACTCATTTGAAGATGGAGTATGGGGAACTACATGTCCAATTCCACCAGGGAAGAATTTCACATACATTTTGCAAGTGAAAGATCAAATAGGTAGCTTTTACTATTTTCCGTCAACTGCATTCCACAAAGCTTCTGGTGGTTTTGGAGGCTTCAGGATCCTCAGCAGGCCCGGGATTCCTGTCCCTTTCGATGAACCTGCTGGCGATTTCACCGTCCTTATTGGTGATTGGTACAAGAGCAATCACACGGTATGACTACTAGACTCGTTTTCGTTATATATATAAACTGTTGAATCCCCTGGTAAAATTTTAGTGTTAAAAGGTTTAGTACAATGATAAGTGTTGAGTGAGGAGAATAGTAATTATAGGTCTCATATAATGTCTTGTATCGTGCTTAAGTCTTGGTGGACAAAGTTACCTGATACCTGTGCTGGTGAGAGGTGTCGAGATTTCTAAGCTCACACCACGGTTACAAGAAAAGATATTTGATATACTTCCATTTTTATGCAGTACTTGAAATCAATTCTTGACAGAAACCACAAGTTGCCTTTTGTTGATGCTCTTCATATCAATGGTCATGGTCCTCAAGGTCCTAATCGCGCTTCCTTCACAGTTGATCAAGGTAAAAACAATCGCGATTTTTCTTATTATATGAAGTAAGAATATCAAATGTTATTATCTAACAATGAGTATTATAACTCTGTATGAATACAGGGAAAACTTATAGACTAAGAATATCAAATGTTGGATTGGAACATTCACTCAACTTTCGTATCGAAGGGCACAAAATGAAATTGGTGGAAGTAGAAGGAACACATACAATGCAAGAGACATATTCCTCACTCGACGTTCATGTTGGACAATCCTACTCTGTCCTCATCACAGCTGATCAAACTCCTAAGGACTACTACATTGTTGTTTCAAATCGTTTCTCGTCTATTCTCCTTACTACCACCGGTGTACTTCACTACAGTAACTCTAACCAGGAATTCACTGGCCCGCCCCCTGGTGGTCCAACCAGCGAGATTGGTTGGTCCCTTACCCAGGCCCGTTCTATTAGGTGAGACTTGAACCTGATATTTGAACTTCTTTTATCAAGAAAATCATTTTTTGAGAACGTGGATCATGTTGTGTGCTTTCTTAAGTTTGGTACTCGTTTTAGGACCAACTTGACCGCGAGTGGACCAAGGCCAAACCCACAAGGATCATACCATTATGGTATGATCAACACGACTAGAACTATCAGGCTCGCGAATTCTGCTGGACAAGTCAATGGCAAGCAAAGATATGCTGTCAACAGTGTGTCCTTTGTGCCAACTAAAAGTGGTACTCCTCTCAAGCTTGCTGACTACTTCAACATTGGTGGATTCACCCCCGGAAACATACCTGATGCCCCCACTGGTAAAGGAATTTACCTCGACACATCTGTTTTGCAAACTGACTACAGGACATTCATTGAGATTGTATTCGAGAACAAGGAGGGAATCGTGCAGAGCTGGCATCTTAACGGCTATGCCTTTTGGGTAGTAGGGTAAGTCCATGAAGAAAAAAACACACGAGTCGTTTCTAATGGTATGCAGTTGTAATGATTCATTTCTATCGATATTGTTAATGCAGCATGGACGGAGGAAAATGGAGTCCGGCTAGTAGGGAACAATACAATCTTCGCGATGCAGTTTCAAGAATCACAACTCAGGTAAGACTCATGGAACAGAATTTGATGTTACTCTGCCTCAACACTAATGAGAAGGAAAATTAACACGATGAAATGTTGGAAAATGCAGGTGTATCCGAAGTCATGGACAGCAATATATATTTCATTAGACAATGTGGGAATGTGGAACCTAAGATCAGAGTTTTGGGCACGACAATATCTAGGACAACAGTTGTACATGAGGGTATACACAACATCAACTTCTTGGCGCGATGAATATCCCATTCCAATCAACGCTCTTTTATGTGGAGATGTGGCTGGTCGACATAAAAGACCACTCTAAGCTAGCTGCAACACTCATGAAAATCATAGGCCAAAGTGAAAATTCAGAGACTTACATACACAAACCTCACAAATTATTAGGATTGAAGTAAAAGCTATTACTTGTCCTGTTTAGTTTACCACAAACTAGTTTGAATGACCTTAACTCAAGGTCCTATTCTTTCCTTCTTCGCCTCGTTGTATCCGGTTTCATCTTCATTGTTTAAATTCTCTTAAAAACAATAATTGAATTGCTGTTTTTCATATCTATGACCAGAAATTCATGCTATTTTACGTTTACCTCCTTTATTTTAATTTTATGACTCAAAGTTATGCTAACATATTGTTCACAGAGTCATTAGAGTCAGAAAATTGAGGGTACAAAATAAAAAATGCTAAGAGAGATACACAAAGGGGCATCACAAATTAGTTTCTACTTCATATACTAAGAGATATATAGAGTGTGGGGCATAATAAGTCCGTAGTTTCGTTTTTGTTGAGCCTGATTTTCTGTGGCATGAACGTCTTTGATTGAATAGAGACGAATAAATAAAATGCATACAGTAAAAATGCTTGTATATCACTAAATAACCACATATACTTGAGTCATCCTGCAATTTCCTTTTGATCTGATAAGTGATTAGGCGGGGACAAGATTTGAACATGCAACTTTTAGGTCATGGGGCCAATGAGTCCTAGTGCTTGATTTTACACTCGCAATGGTTCAAAATTTCAATTATTTTTAAGGCAAAATACGTAAACAAACATTCAAATTTGTATTCAGCAGGCAAGTAAGCACTTTAACTTTGAAGTTGTACATCTAAATACCTCAACAGATGACTAAACACTTCAACTCGTCATTGCTATGTTTCATGGATGCCTGATGCCAATGTAAATTTGCTGATAAATTTTTGTATTTATATACTTAAATCATGACATATTTTAATTAAGCACTTGAACCCATAATAAAATATTGTTATTAGACACTCTTTGACTTACATTTTCAAAAAATTTGTGCGTGTTCACAACGATCCACCACATAAATAAGTTACTCACTATCTAAACGTGTCCTTTAATTTGATTTCAGCTAACATATATACCCTCCAACATTAGATATGCATAAGTAAACACTTCTCATTTAGTTGGGACAAGTTATCCCCCGATTAGTTATCACAAGATTATTATTTCACCCTTAATATGAGATAAAAATAACACCATAATCCGTAGATAACTAATTCCGACATAAGTTATCCCATTCTCAAACTAATCATTCCTTATCACTCCTATAAAACAATTTATATAAAATTGAACAAGTAAACATATTCGTATAGTTTGAGTTAGCTGAAAAGTCAAATCTTGATTCTATCTGTTACAAACCTGACACGATTGTAAGCATTATCTATCAACCTCGATCGTCGTTCCAAACCCATGACTAATTTTTTGTCCTAAACGATTGTATTAATTCAGCTCTGCTAAAAAAAAAAGCTCAAAAAAGTTCATCTTGTTCGAAATTGGAGAATTTTTTTTGCTCAAAAGATTCAATGGCAGGCTCTGGAAATTCTGGAATTGATCCTGAATTAGTGATTTACCACAAATTTCCTGAGGTTTTTGATCCTTTTTCCTTTCTGGGTTCTCAATTTTTTTGTTTAATTTCGTTACTAATCTTGGTTTATATGGTATTTGCAGAGCTTACATACTTACACTGAAAGGTACTTGCTAGGTTAATTCTAATTTCTTCAGTTTTCTTTTCGTAAAGATTCATCATTGATAAGCTATAATTCAATCCGGAACTAATCCGGATAATCTGTATGATTTGTTTATCGAGTTTAAATTCTGGATCCGCCTATGTAATTTGCACTTTTCGTGTTTAATTTCATTGATTCGAGTAAATGGGTGTGCTTGAATGCAGGTTGTGTTGTTCAATTTTGGATTTTTTTAAAGCTTTTGTGATGTTCTTGTTTTATGATATTAGGGATGCTGCTATTTATGCTCTTGGTGTTGGAGCATGTACAAAGGATGCTATTGATGATAAAGAACTTAAATATGTTTATCATCAAGATGGGCAGGAATTCATTCAGGTATTTGTTATGGTAGGAAGTGATGCATTTTTGTGTAGTTGAACATGGTTTACGTTGAACCGTAGACCAACCTGTTAGATTTAGTGGTGGCGAAGGTGAACTTTTTATCTTCGGAAAGGCTTAGGTACCTTTAACTGGGACGTGCTTGTTGCTAACGATTTACTATGTCTAGTAAACATCAAAAGGTCATACTTTGAGTAATTGTCCATCCTTAACGCCCTTGTTGTACTTGCTTATAAATGAAGGGAATGTACTCACTTTATTGGAGTAATTGTTAATCGCTAAGTTATACTATCCAGGATTGCAAAGGTTTAAGAGATGAAATGTTATTCGTTACTGTAATTGATTTGCATTTTTTCTGCTTGTGGCTTCTATCTTTGTAGGTCTTGCCAACTTTTTCTACTTTGTTCACTGTTGGAATTCCTAATCAAATTGAGCAGCTTCCAGGCTTGCCGTGAGTAGAACACATCCTATTTTAGTTTGGTTGGGGGCAGGGGGGTCGGTTCCTTTTGTATGGGTATTTAATTTTCCTTAAAGATGCTTGTTGCTTCTGTTTCTCCATGTATTTAATGAAATGATAAAGAAATAAAAGTTGTGTGTTCTTCTGATTAGGATAGAGATGTAATTGCTCTACACTGCTAAATATTAGCTTAAGAACATTGTTTCTGCTTTCGTTTTGCTAGATTTGATCCACGTCTTCTACTGCACGGCCAACAATACATTGAAGTCTATAAGCCACTCCCTTCCCATGGTTGCGTAAGTGTCTGGCTAAATGCCTAAATTATCTAGCAACACCATATTTTGTAGCAATTTTTCTTGCATAGATGTTTTCTTGAGAAAAGATTTTTCGCCGTGCAGTTAGTTATAACTTTCTTGCATAGTTGTTCTATCCATATAATTGCAACATTTTATCTACAAACCTCAGCTTTCATTCCCAAAGCTCATATATTTATGTTTATTAAGCTTATACATATCTTATATCCTCGGCTTTCACGCCCAACTTTTCGATAGTGGCATTTGGTTCACTTCTTGATTATGTATATCCGCACCAAAACATATGTGTTTTCACTTTTATAATGACATGTTTGGCTCTAGTTATTTCAACAAATTCTAGTACCTGGACACAATGAAATATAGTTGAGGGCAGTGGAGCCTTCTCTTGGCAGCACTTGAAACATGACTCCATTTAAATTATTATTATAGTTTTGTGTTGAAAGAATACATCTTAGTCTTTGTTATTAACCTTAATTATCTTTATCATTTCCCCCTTATTTTATTAGTCCAGATGAGTTATTTCCTTGGTCTTCTTGTTGTGGCAGATACTAAATAAAACAAGTATTGCTGGATTGCATGATAAAGGTATGATTATGATAAGTAAACATGTATAACTATGCAGGAACTTAAATAAGTTCATGTAATATTAAATTTGGAGAGTTGAAGAAAAATATAGACAGTTGTAACTTGTATGAGAGGCATTTGAGTTTGAGGCAAATGGTCAATAAAGTGTATATAATTTTGAAACTTTACCTTTTTTCTAGCTAAGGCATTTTGGAAATAGATCGACAGAAATCAAAATGATATTCTGTCATTGCTTCTGTGAGATATAGCAATGAAAAAATAAGATATGTAAGTTTCAAATTGCAACAGGTAAAGCAGCCGTTCTTGAAGTAGAAATTGTGAGTTACGAGAAAGAATCTGGTGAACGGCTATGCATGAACCGGTGAGTTTTAGTTTAACTGATATTGCCTAGAGTTATTATGTTAAAGTGAACAGTAAACACCACAATACTACTTGCAGCTTGTCTATTTACTTGAGGGGTGCTGGTGGGTTCTCGAAGTCATCTCAGCCTTACTCGTACTCCAGCAATCGTAGTAATCAGTCTGCCTTTCCTAAAATTCCCAAAAGCCAACCCTTTGCTGTATATGAAGAATGTACGCATGCATCACAGGTAGGTCACATGAGTTGCCTATTGCTTTTTATGGTTAATTATTACACAAATCTAAGCGTCAGTATCTGTACCTTGAATGCTATGCTTGTATTTACTTGAGTTGTGTAGGACTATACCTGTCTAAGGCATGTTAATTCTGATAATTACATCGTCTTTGAGGGCTTGAAAACTCTTTAGTCATACTTGTTTCATTGGATTTTTTTGACTTCTCTAATGCGGTGATGCAGGCTTTGCTGTATAGGCTATCTGGTGATTACAATCCATTGCATTCAGATCCAAAGTTTGCAGAAAGTGCAGGGTAATCTACTATGAGCAACTCTATTTAACTCTATGTACAACTATTATTATATTTTATGAGTAACACATTCTGATCTTTGCCAATAACTTTTATGCTCTTTCATCCTTGATATACTTAGTAGCCAATGTTTGCTAGTTATTGATGCTTATTAAAGTTGTGTGATATTAGACATGGACCACCCGTTGTTTGCACTGGCCACTGAATATAAAGAAAATTCATTTATCGAACTAGAGATGCTGCTTCCTTGAGTGTGAAGCATATCATGTGGGAACTTGCAAGTTTTGCTATTTCCCCCCTACATTTAGAAAGAAATATTACTCAACTTAAACAAGTTCTCTTAACTGGAAATATTGATTAAGGTTAACAGCTAGTAAATTGTTAAGAGAGGTAAGATTTTTGTCCCTTCGACTTTGCCCATCTAAAATGCTGTTGCAGTGAGCCTAGCCTGTGGACAAGGTGAACAGGAAAGAAAAAGGAAAAGATTTAAGAGTTTCCCACTGCAATAGTTCGTGATAATGTTGTTCCCCAATGTCTCAGGCCTAATCCCCCTGCCCCAATAGCACTTTCTTCCAACAACTGTAGTGAGTAAAAAGAACGCACTCCAACCATCTTTAGAGTTCATTTTTTTTCTGGACATACCCCTGAAAGATGAGTACTTTGACGGAAATACACGTCGGAAAATAAGTGGAGAAACTAAAAACTTCAACAATTTGAAATCTAAACTTGGATATGATGCTTAGACATAACTATACACGGCTTGGTAATTTCAACAACCATAATACTGTCCATCTCCTAATATTCATGGTTTTAACTTTTAACAAGTGGAGCTCGACAATGCCCTTGGTTGGAATATTTTGTGTAACTTTATGGCCATACCCTGATCCAGAAAGATGTTTCTTTTATTTTAAGTTTTGTGTTCTTCTTGAAGCGTCAATTAACTATTTTTTAGTAAGTACATCAGCTGATGGATCGATTTTTCTTCTGCAATGCTGAAATTGAATTTGTCACCCTCATTATATTTCGAGTTCTAGTGGAGCAATATCATGTTACTATCTTTTCTTCTTATCTGTTTTCTTGCATTTACCAATATGTCTCTGCAATCTAATTTCTTTCGATATATTTGCCTAGATTTTCTCGTCCAATACTGCATGGGTTGTGCACGCTTGGATTTGCAGTTAGGACTATCATTAAATGTATTTGCGGAGGTGATCAGAACACGATAAAGAGCGTATCTGGCAGATTTCTACTACATGTCTATCCAGGAGAAACTTTAATCACCGAAATGTGGTTGGAAGGGTTGAGGTATGTGAAATTAGTACGTCCGTTTACTATATGATTCGTTCTATCTATTGGTGCTTAGCAGACTAAAAAGGCCAGTTTCAATGTGCAGAGTTATCTATCAAGTAAGGGTTAAGGAACGTAACCGGGCTGTGCTTTTTGGATTTGTGGATCTTGATCATTTAAGTTCATCTCTGTGAGTGTTTGTGGCGCGCTCATGAAGGAAATAATGCGTTGTATAATAATTTTAATTCTTACTTTAAGCTATTTATAGACTCTGGATCATATTAAGTTTCATTTCTGAGTTCTCATGGTACATTACTATGGAGAGAGCTTCATATGCAGTAATCTAAAGTTTAAATTTTACTATACCTATGTGTGATATTTTTCTGATTGATCTTTGGCCTTCATTATCATTTGCAGAATGTGATGGTAGAGGATTAGGGGTAGAAGTTTAGTAGGTAGCCGAGTTTGGTCGCCATTAGGTGGGAGAGGTAAGGGGCTAGCCCCATATCGTCTTCACCTTATTAGTAGTATTTAGTAATCGCGTAATTTCTTATTCTTCATTGTGTATTTTTTGCTATCTGTTGCTTCATTTTGCTCAGTTGCTTGATGTTTTGCTGTCATTATTTTTTTGCTCCTCGCGACCCTTCTCCAAGTAACTTCTTTTGTTAAGCCTAGGGTCTATCGGAAACAACTCTCTATCCTACAAAGATAGGGTAAGGTTTACGTGTATCTTACCCTCATCATGTAGGGTAAGGTCCACATATGTCTTACCTCGTCACACTCCACTTGTGCGATTACTTGGGATAGGTTATTGATGATGTTGGTAGAAGCTTTTTTGGGGCATATGTAGTAGCTCTAGGATACCAGATTCATATGAACCCAATACTTTCGATGCAAAGTATAAATTTGTGTAGTTTTTTCTTAAATTGTACTAACACTCTTAAATAGTATACTATATATGAACTTGTAACTTTAATAATGAAAGAATTGTTAAGTGATAATTAATAATAAGTGATTATTTATGCGCTGATTAATATTGTTATGTCTAATACAAGGACATATGGTAATGGATAATGAAAAAATTGTTATGTGGTGATTAATAATGAATGGATTATTGTCAAGAACTTATTTAAAACTAATATATGCAAATAACTTAACTAAAACTCAATAAACAAAAAAAATTATTGTCAAGAATCCAAACACAAAAAGTCATGGTGGGCTACTCATCGTCTGATCAATTGGTTCGGACATTAGACCGCCCATGCCCCCACCCATTTTGTCTCTTACATGACTAACAAACACTTGAACGTGAGAGTAAGGAATCACCCAACAAATGAACAAGCTCAAAAGGGGAAGGGAAGCAACCAGACTTTCAAAAACCTAATCTGAACTACAAAAATATTTGACTAAGCTGTATACTTCACCTTTGTTTATAAGATGTTAATTCCAATCAAACGATATATAAGTTAGGCTAAATATAATCTACATAGTATTAATTATGCTAAATCTAATAATGTGATAAATTCTCCAATTTTATCAATCAAACTAGCTCTATATGCTAGAAACAATTACTACCAAACCAAAAAATCAACAAGATAGGTCAAAGGGATATATATATATACACTAACCGGTCCTCAAAAGTTCAAAAATTTTCTTATTTTATAAAATTTCATATCGAATTAAACTAAAACAAACAAATTGAAACGAAATATAAAATAATTTGGGTAGGTAGGGACTTAATTATACTCATCACATAGTATGACTACTACAACTACTACAAAAAAACATTTAATTTAGTCTGCTTTAATTAGACTAAGAACCATAGCCATTATACTTTAATGGAAATGTCAGATATCAATCATGAGCCTACTTTTTTAATTTTATTTTCCTTGGGTCATAGAATTATAGCAAAGAGGAGCAGGTCATATGATGTCTCATTTGACTTGGGTCAATGTCAATATTTTGTATATATACCTCAAGTTTTAGCTTATAGTATACATAGATATATATAGTAATTAAAAAAACTAGATATAAAGTTTCATGAGAAGAAGAATTAGTAAGTTGAAAAAATAAAACATGTATTAGAGTATCTATTACAACATGTTAATTAAAATACACCAATGGTATAAAACTTGATAAATCATTTTGTATGAAATGGCAAAAGGAAAATAAACACAAACACAAAATCAAAATTGAAAATAAGAAGAAGAAGAACAATGTTTTTTTTTTTTTTTACAGAAATAACTATTAGTTGAGTGACTTTTTGATGAATCAATCAGATTTTACCTCATAAGAAGCAAAAACATCAGATTTACTCATGTATTTATATACATGTATGAGTGTAAAGAAGGTAATAGATATACCAAAAATTAGGGTTCTTAGATCTTTTAGCGATATTATCGAGTACTAGATCAGTTGTTTTGGACAGCTCGGTGCATAAACCATCTCGTGTATGTTCATGAAGATTTAAGGATTGCACCTTATTATAAGGTGGTGTGATGTGTATATGCAAGTATGAGTAGCTCAAATCTATGACCTATAAATCGCACAACAACAAATATGTAATCGTTACTTCAAAGCTCCCTTCAGTACAAACACACATCAGTGAATCTAATAGTACAATAACAACATACTCAGTGAAATTACACAGATATAAGATTTGATGTAAGATGTACGCAGACCTTACCCTATTTTATAGAGACTATTTACTTCAAGAAAATACATTTCAATGCAATTTGAGAAAAAAGAGAAATTGGATTAAAAATGAACAAAAGAATAACTGAATTAAACAAAGAGAAAGTCATGAATCTAATAAGAAGACAATAATAAAATCCGTCTTCAGATCCATAACCTTGACTCTGATACCACTTACTATTACAATCAGACGTTTAACATCATGTCAAAAGTTAGAGAGTGACGTGTCACGAGGGTTTTACAAAGAGAAACCAACACAGCTCTATTGGCAGTATGCCCACCTCCACATTAATCTTGCTTCCCTTTTAAAAACGCGGGGAGGTGGACAGAATGCCAATGAACTCTGTAAGAAACCCTTTGTCAAACCTTCATGAAACTAAATATTCTAAATCATAATTATTTTTTCTTTCATATATTAAGAAGAAGAAGAAGAAAGAGGCCTTATATATATATATACACACACAAAAAAAAGTGTGGGGTGGATATGAGAGTAATTGAAAGTAGGGCAGTTGAGCACTATTTAAGATGCTGAGAGAGACTCTATCTATGTGTGTGTGTTTTCACATAGCTGTAAAATAATAAATAGATTAACATATTTATATAAGAAGAAAGATTATTTTTTATGGAAGAAAAGAAAATTAATTATGTTTTGTCCCTCATATGAATTGTGACCTCTTGTATGAATAAAGATCATTTTCATGCCTTTAATTCCCTCAAAACCCTCGTTTTTGATGAAGGAAAAGAAAATTAATTATCTTTTCCCTCTCATGAGTATCTCGTGTAATAGACATCGAAATTTTATCAGATTTAAAATAGGACTCTTTAAAACAAGTCTAATATGTCTTCAAATTCTAAGGTGAGTTAGGGTTATTGGAGGTTACTTTATCTAAACTATAACTCACGTTTATAAAAAGAGACACATATTTCCTTGAAAAAACATCTCGAGTATTCCCTAAAATCTTGGATATTCACAAAGAGATCAAAATATCAAATATTGTCTTTCTCAAAGCAAATTAGTGTTGTCCAACGTTCTTGGTGATCAAATATATACTACAAGGAGGTTCATATCATCTCATATTTGAGAAATATTACGCTACTAACGATCCTCAAATCAGGGAGAATACTTAGGAAAGAAATACAACTGATGATCCTCGAAACATGGAGAATATTTAAAAGAGAAAAATTAGGGATAAACAGTGTTATACACTTCGCTACTCACAAATATTCATCAATAAAATTTTTATTTCATCATTTTTTTATCTGTAATTATAATCAATTTTCATCACTTTAAAATTTATTACAAACAACTCGTATCGATAACATCACTTTAATGTCTTTTTCTTGTCTTTAATTCCTCAAAACCCTCGTTAGCTGCCTCAAGCCTCTTTAAAAGCTGAGGAGGCGGGGGGGGGGGGGGGGGGGGGGGGCGCAAAAAAAGGGTTTACATTTCTGCTGACCTAAAAAAAAAAAAAACTTAAGTTGAATTTAAAATATTTTTTTTTGTTGTTTATTCTAAAATTAATACTTTTTTTTCAGGCAGATTTGATACCTGCTTTAGAGTCATATTAATTCAAATTCGTTATGTGTAAGGCACATTAAAAGGTGAGAAAACAAAACTTCTAATTAAGATAGAAGGATCGATCCTCGTATAAAGTGGAACCTCATGACTCATGTAAATACAATGGAATAGAGGTTCTGATTCTATTCACAGAGATTTTGTAACTATTCTGAAATTAAAAAAAAAAAACAACTTTCTATCGTAAAACGAAAATCTTTGTCTTCCGTGACTGGCGAAACTTATAAGTTGGTCTAACTAGTTTATAACTAACTATATTTTGGTTTACACGTTTAGTAAACCTCCTAATTAATGCTTAGAAGCCAAAATCAATCAAAAGTCATTAGTTGGTCACTTCTCAAGTTATAATTTTTACTTATCTCATATAAAAGGTAAAATAACGAATTGTCGAATTCCATGAGATATTTCTAGTCCCAAATCATGAAATATCCTTATCTACTCCATCCCGACAACCCAGTCATATATATTCTAGAAAAGAAGGACAATAATAGGTCATGGGAATGGAAGAAAGTTTCATAAATTAAATAAATAAAGTTTTGACCTCTTTAACAAGAAAAAGGAAAAAAAGAAATGGTTAAAAGGTAGTTGGAGATAGACAACATAGCAATTATACTATGTGTGTGTATGTGTTAAAGTTAAAGCAATGGTCAAATGGATTGAATAATGTTGTTCACTTATTTCATCAGTGTTGTCTCATGTCAAAACTCCTTTTCCAAGACCAATATTTTCTGATTTCAGAGTAAATACTTCTTCCCTATAGTCCCTTTTGTCCATTGATATGTCTCACTCATCATACCCACCTCTCAACTATAAATTAATTACTCTTTCGTTTTAATTTATGTGATGTTTTTTTTTATAGAAACAATGGATCGGTCTTATGAGATTATGTTGATGGTCAGAATCAAAACGAAAGTCGAAGAACTATTTGATTCCTTAATATAATTTGATTCGATTAATTTATTTGATGATTTTCTATAGTAATACTAGATCTGTCTCATGAGATTTTATTGATGGTCGGAATCAAAACGAAAGGTGAAGAATCATTCGATTCATTAATATAATTTGATTCAATTAATTTATGTGATGATTTTCTATAGTAATAATGGATTTGTTTCATGAGATTTTATTGATAGTCGAAATCAAAACAAAGTCGAAGAACCATTCGATTCATATTAAACCATTGTATATATACACATGAGAAATGATTCTTGTCCAAATTGACTTGTTCAAAAATAGTCTAAATCAAAGTTAAAAGACCATAGTGTGTCCTTGTCACATATTATCCGTGATTATAAAAGATTAATATTGTATCCTTAGCATATGCAGAGGCGGAGCCAGGATTAGGAGTTTGGAGATTCGAAATTTTAGAACATAAATGAAAAATATTGCAAATATAAAAATACATTTTGTTAGGGGGTTCACAAGTTAATATACATATATATATTTATTTTATTTTCTAATACAAATACAAAGTCTACCGAAAAGCTAGTAGTTTCGTCCGAACCCCCACCTAACTCCGCCTCTGATCACATATTATGTGGTATAAATTTAAATTAATCGAATCAATGTGCTCCTATAATATCACAAGGGCAAATTTTTACAGCATTCACAATGATCTTATGCTGTCCAAACGTCATGCTTATTACCATAACTGAAACATAAAAAAGAAATACTCGAACTGCCAAAAACATAATAAATTAATTGAACTTTTGGAGAAAGTAATATTTTATTAGTCATTAGTGTTGGTAATTTGAAGACAAACTCTACAACTTTTATAATTAATATATGGATTTGCTTCGTATATAGTTTAATAGATAGATGTTGTCCACTCTTCCACTCTATGTGATTATGCAAAGGCCTCAACAATATAATTAGCATGCATCGCCTTTTTGCATGTCCACTAAAAACAGATTCAGAACGTGAAGTTTATGTATTATTATTGTGATCAATCTCACATTGATATATATGACATAGTAATAATAATAGTATAGGGTTCATAGTGAAATATGTTACGTACTTAATTTGTCGAAATACATAGTCTATACTATAGATTCGCCTATGATATATTGATGGAACTATTATTTCGAATACCGCATCAAAATAAAAGGGTAAACCGAACATTTATGCAAATAGAATTAAAGTAGATGATTAGAGGATAGTTAAGCATTAAATCAAATTAAAGGCCAAGAAAATTAATTATAATGACTCTCGAAACCTGAGACTTTAGTAGGCGTTTGATAATAGATTTTAAATATATATTTTTTTACTTTGTTTGAAATTTATGATTTAGAATGAAGATAAAGTTATCTTTTGTATTACTTTTTATAAAATATATTTCGAATAAAGTAAAAAATTATTCTGAAAACAAATAAATATTTTTATGGTCAAAGGAGTACTTAATTTTTATGATTGTGAGCTATGTATAACATTGGTGATTGGTGCTACCAAAATTAGTCAAAGTTCAACCCTATGTTTTACAATTTGACTTTTGACCCCTATATTATGACTAGAAAATAAAAGATGGGTTATATAATTTTTTTACTTTTTATTAATTCCTTTTTTATGGTCTTACATTTTTTTTTTTTTTTAGAATGAACCTTGATAAAGCTAAGCTATGCCAACATTAGGGTAAATGATCATAGGACTAAACTAGACTATAAAACAAATATAAATGATGGGTGATATATATTAGGATAGAGTGTGAGTGTCAGCTATGAATTTTGCTAAATCAAATAACTTTAGTTTAAATCATGTATGTCATCTTAAAAATCATTAAATATATACATATTGATTATTAATTTAAAATTTAATAGTTTAAAAAAATTAGAATTCAAAATCTTTAACGTTCAAATACTTACTCCGCCTCAAAGATTATTCATATATCTTCAAATGTTACGTGAGGAGAAGAAAAGGAAATTAATGATAGTTTTGAGGTATTTGTTGTCTTTTGAGTTTTCAAGAAATAAATCATTGAAGCATATGACAATTGCTAGTTGCCATGTGATATTCCTTCCTCTCGTCCACACTATAATGATTTCTTTTTAGCATATTATTGTGTACAAAATATTATCAACTACACTTAGTTGGAATTTAGCTCGAATACATTATGAATCTTCACTATGGGCGACGTTATTATATTGTTATTGTAATAAAAAATAAATAGTACCAAAATGATATGTCCGTAGAAAAATCAGAAGTATACATGTAAAGAACTCGAACATAACAACAAGAAGATAATACGATATGATCATAATTCTGTACATTTATTATCGCATGGCAATTGAAATCTCTACAAGCACTAATTTGCTCAAATTACAACTTTCCATGTAAGTTACTTCGAGTGGCAAGTGTACGGGGTGGATATAGGAAAGTGCGATGGTGTTCACTTAAATCTCATCGGCAAAAGATTAGACCACTACAAGGTTAGAGGATGACTTAGTGGCTCATATGGTTTAAAATTCAAATCTTCGATATTACTTTTTTATTTTTTTCGACCCTCTTAGTAAAAATCCTGAATCCGTCATTGCAGATATGTTTTTAGAGTATTGAAAAATAAAGACAACAAAAAGAGTACATATCTAATGGGATAATTTTGGGCCTTCCTAGATGCAACTAATGGGCTTATTTGGGCCGATTTGGACTCTCATCCCATTTGCTTTGGGCTCTAGGGAATATTGGGCCTCTCTATTTCGTAGTCCATAATTGACGGCAGAGTTTGAGTTATATATGTTCTTTCCACCAAAGTGACTATTATGGACTCATTTGGTACGTGAGATAAGGATAATAATCTCGAGATAAAATTTGAAATTAACTTTATCCTATGTTTAGTTTGAGATTTAATTTAGCTAATCTCAGGATTATTTTTTTATCCCACCATTTGTACTTCGTATTGTATGATTTAGACCTCTGGAAACTAAATTCGAAGAGCTACAAATTTCAGTCTCAAGTTCTATCCAAATTCTTTATAGATTGGGAGATATATTCTTTTATATCATGTGCTATTTTGAACTTTAATTTCCTACTACCTCTTTCAAACCGATTTTCCACAGATTTATGTGACACACTTTTTTTAAAAAAAAATTGTGCTCAGTCAAATGATGCCTACATAAACTTTTAGGAGGAGGTGGATCCGAAATGTGAAGGTAACAGGGTTGTAGTGATTTTGAAAATTTTGTAAAAGTTTAAACTTTAAAAGTGTGCTAATGAATATTTTCTATGTGCTTTAGTATCCTAAAATACAAGAATGTAACCTACTACACTAAATAATAATAACAAAACATAAAGTTTCATCTAAATTAAAAAACACTAACATAAATTTCATTTTGTGTCATCAATAGATATATAAGTTAAATACAATATAACTTGACACAAAATATAAAATGAAAATTGCATACTTGTAGTAAAACGACAGAGTTTTGCATACTGCAATTAATTTACCAAAATAGAATATATTGTTTTATAATAACAATTAATCTAAAGTTGTGATTTATCATAACTCATATCATATAGTTGAAAGGCTGCAAATTAATCCCAAAATGTACATATTTTAATAAAAGCATATATAAGACAATAAAAATGAGTGACATAGGAGCATTATCCTAAAGAAAATTTTAACCACCCAAACTTGCTCACAATTGAAAGGCTCCGAATTTTATATATTTTATGATTTTCATTAATTAATTAATGTCATTTCCTACCTCACTTTTTCCCTCAAGAATAACTAAAAACTAAGAAAAAGACTTACGAAAATTTATATTAATTTAATGCAATTTAATTAAATAAAATAAAATCCTACATGACAATTTTTATCCTATGTGATGTCCTATGTGTATTATGTCACATAGAACGTGTGTGTCTATTTATTTAATTTTATACAAATTTAAGTGCTTACTTATGTACATCCAAAGTTGGAGGGCATAAATATGAGTTGATGCCAAGTTAAAGGGTATATTTATGTATAATGCCTAATTTTTTTTTTTGTGCCTAGTTAAAAATTAGAAGAAGTAGAAACAACATATTCAATGTAATCTTACATGTGAGGTTTTGGGAGAGTGATGTACACATAAACCTTACTCTCACCTTGTACAAGTAGAGAGGTTATTTCCGATAGACTCTCGACTCATATAAAATATTTCAAAGTAGGCAAGAGAGGAAGTTGTGCACTGGACTTGTAATGCAAGTACTTTGTCTTAGTCTTACTTAACCTAAACCCTCTAGACTCCAAATCTATCTCCAAACTTTCAACCTATCGTTAACTCCGATGCCTAAATTATCAATTAATATTATATCACATACAAAAGGTCAAATAAAGTAAATACAAGTAAATTTCTTAATAAATATTTTTGATGATGTGATTAAAATGATAATTGACGTCACGAGAGAGAAGAAAAGAAAAGAAATAAAAGCAAAACGTAATTACTGATTATTGACCAACAGTTATGACAGAGTGTATATATTCTTTCGTCTATGTTTAAAAGTCTAGGATTCACACTCTCGACATTCAACTCTCAATATGAAACTTTTCAACGCTAGCTAATCTATATTTAATATAGTAAGACTATATTGCGAATATCGAACGCCAGATAAAAATATAAAAAAAAAACCACCAATTGAAGGTGATTGAATTAATTGAAGCATGCTCTAGTTATTTATAGGTACGTAAGCAACACCAAAAAGAACCTGCAGGATATATTCACCTATATTGTAGCATAAAGATTTTATCAGAACCTATTATTAATGCTTTTAGCATAGCATCGCATTGGACTTAGAGAGAATTGTACAGACACTTTTAAGTACACTTTGGACAATACATAGCTTTTAATTAATGAAAAGACTTAATGATTAAAATTATAACACATTTAAATATCTCGATTTTTCGAGTTTCATATATGAACTATTATATTTGTGCCTTTTCTATTTTAACTATCACCAACTATATAATTTATTAAAAAACAATTCAACTATCATTTATTCGCTTCTCCTACTTGAACGATGGTGATATTTCATAAAAGAGTACAACTAATAGTTGATGTACTCCCTCCGATTAAAACAGAATGACCTAATTTGACTTAACACGAAGTTTAAGAAAATACTCAAAAAAGACATTTCAATCTTGTGGTGGTAAATTAAAATTATGTCAAATGTACCAAAATGCCCTTTAATATTGTGGCCTTAAACATGTCACATGGAAAATTTAAATTAAAATGTTGCCAAAAAAAGAAAAGGGTCGTTCTTTTTTAAACAGACGAAAATAGAAAGTAGGTCATTCTTTTTGTAACACATGAGGTATTATATTTTTTATTTTTTTCACTCAATGTTCGGTATCCATATTAGAACTTCGACTAAATTCAAATCGCACACTATAGACCCATTCATTCTGGGGATGGACACTCGTAATAAGTTTTTTTTTCCATATCCAAAGCTTAAATTCGAAAACTCCTATTATACTGCACCACTACGCCACAATCCATGTTGGTTTTTAAATTATGTGTCAAACTATGAAACTCGAAAAACTGAGATAATTATCTTATTATGAAAATTTAATGTAGTTTTCCTTTACCCACTGATATTCAACAACTTTTGAAAGTTTTTTTTTCCTCTGTTTTGCTATGAAGAAGAAGCCAAAAGTTATAAACTCTCTGTACATAACCGCTGCTTCAACACTTGTCTCAATAACTTTGATTTTTTCATCTTTTTTCTGCTTAAATAACCCCAAATTATCTCATTTGTATTCATTACATCTTTTCCATTTTGGTTCAAAGTTTTTTCACCTACTCCGTTGCTCTGTTTTTTCTGGTTTCTTGATTTTCCGGCGACTTTTAATCAGTCTCCGGCGGTACCATGATGTCTCAGGCAGGTTTAGTTTCTCCCGGCGCCGTAAAAAGAGAGATGTATCCTCAACCAATGGCGTCACACGAGAAGATTGTGAATGATCCGACTCTATTCAAGGAGTGTGTCAAGAATTTTCACTCTGTTTTGGGAACAAAGGACACGTAAGCAACTTTTTTACCTTTCGGAGCTTTCACATTTTTATTTTCTTGGTAAATCGAGGTGTTGAATGCTTACCACCCGAGGATTCATTTAAATTTTTTTTTTTTTTGATCTTTTAAATTTTCACTAAGATTTTTTTTTATTTTAAAAACAAATAAATAGACAAAAAATGATCAAGGGGATAGAAAAATCATATACAAATAATTTTGATTTTTTTAATATATTTAATGTTTCGTCAAAGAAGATTTAGGTGAATCGACCAATGGTGTCTCGTGAGAAGATTGTGAATAACATGATTAAGAATTTTCATTTTGATTTGGGCATGAAGTCCACGTAAGTAGCTCGAACTTACAACTTTAAAGTTGGAGGTGAGATGCTTACGGCTTGAGCAATCTGTCACATAAGTAAACTTTAATTTTACTTTTGTGTTTGTTCTCTTTTTAAATTATTTTCCTTACATTCTTATGCCTTTTGGATTTTTACTAAAAAGGTTTTAGAAGTAACAAATAAATAGACAAAAGTATCAAAGGGATAGAAAAACACACATAAATAATTATGATTTAATTATACATATGATTTTTTGTCTAAGAAGTTTTAGATGAATCCACCAATGGCGTCTCCGGAGAAGATTGTGAATGATCCAACTCTATTCAAGATGTGTCTTATTTTGAGGACAAAGTGCACGCAAGTAGCTCGAACCTACAACATTAAAGTTGGAGGTGGAATGCTTACAGCCCAAGCAATCCGTTACATAAAAAAACCTTTAATTTTACTTTTGTAGTTCTTGTTTCAATTTTTTCACACCTTTCAGATTTTTACTAAAAAAAACTTTAAAATAAAAAATAAATACACAAAAAGATCAAAGGGATAAAAAAACATGTACAAATAATTTTGATTTTTTATATGGTAATTTTTTGTTCAAAGAAGTTTGTTTTTTTGTTCGAAGAAGATTCAGATAAATCCATCCTCTTGAATTCTGCCAATAACGAGTGGAGACAAGAGGCGGCGTATTTCATGGGGATTTTTTTAATACATATAATTTTTCGTCCAACTTTTTTTTTTAGATGAATCCACCAGTGGCGTCTCATGAGAAGATTGTGAATAACCCAACTCTATTCAAGGAGTGTCTCAAGAATTTTCCCTTTGTTTTGGGCACTAAGTGCACGTAAGTAGCTCAAACCTACAACCTTAAAGTTGGAGGTGAGATGCTTACCGCCTGAGCAATCCATCAAATATAAAATCTTTAATTTTACTTTTGTTGTTCTTGTTTCAATTTTTTCCCCTTACATTTTTCCTCTTATAGACACTTTTCGGATTTTCACTTAAATTTTTTTAAAAATAAAAAAATAAATACACAAAAAGATCAAAGGGATTAAAAAAACATATACAAATAATTTTGATTTTTTTGGATTATATGAATTTTTGTTCCAAGAAGATTCAGATGAATCCATCCTCTTGAAATCAGTCAGTAACGAATAGAGACAAAGGGGAACGAATATTCATGAGGAACTTTTTGTAAATACATATAATTTTTTATCAAAGAAGATTTAGATGAATCCACAAATAGCGTCTAATGAGAAGATTGTGAATGACCTAACTCTATTCAGGGAGTGTCTCAAGGGTTTTCACTCTGTATTGGGCACGTAAGTAGCTAGAACCTACAACCTTAAAGTTGGAGGTGAGATGCTTACCGCCCAAGTAATTCGTCACATAAAAAGCTTAAATTTTACTTTTTTAGTTCTTGTTTCAATTTTTTTCTTGCATTTTTCCTCTTATAGACACCTTTCGAATTTTCACTAACAAACATTTAAAAATAAAAAATAAATACAAAAAAAGATCAAAGGGATAAAAAAAACATATACAAATAAGTTTGATTTTTATATGGTATGATTTTTTATCCGAAGAAGATTCAGATGAATTCTTCCTCTCGAATTCCGCCAGTAACGAGTGGAGACAAGAGACAATGTATATTCATGAGGAATTTTTTTTAATACTTATAATTTTTGTCAAAGAAGATTTAGATGAATCCACCAATGATGTCTAATGAGACAATTGTGAATGACCCAACTCTATTCGGGGAGTGTCTCAAGAATTTTCACTTTGTTTTGGACACAAAGTGCACGCAAATAGCTCGAACCTACAACCTTAAAGTTGGAGGTGAGATGCTTATTGCCCAAGCAATATATCCCTCACATAAAACACCTTTAATTTTACTTTTGTAGTTCTACTTTTAATTTTTTTTCCTCTTATAGACACCTTTCGAATTTTCACTAAAACAATTTAAAAATAAAATATAAATACACAAAAAGATCAAAGAGATAAAAAAACACATATACAAATAATTTTGATTGTTTATATGGTATAATTTTTTGGTTTGAAGAAGATTCAGATGAATCCATCCTCTCAAATTCTGCAGTAACTAGTGAAGACCAGGGGCGACGTATATTCATGAGGAAACTATATATTTTTTATAATTAATGTTTTTTTAATGTTTAATGTTTGATTTGGTTTAATCAAGGGTTCCTGTGATTGGAGGGAAGGATCTTGATTTGCATGTTCTCTATGTTGAGGTGACTAAAAGGGGTGGCTTTGACAAGGTTAATTATTTTCTACTTTTATTTTTCTTTCTTAATATAATAATTTTTTTTATTTTATGATACATCTTGTTATTTATTAATTTTTTTTTTTTTTGAAGATATACTAATATTATTTTGTTATGTAGGTTGTGGCAGATAAGAAATGGAGAGAAGTGAGTTCAGTATTCAAGTTTTCTCCAACTACAACAAGTGCTTCATATGCATTGAGGAAACATTATTTCACTTTGCTTCATCACTTTGAACAAGTTTACTTTTTCAAACATGAAGTTCCTATGTTTGATAAATCTCCAGGTTAGCAAATTAATTTCTTTTGTAATAAGTATATATTATTTTCTAAATCAATGCTCTATTTGTTTCGATATGCGATAATATTTGCGTGCTATTACTGTGCTAGAAATATTCTATTTTCACCTCGATATTCTTGAGTCTACTTGTTCTTCGTTCGTATTGAGGTAAGTAAAGGAGCTATTTGTGTCACGTGTCATATGACGTCGAGATATATTTAAAAGATATGTTACAATATATAACTGCTTAAGTTTTGACGAACGGAAGTGTTGTTTGACTAAATTGTACTACTTTATAAGCACTAATTAGTTCATGGATTTTGATCTTTATCTTTGGCTATTAGGTTAGATTTTTTTCTATTTATGTTAATATGAGATAACATTTGTGTGCTATTACTGGGCTAATAATACTATATCTTCACCTCTATCTTTCCGAGTCTACTCTTTCTTTGTTATTATCGAGGTAATCAGAGGAGCTATTTGTATCACGTGTCGTATTATACGACGTCAAGATATAATTAAAAGATATGTCACAACATATAACTGTTTAAGTTTTGACACATAAAAGTGTTATTTAAATTGCACATTATAAGTACTAACTAGTTCAAGGATTTTGATCTTTATCTTTTGCTATTAGGTTAGATTAATTATTTTTCTATTTATGTTAATATATGCGATAATATTGATGTGTTATTATTAGGCTAGACATTCAATTTTAACCTCGATCTTCCTGAGTCTCCTCTTTCTTGGTTCTCATCAAGTAGCTACTTTCTGCCACGTGTCATATGGCATGATGTCAAAATATTTTTAAAAGATGTGTCAATATATAACTGGTTAAGTTTTGACACACAACAGTGTTATTTGATTAAATTACACTTCATAAGTACTAATTAGTTCAAGGATTTTGATCTTTTACTACTAGGTTAGATTTATTTTTTCTATTTATTTCAATATGCGATAATATTTGTGTGTTATTACAAGGCTAGACATATTCAATTTTTACCTCTAACTTCTCAAGTCTCCTCTTTCTTCATTCTCATTGAAGAGCTACTTTCTGTCACGTATCATGTAGCATGATATCGACATATTTTTTAAAGACGTTTCAATACATAACAACTTGAGTTTTGATGCACAGAAGTAAAATTTGACTAAATTTCACTTTATAAGTACTAACTAGTTCAAGGATTTTGATCTTTTACTACTTGATTGAATTTTTTTCTATTTATTTCAATATGCAATTACATTTGTGTGTTATTACTAGGTTAGACATATTCAATTTTCTCCTTGATTTTCCCGAGTCTCTTCTTTCTTTGTTCTCATCAAGTAGCTACTTCTGCCACGTGTCATAAAGCATGATGTCGAGATATTTCAAAAAGATATATCAATATATAATTGCTTAAGTTTTGATGCGCGGAAGTATCATATGACTAAATTTCACTTTACAAGTACTAACTAGTTCAAGGATTTTGATCTTTTACTACTTGGTTGGATTTTTTTCTATTTATTTCAATATGCGATAACATTTGTGAGTTATTACTAGGTTAGACATATTCAATTTTCACCTTGATTTTCCCGAGTCTCTTCTTTCTTTGTTCTCATCAAGTAGCTACTTCTGCCATGTGTCATAAAGCATGATGTCGAGATATATTTAAAAAAGATGTGTCAATATCTAATTGCTTAAGTTTTGATGCACGGAAGTATCATTTGACTAAATTTCACTTTACAAGTACTAACTAGTTCAAGGATTTTGATCTTTTACTGCTAGGTTACATTTTTTTTTCTTTTTATTTCAATGCGAATACATTTATGTGTTATAACCAGACTAGGCATATTTAGTTTTCACCTCGATCTATCTGAGTCTTCTCTTTCTTTGTTCTCATCGAGGATCTACTTACTGCCACGTGTTATATGGCATGATGTCGAGATATTTTTAAAAGATGTGCCAATATATAACTTCTTAAATTTTGACGCATGAAAGTGTTATTTGACTAAATTACACTTTATAAGTACTAACTAGCTCAAGAATTTTGATCTCTTGCTACTAGATTAGATTTTTTTTTCTATTTATTTCAATTAAAATACTTGTATGTTATTATTAGGCTAGATATATTCAATTTTCACCTTAATCTTCGTGAGTCTCCTCTTTCTTTGTTCTCATCAAGGAGTTACTTTCTGCCACATGTCATATGACATGATGTCTAGATATTTTAAAAAGATGTGTCAATATATAACTTGCTTAAATTTTGATGCAAAGAAGTATTATTTTACTAAATTACACTTATAAGTACTAACTAGTTCAAGGATTTTGATCTTTTATTAATAGGTTAGATTTTTTAAAATTATTTCAATAAGCGATATCATTTGTGTTTTATTAGTAGGCTAGACATAATTAATTTTCATCTTGATCTTTCTGAGTCTCCTCTTTCTTCATTCTTATCGAGGATTAATTAGATAACCTATTTGTTGTCACATGTCATTAATTTTTCATGACTTCAAAAAAATTTAATAGATTTATCGAAATATTACATTACTTCTTTCTTATGGTTAGCTAAAATTCAAATGTGTTGAAAAAGCGTGTTGAAATTGTGCTAAAAATGGTCAAAAATAGTCTAGTACTTCCGTTAAAGGATTTAAGTTATACACATTGATAATGTAATTTTCTTTTATAGTATTAGTGAATTTTTACATGTGATTGTAAGTTATAGTTACCAATTTTACCATCCAAACTTACATGAATGTGAAATGATTCGTGCACCTAGCTATTTTTTTTGTTGCTCACAGTCTGTTCTGAATTCTCTTGTGTTTAGGTTCATGCTTCCAAGCTGAAGGGAAAATTGATGCCAAATTTGACTGTGGTTACTTTGTGTCCCTCAAAATGGGCTCTGAAGTACTCAATGGAGTACTTTACCATCCACAGCAACAAGCTCAATCATCTTCTTCCAAATTCGGTGCACAAAGTTGCAACACGATTGTGCCTTACTACTCACCACCTAACCCCCATTCAGGACGGAGGAACAGGAGGAGGAGGAACGGAGATCCTAATCGTCCAAAACCTAATAGGAGTGGGTACAACTTCTTCTTCGCTGAAAAACATGCCATGCTCAAATCTCTTCATCCACATAGGGAGAGGGAATTCACCAAGATGATTGGAGAATCTTGGAACAATCTATCTCCTGAAGAAAAAATGGTAAGCATGCTCAAACTCGATTATATAATGCTATTCTGTATTATGAAAGATTCATCATAAATTGAGAACACGGGCTTTAAATGAGTGATATGGACAACACAAATTCATTTAGTTGGCCCAAACTTGTTTGTTACTGAAGCGTACTTGCAATATGTTCATATAGGGACATTGAGGGTGCGTTTGGTAGGAGAAAAATATTTTCCGCTTTTTTCATGTTCGATTGGTCAAAATTTATGGAAAACATTTTCTCTAGAAAAACAAGTGTCTTTAAAACAAGCTCTACAAGTGGGATTCCACATTGATTGTATTCTCCTCACCCTCCAACACGCCACCTCTGCACGCACCCCCACCCCCATGGCCTCATCCCCACTATCCACCTCCTATAGTATTTCTCTAGATTATATACAAATGCTTTTAAAATAACATATTTTGTTTACATACTGAACACAAGAAAATAGGTAAGAAACTCACTTATTTTTCTGAAAAACATTGTCCAATAAAATATTTTTCTTCGTACCGAACAAACCTTGAGAGAGTTTGACACTGATTGTTAGTGTATGCTATATAGGTCTATCAAAACTATGGAGTGGAGGACAAGGAAAGGTACCAGAAGGAACTGAAGGAGTATAAAGAAAGAATGACGACCACATCAGCTTGCTACTAAAGGTAACTGAATGGTAGAAGAAGAAGAGCAGGATATGTAGTTCATTTTAGCATGAGATAAACATGTAAATGTTTCTGTGGATCAAAATATTGTAATAGCTTATGTAAGATAGTCCTAAACTAGTTCCATAAGTGTAGTGTCTCAAAACAATTTGTTTTCCTAGACTAATTCTCATGCTTATAAGATGGTCTTGCTTATCAAACAATTTGATTCTCATGCTTATAAGATGGTCTGTGTTATAAATACACCGTGTTGTGGATGTTCATTACACAGTTTCCTGGATAATAACCTTGATGTATTGTTGGGAAACTATCTTTATTCAACTCATAGGTGAGGTTGTAGCTAGTCTACGACAACAACATACCCAGTGTAATCCCACGAGTGGGGTTTGGGGCAATGATACAATTTGTGAAAACAAACAATTTCAATGAGTCCTAGGAAGGAGGGGGTGAGGTCTGCATTTCAACAACCTTCTTCCATGACTGTCGGCTGGATATCTCTTCCCACCACCTTCCCACGTTCTCTCTCGAAGTGAAAAGCTCTGCTCTGTCTGTCCCGTTCACCAAGTATTGGATGTTTGGAAGGTGAGAGAGATCAGCCAATGTGAATTCATCTCCAGCCAAGTACTGACTATCTCCGAGCCTCTTTTCATACACATCAAGCACTTTTTTGAGCTTCTCTTCGTTCTGTCTGATCAAGTTCTCGTCTTGTTTGATCTTCATTCGCGGTGCAAAAGCCAGCTGGAATACAAGAATTGAACTTGGTGGATTGAAGCTTTGTCCTTCTGCCTCTATCCATTGATCTATAGATGCTTTCTCTAACGGGTTTGTTCCATATAATCCCTTGTTCCCTTGACTCCCATATTTGTCACATATGTACCTATTTATAGATCTGGATTCTGGATTTACCAAAAGCAATGACTGACAACAATGTAACCCAAATTCCGTACTGGTATAAGCATCAACGAAACAACGTAAGCTACAAATTCCATACTAGTATAAGCCTCATGAAAGCAAACCCAAATTCCATACTAATCAAAGCATCATGAACGATAATGCAAGAATCAAATCCTACGTTAGTATAAGCATTATGAAACAGTGTAAGACGCAAATTCCATATTAGTAAGAGCATCATGAACACATACTAGTATAAGCATCATCAACAACAACAAAATGACGAGATAAACAAAGCAAACGTAGCAACAAGTAGTAAAAAGAATTAAAGAATAAGATACTACGCAAATACTAAAAATTACTACCAGATACAAAGAAGACGAGACTAGCCCCCTGCCTTTCCCACATAAAAGTACGACAACACTCAGCTACCTACAACCCCTCTACCCTAATCCTCATCCTTCAAACTTTCCTATCTAGAGTCATGTCCTCAGTAAGCTAAATTGCGTTAAAGAACAAGATCCCAAATTGTGCTACTACTATAAGCATCATATATTCTTGGCAAATGCAGTTTAAAGATCCAATTTTTAGACTGCCCCATTACTTCCAGGGCTATCTACTGCAAGATTAAGAGAACTGAGCAGGGGATTTTAGAAAATGGGGAAGATGAGACTAGGCCTCTGTCTCTCCCACATAAAAGTACGACAACACTCGACTACCTTCAAACTTTCCTATCTAGGTCATGTCTCTCCCACATAAAAGTACGACAACACTCGTCTAACTTCAAACTTTCCTATCTAGGTCATGTCTCTCCCACATAAAAGTACACAACACTCGACTACCTTCAAACTTTCCTATCTAGGGTCATGTCATCAGTAAGCTAAATTGCGTTAAAGAACAAGATCCCAAATTGTGCACTACTATAAACATCATCCATTCTTGGCAAATGCAGTTTAAAGATCCAATTTTTAGACTACCCCAATACTTCCATGTCTATCTACTGCAAGATTAAGAGGACTAGAAGTATAATTACCAAACAGAGTGATGTCCTCATCTTGATAAGCTGGCACTTGACCAAATGGCTGGTAAAAAATAGAAAAATGAGAAACAGTAAGAGCAGAGAAATCAGTAAAAGAAATTACCCCTTTTTTCCTAAATTTGGGGTAAAGGATTACAAAGTGAAAAATCGAACCCTCGTCAACACGGTAAGAGTTTGGGTAGTCAACAGCTACTAAGATTTTCCGATAAAAGAAACTTGCCTGAATTTTGAGATAGTCAGGTTTCTTGTGTTCCCCTTTTGCCATGTTAACTGGGATGAGCTGAAATTGGACATTTTTTTCAAGAAGACAAGCTAAAACCCTTGACACTGCTGTTGATAAAGTTGGTCCGTACACTTTCACCGGAGTAGCCATCGGAAAATCAAGAAAGTAAACAAGTGTTGTTCCTTTTTTTGTGGAATTTATATTTGCTTTTATAATCTTTATTGAGCATATTATACATTATCCTTTTCTTCACCACTGGTTAAGTGGGTCCACCAATTTTAATTATTATTTTTTTTTTAAAAAAAAAGTTTATAGGTGGATAGGTCTGGTAGGCTAAACTATTAAAATGACTTAAATATTCAAGTAACTTTTTTTTAATACTAATCTTTTCTCTATCATTTCAATTTTATCGATGTCCGGAGATTATTCAAGGCATAATACATATATATATTCTTTAACTAGGTTTCAACTTACATTTATGCCCTCCAACTTTGGGTGTGTTCAAGTAGGCAATTAAACTTGTATAAAGTTGAACAAATGGACACACATGTCCTACGTGGCATCCTACATGGCAATTTTCATCCTACGTGGTATCCTATGTGTATTATGCCACGTAGGACTCATGTGTCTACTTATTCAACTTTATACAAGTTAAAGTGCGTACTTATGCACACTCAAAGTTGGAGGGTATAAATATAAAATGCGGCCAAGTTAAAGGGCACATTTATGTATTAAGCCGACTATTCAACTTACTTTACGGATATCGATATTTTGATTAAATTAGTAAAAAATGAAAAAACAATAGTGTTTTCATATGAAGAAATTAGATTTTTTTTCAATATTTCAATGAGAATCTGTTTTTCATCAATGCGTTTTCCCAACGAGCTATTTTGATGGAAAAAGTCATGTTTTATAACAAAAATTCTCATTGATTCCCGATGAAAAAAAACCTTTGTTTCTAATAGTAGCATATTTTGGCAAAGAAAGAGGATTTCCTTTTAAATGGACTCAATGCGTGAATCTGAATTAGTTGAAGATCGAGATAATAAACTTGGAATGTCATATGATTAGAAGAACTTTTGTGAGATTTGTTAGAGTTCCATGACAGTATGAGTCCTTTCTTTATATTGGCTTGCATATTTTTTTCTATCAAGACCAAATTGTAATGTTGAGTTAAGTTCAAGATCCATTACGTATAGTGTGTTTACTGCATGCAAGATAAACATTGTTACAATAAACATTTGGCCTAATAACATCTTATTACAATAGTTTTATAACATCTAATTAGTAATTACAATCTATGTATGGATTTGTAACATCTAATAGCAATGAACAAAAAAACCACATCAACCATCTTGGATGATCTTTAGTGATCCTCAAAGTGATCGTCTTGTCGATCAATTAAGCACAAGTTGACGATAATGGTGGGAGGTTATGAATGTTGACATCGAGAGGAAGCATATGATATTGGATATCGAGCTCCCTGAATGTTTTCACCATTTCTTCGATAAGAAGAGCTCTTCTCGCCCATCTCTCTCCCATATCTTTATGATTCATCGTGTGTGAGAGCCATACTGACCATTTTATCCCGTTCATGTCTTCCATGTCTCTCATTACAATCATTGGAGCTGGATACCAATGATCATTCCTGTTCTCAATGTACCTGCCAGTGCAGAAGCCATAACCATAACTATAAACTAATAGAGAAAAAGATGGATGAATATCAACAACTTATCATGATCAAGCTAAGAAACAAGTCATCAAAAGTACTCTTCCTTCGCGTATTTTGCCATTACATGCCAAGCCAATTATACTATTAGTACTAGTTATACAGACGAACCACTCTATAACTACGTCATTTGTTCATTATAGGAAATGTTTGTTACAGAGAATGACTGTTATAGAGAGGTTTGTCTGTAACAACAAACTTTTTTTTTCCATATATCCAGTAATAAGAATAAGAATTCGTGGACAAATAAGAGCATATTTTTGTAATGCTTAACGCCATGAAAAAGCATGAGAGATCACTATAGCTCTAAAGTTCAAAGTTAAAACAGCTCGAACTTATAAAATGAACATACATATCGTAGATATATATATACCTTGTTATTTTCTCCTTCATCATAGAAATCTTTTCCATGGGAGTTGAGATATGAATGGAGAAATCGACTGAATCTCCTATGTCTGGACTGCGGTAGTAATTACTTATAGGCTTCGTCGATAGGACACTATTTGGATATAAGATCTTCTGGTTATCATATCTTAAGAAAACTGTAGTCAGTATATTCATCTCTTCAACTATCATCTGAAGCATAATGATCAAATAAATGCTTTAGTATATATGAGTTCAAACACAAACAAACATACGTTTTGAAACGGAAGAATTTCTTGCCTGGACTCCATCAACTTCAACGCGATCACCTACATCAAACGGATGCATCACAAATAAAAAGATGATTGCCTCAAATGTCATCTTGGCTGAGTTTCCAAAGATGAATACTATTAGAAGAATCTGGGAACTCAAAAAGACTAAGAAATGCATAGTAGCAACTCTGAGTATAAGGAGCCAGATGATTAATATGATTATTGCCACAAGGACATTTAACATTTGATGAAGCTTGTTTACAGCAGTTTTAGTGTCATTCAAAGACAGAGCAAGCGCCCTTCGCTCTCTATATGCATTCACCTGGAAGAAAAATACAACGTTAAGCGTTCAAATCTCATCATACTAGTGCTACTATTATGCTCGGACTCTTCAAATATTGTCAACAGGTGTGTGTCTTATTTTCCAAAAGTAGTGTATTTTTGATGAATCAGAAACGGTTGTGGCATTGAAAGTGAAGAGTCGCACAACTTAGGCTAAAAGCAATGCTTTTTTTTCTTGAAAAACACCATCGATCTTCATTTTGTTGATATGACTTGAAATGAATACGAAAATTGACATTGACTACACTTGTGAGATTAATTCCTACTGATCTAATCAAGTAAAGAAGCTGACTTTCTTACAAAAAATTGGCAAAGTTGCATACTCACCGCCCAATTTTTTAGAGCACGTTTACTTATGCCACTGGTTTCAGTTCCACCTTCAATAAGGCACATTGTTTTCGAAGCCTCGTCTTCTCTCATAAAACGCATCAAGTCCTCCAAATAGATGAACCTAATGGTAGTCACATATAGTACTATGAGCTTATATATATAAAGATTTCATTGTTGTTAACACCGACAGTACGAAGAGATAGGTAAGTTACAATAAGGAAACTAACTTTTCTTTTAAGGATATGACTTACTTGGACCCAGGCTTAGCTACATTGTTGAATATCTGTTTGGCTGCAGCTTTCGCCTTTTTTTCACTAGTGATCTGCACAGCAGATTCATCCTCGTAATTCGACTGTGGTAACTTCTCATCCAAAGTTGACAGTACACCATTTCGAACCATATTCATCAGCCTTTTCATATTCCAAGCAGAAATGTTATTCTGATTCAGTCTATGCAGATGATCTATAGTGATTCCGCCTTCCTTTTCTTTTTCCTTCTCAGAAATAGCCCTCGAAAATGCAGAACTCCTCGGAGTACAAGTCGTAGGAGTCTTCCGTGGTGCTCCCATCGGTCTCTTTGCAAATATGCTTGCCTTAAGATCAGCAGGCAATGTAGCACCAGCACTCTGAAGCTTCTCCACTTCAGCCATAACTTTCTCTTCCTCCTCGTCCTTCGTTTGATCAATCTCAACCAATGCAGGCCCAGACAACGTCTCGATCACATACTGATGAAACAAAGATTCTTGAATCCGGTCGAAGAATGTACTAACATGAAATGACATAGCTAGTACCTTCACAAGAAGTGTTTTCAACAACCAAATGTATGCACCAACCAAAAGACAAATCCAAATACTTGACACATAAGGCAAAACCTTCCCACCAGTCATTTCATCAACTTTCTTGTCAAAAATACATAGCCAAGCAATCAAAACAAGACTCAACCAAATACAATTCTCCACTGAATTCCTCAATCCATACACGAAATACAAAACGCGTTTTCGCAACAAAAAGTTACTCTCAATGAAGAACACAACCAACCTTATAACCCAACCAGAAAACAATCTTCCACAAATCAACACCAAAATCATCACTTCCCATTTCCACAATTCAAGCCCAAAAGCCCTCTTTTCCCTCAATACACTAAACACAAAACTACTACATAAAACAGCTATAATCACAACTAAACTCACCAGCTGAAGAACAGTTAATAAACTGAACTTCACTTTCTTGAATTCCTCAGGTAAATCCTCATCTGAAAAGGGATCATCTTCTTCAATTTCACTATCTTTTAACAAAACCCCAGACCTCTGATCTTGCTTAGGTGAGTCCATTAACCTTGATTTTGTCCTGTTAACCAAAAGACTCGATTTTTTCGTAAAGGAAGTGGTGGAACTGCAAACCATAACTTCTTGTTGTGAACATGATGATTCTGTGATAAAGTTGAAATCTTTATCATTCTTGTTGAATTGGGGTTCTGGAGAAAAGGACATTTCAGTTTCTTTAAACATGGAAAGATTGGATTTTTCAGTTTTGTTTAAGAGATTTTGATGTTCTTCTTGTTCAGGGGAGAGAGATTTTGTAAGTTTTTCCATTTCAAGAAGTTAAAAGTTGAAAAAATGGGAAGGTGATTCTTGGCTTGTTATGGATGAATCACTATTCTCCAGTAAGACAAATGTTCTCATTTATGTAACGTTTGAATGGAAATTATTTTCTCATATTACTTTGTTGTTCGGAAGATGGAAGAACATTCTTGAGAAAAAAAAGAAGAAGAGAGGAGATAAAAGGAGATTCCTGCATTTTAATAAAGCTAACTTTTATGCTTTGAAGAATCTCTTTCACTTCCTTCAACTGTTATGATCATATGATTTCATAAGTTTGGATTTTTTTAAGTTCGGTTTTAAATTAATTGATTTGACTATTTTACAACTTTCGATTTTGATTTTTGAGCCTTTAAAGCAGGCTTATTAGGAAGGAAAGTAATTCATGGGGTTAACATATCTTGAAAAAATGTTTATATATACTAAGAAAATAAGTACCATAAAAATAAAAAAGTGATGATGAGTTGCAAGGTACTTACAGGTAAATCCCAATGATAAAAACATTAATTTACAATCTAGTAAAAGTTGTAGCTAATCTACTACCACATATCATAGTGTTATAGAACACTGATAGTTTAAAAAAAATACAAAATTACACTGTCAGTATATATAACTTAAAAGTAAAATGCGTGTTATGCATTCTGCTTCCTCAATGGTTATCCGAGGCTTCTTCTTTTGCAACTTTTCTCTTCTTCAACCATCTGTTTTTAAGCAGAGCAATGCTAGTTCAATTCAAGTTTTTACAAACACAAAACAAATGCAGAAATCACATTAAAATTAATTCTACTACTACGACGAGTACCTTTTTGGTCATGTGTTGCAAGATGTCAAGTATCTCGGAAAATTCAGGTCTTAAGAGCGGTTCTTGCTGCCAGCATTTCTCAAGCAATTCCACCAACATTGGATGAGTGTTCGCGGGAATTGTTGGCCTTAGACCCTATAGTTTTATGTTAGAAACCTCAATTGATATTTGTTGATTGCTATAGAGTGTGCTACATGTAGTTTTTGCTTAATAGTCTAAGTTTTCTGTGATCGAACCATATATAGTGTACGAGTTATCAAGTAGAATCGTTCAAAATTCAAGAGGACGTACAAGATATGTTTGTAGATTGAGACATACCTTCTGGACCACAGCTACTGCAGCTTGTAATGGTGTCAAGAACTCGTAAGGAAGCTGATATGTTAACATCGATAAAAACGATTATTGACACTGAAAATATTTAAAGCCAAGAAAATGCTCATGAGGAAACAAAAATGATGAACTACTGAGGTTGATAAAATATGTAACAAGAATCCATTTGCCCCATAATAAACTTGTCAATATGAGTTTTAAGCAAAATGCTTATAAAACACACATGAATAAGCAGAAAATTATTGATATGTTAATGTTCTTTTTCGAATGATTGAAATGGAAGAATCAACAGATGAAACATTATTACCTTTCCTGTTAACAGCTCCCACAGTACAATTCCGAAGCTGAAAACATCAGCTTTTCGATCATAGGGTCTATGTCCAATAACCTTTGAAATATCAAACAAACGAAATAAAAGTCAGGAGGTTGGTGTGAAGAACTTGAGACTAATGTTATGTTATGGAAGCAAGATAACCGTTACTCCCTCTGCTTCAATTTGTTTGTCTGGTTTGGACTTGTCACGAAGTTTAAGAAAGTAAAGAAGAGGGAGAGAGGTTCGACCTCAGGAGCCATCCATCGATATGTTCCTGTTTCTGCAGTCATGACACCAGACTGAACTTGCACTCGAGCAACACCAAAGTCAGCAACCTTCACAACCTATCAAGCACAAAATATAAGCAGTCTGTATAGATTCTTTTTACATATACAGTCAAACATATAAGAATAACAAGGAAATCGACTTCATTTCTTACTTGATTTTCATTCATTAAGAGATTGGCAGTCTTTAAGTCTCTATGGATTATATTATTTTGGTGCAGGTAGCTCATCCCCTTTGAAACATCAATAGCAACCTTGAGTAACTCCGGAAGCCTGAAAAAACCTTTCTTTTTATGCAGAAAATCATACAGACTTCCACTGGACATAAATTCTGCATTGAAGGTAACATTGAAGATAGATGAGAGAAGTTTTTTCCGGTACTGAAAGAGTACACTAGACAATCAGTATTTTCCTGTGAATACCTGTGATTATACATAATCGTGGAGGTTTCGTGCATGCACCAATAAATTGCACAACATTCTTGTGCCGGACTTTCCTGTAAGTACCAGAAAGAGGTCAGGTAGTGCACAACATTCATATTAGTAAAATAGTAGCAACCAAACAGGACATAATGCTATAGTTCGAAGAAAAAACATCTAGTTTTAGTCACCTTAATATATAAATTTCTTGAGCAAAATCTCTTTGCATATCTTCATTTAGGCACTCAGTTTTGAGAACCTTAATAGCCACTTCCTGATTATGAAATGAACCTTTATACCTGCCAATACGAAAAATCGTTAGGCCACAGTCAGTGACTATATTATATCTTTGTTTCAAAGTTGACATTTTTACTGACAAATCACCAGTTGAGCCAGTTGCAATCTTATATTCATATTTCAGCAGTGCACTGTCGATTTCCCACGCTTCACTCCCATCACTTGGTGTATCCACATGGTTCACGGTGACGTTGATACCAGCTTGTACAAACTCCAGATTAGAGGACAAAAAGTCTTGATTTAACCAGGGCTGTTTCTGCATTGCACTGAGTCTATCAATGACTCTTACCTCCATATTTGAAATTTCCTTCAACAGGACACTTCTTAGCTGGTCAGTTTCCTAACAATGATGAAAGAGACAACGTCGAGAATCATATAAAGGTATATCGAGAGGAAGTACCTCATTAACAACGACAAACAGTCTTATACTGGTTAATTTATATGTTCATCTAAATAAGTACCTCATTTTCCCAACCATCAACCACAAAGACATCTAAAGAATAACCGTCTTTTGTTGAGAAAGCATGAGCTTCTTGAATGTTCAATCCAATCTCCGAAAGTAAAGAAGTCAACTGAATTAAACACGCAATAACCTTAATCAGCATATCATGTAAAGAACTTAATAGAGAATGTTAGGAGAGGGAAAATGTCTGAACAAGACATCCACATTCAGAACAAGTGACTATAAGTGACACATAAGTTTGGCAACACGTTGGTAAACTACTTACGAAGACAAAGTACTACTAATATAAGGCTTCAAGGAGAAATCGGAAACATGACTATAAATTGTAATCCTGACAGCAGCATCAAAGGGGGATGTTTTTATGTATTGACAAACTGGAGCTGATCACTGCACGAAACGAAAAGCAAATTTTCTTCTTTACTTGAAAATGGTAATATTCCGGAGAACCATGATATATAACATCATTCTATGAGAGTGCAGAGAGATTCTTGAAAGAGATATAACGTTGACATAGAAAAGGCTTACCCGAAAGAGGAGCTTGGGCTTGTCAAGTGTTGAAATCGTTATTTCATACAAAGGCCTTTGAAACAAAGAAAAAGAGATAGAATTAATAAATTCCCTCCCTGATTATAACAGCATCATAAACTTGCAAAATACTGAAGGAATGAAAAACACCTTACACACGACGAGTAAGGAAAAGAATAAAGTGAAAGCTAAATCGAGAAATCTATCAGACTATTACCAAGATAACAGTGGATTTCCACTCACAGCACTATTTCCATCTTGAACAGATAATTTATTGGTTCCTAACGCGAGCTCTGTGCTTGGCGATAAACCAAAGGCAGGTGGAGGATGCATGCTGTAAATTCGAAAAGAAAAAAATTTGAAGATTTCATCACTATACTGAGCATAGGAAAGAGAGTTCAGATATATTTAAATTTGTATCAGCATGCCTCTACCTGCCATGGTGATCAATACCTTGTGCACCTCCCCTTCTTGAGAAAGTGGAATGAACTGAATCCCCGGGATTTCCATCAGAGATTCGATAAATCTGGATAGCGGAAATATCAAATGAACAAGTTTTTATTCAATTTGCTTCAAGCATATATTGCTAATCAAAAAATCACAGAAAGCTAGAAATGTTTGATAATTTTCATTCAAGTGACAATTTCATCAAATATTACTATGTCCATGATTGAGTTCAAATATTTTTTGAATTATTGTTAACTCTTCAGACATGTATATAGGCATAATTTGGTCATCATGGTAAAGAATGAAGCGCGAAAGTTTGACAATAGTACTACCTGCACTAGGCGAACTTCAACTGCTGGTGCAGGATTCTGATAATGTGCCATTTGCAACAAGTTTTTGTGCATAACAACATCTTGTGCTCTCTCAATATTCACATCCACTGCATACCTATATTAGCCATCTGTGAACTTGTGATAACTCGGAAAATAGAGTAATAACCAGTTAAATTACTCACCACAAACAAAATTCTTGGCACCGGTAAAATAAACTTATAACTTAGCTCCCATTTTGGCCATATATTTTAAAGTTGAAACTTGAAACATGAAACTTTGAGGGGTCTGGGGAGGGTAAAGCGTGCACAGATCTTACTCTTACCTCAAAGGTAGATCGATAGATTGTTTCCAATAGACCCTCGTCTCAAAGATAAAAAGTCAGTCCCATAAAAAAAGTAACGGAAGTACAAGAAACAACAGATAATAACAAAAATAGCATATAGTAACAGAACAGAAAAACTACAACAAAACAACACAAGAATCAAGTTACAAGAAACAACAGATAGTAACAGAAATCAAAGGACAAGAAACTACAAGAGCAATATTACAACTACTAATATGAACGAACAACAAGACTACTAGACATACATGGTCTGAGCCCATTTGAAGATAAATTTATAAAATCTATGGTCAAACGCTAGCTTAAAACATGAAAAAGAAAGATTACCTAAGTGGAAGCTTAGTGAAATGAGCCCATAACTCATCCTCAAAACCAGTTTGATTTGCTTCTTCATCATTCGACTCCCTTAATCTTCGAATCACTTCTTGAAAGACTTCAACTTTCTCTCTTCTCTTTCGAGTACAATTCTGAGACAACTCCAACAATCCTCTGCTACTGCAACTCACAGAATCTTCCATCATCCAAAAACAGAATAAGATTAAGAAAATATTACAAAAAATGAATGTGAATATACTCCTCTTATTCAGATCCTAATTATATATCACAAGAAAAAAGGAAGGTACAGAGAAAACTAGTAAATTTATAAAATAAAAATTGGAGTAGTTGAAGAACTACTACTATGTACGTATATTCTTTATATCAGCTGCTTAGATCATGAAACAGAAAATATAAAAGAATGCAAACAAAAAAGCAAGTAAGAACACAGTTTATTCAGTAATCGCCTAGTCTCTTATTCTTCAACATGTATTACTATCTGTTGTTTCATTTGCATTGTATCTCGCTATTTTGTTATCATATTTTTCTTGCAATCCTGCTTCGAAAATATTACTTTTGAGCGGAAGGTCTATCGGAGAAACAACATCTCTACCCCACAAAGGTACAAAGGTAGAGGTAAGGTATGCTTACAACCTACTCTTCTCGAAACTCTACTTGTGAAATTACACTAGGTATATTATTATTGTTGTTTGTATCTGACTTTTGATCAAATTCTATATATATGTGTTTGATTCACTAAGTTAGTATAAATTAAATGGAAAAAGGTCAAAAATACCCTTAAACTATGCGAAGCTGAACAAAATTGTCCTCTGTTAATACTTTGGTCCAAAAATACCTCTATTGAAGGACGTGGATTCAAGCAAGGTTTGTAAGCTTTGCTTATATCACTAAACTGTCTTATAGCTCTTTTTTAATTCTTAATTAAACTTTGTTTAACAATTATATCCATTTCATGCATATTTTATTGGATTACAAAAATGGAATATAGAGACTTGATAGTTACTCACAACCACAACCTTGATTCTTCTTGTCCAATAAGATTACAAACTTTTCTCATTTTCCACTAAAGAGATTCTATATATGATGACACCATCAAAAACTTTTTTTTTTAAAAAAAAATTATGTATTTTTTTTCTTCATATTGGAGTATAATTAAGAATTTTATGTTGGTGCAATTAGATTCATTCAATAATTAATTAGATTGCTTACCTCATTGCTTGAATCACTCTATTCGTTGGGAAAATACTGATGTTAATGGAAGTTAAAAATAGTCAGCTGCTACATATATAACTAATTGTTTTAATTTGTTGATGAGCAACTGATTCAAAATATAAAGAAGTAAATATATCGTACATGTAATCCAATCAACCCCAATTAGTGTGGGACACTCTAACATCCCATTCATGCTTAGGTCTAAACTCGAGAGTGGACCAGGAGCTCAAATAGAGAGGTGTTCTTTTTCTTTTCATCTTTTTGGTCAATAAATAACTTGAACTTTACAATGTCAGGGTTGAAAGTGGAAGGAGCTTACCATTCGAGTAACATATATGACTCTTGGACCTAACTCAACCTAAAATTAGTTCAAGAGGAGAGGATTGTCCACGTCCATAAAAACAACTATTAGTCCATTCCCTAGTCAATAATATGTGACTTTAACTCACTTTAACATGAACGTCTTACGCCAGTGGTTGCTAGATCATCTCAACTCAATACTTTCGATGCTGAACATTAATATGTTTGTCGAAATTCTGAATCCGCCTCGGGGGTTGGGTGTGGGTGGGGAGGGGACCATGTGGATATCCCTCCATCCATTCATGATCTAGAAGGTTGAAAAAAATTATTCCTTTTTTATTGCTTTCGTCACACTGCTTTTTGTTGGTCTCTTTTTCTCCATAGTTAGTGGTTACTACACTTTTATTAGTACTTGTTCCCCATTGGCCCTTTTTTTTCCCTCTTGTTCTTATGTCACAAACAATATCATATATTCCTTTTGTTTCAAATTGAAATTTTAATCTATTTTGAAACAGACAAGTGAGGATTGCTCTAGTGGTTGATCACATTTATTGTCAATCAGTAGGTTGACGGGTTCAAGTCATGTTAAAACATAAGTAGAGACACTATTAATCCTCCTAATTGATGGAATGGGAAAAAAAAGTAAAAAATTTCAAATGCAAAACTAAATTTTAAAATTCTCTTTTCAATTTTGAAGTTGAAATAATGAACTAGATAGTAAAACATATTTTATTGTGTCTAAAAGGATAGCCCTTAGATATTACGATAACTTATGACTTTTTAACTTATCATGATTTCGAAGTAAAGGAAATTTGGTGTTTGGATTCAGGGGAAGCAAAAAATGAAAGAATTAAACACTTCCAAGTACATGTTCATTGTTATACATATGTACATATTTTAACTTCCTAAACATCTGTTCTTTCAGGCTGCATTCAGTATGCCTTTAGAGCCATTATGCTCCGATTGCATAACTAAGGCTCTTCAGAGTCTGAATTGCTTAGGCTGCAATCGATTACAGGATGAGCTGAACATATCATGAAGCTCTCAATGAAGGCAACCATCTGCATAAGCATCAATAAAGTTAAATTTGAAATTTATCAGGACCAACATTTCATTAGTATCCAATACGCGAGTGTTTATTTAACATGCTAGATGCAATTTCAGAAGCCAAAATCACTTACTAAAGCAAAGGCAGCACAGGCTAGTCCGAATCCTGGGAAATGGAAAGGTGCATGTTCTGATAGAAATAAAGCTGGAAAAAAAAATGACACCTTACAATCAGATTAAATGGACTTGTATATCGCGAACACGAGGGAAGAAAGAAAAAGAAATCCCAGTTTAACTACCTGTTAAAGGACTGAAAATTAATGGGGAAACAACGCTCGCGAAAGAACATATGCCTGTAATGCATCCTTGAACCTTTCCCTGAAAACAGGAAACAAAACAGATTTGAGACAATGAAAACATGCTATATATAGCTCTACAACGACAATATATCCAGTGTAATCTCACAAGTGGAGTCTGGGTAGGGTAGAGTGTACAGAGACCTTATTCCTACTTGGAAGGTAGACAAACTATTTCCGATAGACCCTCAACTCAAGTAAAAGCGTATCAAAGCAGATTGAAAAAGAAATAACGGATGTGAAGGGATAATGGCAAAATACTATATAGAAAGCATGATAACTCATTTTGACAGTAACTACAACAAAAATAAGTGTGATAATCGAAGTACAAGAGACATTAGATAGTAATAGAAATCGACAGACAAGAAACCACACGAGAAATACATTAACAAAAGTGTTTACAAGACGTAATACGACAAGGGAGAAAAAAGAAAACAAAGTTTTAACAAATGATCAATAATGTTAGTGTGATGTAAAGGGAAAATATGAGAACTAATCTTGATAACAAACCTGTTCATTTGGCCCAACTTGCTTGGATGCTATACTCTTCAACTGCAATCAAGTACAACATTTAGTGATTTTTAACTTAAAACTATCGAAAAACAAACGATTATATATACGAGACTTACACAAGGCATCACGAAAATAGACATAACGGAGATCAAAGCGCTAGCATAAGGGACCTGCATGGTGAAGTAGATAATTAGCCATATCTCTAAGAACATAAAGGCTACATCCCTCCGATCTATTTTCCGTTATATTTAGTAATAACAATTTAACTTTAAACTTCTCATTTTATCCTTAATGACATGATTTTACAGCTACAAAAAATGTCATGCCATGTTTATTACTACATGTTTCAAAAGTCTTTCTTGAGTACTGAAAAACATTCATGTAAAGTAAGGATGGAAGAAATTACCCATGAGGACCAAGCAATGCTGTAAAGTAATGTCTGCATAATTGAATTTGAGTCAAAATCAGTTAAATAAAATCTTTGATGCTTTAAATTGAAATAAAAACAGCCACCGGATGTATAATATGTGTATCATAATGTATAATCATTGTATACTGGCTGGAAAAAGTAAACAGTAAATCTGTCTGACTATTTGTGTGAAGATCCCGTGAAAATATAGTTAATACTATACATGAACACAACTGAAAAAGAGTCCAACTGAGAGCAATTTCTCCTCTCCAAGAGCAGGAACTAATATGGGCATTAGAAAAAGCTGCAAAAATATTAAAACATTAAGATATAATATGAAAATTGGAAGCAAAATGAAAAATAATATGAACATATTAAACAAAAAAATAAAATAAAAAATAACCACCTGTGATATGGATCCTGCAATCCCAGAAATTATCAACAAATCAGCAAATTGATTTTTGTTGAAGTGAAACTGAGCCTTCAAGAAATACTGCTTACATTTCAAGAAAAAAAATTTGTCTTAGCAAAAAAAATGTACTTTCTGATGTATTATATATGTATAATCAATGTATACTATACGTATAATCTATGTATACTGGCTAGGAAAAGTACAGAGTGAATCCTACCGGCTAGTTGTGTAAAGATCCCAATATTATACTAGACAATTAGAGGCATATTTAGACTAGAACCTATAAGTTCACGCGAACCAAGTAGCTTTTATCCAGATATATATATCTATAAATATCTAATTGTGAACTCAGTTATTACTATATATTAACTTGAAATTTCTGTAAGAATTCTTAAAGTTCAAATTCTGAATCCGCGGCATTAATGGGAAGAAGTGAAACTTACAAGAAGAGAAGATTCAACTCCAACATGTGCAACATTGGCAAAGAAAGAAACAATAGCTGCATGTAAGAATGTGGAGCTGCAAGTTTTTACAATAACCATTGTTAATAAGAGAGCCAAACAAAAAAAAAAAAACAATAGAGCATACACACTATGTTATTTGAACTCTTCAAAAATATCGTCATATGTGTGTCAGATCCTCCAAAACCAAAAATAGCTCATTTTTTAACGATCTGACACAGGTGCAACAATATTTTTAAAGAATCCAAGCAACATCGAGTGAATTCACAATCTTACCTATTCCTTAACAAACATAATACATCATTGAAAGAAGGCAATGTCTTGAATAATTGGAATTTATTCTTTGGAGCTTTTTCCAAAAGACAAATTGTCTCTATTCCTTTAGTAGAAATTTGGTCTTTTATCAAAGGCTCAGGAAGAAACATTCTTGTGTATACAAGAGCTATTATTGCCACTGTTGCAGCAACCTGTTTGTAACAATAGTTTAATTTAGCATAAATTTGAAATCGCGAAAGTCGTAGACAATAATATATGAGTTTAACTTCTATATACTGATAATACATATGTTGTGTAAGACGTTGAAATTAGTAACCTAAAAAATAAGGTAACTAACTAACCTTTTGTAACATGTTAAATCGCGTTTCATTATAGTGTTAGTGAATATAAGTTAAATCGTAATATTATAAGTACTAAAATAGCGTTAGACGTTTTTAAGACGTATCGTCACGTACTTGGAAAGTGGAAGCCGTGGAGAGAAAACGAGTAGAGAGATTTCCACAGACAAAAGCAGAGGAAGCAATGCCTGATAGGACTCCAAATACAGAGGCGCGACGACTTGCTGGAACAACATCGGCCTGAATTAAGTTATATATATCGTCAGTATAAATAATTTTTTTTTATCTGATAATATATATCATTAGTATAAATAATTTTTACCACATAGGCAAGAGCAAGGCAATGAACATTTCCTTCACAAATCATTGCAACCAGAGTTTTTAGGACATAGTAAGCATAGAAGAAGTATTTTGTCCTGCTGTATGCCAATATCACTGTCCACACAAAATAAGTCAAAGACATGATCAATTTGTTGTTACACAATTTGAGATTTAATTTTTACTTTGATTTCATTTTTATGAGTGGAGGCTCTATCGAAAATAATCTATCTATCCCATAAAGGTTTGAGTACATGCTATCATCTTCAAACCCCACTAATGAGATTGAGAAGCATCTTTAACATGATATCAGAGCAGGCAGAGGTCCTGGGATCGAATCCCATCGCCACCCATATCAAAAAGAATTTCCACGTGCTTGGCCCATGAAAAAAAAAATCAGGTCGGCACGTGAGGAGGCGTGTTGAGAATATAATTAACTATTAAAAGTGTGCTCTCTCTAACAGCTTAAGCTTTTAGATGAGATGGTCACACACTTCAACAGATATGTTATTGTTGTTGTTATTTGATTTGATTGGCTAGTATAACAAAAACAACAACAACAACATACCCAGTAAAATTCAACAAGTGAGGCCTGGAGAGTGTAGGATGTACGTAAATATTACCATTACCTCATGGAGATAAAGAGACTATTTCCGAAGGATCCTCAGCTCAAGTGCAACAAATTTCAGTGATAATGAAGAGAATACAACAAACAACAAGGAACCGTGCAAAAGTCGTCAAAACAACAATAAATGGGTTAATTTTAATTTGTTGATGGTTAATTATTGGTAATACTATATTCATTAAACTAGTTTTTATTATAGTAAACTATTACAACTTCGAAAATTCAAATTTATAAATTTTAATTTCAAAATCTATAATCAAATGGAAGCGAAGATGAAGGAATAGTAGTAGGTACCTAGAGGAAATATTGAAAGGGTCAAAGGGACCATGAGCATAACTTTTCTGCCATAAGTGTCTGATAGATTCCCCAACACAGGCATTATAAACAGTGATCCCAAACCTATTATCTGCACCATCATCAAATCTATTTAACAAATATAATTCTACGCAAGCAGTAGCGGATCCAGAATTGTCATTAAGGGGTGTTAATGGTTATAATTAAAAAATTATAATTATGAGACTAGTAGAACTAGAACACACGATCTTAAGGAACTTTCACAACACTTTTCACTACTAGACTAAACATTTAACTTGTGTCAAGAAGTGTCAATACTTGTATATATATTTACTAAATCAAAATTTGACCTCTATATTAAATGTAATACAATGTAATTTTTCGACGAAGGGGTGTCGCTTGACACCCCTTGGGTAAGGGTGGGTTTGCCCCTGTATGCAAGGGCGGAGTAAGGTAGGGTTGAGGGGTTCATTCGAACCTTCTTTGACAGAAAATTACATTATTTATACATAGTTAAAATTATTTTTTATGTATATATAGTAAATGTTAATTAAACTTCCTTCGACTTCTTTATGTATTTACTTCTTTATCTATTGAATCTGTTTAGTAAAAATCTTAACTCCGTCACTGACTCTATATAATCAAAATAAAAACAAAATAAGATGGAAAAATGGTAGTTAAAGTGGGGTAGGCATGTAAGATGAGACATTTGCATTAATTGACTATGAAAATAAAAAGTTAAAACTAGCGGAAGTTTCACTTTCTAAAGGGAATTTCATATGAACTAGGGGAAACTTCTCACATAAAAACAAGATAACGTAGTCTTTTGTTTTAATATAATCCTCTCGTATTCGATATTTATTGATTCAATATATTAATTTATTCAAAATCAAATAAGTTACCTTTTCTATAAAGTACAAAACTAATAGATTCAAAATTATAGCTCTCTCGCCTCTATTTATCTGAATTTTTTCATTCTCAAACTCAAAATCTCGAACAGAAAAAAAGTGGTTGAGTAATAATGTACTATATGCATCATCATACCATAGGAGTGGTTATTTTTTATCTGGCTATCTAGGATAGTGTCCACGTGTTTACATTTATTTATTTTTTGTTTAAATATTCTTCAATTTAGGCACATACTTATATAAATATAATTTTTGGATGGTTAATGACTAGATAAGGCACATGGGTACTTAAAAAAATTCTTGATTATAAGCATTGGATTTGGCTCATCTCCATTACACCTTCTCTCCATTTCTCAAGTGCATATTCAGATGAGTGACACTTATCATGTTTAAAATTTAAAGGTTTAGATTAAATTAATTTAAGAAACTCCTTAACCATAGTTAAAAACTAAATTAGGAAAAAAACTCACCAACTTTAATAAATATCATCTTTCACTAATTTATGCTCCTTATTAATATCATTTTTTTACATCTCCATTAATATCATTTCCTTAATTTAAAAGTTAAGAATACTCTCCGTTTTTTTAAAAATATCTGACAACCAAAAAAAGCAGCAAAATAAAAAAAAAATGAGACCAACTTTATTTTTAAACAAAAAATATTATAAAACATTTTACAAATACTATTACACAATATTCTTTTCCCTCTTCATTATTTTTTCATTTCTGACATAATTTTATTTGTCAAATACTTATCTTTTTACCTAACAAAAATTAATTTTTAAACTTTTTAAAAAAAATATAGTTTACAAGATTTCAATAAAAAAATTGAAAAACATAATGTTATATGTTAAAATAATCTAGAAAGCATGATCTTGATTTTTATTTTCTTAATACTAAGTGTCTTTCCGTTTTTTTAAAAAAAAATTAAAGAGTGAGGCGTCAAACCTCTTTTATTAAAAACAAGGAATATATACAAAATCTATCCAAAAAAAAAGAAGCAAAATATACTAAATGTGTAGAGATTATCTCAAGTTATTTTGTGTATTTTGTATCCTCTTATGTACTTTTTACTAAGGATACTCATGATTTCATTCCCTTCAATTTTTAAATGAAAAATTTAGACCAATCAATTATCAAAAGGAAATTAGAAAGTATTGATTAAAATGATGATATTAATGAAAAGCCAAAATTAGTGAGTTTTTCCTAATTTATTTTTTTTAACTATGATTAAAAGACTTGTTAAATTAAATTTAATTTAGACCTTTAAATTTTAAACTTGACAAGTGTCACTCATCTGAATATGCACTTGAGGAAATGGAGAGAAAGTGTAATGGAGATGAGCCAAATCCTATTATTATCGATCAATTTAATACTATAATATAAAAATTATTTACGCTATGGAGAGAAGGTGTAATGGAGATGAGCCAAATATCCTACCGTGACAGATTCAAAATTTAGAGTTAATGATAATTGCGACTCATCATACGTTATCTTTTCGAGTTTCCTTTAGCATATATTATAAGATTTAAGCAAAATGTGAGAGGCTAGAGGAAAAGTAAGCTAGTGAGTGGAAAGTATTAAAGAGTGGAAAACATGTCACTTGGGACAATAAGGTAATTAAAGTCCCTCACTTTATTTTTAATTAAATTGAAAATACCACTTTATTATATGGGCATAATTCATAAGAAAAATAGTAACAAGTGGCCTTCAAGAAATTCCAGCAAATAAATGAAAAAAAACAAAAACTTAAGACATAAGCAAAATTATAAGTATTAGCATGAATAGAAACAAGCATTATTAGTCATAGTCGGTAGGTTCAGAATGAATGTTATTTTATTATATTAAACGTATACATACGTTACACATTATTCCAACTGAAACCCCTTGCTGCCACGATTCATTGTGATTCAAACACTTTATATTTTTTTCAAAAAGGAAAATAATATATTCAGTTAAACTCACAGAACTCGTTTATATATTCAAGGAAAGAATAAATACCGCATGTTGAATTCCGGTGAGATATATAGCAATGGAGCATTCATCTTTTCCAGGACAAATGGCTGACATAGTAATATCAGTTATGGATGGAATCACCATGAATATAGAGAAACAATGGAGAAATACTGTCATGAAGAGATGGCTTAGACCATTATTAGACAATTTTTCCATATCTTCGAAACTATATTGAAACAAAGAACAAAAATAGAGAAACCCCTTAGAGTACTAGAAGAAGTTTAAATGTATATAAAGAAAATTAGTTTTGTTTTTCTGTGTTTATCTTATTTTGATATTGTTGTAATTACTTTTGGATTATCTTTTTCTTGTCTACATGCCAAGTTAGCATGACTCTTGGGGAAAGTGTTGTTTGCTGACTCTAGTTTTTTTATATAATAAGTTAAAAGTAAGGAAATAAGAGGGAGAAGAAAATGAAATATGTGTGATGACAAGAGAGTAAAATGAGGAAAAAAGAAAGAATAAGGTATATATTTGCTATATTTGATAATGAGACACAAAGGGGGTTGGGGGTGAGGCGTTTGAACTTTTACATGTAAAGTTTGAGGATAAAGGCGGAAATAAGAAGTTGTATAGGTTAGTCAAAGCGAGAGAAAGGAAGGCGCGAGATTTGGGACATTTCAAGAGGTATTGCGATTTTGAGTATTGTAGGGTGTTATTCACGGGATGCACAGGGCAAGAGTGATCAGGCCAGATGATATTCCAACAGAATTTGAAAGAGCGCAGACAGGGTAGGTATAGAATGACTAACTAAGTTGTTTAATGTCATTCTTAGAACGAAAAAGATGCCAGACGAATAGAGGTGGAGTATGATGATCCATTTATATAAGAACAAGGATAATTATATTGCAATAATTATAGGGACATCAAACTGCTAAATCACATTATGAAAGTGTGGGAGAGAGTGAGGAGGGACGTGTCTAGTTTCAAGAACCAATTTAGATTCATGTCAGGACGTTTAACTACAGAAGTCATTCATCTGATAATTAAGTGACTGGTGAGTAGTATAGGAAAAGAAAAATGGATCACCTTCACATGGTGTTCATCAACCTATAAAAAGCTTATGACAAGATTTCGAAGGAGGTTCTATGGATCGGTGTCTGGAGGATAAAGGTATTCATATGGCGTATTTTAGAGTGATTAAAGACAAGTACGATAGTCAAGACCTAAGTAAAAATGGTGCTTTTACTAATTTACCCTTTAACTCTTTTTAACACACTCTATTTACATATCTTATCCACTAATATCAAGATTAACATTGGAGGAGCGTTTTTGAAATTTTACAATATTTTTACTTCGAAAAGGAATTAATTTTAATAACAAAAAAAAAGTTTATATATTTATTTTATAAATCGACAAAAAAATTTGGATATATATTTTTAATAACGTGAATAAATAATACGAGACGGAGGAAATAACAAAATAGCCAAAATTGCGTAGCTTTTGAGTTGATGCAAAAAGCAATCATTAAAACATAAAAACTCACTTATGCTTACGCTTTGAGGCGTACAAGTTTTAACAAGTTACAATCCACTCCACACACTTTGCTCTCCAACTACTCGGGACCCTCATCTTTTATACTATTAACAAAACAAATTTTATATTTTCTCTGTCTCAGTTTATATGGCATAATAAAAATTTTGAGATTCAAATTTTTATACTTTGATCATGAATTCGGACATAGAAGCTTTAAGTTTTTTTTTGAAATAAAATCTATATATTTGACAACTTAAGATATTTAAAAGATATAATAAAAAATTCGAGTAAAAAAGGACTTGATTGACTCTCGAAGTTTCAATTGTGCACATAATTAAATTGGGATAGAGAAAGTACCATTTATATTATATCGCTCACACTATTTGATGAATTTTTACTCGTGATTTCATTATATACCACTCATAAGTTCAGTTTTTTTTTTTTTGGTGTGTAGTGATCAACTTAAATATTTTACTAATGAATTATCAATGAAGAAATCTTTATTATAGTAGATTACTTTACTCTTCTTGCTCCATAAATTTTTTCTCTTATAGTCTTATTGACTAATTCATATTTGTGCTGCATAGAGTCCAATCCGAAGAGAAGACCCAAGACCTCTGATTAAAAAAGAAATATCTCTATCCACGATATGCACCATATCCTTCGATAATACTTTATACAGCTACTTCCCAAGTGACTTCTATTTGAGATGCTCTTATGAATACTCTCTTACCTCGTATTTATTCCTAGAAAATTTATTTAATCTTCAATGGAATTAATATTTTGAAAATGTAGTAGAATCTAATACTATATAGAATTGAAAAATAAAACAAAGGCAGATTTGTAGCCCATATTAAATGGCCAAATCTTATCGCATCAAATTAAACTAAGAATTTTTTAAAATAAGAATTTGCGACATGGCATTTAGCAAAACATGCATAAGGAAATGAAAGGCTTTTTCATTAGTATTTTGTCCATTATTTTCTAATAATACTAGTGAATGTAGGCCACGTGTATAAATGAATATGAGAGGATAAGCTTATTTTTCTTTTTATTTCTGTAAAAAAAAGTATTCTTACACTAAATAATATTAAACCCAAAGTACTTATATGTATTAATACTCCTTCAATTTTGTTTAACTTTTAGTTAGCATTTAAAAATCATTTTAAAAAGTAAACACAAAATAAAAATTGTGGAATTTTCGGATTCTCGAAATTGATTTCATTCTTCACAACTTCATATAAAAAACAAGATTTTAATTCACTTTTATGAAAAAGAAAAAAAAAAGAAACATGTATAATGTTGAAAAAAAAATGTCGAAGGATTATTAATAAAACGATCCAGACCTTTACGGTTAAAATTTTCCTTAAATTTCAAAAATATTATTGAATGTAAGAATAAATTAATTTTAAATATTGTAGAAGTACCAAGAAAATGATCCTAGCCTCTCGTATTCATTTGTACACATGACATACATTCACTACGTCATTAATAAGTAATGGACAAAATAGTAATGGAGAGGATCCTTTTCCGCTTTTTCCTATTAAAAAACACCATATTGAATTAAATTTAGCAATTAGATGGGCACAATGTTAAAGTAATGCCTCATTAATTTGTTAATCATATTTTTTTTTCTCTTTTTCATAAAGCATGAGTGATGAGTCATGGCCATTGTTGGGTATTTTTTTAATAAATAAACGGGACAGATAAATAAATGCAAATTCCACAGTATCACTGAATTTATATTTATAATAGGTAGATATATATAGATATAAATATATTTTTAAAGACTGGTTTATTTTATAAGTATATATACACATCGAATGAAATTTTTTTTGTTCATACTTGCTACGGATTTGATAGTGCATGAATTTAAGAAATTAAAAAAAAAATTTAAATATTTTAAATTAAAGATGTATATGTAATTAATGTACCAAAATTTTCTATGAATCTCATCGCGTTAAGCATATCATTTAAGATACTCGAATTAAAAAGTAACGCTATCAGTCTATGTGAAACACCTCCTCATATAAGATACTCTATTCGACAGAAGGAACCATTCACATATTGGGCCATTAGTAAAATTGAATGCAAGGAATTAATCTCTATCCAAATTACCGATTGAATTCATTGTTTACTTTTTTTTAATCGATATACTTAACTTATATACTGTTTATACATAGGTTGATTGTTGGTTCAAACTATAAGCAAGCCCAATTGTCATTTGCTGGTATATATATATGTGTATGTATGTATATCATATATTAATACAATATATATATTGATTATTATTTTGATGAATGTTTATTTATGTCAATTTCTCTTACAAAATTGTATACTTCGTTTGTTCATATATTTTAGAGGCTACTTCTAGCTTCAATTGCACTTGTAATTTGTAATTGCATCCTTTCCTATGTTGCTCTTTTGTTCTTGGGGCGAGCCCAGCAACCCCATGCCGAATGAAGAAGGTAATTGTATGGGCCTTTGCTTGCAAACAATCGTATTAGCGCCTTCTCACCCTGTCTTTTCTGTGCTTCGAGCTGATTAATTAATCATAAACTGACATTATTTAGGACAAAAATCATGTATTATGATAATTTATGGATTTTCTCTGATTTATAAATCTTTTTTTTAACTTTGAAATTAGTGATATATTATAGAGTATATACACAATTAAATACAAAAATTTTGGAATCATTTTTCAATCATGGCTGCTTGGTTTGTCAACAACTACATGTGTAATATAATTAATATGTGTAGCTACCACCAAACAAATTAAATTTTATTAGGTGAATGTGAACAAGATTCATATCTCGCCTGTCTATTTTTATTTTATTTTCGTGAAAAGTATAATTATATCATATAACTAAAATAATATTTACACTGAAATACAAAATTAAATTTCACAATTCTTCCCTAGTCGATGATGACTTGGATTTTGTTCTTTATTAGATCAAGAACTCGCTCAAGATTCAACAACCCTAGAATCATAAGATCATTGAACATATATGCAAACTCGATTAAGAAAGAGAACTATCCCTCAAAAAATTCCATTTAATTGGAAAGACAGACAAATTATAAAAAGCTATGATCGACATGAATAAATCGAATTCCAAGAAATTTCACGACAAATTACACTATCAATATATATAACTTAATTTAACTCTTATTTTTAAATGAATGAATTTTTATTTACAACATGTCATACATTATTAAGCAGAAATTTTAAAAAAACAAGAAATTAAAGGGAAAAATAAACAATTTGAACTTATCTAATATTGCAATTGAAGAGGCTTAGGTTGGACCATAGTTCTCCTTTTCCATAAATTAATTTCCTTCCTTGGCTCCAAACATATAGCTGTTGTTGTTCTACTTCTACCTAATAATATTGGAGTAGATAAAGGACTAATTTCATCGCCTTCATCATCATCTTCATCGTCACTGAATTCTCTATCATCGTCTGTATAATACTTACGCTGATCATGAGGTGTAACTTGTATCGACCTCCAGTCAAAATTGGTCAACGGTTCCCTACCACTAGCGAACCGTTGCATTTGACTCAAACAAGGCGCTCTATTAGGAAGCTTACAAATAATATTTTCAGCTGCAACATCTGATTTTCGCCCTGATATCAATTTCGATTTGCCACCAAACATATTTCCAAAATTAGACATCGATTTCTTCATAACGTTTTTTCGTTGATTTTTACTAGTACTCAGTTTTTCACTACTTCTCATACGATTCAACGTCTTCTTTTTATTGTGCTTGATTTGCCCCATACACGAGATTTTAGGCGAACCGGGCTCGGATTTTCGACCCGTGGAATGATGGGCCGGAATTACTGGCATTATTGGGCCTGTAAATCCTCTATGATGATGATTTTTGTGTTGATGTTCTGCTGCTAATCTTTTTTCTCTGCTTGGACTAAAAGGTGCATGTGCATTTTGTAGTATAAAAACAGCTGCAGCAGCTGCTTTTGGTAGTAATTTCAAGATTGTAATTTTCTTCTTTGATGACTTGCATGGTTTCTCCATGAGTACTCGTTTCACGACCTCAAATTATTATTCACGAAGGAATTTTGAAAAATCAACAGAAAGATTCAATTCTTACTTTAGATCGAGCCGATGCTGATTCAAATTCTGCTTCTGAATGAAAGATTTGATTATATTCTGACTTCGTAGATCGAGCCGGTGCTGATTCAAATTCAGCTAGTTAATTCTCTTTAATTTTCTGAATGAAAGATTCGATTCTGACTTTGTAAAGTCGATGCTGATCCAAATTGATCAACTAGGTAGTTCTCTTTAATTTTATGAATGAATAGTTTCTTATCTCTAAGTTATGTTTGTGATACACACATGACATAATATATATATAGGTGAAGTGGGGTTGGATATGGTTGGCTAGAGAAATAGTATTATTTATAATAATAAATTAAGGAGGCTAAAAAGGGTGGGGTTATCATTATTGACCTTGTCATTTAGACTGAGGAAAAGAGTGAGAAGAAGAGGTTATGAGGGAAAATAAATTAAAGAAAGTAATTGTCATATTTGGTATGGTATGACAAAATTTTAATGATATTTTATTATCTTAAATAAAAACTTGAATTGATGTTGATATGTATATATATTTTCAAATCAAATGGCAGAACATGACTTTCATGACTAATTTATTTATAATTATTTTGACTATTTACACCATGCATGTCATTTGTTTTACCTAACAAATATAAATATTCTAGTCAATATTGCCAGTACCCCTTTCTAAATCCTAACTTATCCCATTAATATTACCTACCTAATCTTTATTTTGATTGGTTAATAGAGTTCCTCAATTATTGATAGATTGAAATTTTAGTTTTTATGATATTCAAAGTGAATTTGTGATTTTTCTTATGAATATTCATAATTTTTCAAGATTATTAATCATTTCACCGTTTAATTATCCATATTTTATATTCAACGTGTAATATTACTTCATATTTGAGATGACATACTTCTAAAATTTGTCCAATTTTAACATACTTTCTATATAATTGAGGAGATCAAAACATACCGTTTAATTAATCGAATATTAAATGTGTTACGTCGAGTCATATATCATAAGAATCAAAATTATAATTTATCAATAATTGAGCAATCAAAAATGATACTCTCTCTATTTTGATAGTGTTGATATCTGAATCAACTTGCACACACTTTAATTATTAATGAATTTAGAGGACCAAGCAAAACCAATTTGACCAAAGCAATGGGACCTTTGGATTTAATAATTAATTAATGCACATTTTGGTCACGCTTTAACTAAAAGTCCAAAATTGCATTCTGCTCACTACGTAAGATTAGTAGGAAACTACGTATGAAGTGAAGGTGAATTCACCTAACTTTCCTTTGAATTTTACTATAGTTATCGAATCGTCTCAATTTATGAAGATATTTGATTGGATACAGAGTTTAATAGGTTAAGCAAGACATTTCATATATGTGATCTAAAATAAATCATAGAATTTTCTTTAGCTATAAATCATTTTATTAAGAATGAAACCGAAAGTTTAGAGTTATAATGTTAGTCATTACTACTAAATATGGAAAAATGTCATTTTTTTTCAGAACTGACTAAGAATGAAAGTGTGTTATATAAATTAGGACAAAGGGAATAAAACTTTTTCAAGTAATAAAATATTCCTAAAAGTAACATTACTAATTAAGTAATTATTGCTAACTACTCTATTATACACAAGATATATTCACTCAATTGTTGACTTTATATTAGAAGTTACTCCTAATAAAGTTTAAATTAAAAGAGATTTCAAGATTACTTAAAATTACAAACAAAGCTGAGTATTAGAAGAAGAAACAATTAACATAAATGATTAGCATAATTATATTGTCTAATGATTACAACCCCCGTTATTTTACAAGTGGTAATATTAACTTTTATTCAACCAAAAAAGTTTTCATCTCTTTTTAACCTTCCGGTATTTCGAGTTTATTAATCCGACTAATTTAAATACGCATTATATAGTTCAAAGATTTTCTTTTTAGCGGTAATATTTATAGTCGTAAAAATATTTAGCGGTAATTGAGTTAATGTCATTGCATTCAAAGTCACAAAAATCTTTAGCTACATTTATATAGAGTGTTGTTAACTTGTTATAAATACACATATTTATTATTGTCGCTAAATATAATATAACGATAATTTTGTTATTATTGTTAAATAATTGCCACTAAATCTTTTATTTGTCATAATGACATGTAAACTGAATTTGAACGAGTCAAAATGAGTTAAGTTATTAAATGAGCAGATTATTAACACAATCATATTTAAATAAATGGGACGAATCATATTTTTATGAACTAATTTTATCACATTAAACTCGGGAAATCAAATTCGTTGAAGGATATTTGGAGTATTTTCTTGGAAATTAGTTGTAAGTAACGTTGCATTTGGTATTCTTCGATGTGGACACACGTAATACACGGACTGATATATTTTTTATATTATATAATATAAATAATATATAATTAGGATAGGGGGTCAATATTTTTATTTATTTATTTATTTTAGCTTGAAGCCAAAATAATTTGGTCACACATTGTGTCTTTGACTTTGTAAAGGTTTGTGTTTACCAAAGGTCAAAATAAATTTTAGTTTTTGAAATTATTGCACCGTTTATATTGTTGATAAATTATATATTCAATTTTCAAGTAATTAAGATGGCTTTTTGTAGGACATATATTATATTTAATTTATTTTTAAAAATAGTATAGTACAATAAAAAACATAGTGTACAGATGGACAAATATTTATAGCCAGAAGATTGTGTTCAAACAAATAAATTTGGTTAGTTTTTTTTTTTTGTTTCAATGCATTAGTCTATGTATCAATGCGATAACGGATCAATTTATTTAACAAGATCTATTCGAATAATGGTTTGACCACTTCCGCTCATTAGGATATAACAAATGTCCCATGCAACCTCTCGTGAACACCTATGTCGGAGAAGCAAAGTGTATCTTGAATTGAACTCGATTAAAGTTATAACAAAATATATATTTACGGAATTTTAGGGCCCATTTAAAAATGGGCTTAGTACTTGGGGCCCAATTTAGCCAAATTGATCCTTCACTTTTGTGGTCTTTGGTCCTGAAAACCCACCAAGTTTCTTTTCAATAACTTTCAATTTCAATATTTCCTTTCTATAATTTTTTTAAAAATATTTGAGGAATTGAGATTACACACAAAAAAAGAGGATCTATTTATGATATAATTAATCTAACCATGCTATAAAGCAACAAAAGAAATTATTAATGGACTTCCTTGGCCTAATAGCTAGATCATATTGTGATATGTCTTAATCAAATGATTAGCGACATAATCAAATTCGATATAATTGTAAGTTATGACGTTTATCATGATCTCAAATAAAACGATTTATATGAAATTGTGCACCATGTAAAATTTATATTTTCACCGTTCTTAACTGAGAGTCTGAAACACAAGTTAAGTTTCGTTTTGAAAGCATGTGAGGTTAAGTGTAAAGTATCTCGAGATTAATGAATCTCGTTAAGTGTGAAGAAGCATCGGTGTCTAACTTCTTTTATTTTGTCTCCCTTAATATATATATTTCCTTTTTATATATATGTTTGTATCGTCTTTCCATTTCTATGATTAGGAAAATAACAATACTCAATTTTTTTTCTAAGATGATGTTGAACCTCCCACTCATTTCTCATCAATCATTTTTAATATTGTCCTTTTTTTTTTCTACAAAAAAAAAAACTTTAAAGTCTAGATCCTGTGTTTTTTGGCATATAGTCTGGAGTTTGGAATATGTAATTATCCTCCCATACATGCAACATTAAAACAGAATACAGATAGTAAATCAATAATATTACACAAAGTAATGTACAAAATTTATGTTAGACGAGATAAAAACTCTCTAAATTTGTACAAAGTTCTCTAAGCATAAAGACCATTTCGAAATAGAGAAAATCGGTGCAAGAATTTCTTTGCATTTCGTCATAGACCTGGATTCTTCTCAGAGAAAATTCCAGAATTATAACAAACATAATAGACATAATAAGGCTCTATAGCTATAGTTCCGATCAGTGTTTTAAAAGGAGGGGACGTGAGGCGAGACGTTATGCATGCAGTACGGGGCGAGATGTAAGCCCCGAGACACGGGGCGTAAGTCTTATGGATCTACGGGGCATAGTCTCATGTGTATTCAATTTTATAATTTTATTACTAAGAAAATAAGCAAAAGTAAAACCTTCAATTATTTTACAAATAAATTTTAATAAATAACCTATAATATATAGAAAAAAATATTATGATTTTTATTTGAGAAAGGTATTAATAACCAATAATGAAGAAAAAAAGAATTACAATTACTATTTGAAAAATATCATTACAGCAATAATAAAAAATATGATTTAAAGCAAAAAAAGGTTCAAAAATAAATTTTAAAAAAAACAAAAAACAAAAAAACACCCAGGGCATGAGTTTTTACGCCCTGGGCTTACGTTTTTACGCTTGGAGCTTACGCCCCAAATTCTATGACTTACGCCCTATGGATATACGTCTTCTATTTGCGCCCCGGAGCATTTTTGGTACGCCCCGCCCCTAGACTCGCCCCAAAAAGCGTTTTTGAAAACACTGGTTCCGATAATTGCGCTCCATAGCTATAGTTCCGTTTGCTATGAAGGCTGTGGTTTGTATATTTCGCTTGCCCGTTTGTATATTTCACTTGCAAATATACAAACAGGGTAAGTATATAGAAATAGAGATTGCGGTATGTATATTTTGCTTGCCCATTTGTATATTTTGCTTGCGAATATACAAATAGGATAAGTATATACAAATTATGTATTTATACATTTTAAGAAATTTTTCAGAACTCCATTTGTATATTTTGCTTGCAAATATACAAATAGGGTAATTTATTGTGACTTTTTCATAAATCGTATAGAAACAGCTAGTGTAAGCATATACAAATTCTGGATTTATACACCGGGAACCGAATTATACAAATTCTGAATTTATACAATCAGACGAATTATACAAATTCTTGATTTATACAATTAAGAAATCGAATAGCAAGAATTAGGAAAACTATAGCCACAAATTACAATTTTTTCTTAAACTATAACTATAGTTAATAATATAAGCTAAATGTTTGTTATTCTGTATAATTTTTCCATCTTCTAAATTATGGAACAATTAGCTTGGGCCCATCTTAACAGCCTGGTCAAGTTTTATCCAGATAAAGAATGTGGTCTTTCACTATTTCAACTTTAAGCCCAAAACCAGCCAAATAAACCAAGTCCACAACTAATACTGAAATGTCATTTTAATATTGAAATGTCATTTTAGGGCATTATTGTTTTATTTGTCATTGAGTGTTTGATATTCGTATTGGAGTTAAACTAATTTAAATTCGCATTGCATTTGACCTAGTTAGAGCAAGTGCACCCCAAACAAAGAACTCTTCTATACCTGAAGCTCGAAACTGACATCTCTAGATAAAAAAATAACAGCTTCATCCGCTGCATCATATTTTATGGAGGTAGGGCATGCATTTTTGTTATTATTATAGATAGATACATTTCGTGTAATATTTGTGAAATTTCATTACATTTCGAGAACATTCAAATGGACAAATTACAACAAAGAACATTTTTGTGACATACACATGTAAGCCATATAGTGGATGGAATTATGGATGCACCTTATATTAGGTGACTATGATTGGACAATGGTTTGGCTTTACTTATAACTTTTATTTTATTCAATTCTACGTAGTCAAATCATCAAAAGCCATAAGATTTAATCAAATTGAAAGGCCAAAATGAAATGAATTGAACTTAGATTTTAAAAAAAAGTGGGATTCATATAATTAATCTTTAACTTGATTGAGATTGAGTCGCGGTTATAACAATAGTTATCGTTGTTGATATGTTCTTCTATCATAACAAGTAAAAGATATATACAAGTAATTAAACTGTCTGTATTTGTAATTTGAAAAATAAGATAAGTTATATATATTATAACATATTGAGATTATTGATGTAAAATAGTATAATACTTTTATATATTTAACTAACGAATATAATTATTTTAACTGGTTGTGCAAAGGTGGAAAAAATATCAACAATGAGAATATGTAATCCATTTCATTTAATTACTGAATTCATTTTTCTCATTTTTACCTAATCAAACATAAAAAAATTTAAAAATATTTTTCTTCATATCAAACACACCCTTATTGAGTTGTGTCAAATAATTATTTGGAGCATTATGGAATGGAAAGAATTACATATAGTTTGGTCAAGCAAATCTCATCGAAAAATAAATAACTCTACTATTTAAGATACTAATTTATTTTTTTTGGTACATATATCTATTTAAGATACTACATTTACAATTGGCTTAATAATTAAACTTATGATATAATTAAAGTAGAATTTGTTAGATTATCATTAACGAATCTCAACACATTACCAAAAAAGCAGTAAGTTATTGGAAGTGGATTAGGTCTATTTTAATTTAATTCAAGAGCCTAACGTAACGATTTAATTATTCTCCTGATAAAACCATAAAACAAACTTATATTATCATTATAGTTTTTAGTGATAGGTACATTTCAGCTAATATTTATATTTGGAAAAAACTACTTCTTAAAGATTGTTTCATTTTGAGTACGTTGTCAATTCGAGCCTTGGGTATAGAGAAAATTCTGTTGGGAGTGTCACTCCTAAATGGACCTTGCAATGCGTGATTCAAATTTAGTTGGGGCTTTAATGTGGACTCCGAACTCCGGGTGGGAAACAAAAAAAAGAGTAACTAATTTACCTTAAAGAACAGCTATGTCCACAATTTACATTTTTTTTTGAGTATACAACAATAACAATAAATCCAGTGTAATCTCACACGTAGGGTTTGGGCCGGAAGGATTGTCTTACACAAATCTTATTTTTATCTTGAGAGATAGATTATTTTCGATAGATCCCAGCTCGATAAAAAACATAACAAACCCAACAAAGGTGGGTTGCTCGCTCTTGGAAGGATTGTTAGTGGGTGGAAAAACAAATATTCCAAGTATTATATTCGATCATATTTGATACGTATGTATTTGATTAAGAGTAGAAATTCTATGTATTAGTCATAATGATGTAAAAATATTTACTTGCACGATTATATTACTTAGCAATATACAAAAAATAGATAATTATTAATTGGTATAAGTTGATTAAAATGGTAATTAACTTGTTATGATAGTTTAAAATATATTGATATCACTTCCATTTCGATTACACTTCGAGAAAGACAATTGATATACCATAAAAGGTTATCGTGGGATGATAATTTTTTTATTTATTTTTAATTAAAGATTTTAAATTTGAATTTTGAAAACGAAGTCAATTTTAGGGAGCGTTTTATTTTAAGTGTAACTTTTAATATAAATATAAATTAATCAAGTTTCAAAATAAATATAAATTGCATGTGAGAAAAATAAATAAATAATAGACGTACCGTTTAAACTCACAACATTGAGCTAACTTTTATACTTTGACAAGATAATATATTTTAGTCTACTTTGATTTAACATAGGTTTAAGAAAATAAAGAAGACTTTTGAATCTTGTGAATTTGAATTAATTAAAGATATGTCAAATGTACCAAAATGTTCTATAATCTTGTGTTCATTCTTTTTTAAATAGACTAAACAGAAAAGTAAATCAAACAAATTGAAACGGAGGGAGTAACATGTTTATATTTCGGATCAATTTTATTTTAAACTTCCTAGTTTACTCTTAATAAGACGCTTATATAGTCACACAAATATTATGATTTTTTATGACATATATTGGAATCTGTAGCCGACATCCTTGGGGTGCGCACAAGCCACAAGGTAAATCCCACTTCAGTGTAATAGCACACAAATCACACTGATGAGGCAAATTGCACTAGGCAAGCCCCATGTGACTAGCTCGACCAAAATAACATGAAGAGATTTTGAACTTGTGACTTCCCATTTATAAGATCACTTGCTCAACCAACTCAGCCACCCTTACGAAAATAAAAATATACTATTATAATATGTTTAAGACCACAAATTTACACTTTTTATTTTTTAAATTCCATGAATCAAAGTATATACTAGTGTAAACCGAAATGACATGCTCCATTGTAATTCCAATCATGTTACACATATAAATACAAAACAATTTAAATTATACACATATAGAAAGAGATTGATTGTGATATATACATATCTCTTTAATTCATTGATCTAAATATTTTGTATGCACCTAACTCAACACCAAGTATTTAAACCACTCTAACTTTTCTCATCAATTATGTTTTGCTACTCTTTTCACTTATCATCCCTCTCTTCTTTTCTCTCCCATCATTGCCACTATTATCAACACCCCCCTTAAAATAAATATACTCGAATCGCTTTGATATTAACCAAAAAGATACTCTCTTCGAAAGGTCTTGAAATAAAAAAACCCTCTAGAAAATCATCCCTCTCCTCTTTTCTTTCCATCATTGCCACTATTATCAACACCCCCTTAAAATAAATATACTAGAATCGTGCTGATATTAACCAAAAAGATACCCTCCTCTCGAAAGGTCTTGAAATCGAAAACCCTCTAGAAAACAATGCTTTTTAGTGTGTTTCTAGCACTATTTCTTCCTTGTGTTGGAATGAGTGTTGTTTTTGTAGTGTACATATGTTTTCTTTGTTATGCTACAACAAGAAGGCAACAACAACAACAACAACCACCTAATATTAGTCAAGAACCTATAAAGGGTGTTAAAGAAAAGGGACTTTCTTCAACGCAATTGGATAAATTGCCTAAAGTTAGTGGACAAGAATTGGTGATGGGACATGATTGTGCTGTTTGTTTGGATGAAATTGAGAAAGAACAAGTGGCAAGAATTGTACCAGGTTGTAATCATGGGTTCCATATTGAATGTGCTGATACTTGGTTGGCCAAACATCCTGTTTGTCCTGTTTGTAGAAGTAAACTTGAGACAGAGTTGTTTGATACTACCGATGAAAGCAATCCTTGCTAATGGGGATTGATACCGGAAATCGAACCCTCATCAATAAGGTGAACGTTCAGATAGTCAACCAATTGAGCTGCTGAGATTTTCCTTTTCTTACAATTTCTTGTAAGGTTGAACACCTAATAATGGTGTTGTGAGATGATTAGAAATTCATACAAGACAAAACATTTTTCTTGTGTTCCTTCTTCCTTTCTTTTTATGAGGTGTTGTAATTGCTCGCAGTTCATGTTCGACATAGGATAAAGCAAATCTTGATTTTCGTTTTCCTTGTGATGGACCTCGACAACGAGGGGTACATATGGAGTATATGTATGAGGTCATGTCGTTTTAGGACTATTCTGAATGTACAATGTAATTTTAGTAGTAATATTCCATTTCAGATTAAATTAGTTTTAAAATACTCTTAATATGATGTGTGCCGTTTTGAATTGTACAATTTTTCTCAAAAGGTCTCACACCCTTAAGAATACTCTATACTTTATATAACTTCTTAATTGTTTACCCAAATATTTAAAGTATTCCATATTTGATTATTGAATCGACTAATTCAAACTCACATTATAATAGACTCAATGATAAGGACTAATCAAGCTCCTTATAAAAGAATTCTTCATTTTTAAGACTTCTTTTTAAATACCACCTAGATTGCCTCGTGGATTTTTATTAATCATAAAAAAAACTTTAAAAAGTATATATAAAAAAAAGACCTTAATTTACGAATCTTAGTGACAATAAAAAATAATTCAATCATCTCACCATATCCTTTTATGATAGATATATTTATTTTCATTAGTATAAGCAAGAGTTTGTTTAAAAAACACGTCTCACCAGAAGAAAATGGAACATATAGCTTATAAGTTGTTAGGGCATAATTTTCATTAAAAGAATTCAATGCAAATAAATTATATATAAAATATAAAATTTCACTTTCTATATTTAGTATAATTTTATAAATGAGGTTTAAGAAAAGTAAAATATATGTAAATCTTATCTCTATTTCATAAAGTTAAAAAGATTATTTCTGAAAGACCATCGACCTAAACAATTAATGCATATACAAATAGCATAAAAAAGAACACACAAATATCTCAACGTATGCATATATAAATTACTCCCTCTGTTCCAATTTATGTGACACTTTTCATTTTTTGAGAGTCAAACAGTTTAAGTTTAACCGGAAATTTACGCATGAAATCTTCAATTTTTTTGAATGAAATTTATATGAAGCTTTGAGATTCGTCTAGTACAATCGAATGATAAAACTTCAAATGAAAAAAAATTAAATTGACAACTTTACACCTAGGTAAATATATTGGATAGAATTTATATCAAATTAAAGATAAATGTGACCCAATCAATGATATGACATAATATCATAGTGGAGGTATCTTTTAATTTTTTGACGAAAAAGAATTATCTTTTCTATAATTGATTAGTTTGATTGCAATCAAGTGATGACATATCACCATATAAGCCATTATTTGTTTTTTCATCTGCGTTCGATATTCATATGGGAGCCTGGCCAATTTAGATACGTGATGCATATGACCATTTCAAGGAAAACGCCTCTCTACCAAATATTTTTTCATACACAAAACTCGAAATCAAGAACTCTGATTAAGAGAAAAATAATCATATCCGCTATACTATGTCCTTTAGTGATTACGCTATATAATATCAAACTAATCACAAAAAATATCTCCTTTAATTTTTACATTAATTAACTTTATGTAATATCAATGTTTTTTTTTTTTGTTTTGTTAGGTGAATTGAAGCGAAAAAAGGCTTAATCTTAATGGATCGTGATAGAAAAGCCATTGGTACCACCTATAATACATTATTGGATGCATATTGATTCAAGCACAATTTCTCATATCTTACAAATTTTCATTGTTATAAGCACATAGTGATATTGTCGTGAATTAGAATATCTAGCTAAAATTTTAATATATGATTGGTCAATTTATACGTATTGTAACTTAAAAAGTGAAACAAAGGTAATTTTTATCGACTATATGTGACAATATTGGTGGGATATATAATTGACTAGAAATCTAGAATTAATTATGTGGATGATTTTGATTAATTGATACTCTTCACAATTATGCCCTTGTTCTGGCCGTCAATATAAAATAAATTTACACTATCAGAATAAAACTTCATAAAATATAAATTTCATAATTTTAAAAATAAAATGGATTATTGATCTGCGATACGTCTTTGTTTTGGATTCACAAAATTTATGGCTAAATTTTTTTTAGGTGTGCTTCTTTTAATATTAATATCTATTTTGGCTGCATATACTTTACTTTATTGAAAATAAAATTATGAAAGGGGAAAACCAATACTCATTACACCAACTGTTTGAAATTAATACTTGCAGAGGGTATGTGGGAAAATGATGATTATGATAATTGATAAGAATACGTGGATTCATAATATTTAATTTATAGATTCGATCTGAACCATAATTCTTTTTGTTTATTAAATTTCAAATAAATTATAATTCGAATCAAAATTATTAAATATTATCGAACTCGTAGCTATAAAGATGGCTCCTCCTTGATTGTGATGTCTCTCTACATGTCACAAGTCACACAACTCATTAGATTTTCATGGCATTAAATCACAACACCTACTTGTACTACTTGTAAATCAATAGGTAAATTGTATACTATATAGTATGAATAGGAGAAATTAAATAAGTATCATTTAATTATTCTATGAAAAAAAATAGCTACGTAGACATGTTAAGAATCACAAATGTATAAGTGATAAATTATTTGCCTATTGAACTAACTTCTAATTAATCAAATGCCAATGTTCACATGTCTGGTTTTATGCTATAGTACAACTAATATCATGGATATAATTCAATAACTTAATTATAACACACCAATAATTTCAACTACCAAATAATATTGCCAAATTAAATCATACCCATACTATAAATTAAATCTCATTAGCACCCTGGGGCAAGGGGCAGATCTAGACAAGAGAGGCCCCTTTAATAAAAAAATCATAAGTAATAATATGTAGAAAGATTAAATAAACAGTGATAGAGTCAGAACTTTCATTAAGAGGTTTCAAAATATGAAGAAGTACTAAACACACGAATTAACCGAATGAGATTCATCTATTATATACACACCAAAAATAATTTTAATCATGTATAAATAATGTAATTTTTATCGAAGGAGGTTCAAATGACCCCTTCCCCTAGCCCAAAGTAGGCTATGTCCATCGAACTGTCGATCACCAATAAGATAAGAATTCAGATAGTCAACTAATTATTCGAGTTCATATACGACTAATATATAAAGATAGTGAGGTATAATATAATGGAATATATACTCTAAAATATGAAGCCAATGAGAAAAACCAAAGAAGAAAAAAAAAGAATAGATTAGACAGGGAAAAAAGAAAGTTGTTGGTAGTCAGTGTAATAAAAATAGCTTCTCTTGGAGGTCAAGGAACAGTACAAAACTTCAATGTATTGATACTTACTACACATCACAAAGTTTTAAGCATTTATCTCTTATTTTCCTTTTTTAAAATAATAATAATAATAATAATAATAATAATAATTTATGTATTAATAGGAGTATATATAAAACATATTTATGTAATTGGATTAGGAGTGGAACTATAATTTTGGTTGACAGCAGAATCGAATAACTTTTACTTATATTTGTGTTTTTCACTTAATATTCTAGGGTCACGATTAAAATTACATTATTTTTTCCTATTGAAATTTTCACCTATATTTTGATTGAATCAATGAGAAAAAAGAAAATAGTAATGTTTTCATATGGAAAAATTAAAAAGTTTTCCACTATTTCATTGATAATTTGTTTCTCATTTTTCCAGTAAGTTGCTTCGGTGAGCTATGAGTAGAAAAATCATGTTTTCTAGTATAAATTTCTCACTAATTCACAGTAGAAAAAACTTTTGTTTCTACTAGTGCATGAGATTCAGCGCTAGTAGGTATGGAGGCTCTTAGATATAAAATAACTTTTGTTCATACCCTGTATATGCATTAAAAATTAGTAATACATTGACTACATAGGAATCATTATAAACTTCAAATAGTGTACTCCACCTCTATTAATATGTATAAAAAATCTATTTAAGATAATTAAACTATACTATTATTAAACTAATATATTATTACGTACTAAACTATATTGATAGTGCAAAAAACTTATAATATCAACAAATACAATTACTTGATATTTTTTATTTAATTTGTTGTAGTGCTTTTTTGCTTAGTTGTAAATCACAACAATGTCAAGTCTCCATCTATTTCCTTTTGTTATTTGTCTTTTCTCTTTTCAATCATTAATTATTAATACATTTAAACTACACCCACATGTACTACTGATAATGTTATTAATGTTGTTATATCCTCGTCTTCAACTGTCTGGTTTGATTCTTCAATTCACAAACTATAATTTATAATTATATGTAAAAATATCCAAAATGATAATATATATTTTCACTTCACCATATATTATAATATTTTTCATGTACTTGCATTTATTTAGGATCACAATATGTATTGCATGTTGTGTCTCAATCACCTTATCTTCAATTACAAAGAAAAAAGAAGGGTTATATATATGTAACTTTTTAAATGAACAATTAAGATATATAAATAAATAGAGGAAACTTAAGTAAGATAATTACTTTTATATGTAATTTACAAATATGTAAGTAGTTTAAAAATTAACAAATCGATACCCACTAAAAATAATTAGCCGAGCCGATTCTCAAATGTATTATGAATCATCAGTGATGGAGTCAGAAATCAATAGGTATAATCGTTCAAACAATTTTTCAAAGCGGAGCCACATGAAAGCAAAGGGTTCAGATGATATCCTTTTGTAAAAAAATTGAGACACGTATATTACAATTTACAAGTCTAAAAAAATGCATGATAATAAGTAGATCATCTTGCTTGAAACAAAAGTGTGAACTAACTAATTTTTTAATAAAAATTTAGACTCTAGCTACTACTAAAAGTAAAGGTATTTGTACATCTATTTTTCACACGATTACCTATATGAATACTTAGAATTTAATCATAGATTTCAGGTTCAATTTAAGTATAGATTCGATGTTGTTAGGGAGTGCTTTACTTTTAATATGAGATTTCCTCGCATGAAGTCAAATTTAATCCAACCTTAATACAAATATCAAATATCGAGGCAAGAAAAAAAAAGTTAATGTTGGAATATGAGTGCTAGAGCAGCCAATGGTGCCCATATATATGTCAGCCACAATAATCATGTCATTCTTTTTGCTATAGAATATCAATAAATTAAAAGTATGCACTTTATTGATCATAAAGGTGATAAAAAGGGAGAAAGCCCTAAGAAAAGAATAATCCATTTTGTATTGTAATTGTTTATAAGTGAATGGTGTAGGTAATATATATCATATGTTAATGGATTAGACAAACTATATTATTGGTCCTCTCCAATTTGTTTGGCCACATATTAATCTATTTTAGATTGATATCGTCCTTATCTGCATGAAGAAAGAAGGATTAGATGGAATTGGTTTAGTGCGTTGGTCCCCTTGATTAGGTTATAAAGCGAATTCAAAAATATTTTTAATATAATGTGATACTGTCTGTAGTTTTAAGTTAAGTTTGCACGATTTTCATGAAAAGATCGATAGTTATATTTCTACGCTTTATATGTAGCGCTATCTAATTTTTTTCAACAACGAACTAATGTTGAGCAATATATGTTTGCAAATCCAATCTCTAGGATCAACGATCTCCCCTTATAAAGGCTCAAACGAAGTCCCTATGGCCCATAAACAATCCACGGATCAATTTATGAAGACATCTTTATGGCTATATAGTCCTGAAGACGGATGTGATGGGAAGAAATGCTGACTTAACATTTAAGTTTCGACATAATAAAGCTTGCACTCATTGTATGGAACCATATGTATATATGACTGAGTATTATGGTTATTATCGAAGGCCATAAGCTATAGCTTTATCTCGTGTGTGCTTTAATACGAAGCTACGTTTGGTGTGATAAAGGTAAAAAAAACGAGTACTACTTCATCTAATTCCTATACTTAGTGCTTATCAATCTTTTCAACTATCAGTATAAGACTTTTCTTCGTACACCTAATAATAAAATATCTAAGTTTTAGATTGAATCTCAAAGGAAGAGAGGATAAAAAGAGGAAGAAATTATCTTTGCAATGAGCGTGATCATTGTAATTTTTCCCTTTAGGAAAAGAGATAAAAAGTTGTCTCCTTTTGATGGAATGAAAAGTGGAAGTACTATCATAAAAAACGACCGTAGTAAAATGATAAGTACTGCTTTTTTAGTTTTAGTAAAAAGTCTCATAATTGAACTCTGATATGAAAGTCAGCTTTGATAGGAAGCACTTTAGTACCCAAAAAAATGAAATTTTTTGATGTGAATCTAAATTAATTGAACTCCAAAGTGAATACCGAAAAACGAAAAAGGAAAGTAAAAGTAGTGACCTTGAACAATGATTTGATTAAAGTGTCTACAATTGGATAGAATAATACAAGAAGGGATTGGGTGGTGACGTGGTGGGCACACACGTAGGCAATCTTTGTTCAAAGTTTATCATTACGAAAGAAGTTCAACTTTAATAACATACTCCTTTTAGACCATCAAATTGAAACTATTTACAATAACAAATAGATGAAATATAATATTGATTTAATGGTAATCTAAACACTATAAAGAAAATAATAATAAGTTTATATAATTAACAAGATATTTTAATAATTCATAATAATCCATCATCAAATCGAAACCCTCATCCTCTCTCAAACTCTTCGTCCTCCTTCTTTCACAATTTCAACGAAATTATAACTGCAAATAAAAAATTAAACTTGAGTATACAAAAGAATAATAGAGAACGACAATTACTCAAAGAGATTCAACAAGTAAAAAAGATAATAAAAGAAGAGATGAAGATCATAACAATGTATTGATAGGCAATCATTAGTGTCAACTATACCAATTTGAAAGCAATAGTACACAAATAATGTATACACGTAAGCAATTATTCAATAATAGACCCTTAAGGAAATTATTATATTGGGCCATGAAAATTAGCTAAGAGATTGGCCAATCATAGAAATGGCCTCTAATGACTAATGTGTACAAAGCATGACCACTAACCTAGCTTATCTCTATGGGTCATTTGTACTTTTTCCTCTATATTGCATTGGTCTTTAATTTACGTCTCTCGTAAGAGATAATTCTTGTACGAGGAATAGATTTATATTTTTGTATCATAATATCATATAAGTTGAATGACTTCAGTTTCTTTAAGTTCGATTGCTAAAAAGTAAAAAATAAAGATCAGGCAATTAAAAACGGAAAACATGCAATTTTATGTATCTCTACACCTTCTCTAAAACTACAAAGGAAAGTTCAGACAGCCTATTGTGGATTGAATTTAAATTTTATGTGTTGATGGTCACGTATAGAAGTATCACAATTTCTCCCCAAAACTCTCTTAAGGATATATATATATATATATATATATATATATGAAAAGCACCATTAAAGACGATGATTGGTTCAATTTTTTTTATTTGTATATTCGTTATTTACTTCGATTGGGTGATATCACATTTATTGGAAATATCCTAAGAAGATTGAATATTAATTAAAACTCGAGGTTGAAGATGACCCAATCTCTATGTTCCCCCACTATATCATGTGTGTATCCTCATGTATATATCAGCTTATATCCCACTATATATTATATCACGTATATACGTGTATATTCATGAAAATTGATTTTTGGTATATTCATGAAAATCTATGTGTGTTATATACTGATATACATGATATATAATATGATATATGCATATACAATATGATATTAGTATATCATGCATTTTCTAGGTTTGATTTTTCATTCCAAACTAATCCAAATCATCTCTAATCTTATATTTTAAATATAGCCTCGTCCAGCAATTTTCAATCAATTGCTTTACTAAAAATTTACCAAAAACTATTAGTTATGTATTCTTGATGACTTGTTGCTAAGAAGGCAAATATAGTAGCTTTCAAAAAAAAGAAAAAAAGAAAACATATTTGTTTGAACTGCTTTTTGGAAAGAAATGAATTTTGGGTTTAACTTAACTCCAAACGCTAATTCAAAAAGTGAGAGGATTGTCCAAGTCATATTAAAGTGACCACACATTCCTTAAACCATCGATGTAGCACTCTTCACCCCCTCCGCCCCTCCTCCCACACCCTGACATCTGATGCATGGATAATTTTAATACGGGGAATCAATATCGAGAAACAAGAATTGGGATGAGTCTAACTTAACCTCAAAAGTTAGCTGATCAAGAGGTGAGAGTTACCCAAGTCTTATTATAGTGACCATTCATCCCTTAAACCACCAACGTGGGACTCTTCGCATTTTAAGATAATCTTTCCAAATAATAAAACAATTCTAACAAAGTTTTCAATAGAATATAAATTTTTCCAAAAGTTGTTAAAAAGTGGTTATCCTTTACATCAACTTTTTGTCATCAAGTTTTAACGTTTTCGTTACGTTTATCCTACTTTTCATCATCAACAATATCTCCACTATCTTTAGCTTTTCCATAATAATATAAGAAGAGGCGAAGCTAGTATTTGAATTTTAAATTTTAGAATAGCAATATCAAATATATATTTATATGTATTTAGCGATTTAAAAAAAAGTATAAATACAAAAATTGAACTAAAATTATCGATTCGACCAAACTTCAACTTCTAGCTTTCACACTCCTTAGAAATGAATATCGCATCTAACTGATGATTAAGATTGTTCAAGATCATATAATTAAACAGAATAAAAACTTGTTATTCAATACCAAAAGTTGATCGATGATTATATATACATGTGAAAAAATCATAGCATCTAATTTAAAATATTCAAATATTGTAACTGAATCCTAAACAAAAAAGAAAAACTTACCGAAATTTCATACATTTGGGGGCTAATTATATCCTATCCCGGAAGTTTACCCAATTAGAAAAATCCCGAATTCTTCATTACTCTCAGATACATTCCTTGGGTATTTTTGGAATTATTTTTAAATGGTAGGAAATATTAAAGATTATGGTATGTGATGTTGTGTATTTTAGAGATTATGACAGCTCAGCACCAACACTAATAACCAGTCAACTAAACTAACGAAATGAACAACAATTAAGTAATGAACCAGATTCATTGTGTGATACAACCAACTAATGGACCAGGTTCATTATGCGATGTACTTGAACATGGACCATATAATTATATCAAGATTTAGTTTCCTAGCGGCGAATTTCAAACTTGTCAACATTATTATAACCTATTTAACTCTTTTGCTTTCACATCTCTTGAGATAGAATTAAATTGCAAAAAAATGGAGTTGTTGAAAATTCAAAACTTTAATACTCTGAAATCACTTCTGTTACTACCATTATTTGTTGGATTTATGAGTGCTCAAGTTACACTTCCGTCTAAACAAGACGGATTCTGGTACAAGAACAGAATTGCCACAACAGAATCCATATTAATCGAGGCTTTCTTTGATCCTCTTTGCCCTGATAGTCGCGATTCATGGCCACCTCTCAAGCTAGCTCTCCAACACTATGGATCTCGTCTTTCTCTCGTTGTTCATCCGTTCCCTTTACCGTATGTTATGCTCATTTCTCACTTTTACTTTTCATTTTAAAGCTGTCTATAGTTTATTGATTGTATTGTTCTAATTTGCAGGTATCATGACAATGCATTTATTTCATCGCGAGCATTGCATATTAGCAATAACTTGAATACTTCTGCTACATACAGATTACTGGAATCTTTCTTTGATCACCAGGTATATATCTATTGTATGCTGTCTTATCCTGCCATACTATCAAGTAGGACTAAATTAGAAATATTTAGTCGTGGAATCAGCCACTGATGTTTGGTTCAGGGTAGACTGTCTACGTTACATCCCCTTGGGGTGCATCTATTATTCATATCCTGCTTCATGCATCAAGCTACCCTTTTTTCGATCTTTAAAAGAATCTAATAGAACACTAGACCATTGATTGTTCATCATTCATGACAAAACTAGAACTATGAAACAACATGAATCAGTTGAATTCACATTTTACACAGAGTAGTAAATATATCTGATTATTATGGTACTATACATATATTTATACAGAGTTTTGATTTTAATTGTGCTTGGTTGAGCAGGGCAAGTTTTATGGCAACGCGACTTTCAACTTGTCCAAAGCATCTGTTGTAGAAAAAATTGCAAAATTTACATCCAATGCAATTGGGCATTCGAATTATGCTGCTGTAAAGGCTGGATTTACTGACCCAAAAACTGATCATGAAACAAGAATTTCCTTCAAGGTATACTAATTAAGCTCAATTACCTTACACATTGTGTGTGTATCTTTCACCTATGCCAAAACTTACAGTTATGTATGTATATTTTGACAGTATGGTTGTGTGAAAGGTGTATATGGAACGCCCTTTTTCTTCGTTAACGGATTTCCTCTGCCTGATGCTGGCTCAGCATTGGACTATGAAGCATGGAGAAAAATCATTCATCCATTGTTGAAGAACTGACAATTTGCAGTTCTTGTGGTTCGACCTGCATATAGCAGGAGCTTAGTATATCGAGAAGTCCTACAGTAGTTGTATTTGTACTCTCATTCACCTGATGATTGAGCTAGAGAGACAGACTTTTATCTCTTGTGCTAACAAATATAATGAAAATAATTTATTGCTTCTATATATATATCATATGGTTATAGAAAAATAAAAATAATAATCTGATGGTAAATGTTATTTCTTTGTCTACCTTGATCAAGTATAAATGCTCTTGAACACAAAACGCTATGATGATAGGCATAAAAGCATGATTAGTTTCATAAATTTCACTGTACTGATCATAGTAAGCTTTTTCTCGCTATACAGAAATAGAGGTCTAGTACCCATTCACTTTCCACAATGACAAACTCCTAATTCACATCTAGATCTAGCCGTAAAATAACAAAAGAAAGATCTCAAGGCTCTGGGAAGATACCACTTCGAATTTTTCTTCCTTCAACATGGAACCAAAGGGCTCTAAGACACTTAAAAATATGGACTCTTTTAGTTTTTTTTGGGGTGATGGAGTATATATGAATAATCTACAAGGCTGTCTATGCAATATATAAGGTAGAGACCTCATTTTTTACTTTAGTATAAGAAAGATACAAAATTATATACATGAAGTTATTCACGATCATTTAAAATAAGATCAATGGACTTTGTAAGATAAATATAAAGTTTAAATCAAATCTATTGAATTCGATCAAATTCGTAGCTGACTCCCTACCCCTGCTTTGGTGTACATATAACATAATATGGTAGTAAATCAAGAATTATGATGCACTTGTCTCTACAAATATGATAAGAAAACGTATTTCAAATTTTACTGAACCCTAAGAAATAGTTTGTGAGGTAAGAATTGCTCCTAACTATATATATATAAGATCAAATATTCACATCTCACCCGATGTAGGACACTCAAAACTAATTTAATTTAAAATTAATTACACTAAACACTTCTATAATATCACTCAATTTTAGATATACACCCTATAATTTAAAATCAAACACTTAATACGAACATTAAAAATAAGTACTTATAAGCATTTTTTTAATTTTATCGAAATACTATAAAATTGTTTTAAAGCTATTTTGACCTCAAAACACCTAAATATTTGATTTTTAAAATACAAATATCTATCTAAGTCAGATTTTTAATGTAATTAACCATTTAAATTTAGGAAAAATTCCCTAAATACACGGCTTATTTTATCATATTCTCTAAAATTCGTTACCATTTGAAAAAATTACAAAAATCTCTAATCTCTTCTATTCTCGGATACATCACTTTACGTGATGTATCGGGATATTCAGTGATGTATCCGAAATCGAAATGTGATGTATCGGGACATTGAGAGATATATCTGAAATCAGAATGCGATGTATCGGAACGTTTTGAAATATATCTGAATTCCCCCAAATTTAAAGTATTTTTGTAATTTGGAAAAGAGTAAACATAGATGTAATTAGCTCTTTTAACCCTATGTGATTTGTGTAACCCATCATTTATTATGAACATTTACTTCCAATTATCTTTTGCATCAACATCATTATCACTGTAATGACCCGAAAGGTCATTTTTGGAAATTTTAAACTATTCGATAACTACAGTTATTTAATTGATGAGTAATTTAAATAATTAATTTATTTAGTTGATAATAATGGGTCAAGTCTGAAATTTATTTAAGATGTCATACCACTTGGCCCATATTAATTAAAATAAGTTAGTGGGGTTTATTTTAGGGGGAAAAAAAAAGAGAAAAGGAGAGAATAGCCAGAAGAACTTACCTGCGGCGGACATACAATTTGAAGAGGAATCATGGGTGCTTCAAGTAAGGAATTGTTATAATCATTACTTTTATAATACTTGAATAATTTTGTTTTGATTGGTTAATAGATACTAACACCAAAAGCAATTATATATAAAAATTAGAAGATATGTTAGATGACAGTGTTGGATTCGTTTAAGAGCTAGGTACTATAGGATTTTGTGGTAGTTACTTTAATATATAATTGTATTATAAGGATGTATGTATACTAAGGGAGTAGATACTTTATAATTTTAGGAAATACATGGCAGATTCGTTCTTTTTAGTTGTGATCTTTTTCTAATAAATAGTAGTACATTCCTTATTAAATGGGTTAAAGCTAGGATCTGGAAATCTCTATGCTTAATGTCCATATGTTTTCAAGGCAATGGTCCAGCAATTTTGCTCCTATAATTTGTTTACATGTTATAAATTTGGGGTCTACGATATGAGTAATTTAGTTTCAATAAAGTTTCAGTTATGTCCTTGTGGACATGGATTCAACTTTGGAGTGAGTTTTGGGATCTAGGCTAAAAGTATAGTAATATGGGTGTCTATAGACTTGTTTGCTTACGAATATTGTACATTTGAATAGATTGCATTGATTTGGAAGCCCAACGAAAGGGGAAGACTCAAGTCCTGAGGTGATTTGTTCAATTATTTGAGGCAAATGAATTTCTCAACATTTGTTAAGTGTATAGAATTCGTGTATTTCCTTGTGGTATGTGTTTGGGAGTAATGGGACTTGGTGATGGGTTGACTTGTCCATATTGAATAATTTTAATGATGAAAAAGGGGTAATAAAAGGCAATGTGATTAATTATTGGTGTGTGATGTGTTGAGAATGGTTTGAAAGGTTTATTGATTCATTGTTGGTGTTGTATCACGATTGTGTTATTATGAAGTGTGCATTTTTATGAAAATGGTCATCTCCTCATTATTTATGTGAACATGTTATTTGCATTGGTTCTGAGACATGGTTGTGACAAGTGTTATGTGAATTGAGAAAGAATAAGAAATTAAAGAGGATGTACCATTTCGAGGGACGTGTCGCGCGCCGCTACAGATATTATGATTCGAGGGACGTGTCGAGCGCCGCGACGGATACTATGATTCGAGGGTCGTGTCGCACGCCGCGACGAATTTTATTATCGAGGGACGTGTCGCACGCCGCGACGGATTTCATTATCGAGGGTCGTGTCGCACGCCGCGACGGATGCATGGGCAAATATGTCCCCCATGGGTCCCGGACTGAGAGACAGCGGGTGTGTATCGTTAAGTCAGACATGCATCACTATACTTGACATTGCATTGTGCATCTTTATCATTTGTGAACTTATGAGTACTTTTCTGTGGAACTTGTGATTGGTGAACTTTATCTTGTGTGTTGCTGATCTGTAATTATTGAAGTGATATGGTTGAACTATGTGCTATGTAAATTGTGAACGATTAGGTTGGGCTGGTTTTTATGCAGGTTGTAGTTGTGGAGGTTTGGTTGGGGTGTAAGGAGTACCCGTATTCCATACTCTTAGCTTGTGTTTAGAAGTTTGCTTGCTGAGTACCGTGTGGCTTGGTACTCACCCCTTGCTTCTACAATTTTTTGTAGGTTATGAGCCCGGATCTTCATGATACCCTCTCTTATTTTCTTGTCCGAGGCTTCCTATGGAGATTTGTGAGGTAGCTGATTGTCATCTCAGCAGACCTTCTTACTCCTTATTTATGATCTTGTTCTATTCTAGAAACAATGTCATTTGAGACTTATGTTTTCTTTCAAATCCATTGTAATACATTAGAGGCTTGTGCACGTGACAACCAGATTTTGGGGGTTTTAATAAGTTGACTTTGTATTCCGCATTATTATATGGTGTTAGTCTCTTTTTTCTAGTTTTACTTCCGCATTTATTGTATTAGTTGGGTTTTAGGCTGACTTGTCTTGGTGGGATAAGACGAGTGCCATCACGTCCATTTTTGGGTCGTGACAATCACCTTAAATATTTTTGTTTTTTTCACCTCTCTTAACAAATAAAATAGCCCAAAAATCTGAAACCAGATAGAATTACTATCTACTGCAACAAAATGGAGCTCTGGAAAATCCAGAACTTCAATCTTCTGAAATCAATTGTATTTCTGAATTTCATTTTGATTTTTATCATATCTGTGAATTCTCAGATTCCAGATGGATTCTGGTACAAGAACAGAATCGATATAGCAGAATCAATCTTAATCGAAGCTTTCCTAGATCCAGTTTGCCCTGACAGTAGAGATTCATGGCCGCCTCTCAAAAAAGCTCTCCATCACTACGGTTCTCATGTTTCTCTCGTTGTTCATACTTTCCCTTTGCCGTAAGTTTTATTGGAATTGTTTGGTGCTTGATTAGTAAATTAATTGCTATTTTGTGATTTTCATAACTAAATTATTGGGTTTTCTGTTTTTCATGGATTTTAGAGTAGAATTGCCCAATTGAATATGTGGTAAAATGTTTGGGCTAACTTGTTGAGAGGCGTGGTGGATGAATCTCTTTGGGTTCACTATGAGGTGTTCACTTTTTTTTACATGAATTATGTTAACTGTTTATCAAAAGACATTTCAACTATCAGTTGTTTGCTTTTTCTATCTGAATGATAGTTGAGATGATATGTCAGGTAGGAAAAGGGACAATTGATAGTTGAGGTGTGTTTTGATGAATAGTTGGTGATAGTTTAGGTAGGAGAAGTGAACACCTCATAGTTTAGGTAGGAAACTTGCAAAAATGTGATATTTCAGGTGTGTTTTTGACCGTTAGCTCCTTTGCAAAATGTTGATAGTAGAGATTTCTAAACCTATTTGGATACTCATAGGTAAATGTAGACAAATTAAATAGCTAAACTTAGTGCAGTGTTGTGAAATCTTTACTGCTGGTTTATTTGGTGAGTTACTAATTAATCTGTTAAATGGGGTAGCATCTCGTTATTGGGCTTGTCTAATTAAGTGTCATCTGAATCTTAAGACTCTGCAGTTAGTTGATCTAACTTCCATTAAACATACTAGTGTAGCTTATTCATAGCCATGTTTTTCTAAAAGGAAATCTCATCAAGCGTTATGATTTCTAGTATGAATGAAAATTGTTGATATGTGTAGGACATGACAATGTCATCTGGTTGAACATTTGGAATTTGAGTTATAATTGACATGTTTTGTTTTCGTTTGCTTGTCCTAATATATGTAGTTACCATGACAATGCATTTATTACCTCGCGCGCGTTGCACGTTGTCAATAAGTTGAATTCTTCTGCCACATACAGAGTACTGGAGGCTTTCTTTGATCAACAGGTAACAAGTGTTTTTTGGGATACAATCTACAAAAGCATAATACATAAACAGACACTCAAATTTGGACTTAGCTGACAATCAAGCACTCCAACTTTGAGAGTGCACATCTAGACACCTCAACGTGGTCTCAACTGGTATTAAACACTCCAACTCGTCTCTATTGTGTCTTGTGGACACCTGACGCTGACGTGACACAGAGATTTTGGAGGTGTTGTGATGATTATTTTGTAAGTTGGAGTGTTCAACTGACACGGTGGAGACGAGTTGAGGTGTCTAGATAAGCAAACTTAAAGTTGGAGTGTTTACTTGCCACCTAAGGTCAAGTTGAGTGTCTGTCTATATATCATGCCATCTGCAAATGTCATATATGATTGAAAAAACTTTACGAAACTTTAAAAACCTTACTACAAGGTAACCCTCAGATTATGGTTTGATGGATCTTTGTTTCTTTTAAAGAAATTGCAACAATCTGTTTTATTCATAGTCATCTCAGATAATGGCGCGAGATAATTGTTCTCTGTTTCTTTAAGTGGCCTTTAACTGTTAAAGTGTTCTCCAGAATCTGCCTAATGATCCCCTCTGGGGCTTACTGTGACTTGTGAGTCCGGGCAAGAACTAGACCACGATACAATTTATTGCACGTAGTCCTTATAAGAACCTAGTAAATCACTCCATGAAATGTGAAATTGCAACGATTGTTTATCATTCATGTAAAAACTAGAACTGTGCAAAAGCATGAGTTAGTTGAATTCACAAACTACAGAGTAGTGCTTATCAGATTATACGCCAAAAACAATATATTTGTTTTGGTTTTAATTGTGCCTGGTTGAACAGGACAAGTTTTATGGCCAAGCAACTTTCAACTTGTCCAAAGCATTTGTTGTAGATGAAGTTGCAAAATTTACATCCAATGCAATTGGGAATTCGAATTACGCTGCTATAAAGGCTGGATTTACGGACCCCAAAACTGATCAAGCAACAAGAATTTCCTTCAAGGTATGCTAATCAGGCTCAATTTCCCTATATAACATTGTGTGTACATATCTTTCACCGATATTGAAACTTACATTTGTGTATATGTATATTTTTTCACAGTATGGTTGTGTGAAAGGCGTATATGGAGCGCCTTTTTTCTTCTTAAACGGGTTTCCTCTACCTGATGCTGGCTCACCATTGGACTACAAAACATGGAGAGATGTCCTTGATCCATTGATTTCACCTGAAGAACAATTAAGAACTGAAGATTTGAATTTCTTGTGAATCACTGATCTTTTTAGTCTCCAATTGTATCTGTACTATTATCACCTAATGTTCTGAGCTAGAGAGACAAATTAAACTCAATAGTTCGTATGTTTAGAGATACAATGAAAGTTTATTGCCTATAGTATTGGTATATAATTTAAATCTTTCTTATATTATTAGTATTGAAAACACCTCTAAACTCCGCACGAATTATTAGTTTCATCCCTGAACTATTGACAGCCTTAAAACACCCCTTTACTTGACTAACTAAACTTAAATACACCTCCGATTTTGCAACATGAGTGAAATACAACCTTAATTTTCGCCAAGTTTAGGGGTGTTTCTAACACTTCTCTCTACCTAATTTTTATTAAGAGGTACATGCTCCTATCAGAGTTTGAGACCACTTGCAATGTCATGTGATAGATCATGGGTGTATTTAAGTTTAGTTAGTCAATTAGAAGAATATTTTTAATGGTTGTTAATAGTTCTATGAACTTCTATGAACCAAATAGATGCTCATCATGTATGTGAAAAGAGATTGAACAATATAAGATGTAGTTGTTTCACAAACTCAATGGTCATGAAACCAACTCTAGTTTTATTGGTGACAAAGTTATCAAAAAGAGGTTATTGGTTGTGTATGTATGATGTACCAAATGATTTTATTTGGTTTGCTTACCTCGAGAACCTTTTAAATTTATCAGTAAATTTCATTTAGATACTTAAACTATGGTTTATTTTAATTGAACACTTCAACACATAATAAAGTGTTCCTCTTTCGATTCAAATTTTGAAATTCTTCTTGCGTATATTCCCAATTGACCATTACGTAAATAAGTCAATCATTAAATTTGGATATAAAGTGTCCAATACTTTGTCATGTGTTTAGTTGGTCAATTGAAACAAGAGAACACATTAGCTTAAGTATCTAAATAAAATTTACTGACAAATTTAAAAAAAATTCCATGTATTAAGCTAAAAAAAGAAGTCAATTCTTGCTTAAACTAGGAGAGTTAAAAAGAAAGAAAAGTTATTTATTGTGTTGAGTGTCTTAAGAGGGAAAATATGGAAGCCTCAAATTGAATACCAGGTTGTTAATGTTTCCTCATTCTATGTAGGGGCATATTTAGGGGTTTTTTTTCGGATTCACGTGAATTTATGCTTTTTTTTCGAGATTATATATGATAGTGCTATAAAAAAAATTTAAAAAAATTTAAATATAGATGTGTGAACCCTCGAAGTATCATATAATGCGTTGATGATTGAGTGCATCTCTCTAAGCGAGGTTAAAAATCTAAATCTTATAACTATCTTTTTTTTCTTCTAAAATTGAATAACACCTCTCTAGACTCTAAGTGGTTATTCGTATCACTTTAGGCGTTTTAATTAATATTTTTTTCTTCCTTTTTTTTTTGTAGCACCAAATGTGTATATTAAAACGAGTAGCACTAAATGATGATATAGCATACGATTAATGAATTTAATCGATCTCAATACTTTCAATAAAAAAAATTAGACATATAATTTTAAAAGTTTAACAAATTTAATGATAAGAACCTAAAGATCAAATCAAACTAATTTATAACTTAGATCTATCTTTTTATAATAAGACATTCATCCTCTCGAGATTCTGAATATGGCTTAATTCTATGATGTAGCTTTAAAGGTGCCTAAAGATATTGGTGGGGCAAATTCTTATTAAGAAGGAACATTACTGGGCATATTCCATAAAAAAAGAAGAAGACAGAATCAGGAATGTGGTGGCATTTATATTTGTTGTTTTGATTTAATACGAAATTTAAGAAAATGGAGAAGATTTTTAAATTTTTTGTGATTTTAAATTAAAGATATATAGAATGTGTCAAAATGTTCTTTAATCTTGTGGTCTTAAATATGTCATATTGTTAAAAGTTAAAATTTTAAAAATTATCTATTTTACTAAACGGATTAAAAAAATATAAGACAAACAAATTAAAACATAGATAGTATTGTCAATATAACACATCGTGGATTGTTTAACCTTTTGCGTTCAATACAACTTTGCCTTGTCCATCAATCTCATCACTTTTTTTTATTCGATATCTGGCTTTTTTTATTGAAGTCTAATTAATCCAAATTTGTGTTGCAAGGATTCCACTTAAGGGAAAACGTTCTCTATCAACATTTTTTCATATTCTGAACTCAAATTTGAGTCCTCTAATTTACAAAGGAGCAACTTCATCGACTGCACTACGTCTTTTGATGATCACCACTTTATTTGTATGCCTTGTCATTTGGCAATATAATGTCACAACTTTTTTGTTTTAAAAAAATGAATTGGGGTAACTAATGCTTTTACTTTCTTCTTTACTTTTTGGTTTTTTTCGAAATAAATTTTGTTCTGTTTGATTTTTTTCCCCTAATTTTGAGAAGCATAGTTGACAGATTATAAGACACAAAAGGTGAAGGAGTATGGTCTGCCATATCACTAGAAAGAACAAATCAAGAAGTGGTGGTTGGGCTAAGGCCCCACCACTAGTGGTGGTTCAATCACTTTGGTATCTGTAATACATAAACGTGTTATTTAATTTGAGTTCAACTAATATATGTGTTCTCTAATTTTGAGTGTGCACAAATAGATACTTAAAATTGTATAGAGTAGAATAAGTAGACACATGAGCGTCCTATGTGACAATTTCACATCTTCCGTGGCATTCTATGAATCTATGTGTATTATGTCACGTAGGATACGTGTGTTTACTTGTTCAATTTTATATATATTTGTCAACTTGTGCACATCCAAAGTTGAATAAGTAGACGCATCACGCATGTATCCTACGTGATACTTTCACATCCTATGTGTACGTTCTTACTTACCTTCACTATTCCAACATGAATCAAACCCTCAATCTATCAACTGATGGACAAAGATGTTCAACAACTTCAGCAAGACTCACTTATCTAAATTATAAATCTTCATTTTTCGTTTTATGTCTTATTAGTGTCAACACATCTACACGAATCATCACTTTAGCCTTAACTAGAAATTTCAAATTTGAATTCTGAAATTTGTTTTTTATTTTTTATTTTTTAAATAAAAAGTGTTTTCTCTACATGGGTCCTAACTAGTCAAGCCACTATGTTATGGATACCAAAAAAATTTAAAAATCACTATCAAAAATGAAAAACCAAGAAATTGGACAATTGAGTTCTTACTCAATTTCCAAACTTCTTCCAAAAGGAATAAAAGTTTAACATAGTAAACGATGAAGAGAAGACTTGAAAAGAAATTGAACGACAAAGAGAAGACTAAAAAGGAAAAAATAAAAATAAAAAACAAGAAAGTATAGGAAAAGTTAGATATAGAAAAACAAAAACAGGCTAACACCTAATAATTATTTTTAAAAAACAAATAGTGGAAAATACATGGTAATTGACATTTTGACTTCCATACTAGCTTTTAGACTAATAGATTAATCCATATAATTAAACGCATGAGTTTAACTTATAGTATATAATGATGGGTTCTTGATATGTTATATATATTTAATAAATAATAATAATAATAATAAATATATTAAAATTTAGTAAAAATTGGACAAGATGAATTTTGACCCATTTTTTAATTCATTTCAAACCCAAATTATTTTTTTTAACGAATTATTAACATGCCCATTTAACTCAATTCTTTTTGACCTATTCAAATTCAGTTCAACCGATCATTTACGACTTTTTTACTCTATTGAAAAGTGCAGCGACAATAAAAAGAAGTACATGATTAAAAGTGGCCGCAAAGCTACTAGAAAGACAGAAGCCAATTAAAAGTAGATTAAATGAATTTGAACACAAGAAAATGGAACACAATTAAAATAATCTATCTCTATCTATAATTAATGTGAAGATAAAGATCAATCCTAAATCCTACTCAAGAAATTCAACCTTACTTATATTCAAGAAATAATATTAATTGCTGGCAATTTATATGATACGTATGCTTTTCTGACAAATATTTAATGATACTATCAATATTTTATCATGCTAATTAGATTTTACTCAATTATTTAAGAAAAAATCGATAAAGATTTTATAAAATGAAAGTATATATATATAACTCAAAAAGAATACCGTCATTTAAATAAAGAAAGTACACATCAATGTATATTTGACTTTAGTAGTTATTTATCTCATAATTAAAGAGTTTGAACCACTTTGATTATGTAATGACCCGGAAGGTCTTTTTTGGAAATTTTCATAAAATTTTTGTTTTATCCCTCCCGATAATTGACCCGAGTCATATTTGATCAGTCGGGAAAGTTGATTTGAGAATTTTAAACTATTAATTTAACTATAGTTAATTAATTAACAGGTAATTTTTAGATAATTACTTTAGTTTATGACTAATGGGCTAAATCCGTAAATTATTTAATTATTTAATACCTTACTTGGCCATGTATAACACTGAATTTAAGTAGAAAGGGTTTAACAAATTAGAGAATAACATCAAAAGATTTATAACTTCGTAGTGGTCTTCAAATAAGTTGGCTTTGGCTTTAATTACTTTTGTATTAATTATCACATTATGATTTAAGTTTTGATATATTGAGATAGGTAATTAAATATTAGGTGTATTGTATTACATGAATACCATTAGAATTATGATATGGGAGAACTTGGAACTTAACCCTAGGCTTGAAAATTGGAAAATATGAGAGTTGCACATGTTAATTGGCATCAAGATTAGGAACATGATTATAGATTTAAGTGAGTTTGTGGGTTTAGACAAGACACATAGCAATATGGATGTTGTTAGTTTCGAAAGCTTATTGTGATTATTTATTTGAATAGATTGCATTGATTTGGAAGCCCAACGAAAGGGGAAGACTCAAGTCCTGAGGTGATTTGTTCAATTATTTGAGGCAAGTGAATTTCTCAACCTTTGTTAAGTGTATATAATTCGTGTATTTCCTTGTGGTATGTGTTGGGGAGTAATGGGACTTGGTGATGGGTTGACTTGTCCATATTGAATAATTTTAATGATGAAAAAGGGGTAATAAAAGGCAATATGATTAATTATTGGTGTGTGATGTGTTGAGAATGGTTTGAAAGGTTTATTGATTCATTGTTGGTGTTGTATCACGATTGTGTTGTTATGAAGTGTGCATTTTTATGAAAATGGTCATCTCCTCATTATTTATGTGAGCATGTTATTTGCATTGGTTCTGAGATATGGTTGTAACAAGTGTTATGTGAATTGAGAAAAAATAAGAAATTAAAGAGGATGTACCATTTCAAATAACAACTACATTTATATATATTTATAGTTTACGTTCATGGCATATGGCGGAAATATCATCCTATTTTGTTGAGTGCGCTAATAAAATTCTAAGTTGAAACTTATATATATGAAATAAAAGCTACATATATAAGGTGTAGATCAGAATGTGATGCTTACATATTTAATCTAAGTAGACTACTAAAACATGTTTAAAGTGTGTTTTGGGGGGTTAACACCATAAATTACTATTGTAAGGCGACGACTTGCTGAGACGATCATGAAGATGGCCGAGTAATAGTGCCAATATCATTCATTATAAAAATGAGTTACGTAGTAAAAAGAATTAGATCCGCACGTAAAGAATGCTCTTGGTGGGGGTGGGCATGGTATGGTACGGTATGGTATTTGAAAATTTCGATACCGTAATTTCGATATTCAGTTTTTAAAATATTATACCATTACCATACCAATTTAGTTCGGTATGGTTTGAAATTTTGAAGTTCGGTTTCGGTATTCTACGGTATGATAAATCGGTAACCATAGTTTGTTCAACTTCGACTAATATATACTCGTATAATAGAGTATTATGACTTCGACAATTAAAAAAGGTCTCAATTGTATCATACTAACACATTACACATGTAGAAATATATATTCATAAGAAAGTACAAATAACTATTTTTTTAATCAATTGCATTTAAATCAAAATAGAGTAGTCAAAATTTCAACTTCTACACATTTAGTTTATACTAATGCTAGGTTACATATTTGTTAGTATATATATATATATATATATATATATGTTATTTATGTAATTATATACTTTAGAATGGTATTCGATATTTTGGTATTTTATTTCTAAATATTAAATACCGTGTCGAATACCAAAAAAAATTAAAATGTATACCATATACCATACCAAATACCATAATATCAAAATAACGAAATTAAAAATTTCAATATAATATGGTAATTCAATATATACCGTACCATGCCCACCCCTAGCTCTTGGCATGCATCTTGATTAAAGATGAAAGCAACTCCTCAACAACCTTAATTACTTTTAAATTTAGTTTCATGATTGAAACTAAATATGATTTAGCTCAATTATTTGTGTTGTGATTTGTTAACTTTCTGACATTCACATGGCAAGTCATGGGAAGTACCAATATAAAATGATAGACCCATTAATCAATCATATTGTAACAGTCTTTTCAAAAGCCACTTTTTTGTAGCAATATTAGTGGATGGTAACGTCACCTCATGGGGTTCATAAAGTTACTAGGCGTAATCTCATTAGTTTAGGAGCTAATTATTTAGATATATTTTAATTTTCAATATTATGTATCTTATTAGATTTTGTTGTGTCCAGATACATCCAGACATATGTATCTGGGATACATGAGTTAAAATTAAGTATAATTTATTCTAGATATATTGTATCCAAGTGAATTCGTATGTATTTGGGATACATAACAAATCTCGCTCGCCTTCCTTGCTCTCTCCCATGTATCTGAGATACCTACGAATCCCGCTCGCCTCTATCTCTATTTTTGTGTATCTGGTAGCAAAAATACATGTATCTGTGTATTTTTCTCAATATATGATAGGAACTTAATTAGTGGTAATATATGTAATATTCGTGAAATATGTCTAATTATATAGTTTTTCCAAAGTTTTCTCCCTTCCAATTGCAGCGTATTTTACATCAGTTAATAAAATTATATAAATATAAATAGTTTTTATGATTATAAAAGTATTCAGATTATTTTAAAGATAATCAATTATAATAAAATGGAGGACGATTAAAAGAATATTCAATAGTAATTATTGATGTTGATACCTTATTCGATAATCGTATAAATTGAATGAATTAAAGCATAGCATTGTATCTATCCTTTTTTTTGTTGTTGTTGATATACTTTCTTTATACATAATACATGATAGAATAAATTTTTACAGCATGCAAAGTAATTTTTTTTAAAAAAAATACATCAAAGATATAGAATTTTTAAAAAAAAAAATAACATCAAAGATATAGAATAAATTTTAATTAAATAAACATTGAGACTAACATATAATGATTGAAAATCAACTTATCTCTTTCCATAATTTTTGCCTTCATCCTCACCTTACAGTCCGATTGAATTATTAAGAGAATAAATTACTCACATGTTAATCAATTAGCAAAAGCAGTAATAGATAGGGATGGTAGGAGGTCTTGGGTTCGAGTAGATGGTGCAGTGGTGAGACTGTTTTACCCTTGATTAGAAGTTTCGAATTCGAGTCCTGAATATGAAGAAAGTCTTGTTGGGAATGTCATTTCCAAATAGATCCTGCAATAAGCGAACTAGATTTAGTCAGGGCTCCAATACAGACTCCGACCACAAATTAAATAACTTTATGCCTCCAAAGTCATGAACTGACTACAGATTAATTGTAGGTTGGCAGCACAATGCAATTCGGCCAAATTTCTTTTGTAAAGAAAAAAAAAACCTATGATTTGACTATTAAAAAAAAAGGAAAAAGAAAATCTACCAACATTAATTCTCGGCCAAACATTTAACGAATTTTTTTCAAATAATAAATTCAGAAAAATTGTAAATGATAATTTTGTCTATTGTAATCTGTAGAGTATTTTTAACGAAGGACAAAATGGACCATAACCGATGGATATTATTTAAATACAATTTTATTTTTTTTAGATATTCATATCAAATTTTTTATTTCCATAATATTAATGATGATTACCATAAAATATTTTAATATTATATTTTTTATATATAATATGTTTCTTACAAAATATTATTACATAATAATATTTGAGTATGACTGTTATAAAAGGTAATACAAAGAGTAAATTACTATAATAAATGTCGTTGTTACAGATAGAATTTATGTTATTACATGGAAGTAAAATATAACATAAAAAATCAATTCTTGAGAAAACCAAGTTTGTTATAATAAAATATTCTTATAACGGATGACTATTATAACGAGATTTGACTGTATAAGATAAGAAAAGTGACTATACTAATTTGATTGAATTCAAAATTCAAAATTCAAAAAAAAAATGATCTTTTCAACTTGTGATCTAAAATAAGATAAGTTAAAAGAAATTTTTATGGTTAGAAATCATTAAATATGAAGTTTGGAGGTAAATCATTATAGTAACAAATATATAAATGTTGTAAAATATAAGCATTATACTACAAGAAATATAGACAAAAGATATCAGAAGTAGAATGTAGATATCATCTTATTCAAATATCTTCAAGTCTCTCGTATGTGTCTTGTGTCTCTTACAATGGTGAATGAACAACCCTATTTATAGGTTGAGAAATCTCCTCAATAGTCACCATATTAAGTGTCATAATAAATAGATACATTCTTATCCAAAAATGGTTCATAGAACCTAGGGAATACACATACATGAATGTAAGTAGTTCATGTATTGAGAATATGGACAATCCACTAATTCAATGAATGAATTTATAACACTCCCCATTGGATGTCCATAGATAATGTGTCTCGTTAAAACCTTACTAGGTAAAACCCGATGGGAAAAAGCCTAGTGAAGGAAAAAGAGTACACACATCTCATAATACGCTTTGAGTGCTGCCTCGTTAAAAACCTTACCAGGAAAACCCAATTGGGACAAAACCATGATTAAGGAAAATAGTACAGCGCGTATTTCACTCCCCCTAATGAAAGCTTTACTTGATATCGCGGAGATGATGCATTTCAATCTCATATCTCAACTTCTCAAATGTTGACATTGGCAATGCCTTAATAAATAATTCTGCAAGATCATCACTTGAAGAGATCCGTTGAACTTGTATCTCACTGTTTTGTTGAAGGTTATATGTAAAGAAGAACTTTGATGAAAAATACTTTGTCCAGTCTCCTTTGATGTATCCTTCCTTCAATCGAGCTATACATGCAGCATTATCTTCATACATGATGGCTGTAATATCTCTTTTCAAAGAAAAATCACACAGTTGTCGGCATCTGCGTAATCAGTAATCTGTATGTGCACCAATTGCACTAATACATGATATTTTTCAATTATTTTCATGAGATCGAAATTGATCTTTCTTTATGTAAAGTAATCTCATAACCATTGGGGTACTCAATGGAGTTACTTTAAGACCTTTTAAATCCTTCAAGGATTTTCATATAACTTTTATCGTCTAGCTAGACATGACAATCATTCATTACATATATTCAAGCATTTCATCTATTGCCAGACTGAAATAAGCTTCATTGCATCCACCACAAGAGAATATATCTCCATTTAATAATGTCAGGACTTTTGCGAAAACCCTTTATGCCCCAAGGCACAAATCATACTTTATATCTTACGGTTATACTTTCGCATAATGATTCATTTGTACCCCACTGACATTATATCTATGGACTATAAGTCCAAAAACATCACTTTTCTAAGTGAAACATAATATACTTGAATTGTGCATTTCATTTGGCCAATCATTTATCTGTCCACACTATATGATAGATTCAAATTCATGATCCTCGTCATCATCTGTTGCATTGAGCGATACTTTATATCAAAGATACCGTCAACGGTCATTTGACTCGATTCCAATACGACATAACTTATCGAGATCTCTTCATATTCATCATTTCAGGTACCTGAACCTTTGCCAAGGTTTTATGAAGTGTTATGTCATCGTGCTTCTTTAAAGCACTTGCCTCATTATTATGACCATCTTGATCATTTGCTCCTCTCCTACCTCAAGGAGTTTTTCATTTGGAATCGATTGGTCTATCACGCTTCAGGTGTACCATAGACTCTGTCCTTCAAGGACTTCTCATTGGAGCATTTGCAGCTGAATTATAACATAAGGTCAGCAAATTCATCTGGCAATTTGCATCATTATGCAAATGAATTATCTCTTGAACTTCAAGTTCACATTTTTAACGAGGATCTAGATAACTCGTTTCATAATTTTCAACTGCCAATCATCTCTCCCCCTAATATTAGAAAATCTAACATTCACTTCAACCTCATTTGGGGATCCATCTTTGTGCGTGGTGGAGCAATTAAATCAGATATCACACATTCAAACTTTAGATTGAAATTACTTGATTCCTGACCCTGAACCAATTATGATGGGGAAACCTTGTTGGCTTGATGCATACATGTGTTGCTATATGTTAAACAAATTCATCTCATACCAAATTTTATTTGGGAGTTTTGTTCTCATACCCATGGTTTAGCTATAATTGGAGGCATACAATTTCCGTTAAACCAACCAGCATTATCAACAAAATTTCATAGTTTGGAACTGTGTTCTTAATTTAACAATTCGAGCAAACAACCTTACAAAAACCAATTTGTAAGTTGACAACAAAGCACATGTGACCATCCCATGGATGCAACTCTCATATAGTTGCAAACGGTCCACATGGCAGTGAACGGATCCATATTCACCTTTTTATATGTTCCAAAACCTCAGGAAGTACAATCTCAACCTTAGCTGGTATAATGATACATTAATCATTTTATTATGAGAACAAGCAACACAAGAGAATTCTTGAAGAATCTTTTATTTCTTCATCATATAAGTCAGGTGAATTCTCAATTACTTTAGCATCACAATGGAATCAGAATGGCCAACCGGTCATGCCAATTAATATTTATTTTTCTCAAACCTCCCGTAGAGGTGAGTTGTGACATATATCCACCCATAATGATTTGATCATATCTTGACCCATTCTCTTTCAGAATGGTCTAGCATTCACGATGCTTATTACAAGTCACATTCTCTTCAATGAATGGACTAATCATTTATATGTGCTTTATAAATTTGCATTATAAGCACATTGTCATGCCTTTAAAATTTATCATTTTTGCATGACCCACCTCAACATCACTCTGAAAGGTCAAATGTACCACCACTTTATCTTCCTTTATTTTGATGGAGGATTTTTATAAATTTATCAAATTATTATATCGCACAATGACCACGGGTCCAATGACATTTCATATCATTATGATGATAAAAATTACCTTCACATTTTGAAGGACTATTTGGAGAAACCAAAATGATGACTTTTATAATTTTTTCCATCCACGCCCTTATCCATGCATTCAATCACTTGTCTTCTTTCAAACTTATTATTCACTGCTATCACATTCATATGATATAATGGAGCAATTGGGCGGATTTCAAATTTATCATGTACTGCTACCACATTCGCATCAAGGAATGGAGCAAATTTAATGGGACAAATTTCATCACTATGGTGCATTGAGACTCAAACTCAATGTCTTATCCATATAAGGCGTGTTAGACCATAACTCTATGGGACTTGAATCCAATCCTTATCATCATGTTGCATCAAAATTCAAATTGATGTCTTACCCTCTTGGTGCGATAGAACTTGAATTTATCGTCTTACCCTCAAACATTTTTCATTAAGGTGCATCCGGACTTTAACATGATGTCTTACCCTCAACCAACGGTATAATAGACCGAAGTACAACATGACTCACGTTTTGAATCTTTCAAAATAAGCAAAATAATTTTCAAACTCATCTTACTAAAACTTTATACCTTCTTCCATTTTAAGGAATTTTGTGGAGCAGAGAATATTCAACCAGTAGTAGTATATGCTTTTGGTTCCTGGTCAATGTTAGTGACCGAACACTATCATATTCTAAATCATAAAAAGATTTTAGAAAATACATACCTGATTTTATTCATATAATACCTTGATTATATTGCAGTAGTTATCATTTTTCATTCTTGATTCTCATAACAAGACCAACCAAAACATGAGTTAAAGAAACACTAAAACTCAATCTCAATTGGCTAGAGTCTCGTGCTGATAACGTGTTGTAAAATATAAGCATTATACTACAAGAAATATAGACGAAAGATATGGGAAGTATAATGTAGAGATCATCTTATTAAAATATCTTCAAGCCTCTCATCTGTGTCTTGTGTCTCTTACAATGGTGAATGAACAACCCTATTTATAGGTTGAGAAATCTCCCCAAAAGTCACCATATTAAGTGTCATAATAAATAGATATATTCTTATCCAAAATGGTTCATAGAACCTATGGAATACACATACATGAATGTAAGTAATTCATGTATTGAGAATATGGACAGTCCACTAATTCAATGAATGAATTTATAACAATAAACATGTTTTTTTTCATTTAAAGGACGAAAGAAAAAGACAGAAGAAAATATAATTGATATGTACCAATCTTTTACTCGGTTTCGTGGACCCCTCACTACATAACTCTAAAAGTGGGATTAATATATCTACTTTGAATCATTCCATTTTGGCTTTACTACTTTACTTGAATATTTATCAAATAAAAAAAGACTATAGTATAGTATTATTGCAGCTCAATATATAGGAATGTCCCTCAAAGTTAAGTATTCAAATATTTCAGTTGAGAACTATACATTAAAAAAAAAATAGAGCAGGAATAATATAATTTAGCCAAATTAACCATGGAGATAAATGAGGATATTGTCATAGTTGGTGCTGGAATTGGTGGGCTTGCTACTTCTTTGGGACTTCACAGGTATACAAAAATCATACTAAAAAGGGTAATCTTGTACTAGAAAATATTATAAACTTCTCATACTGTGATAATTATCGAAATATATATGGTATAATATTTAAGATCGCAAATTCTAATGTTACGTTTAGTACGTACGTACTAAAAATCTTACTTTCTTGAATTATATATATGATCAAATAATAGACATAAAAAGGGAGCCATGTGTTATTTTAGGGCATTGCTCCGATGTTTTTTATAAGGATTTAAGATATATACAATGACAGTACGTAGATTTATCATGTTATATAGATTAATTACTTCTTGTTTATTAGGGATTATCAATCAATATGTGTTAAATAAAATTTTAATTATCTTTTAAGTGATTTGATAGTGTAAATCGTTCATTTAGGTTTGGAGTAAAGAGCATAGTGTTGGAATCATCAGATTCTTTAAGAACATCAGGATTTGCACTTGCTTTGTGGACCAATGCCTGGAGGGCATTGGATGCTCTTGGTGTTGGAGACTCCCTTAGGCAACGTTCTCTACACTTTACTCGGTAAGTTTATCCGTTTTGAAGTTCGATTAATTTAGATTTTAGCTTACTTTCACGTATTGGAAATTTCATCGTCACTTATTAACAAAAAGATTTTTCACATGTTTAACTCACGAATAAAAGAAACAAAGAAGCAAGTCTTCCCCCACTTAAGGGAACCATTAAGTAAATACAAAAAAAAAATTGAACAAATAGAAATGAGCCCTCTCAAAGAATTTAAACATTTAAATGATATAATCACACACTTCAACAACAAATTATTTTTACGATTATCAAATTCGCATTATATCTGGCTCGAAATTGATGAATTTTTTTCTTGTATAGATTTCAAGCATTTTCAGCAGATTCAGGCTTGCCTACTGCTGAAATTTCCCTAGAGGCAGATAACAAACCGTAAGCTACCTATAATCCATTTCTGTTTCGATACTTTTTTCTTTTTAATTCGTATTAGAAAAAATAAAATATTTTTAAATTTAAAAATACTTAATTTTTATATATTATAATCACACAAAGTCACAAATTTTAAAGAATTATATTTTCGATTATGAATTTCAAGAATTTCGTATCGATTTATATTATGTCACGTAAAATTGAACAATAATATAGTAACTAATATATATATATTTTTGTCATAACTCTTATTACAGAATTGATTATGAAAGCCGTTGTATAAAAAGGCAAGAGATAGTGGAGACTTTAGAAAAAGAATTGCCTCCAGGAACTATTAAATATTCATCTTGTGTAATTTCCATTCAACAATCTGGACTATACAAATTGGTACATCTTGCCGACAAAACTGTTCTTCGAACCAAGGTAAATATTTTTTTTTATATCGATAGCGTAAATAATTGTTATATTATAGTATTAAATTGATCGATAATAACATATAAATGGTCTTCGTATCAAGTCTCACATATTACAGCAATACAACATACACAATGTAATCCCACGTAGAGGAATCTGAAAAGGTAGAGTATTGTATGCAGTAATGCAAATCTTACCTCTACTTCAGAAGTGAGGTAAAAAATTTTTATTTCAAACAGACCTCCGACTCATTAAGTTTCACATTGTGATGATCTCTCTCTCTATATATATATAATAATAATAATAATAATAATTACGATTAGTGCAATTTAAGTGCACACACTCTTCACAAAGACATATGAGGGGCAATTTTTCAATCACCTCAATTTTCGCTTTATCAACCTCAATACCTTTGCTAGAGATCTGGTGACCCAGAGTTATATCTTCTTTCACTATAAAATGACATTTCTCTCAGTTAAGCACCAAATTGAAGTCTTCACATCTTTTCAATTGTTGAGCAATCTATCAAATAGACCAAACAGTTATCAAAAGAATCACCTACCACAAAAAAATTATCCATGAATATCTCAATCGTGTCCTCCATCATGTCTGATAATATTTATAGTCATTTTTTTTTAGTTGACTTGATGACAAATTAATTAGATTTTTTTCACATCATCAATATATAGAAGCTCAACTTTTAAAAAAAAAAATCTTATGTGAATGTCCCATGCATGAAACCTTAACCTAAAGAAACTCAAATTAATAGTAGAAAATCAGGGACGGAGTTAGAAATTTAGTTACAGATTTGGTATATATAATTCTATAGCTTTAGTTAAAACTTTGTATTTGTATTAAAAGTTCACTTGATCAAGGACTCACTAATTAAGTTGTGATCTTTTTGGTATAACAAAATTCATAAATTCAAAATTCTGATCGCACGCTGAATTATTAGGTGTTGATAGGATGTGATGGTGTGAACTCAGTGGTGGCTAAGTGGATGGGCCTTCCAAAACCAGTTGATGCAAATCGTTCAGCAATTAGAGGATATGTTGAGTACCCAAAAGCCCATGGATTTGAGCCCAAATTTTGTGCTTATTTTGGTGGTGGAGTTCGTATTGGTTTTCTTCCTTGTGATCACAAAAGTTTGTATTGGTTTTGCACTTTTACTCCATCTGCCCTAGATTGTAAGTCTTCTTCTTTCTATGTATATCTTTACTAGATGTAGGAGTCCGTATCATCACGAGTCCAATATATATCGATTTTTCTGTCTAATTTATATGATATTGATGAAATTTGGGGAGTCAACCATCATAGAAAAATTGTTTGAGTCGTAGTTTAGACGTAATGGCATGCTATAATCATAGAAATGTTATGACATGTTCCTTCTGTCTTGTTTTATGTGTCACACAGTTGTATTCTCTTTTTTAGTTTGTTACGAAAAAAGGATGTCGCTTTTTTATATTTTTAAATAAGTTAATTTTAAACTTTCTATTTACCTTTAATGAGACCATGACTATGACGTGTTTAAATCACATTTTTCAAATGTCCTTTTTGTCCCTCTTAAACTTCATGTTGAATCGGACCGTGTCAGATAAATTGGGACAAAGGTCTAAGGCTATGCAAAAAATCTTTCTTCTTTCAAAATTTCATTCTCAATTAAACATGAATATGTTGAATGTACCTTTTCCTTTTTCTTTTTTGTTTTTTTATATGAGTTTTACTAATTAATTATTTGCCTTTGAATTGCATGTATATCTTAGATGATGAAAAAATTGAAGGAAGTCCAACAAAAATGAAGCAATTTGTGCTAAGTTTGGCAAGCAATGTGTCAAAAGAAGCCTACAATATCCTTGAAAAAACCTCACTAGATAGCCTATATTGTGCAAAACTAAAATTAAGAGCCCCATGGAACATTTTAATGAAAGAAAATATTGTCAAAAATAACACTTGTTTAGTGGGTGATGCTCTTCATCCAATGACACCTGATATTGGTCAAGGTGGATGTTCAACATTAGAAGATAGTGTTGTTCTTGCAAGATGCATCTCAGAGGTTATTTTTGCAAAAAATTTAGAAGAGGCTATTGTTGCAAAAAATTTAGAAGAGGCTAAATTGTGCAAAAGAATTGAAGTTGGTTTGGAGAAATATGCAAAAGAGAGAAAATGGAGGATTTTTAACCTTATTAGTACTTCATATTTGGTTGGTTTAGCACAAGAAAGTAATGGGAAAGTGATTAGTTACTTGAGGGAGAAATTTTTGGCTCAATTTACTATTGAGACTATGGTGAAAATGGGTGATTTTGATTGTGGGAAATTATTGACATAATCTTCAATTTGTTGAAGTGAAGTACTTATGGTGATTTGCTTGTTGATTTTATGATCAATGAGAAATAATAATTCGATCAAAGGTGATTCTATTACAGAAATAGCGTCAGGGACATCTGTTACTATTTTCTGTCCAATTAATATCGCCTACAAAAAATATCAAAATAGATTATTGTAAGAAATTATCAAGGTTACGTTCTATTATGAATTAAGTTATATTGTTTGGTTAACAAGTAGCATTAGAATTAAGGTTGCATTTGTTGTCATTGTATCATATATGTAAGTGGTTAATTTCTCAATTGTTATTACTCTTTTCGTTTCAATTTTAGTGTTTTGAGGTTTTAATTGGATGCTCAGATTTTTTCATATGATATCACCTGGCGTAGACATTTATTTAGAATTATAGCCAAATTAAGAAGATAATCATATTAACTTCTAATTGTATGATTGATATTAGTTGGTTGATCGTGCGTTTTGATGATTGCTCTCAAGTTAATTGTTTCCTTAATATATAGCATGTGTGTAGGAGATAATTAAGAAAGATAGTTTCTACACTTTATTAATTAAATAATTATATGAAAAAATTATAATTTATTTCAATCTTAACAACTATGAACCGTACATATGACACTATAATAAAATAGACATTAGTGTCAATAGATTTTTCTTTTAGCAACAACATTTATTGCTGTAAAAATATTTAGCAGCAATTGAGTTAATGTCATTACATTCAGATTCGTTAAAACTTTTAGCAACATTTATATAAAGTTCTAATTATAAATATTTATATTTATTATTACCACAAAATATAATATAACAACAATTATATCATCATAACTCACATGGGAGGAAGTAGGAGTTAATTTGCTAAGCGGCAATATCATTACATTAAAAGTTACTTTGTAATTATTTCCTCTTCTTTTCAAAACGGAAATAAGGATAATCTCAATCTATTTTTTTTTAAAAAAAAAATCATTGAATCAAATCGGATTGATCCACATGGATGACCCATTACCCAAGACTTACGATCGAATCAAATCGGTCCACATGGTACCACTTTTCCATGCATACGGTCTTTGATTTAAGATAAAATAAAGTAGGCAGGAATCATAACTCACATGGGAGGAAGTAAGAGTTAATTTGCTAAGCTTATTATTGAAGTTATTATAATATTCTTTCAAAAAAAAAAACATTTAAATTGGGACATCAACTAGTTAACGGTTTACCAACTTCTAATATCGAATATATACGCAAAATATTGCATGTTGAAATTACTCTAAGGGGTATTTTCAAATACTTTTCTAAAAAAAAAAGAAAATAAAAAATATTACCACGAAAATACTAGAATTCCTTATTTAAAATTGAAGTAATAAATCCCAAATTTATTTTCATGTAATTCTTACAAATAACGTTATTTTATTGTTGATAGTTACGATATGTGATAACAATTCAATTATGTTTGTCTAATAAAGCGTATATGACTAAAGTTTAATTATTTTTTTTCCTAAACTTCAATAATATGTAACTGAATTTAGTCATATTTATGTGAGCTTTAGCAATTTCTATGTGAAGCTTATGTACATACTTCAACCGTTTGGACACAAATATTTGAACTTCGACATAATATTTGAAATTAGATTAAATAGCGGTATTCAAATAAAATATTTGGAAATCTTTTACAAAATTTTAGGGAAATGAAATGACCAAGACTTTATAAGTCTTTTTAAAAACCTTACACAATTGACGAGGGATAAGTGAACTCTTTAATATCTTTTTTACACGGGTAACTCCGTTCTTGGATTTATATATATATATGAATTGAAAATCATTTTGTTTTTATTTATTTATTCTTTTCTTTTTTGTTTATATTACTCCTCTTTTTCACATTCATACAGAATACGGTTGGCAAGAATCAATAATTGCCCTATTTTTGTGTGTGTCTCCAACGGTGGTTTCTTAAATTTTGTATATTTAAAAATTGGATTTTCAATATATAGATATATATATATACTACTTTATATATATATAAGTGTGGATAACCACACAGGTGGCGGTCAACATGCCTGCTTCACATGTGTGGTTCCACACTTACATATATATTTGTTTACTTTTTTTTCTCCGTTTTAATTTGTTTGCCTTATTTTTTTATTTGTATATATTTAAAAATTGTGTAAAAAGTACTATAAATTATGATAATTAACAACTTAAAATATTTTCTACTTATATATAAGTGATGATAACCACACGGGTGGCGGTCGACATGCCTGCTTCACCTGTGTGGTTCCACACTTACATATATATTTGTTTACTTTTTTCCTCCATTTTAATTTGTTTGTCTTATTTTTTTAATTTTTATATATTTACAAATTGCATAAAAAGTACTATAAATTATGATAATTGACAACTTAAAATATTTTTAGAAAAACATATAAAAAATTCAATTGCTTATAAAAATTTCGATTGATTCATAAAAAAATTAATCTATCTGTGTCACGTAAAATGGGACAAAAGAAGTAACATGTATTATTTATTTTGAAAACTATGTAAAAAGTATTGTAAATCTCAATAATTAACAACATATTGACTCATGAAATTCTATTTGTGCTACATACATTTGGACAAGGGAAGTAACATTTATTATTTTAAAATTATGCAAAAAGTACTATAAATTACAATAGTTAACAACTTAAAATATTTAAAAATCATATTAAAATTTAAGTGACTCTCTAAATTTTATCTATGTCAGATAAAGTGACAAAAAACAACAGACTAGCATGGGCTCTTATATCAAGTATATATATATATATATAATTATATAAATATTCTTTATATTATCCGTACATAAAATATAAACTTTAAGAAATTACATTATTTCTTATATTTTAGTAATTTCACATCGATGAGTAGGATGACAATTTATATCCTTACATTGATAATGATACTCACTTTTTGAACTAATTTTTTTAAAGAGTTAATATCTCAAAAGATCACTCAACTTTGAAAAATTTATCTGACAAAGTCATTGAACTTTGTTTTATATTAATAAAATCACTTAACTTTGACTTTTGTATTAATAAAATCACTCAACTAAATTTTACATTAAAAAATCTAATATGACAAATAAAATATTTGTTTTATGCCATAAAAATATAAATCCCACAAATAAATTAAAAAAAATTAAAAAACTTACTAAGGAGTTTTAGCGCACAAAAATTATTATAGATTTCAATTCATATGGTAAGAAATTAAGGGACGAAAGTTATTTTATATTTAAAACGAACCATTTTTCTTCCCTGTTCACGTTAATGGTGAAACTAACACAGTTAAAATTTGCAACAATTTCAACCGCTACTTTCTACAATTTCTCTGATTAATCACCAATCTACAACAATTGGTCCCTTTTTTTTTTCTTTAATCCCCTATCATGATATATATAGTAAGTTTTAAATATATATATTAATATTATAATATTTATTTTACTAATTTAGTTTTTTTTCGCAAAAAATCCTTAATAATTTTTTAAAATTTTATTTATTTACGGGGTCGATAGTTATATATGGCATAAAAAGATATTTTATTTTGCTAGGTTAGATTTTTTTTTAAATGTAAATTAGTTGAGTGATTTTATTGATATAAAAAATTAAGTTGAGTGATTTTATTGATATAAAAACTTAAGTTGAGTGGTTTTATTGATATAAAACAAAGTTTTATGACTTTGCTAGATAAATTCCCAAAATTGGGTGACCTTTTGAGATATTAACTCTTTTTTAAAATTGAGTTAGAGCTAAATTTCATTTATTTTATCATTATTTAACGAACGTTGTATTTTTAGAAATTATATGAAACTACTAATTAATTCTTTTTAATTGAATTGAAAAACTGCTTGACCCTCTAAATAACAGTAACATACTAACATTCTCTTTAAACAGAGAGAATATTAGATGGATCTTATGCAACAAATCTTATTCAGGTAAGTAATGATTGTTAAGTAATTACATGATATATACGGTCGAATTTCTTTATAACAATGTCATATATTCTGATATTTATTGTTACTATAGAGAAATATTATTATAAAAAATATATAATATAACTTAACATAACATGAAAAATTAATCCGTGCTTGTAATGTACTTATAATGAAATGTAGTTATATGATTGTTATAAAAAGATGTGACGCTACTCTATTTAATAAGACTTGGAAATTAAAAAAGTATATATATGACAGAGTCCTCACAAGTGTCAACATGTGCATTTACAGATGATCATAATGATGGGACAGAAACAAAAGCCATGTGAGGTAGCATCACAATATTAACAGAAAAAAAATATTCCCTACTTGTTAATACAAGATTCAGGGATAATTTGGTTCGGAATAAATTATCTCGGAATTAATTATTTTGGGATAAGTTATCCTAGGATCAGTTATTTCATTATGTATATGATATAACTTATCATATAACTAAGCTATAAATGGTGGGATAAATAATCTCATAACTGTCTAATACCTCCAACCAAACGCAGGATAAAATAGTCCTACACATTTTATTCTTGAAATTATTATACCTTACACCTTATGCTTCACACCAAACGACTCCGGAATGAGTTACCATAATTTCACAAAAGAACCAAGAAAAAAACATTAGAAAAATATGACAAATAGTCCAAATTGAAATGGGTAATTGATGCATTCCCATGTGGTCTAACAAGTTTAAGAGGTGATAGAACATGGGAATAATTGAATGAGTTTCAGTTTTCTCCAGAGATAATTCAATTTTATAATATATAGTTTTACTATTATTATTTTTCACACCTAATTGCAATGATCACATGTAGGGTGGTTGTATTTAATAAATAGTGCACCTATTTAAGTACTAACCATTACTTTTCTTGGCTATGTCAATATTGTAGTATTCATCAAAGTTTCAACATAATTTCTCAATTTTCCACTAAGAAAATGGCCAATAATGGCAATTTAGCATTGGGATTTATAATTGGTTTGTGTACATTTTTCTTAAGTGCAAATGGTTTCTCAGCAGATTCTGGATGGACAAGTGCTCATGCCACATTTTATGGTGGAGCTGATGCTTCTGGCACAATGGGTAAGTATCGAGAAACAGATTCAAAATTTAAATTATATGCACTTTTAAATAGATATTTTTTTTTAAAACTTTTGACTTTGTATATAGATATATGTAGTTCTAGTCGAAGTGCATACACTACTTACATGTATAAGGGACAACATTTATAAACTTCCTACTAATTGTCTGTTTTGTTAGAAGTGTTTATCGAAAAAATACTTTTCTAGAGAAGTAATTTGTATTACGCTAATTTATTTAGAAAACACTTCTTGTTGTCAATATTGAAGCTGTAATTTGTGCTTAAAGTGCTAATGAGGAAAATCTACTTTTTTTCAATTTCTGTTATTCCTCAAAACACTTATTTTTTTCCTTAAAATTTGTCCGGACCCCAACTTTCAAACATAAGTACTTCTGACTTCTCGAAAGCTTGGACACACACTTAAACTTTAAAAAATAAGCATTTTTGACTTCTTAGAAGTTTGGTCAACCACATCAACTTTAAAAATAAACACTTTTGACTATTCAGAAGCTTGGCCAAACACGTCAACTTTAAAAAATACACACTTTAGACTATTCAGAAGCTTGGTCAAACACGTTAACTTTAAAAGATACTCACTTCTGACTATTCGGAAGCTTGGCCAAACACATCAACTTTAAAAGATACACACTTTTGACTATTCAAAGCTTGGCCAAACAGACGACAAATGATTGAGTTTTTTCATTTTTTGGAAAAAACAGGAGGTGCTTGTGGATATGGCAATTTGTATTCAACAGGGTATGGTACTAGGACAACAGCATTGAGCACAGCATTGTTCAATGATGGAGGATCATGTGGCCAATGCTACAAAATCATTTGTGATTACAAAGCAGATCCTCAATGGTGCAAAAAGGGAGTATCTGTTACAATTACATCTACAAATTTTTGTCCACCAAATTACAATCTTCCTAGTAACAATGGAGGATGGTGCAACCCCCCACGTCCACATTTTGATATGGCTCAACCTGCTTGGGAAAAAATTGGCATTTACAAAGGTGGCATTGTTCCTGTTCTCTACAAAAGGTAAGTCATTCTTCAATATTCTTGACAATTGATACTAAAAGTTTGAGTAGGGAATAAGTTGTTGTCTCCTCGTATGGTCTTAGACAACATTTGACTTAAACAACTAAATTTTGGGACTAAGTGAGTCCGAGGTACATTTTCTTTACATGGTATCAGAGTCAGAGTCAGATCAGAGTCATCCTTGTTTCTTGATATTCCAATGTTAAGCCTCTAAGGGGTGTTATAATGTCCCATATTGATTGAGTGAAATGTTGTTATCAAGATTCTTGCTTATTGATTGACGTCGTGTGATAGAATCCAGAACTCAAAAAGTTTAAATTCTTGCTCCACCTCTGTCAATATTGGCCTCCATGTTATATTGTCCGCCCTTCAAAGGGTGTAACAATGTCCCATATTGATTGATTGAATTGTTGTTAAACTTGTTATCAAGATTTTGGACGACTAATACTAAAGTTATGAAGGCAATAATAGAATATTGCACATTGATTGAGTGAATTATTGTTATCTTCTCATATGATCTTAGACAGTATTAATTAATTTCATGAGCTAAATTTTGAGATTATATTAAGCTTGAGGTCTGTTTTCTTTACATGATATTAGAGTCATACTCATCCTTATTTCCTGATTTACCCTATATTGACTCTCCACATTATATTATCCACCCTTTCTCGATGGAATAGGTTGTTGTCTCCTTATATGGTCTCGTGCAATTAGAAAAGTTGGTTTTTGACAAAATTGATGGTTTTTTTGTGGAGCAGGGTACCTTGCAAGAAGCATGGTGGAGTTAGATTCACAATAAATGGAAGAGACTATTTTGAACTAGTGTTAGTAAGCAATGTAGCAGGGGCAGGATCTGTTCAATCAGTTCAAATCAAAGGCTCAAACACAAATTGGCTAACCATGTCAAGAAATTGGGGAGCAAGTTGGCAATCCAATGCATATCTTGATGGACAATCAATATCTTTTAAAGTCACTACTAGTGATGGTGTCACAAAAACATTCTTAAACATTGTTCCATCTGGTTGGAAATTTGGTCAGACATTTTCAAGCCAAACTCAATTCTGATTATACAATACGTTTTTAATCAGAGATCTTGGGTTTACAGGGCAGCGGCGTGCTTACTTTTTACAGAAAGTAGCCCTCCCCGAAAAAAAATTCCTTTTTATTCAGATATATATATATATATACCTATTTGAGGAATTGAAGATTAATTAACTATTGAGGAGTTGTTGGTAAAGTAAGCACATGAACTATAGTCCAAATAAAGCTAGTGAAAAATAGAAATTAATTATTGGTGTAAGTAGGGGTAGTTCAAAAAAAATTGTATTTTATTATATGAAAGGATGAATAAGAAAAGTTTGTCTAAGCTGCATCAATTATATTTTCAATTTGCTCTATATATTGTACCCTTGTAATATGACTATTTTCATGTTATACATCTTGTATACAATATATATGATCTTGTTTTATCATTTTACATTTTAAGTACTAACATTTTTTGCTTTGTAGAAAAAAAGAGTTTTGTTTGTTGAAAGAAGTGAACCTTTTTTTTTGTTTTCCTTTTTTACTTTGGGAATTGGTGATGGTGACAATTGACAAACCTAAAGTAAAGCAGTAAAATCTTTATTATGTTTGTGACTTTCATTTGCTAGAACATCGACACATCATCACACTCCAATCATGATTTTATTACGGGATAATACTTAAACATACACATACATTCAAACTTGACTAAAACCCCCCCAATCTATACCCGAAATCTCAAATACACACTCCAACTTCACGGGTGTCTTATCACCCCCTGAACATTTTAAAAGTGAAATATATACCCCCTTAAAAAGTCATACCCAGATTTAAGTTAAGCAGTGATATACACTCGCCTGCCACATAATATTATATTATTTTTTTAATAAAAAAGTTATTATTCTTTATCTTTATTTTATATTTTCCTTTCTCTTTTTCTCTTTTGTTTTTAATCCTCTTTTGACTTTTATTTTCCTTTTCTTTAACAATAGTTTTTTCTCCATTGATATGAAACCCAGAAGCACATTAACTTTCTTCTTCTTTCTATTCTTTTTATATTTTTTATTTTATTTTATTTTTCATAATTTTAGTGAAGTTTCATTCAACTTGATAATATTGTTGAATCGAATTTGAGGCTGCCAACCGGAGAATTAGAAGACGGCATATTTGATAAGTTCATATGGTCAACTATTTTTGGAAAGTGGGTGGCATATTGGAGTTGGAGATGATAGCAAAATCCAAAGTGAATTTGTGATTTGAAGTATTGAAAATTGCTTTTGCTATTTTTATCTCGTTGTCATGGTCATTGTCTACGAAATGTGTTTTTTAGTGTTTTAGAACGAAACCAATCTATCTGTCTCACTTTTAAATATTTCTTGCTCAGATCTGGAAAAAGTAGTTGAAAATGGCGACATGGTAGTGGCAAAATTGGTGGTGTGAGAATGAAAAAATGAAGTTTATGATTAAAAGAAGGGGAGTCGATTTCTTCTGGAAAAACAAAGAGGAAAGAGATAGGATTAGTGATAGCTAAATAGTGAAATAAGTTCATGGCATTTTCCGGTGACTTAAATCCGGCGAAGTGTTGAAGAGAAAAAGAAAGAAGACAAAGAAAATAAAAAAGAAAAGATAAATAGAAGTAAAAGATAACATAATTTTTAAAAAATAAATCAAAAACTTAATATAAAAAGGAGAAATTACTTGCAAAGTTAAAGTTTTATTAAAAAAAAACCATCTCTCACTCTCTTTGAGAAAGTGAATACACTTTCTTTGCCACCTCAGCATATAGGGTGAGACTAATTCCATTTTAAAAAAGTTCAAGGGGGTAATAGGATACCCGTAAAGTATAGGTGTGTAGTTGGAAATTCGGCTATAGGTTAGGGGGGATTTTGGCCATTTTCTCACTAAATTAATAATAAACATTCCGATTTTGATTATGTATGTCTAGATGCTTTAACTCGTCTTCACGGTATTCGTCAAACACTTTAACTTTACAAAATGATCATCCATCTATACACCTCTAAAAATTTATGTGTCATGTCAATGTCGCATGTGCACGAGACATAGTGGGGACAAGTTAAAGTGTTTAGTTATCAGTTAAGACCAAGCTAAGGTGTCTAAATATGCACTCTCAAAGTTAAAGTTCTTACTTATCAGTTGAGGCCATGTTTGAGTGTATATTTATGTATTATGTCTTTCTTAAATATGCTCCTAAATACATGGTCATGTGATATTAGAATTTTCTTGAGCATTATATAAGATGGTCAATTCATCAATCAATCTATACTTTATTGGTTCAAACCTAACCCAATAACTACCAATGCAACAATAACATTCCTTTTTTAAAAGTAAGTGAAAAGGTTGGTCATTTTTCTTGCCTCATAAACTGCACTTTTAGCAATTGGCTTGTCAAACCTAAAAGTGAAGCTTCAATCAAAAGCCAATGCATGCATACAGAATTTCCCTACCTACTAACAACTTAAAATTCTCAATTATTTTTATATACTCTTTAGTATAATAATTGGGGAATTATATTGTTGTTTAGGGTGATCAACCACATTCTCTATCCTAGGGTTGTTAAAACTTGAGGGTCAACTCTAAGGGGTCGTTTGGTTAACGGATCTATGACCTCCAACTTTGGGTGTACACAAGTAGACACTTAAACTATCCAAAGTTATACAAGTAGATACATGCACATGCGTCCTATGTGGCATAATACACATAGGATGTCATGTAGGACACATAACTGCCACAGAGGACGCACGCAACATAGGATACGTGCAGTTGTTCAACTTTTGGAAAGTTTAATTGCTACTTGTGCACACCCAAAGTTGAAGGACATAGATTCCGGTTGAAGCCAAGTTAAGAGGCGTATTTATGTACATATTATGCGTAACTAATTCATGCATTGTTGTTTCTTACATCATAATCTCTGCATTATTAATCCTTACATTACCTCTATATGGCAACCAAAATCAGTAAACATTAGAATTGGGATCACTCCAGGCTAAAGAAAATAAATGTGCTTCACAAAGAAGAATTAAATTAAGAATGTTAAACTGCACCCATTCCATATTACACTAATGGTTTTAGCTGACCAAACTTACTAACAAACATAACCAATAATTTCAGTAACAACTCTTTGTGTAGTCTTGTGCCCTCTATTACAATCTCTTCCCTTTAAATGCACATTGTTTGTGATCCTAATGGCTCACAACAAAGTCCTAAATCCAAATTAAGCATAAAGAAAGACTAATTTGGCAAACAGAATTAGTCATGATGAACGTACCAACATGTTTTATTGCTTTATTCTTTGCTTTTGCATTGTTTTCCTCTGCAGTGAAGGCACTGAGCTCTAATTACTACGACAAAACATGCCCTAATGCCGAGTCAACGATTACCAAAGTTGTCAAGAAAGCTATGTTGAATGACAAAACAGTTCCAGCTGCACTTTTAAGGATGCATTTCCATGATTGTTTCGTTAGAGTAAATTTCTACTTCTCTGATCTCTACATTTTGACTCTAGCTAGTTATATAGTAACTGATTGTTATGTGTTTTTATGTATAATGAAAGGGTTGTGATGCTTCTGTGCTGCTGAACTCAAACAGAAACAACAAAGCAGAGAAAGATGGACCTCCTAACATCTCATTGCATGCATTTTATGTCATCGATGTTGCTAAGAAACAAATCGAGGACTTGTGCCCTGGAGTTGTCTCTTGTGCTGATGTTGTTGCACTCGCTGCTCGTGATGCTGTTGCTCTTGTAAGTTCTGATATATCCTACAACTAAACTATTCACTATTGAATAAAACAGACATGATTATTACCATCAAAAATATTCTTAGCAACCCAAAAAAATGCAATATACTTCTCCATTAATGTAAAATTGTTATTATTTTTTTGTGCATTTTGTGTTAGTCTGGAGGTCCTACTTGGGAAGTGCCAAAAGGTAGAAAAGATGGAAGAATCTCTAAAGCCACTGAAACACGACAATTACCTTCTCCTACGTTCAACATTTCTCAACTGCAACAGAACTTTGCCCAAAGAGGCCTTTCTTTGGATGATTTGGTTGCACTTTCAGGTAAGCAACTCTCTTCTTCTATTACTCGTCCTAGATTAATTACAACGACTCAAGATTTCTTTCGTGACAAAATTGCTGTTTATTTTGTTTCTGATAACAGGAGGACATACTCTTGGATTCTCTCATTGTTCTTCCTTCCAAAACAGAATCCACAAATTCGACAAAAGTCACAATGTTGATCCAACACTACAAGCATCATTTGCAGCCAGTCTACAGAACGTTTGCCCCGCGCACAACAAGGTCAGAAATGCAGGTGCCACAATGGATTCTACAACAACTTTATTCGACAATGCCTACTACAAGCTACTAATGAATGGCAAGAGCCTTTTCACTTCAGATGAATCTCTGCTCACAAATTCAAGGACCAAAGGACTAGTTTCAAAGTATGCTAGCTCTCAGGAAGTGTTCTTCAAAGCATTCGCCGATTCTATGATCAAGATGAGTAGTATCAGTGGTAATGGACAAGAAGTTAGACTGGATTGTCGATTTGTTAGGTGATCGATGACCTTGTTAAAACGATACATTTTTCAGGCTCAGGCCATTTAATTACTGTATTTGTGAACCTTAATTTGTTTCATTTTCTTGATTTGTGATGTACTATATTGAGCAAAGAAGAATTGGTGTGGTGTTTATAACAGCATGTTTTGTCTTTCTTGATTTAATTCGAATGTAGTGTGAGTAAAAATTTGGGCTTAAATGAAGAAGAATTTTGTGGTGTAACAACTTTTGTATGGCAGAACTGCAGAAGTATATAAGGCATCCGGTGTTTACATCAAACTATACTAATGTATCATGACTCTGAGATAACTTGAGGGAAGAGTGTGTATTATTAACTACGATTTGTGAATTGTGATAATAGTATATGTGAAGACATATGTTATGTATTCATTAAGTTGGTTTATAACGGCCTGCAATGAATAACACTGGAGAATCTATAGAAATGAAAATCAGTTTTAACTGACCATAAACTCAATGGGAATACTTTCTTGATGCTATTTACTTCACATTAATAAACACTTATTAACAGGTAAAGAATTTGGCACCTGATAACCTCCTTCTCTCCATTTCCGTCTGTTCTTGGACTGGTGCACAGACAACAACACAGAAAATGTGAACAAAAGTCATCGACGATGCCTCCCTGAAAAAGCATAGTGAGAGATGAATATCTAAGAACTTTATCTTTTAATTTGAATTATAGTACAAAAAGAACATGGAAGTTGCACTTAAAGTCTCTATTTTAGGCGTTAGTATCAATGATCGATCCAAGAAAACTATAATTCCTCTAAGATTGCTACACATGATGCAATGCTGCACAAATAATATGATTTTTCTAACAATTACTATATCATAGTCCAGTAATACTACGAATACCAATACGCTCATTACAGCTAGGAAATGATGTGACATGATTATGGGGAAAACCTTAATGTTGAATAACAATCCTTTTTGAAATTTCGCCTAGTGGTTGTCGTTCATGATAGAACCCAATGACTGGACACAGGGTAAAATTCTCCGTTGTTTTCATCAAACCATATAAAGTTACTATGATTAAAGTGATAAATTAAGTCGAGAATGTGTACTACTTAACTATTATGAAAACACATGTTATGTGTTCATCAGGTTAGTATAAACACGGGATGTGAGTAAGTTTTTTTTAGAACAGACAGTGATAAAGGTAGTTGGCCAGAATCCACAATTTATGGCCCTGCAAAATGGGCTCATAAACATGATCATGTGATACTAGTATTTTCTGAATATTAAAAACTCCTATTATAAGATAGTCATTAATCAATCTATACTTTATTAATCCAACCATATCCACTAAGGCAACAATAATATTCCTCTTTTAAAGTAAGTGAAAGTTTTGTCATTTTGCTTGCCTGATCAGAAACTGCACTTTGTAACTGCTACTCAAACCTAAAAGTGAATCTTCTTCCTTCACTTCCAGTGACCTGATAACGAGAACTCGTTATTGACTTACACACGCGATTTAACTAACTTTAAAGCCACTACATGCATACAGAACTCGTTTTCATTCATAATTAATCCCTACATTTCTCGTCTCTGAACCAAACAACCCCTTTGTCTCTATATGGGAACCAAAATTAGTAAAACATTAGAATTAGAATCACTTCACAAAGAAGATTTAAATTAAGAATGTCAAACTACTCCCATTCCATATTACACTAATGGTTTCAGCTGACCAAACTTGCTAACAAACATAACCAATAATTCCAGTAACAACTCTTTGTGTAGTCTTGTGCCTACTACTACAATATCTTCCCTTTAAATGTACATTGTATGTGATCCTAATGGCTCACAACAAAGTATTAAATCCAAATTAAGCATAAAGAAAGATAGCCTAATTTGGCAAACAGAATTAGTTATGATGACAGTATCAAGATGTTCTATTGCTTTAGTCTTTCCTTTTTTATTGTTTTTTACTGAAGTGAAGGCACTGAGCTCCGATTACTACGACAAAACATGCCCTAATGCAGAGTCAACAATTACCAAAGTTGTCATAAATGCTATGTCGAATGACAAAACAGTTCCAGCTGCACTTTTAAGGATGCATTTCCATGATTGTTTCGTTAGAGTAAATTTTTACTTCTTTGATCTCTACTTTTTGACTCTAGCTAGTTACTCATATAGTAACTGATTTTTATGTGTTTTTATGTATAATGAAAGGGTTGTGATGCTTCTGTGCTGCTGAACTCAACAAGGAACAACAAAGCAGAGAAAGATGGACCTCCTAACATCTCATTGCACGCATTCTATGTCATCGATGTTATTAAGAAACAAATCGAGGACTTGTGTCCAGGAGTTGTCTCTTGTGCTGATATTGTGGCTCTCTCTGCTCGTGATGCTGTTGCTCTTGTAAGTTCTATAAAATGAGCATGATATTAATTACCATAAAAAATATTCCTAGCAGCAAAGAAAGGCAATGTTACTTCTCCATTAGCATGAAATTAATATTTTGGGACATATTTGTTTGAGTCTGGAGGTCCTACTTGGGAAGTACCAAAAGGTCGAAAAGATGGAAGAATCTCCAAAGCCACTGAAACGCGACAATTACCTTCTCCCACCTTCAACATGTTTCAACTGCAACAAAATTTTGCCCAAAGAGGACTTTTTTTGATGATTTGGTTGCACTTTCAGGTAAGCAACTCTCTTCTACTACTACTCATATTCACAGCCCTCGATTTGAATATATGGATAACGACTCAAGATTTCTTTCGTGACAAAATTGCTGTTTGTTTTGTTTCTGATAACAGGAGGACATACTCTTGGATTCTCTCATTGTTCTTCCTTCCAAAACAGAATCCACAAATTCGACAAACGCCACAACGTTGATCCAACACTACAAGCATCATTTGCAGCTAGTCTACAGAACATTTGCCCCGCGCACAACAAGGTCAGAAATGCAGGTGCCACAATGGATTCTACAACAACTTTATTCGACAATGCCTACTACAAGCTACTAATGAATGGCAAGAGCCTTTTCACTTCAGATGAATCTCTTCTCACAAATTCAAGGACCAAAAGACTAGTTTCAAAGTATGCTAGCTCTCAAGACGAGTTCTTTAAAGCATTCGCCAACTCTATGATCAAGATGAGTAGTATCAATGGTAACGGACAAGAAGTTAGACTGAACTGCAGATTTGTTAGGTGATGATCATGACCTTGTTAAAACACGAAGAACTTAAATTTATTTGATTTTCTTGATTGGTAAAGTGTGTTTATTCTAAAAAAAAATACATGTTTATCTTGTTTCCCTTTCTTTATTTATTTGGAATGTAGAATGAGTGAAAAATGGGGCTTAAAGAAAGATGAATTTTGTGATATAACATGTATATCATCAACATGATAACACTAAACAAATTAAAGCACAACTCTGCATTTCTCATAAAATTAAACTTCAACAGTACAAAATCCTTCTAAATGAAAAAAAAAGAAGATAAGATGTACAGAGGTTCAAACTAAAGTAGAGGACACAAACACATCTGTATAAAAGAACATTAAAAGAAAATTGACCAAATACAGATATTAGGACAGAGACAGTGATCATGATGGATGGATGAAAAGGCGTACACTTGTTTTTCGCGCCTTTCTTCCAACGTTTGGAGGAAGCAATATCTTGAATCTTGATATTCATGTTTCATATGAAACTATGGATATACTTCTTGATCATTTGATCAACAAGGATCCTGTAGCCTCTTTCAGTAGGATGATAACTATCCCAAAACAAATATTTCATGTCGTCTTCACATGTACTACTCATGTATCTGTTGCATAATATGACCACCTCAAGGCTTCCTGTACCACAGCATCCTTTATCTACCACTTCAAATCCTGATAATACAAACGTACCCGAAAATGATACAAACAAAATGAAACACACTTTGCACCTTTGATCATTTTCAGTAGCAACAAATATAACTAATCTTTTCATACAATAAAAGAGATACTCCATCCGTTTCAATCTGTTTGTTTGATTTTTTGATTTGGCATGAAGTTTAAAACTAAAGATATGTAGAATGTATCAAAATGTCCTTCAATCTTGTAGTCTTAAACATGTCACGTGTAAAAAACATGAATAAGTTGTCACAAAAAGAAAGAGACATTTGTTTAAAACAAACTAAAAAGAAAAAGTAAGACGAACAAATTAAAACAGAAGGAGTAAAAGCTTAGGCTAAAATTTACCATATTTTTGAGGGTTGACAATGAGATCAAGCATAGGATCATAGATGTCAATGAAAACCAGCTTGGATTGAGGCAACTTGTTGGATAGTGAACCATTAATGGCAGATGAAATTTTAGTATTGGCCAATTGTGCAGCTTGATTGTGTTCCTCCACACATAGTCTACCTAAACCTCCACTTAGTGTTCTTTGGAATGGCAAACATCCAATTGGTGGAATCCCAAAAACACATATTTTTCTTGCTCCCAACTTGTACAATTCCTTCCAAATTAAAAAGATGCATAAATAAATAAAATTAACTATAGCAAATTGATGTGTTGACTCAAGTTGCAAATTAGCTAGTGATGAGAATTAGTGAATATGTTGTAAGGGCGAGTTCAGGATTCAACTGTCAAGGCGTCTTTTAGGGTCTTTTGCATTAAAGTCCAAGAGAACAAAATCTTGAGGACCAAAAGATTTAAGGTGGTCCAAAGGAGTCGAGCCAAAATGGACAATACCTTAGTGATGCACTTTGGATGTTACATGTGGTATTAGAGTCATACTTCTCCTAGTATCGTGGTGGGGTAAACCTCAAGGAAGACGCCGAGTTCATAAGGAGGGACTAGTGAACAAACTTGTCTTAGGACACATTCTTCTTGGAGAATTTAATTTCACTAGACTCATGTCGAAGACAGCAGGACAGTTGTTACAACAATTCGTGTAGGTCACTCCTTATGTGATAAGGAATTTCTCTACTTTGAAATTCAATCAGAACAACACTGGGTGAGTATGACATAGAATTATTTTCTCATTGCTTGGATCACATATTGGATCTATGATTTTTCATATTGAGAGTGGAAAATTATGGGTCATTTACACTTTTGCCCCTATTTTGTCTTGATCTTTAGTTTATACTCCTCATAAGTCATAACAAACAACTTCAAGATATGTCGATTAGACATACGTTCAATTGCTAAAAGGTAGAAATTAAAGACCAGATCATTTAAATGACAAAACATACAATTAAATACAAAATTATGACTCATAGGACGAGTTCAAGATTAAACTATCAAGAAATTTTTGGGTTAAAACCCAAGAGGACAAAACCATAAGGCCCAAAACCCTTGAGGTAGTTCAAAGTTACACACTATAGTGTACAATATACCTTAACAGTTGGTCCAGAATCGTTACAAAATACGTATCATAAATTGCAATAAAGTAAAATATAAATTATTCATATACTTACTTGGATAAAATCTGCAGCTCTATCCACCATAAGATCAGTATATGAGTCAATATCATACTGTTTCTGTCTAAATCCAATGGTGAAATAAGTGTTGGCAAGGTCATTGCTGCCTGCTACCACTAAGTATAGGCTGTTGTTTACTATCTTGTTGGCATCTTTTTCTCCAACTAATCCCTTTAGCTTTCCAATATATTCTTCAAAATAATTTAATTGTGTAGATAGTGATATTACTGACTGAAAATTTTCATCCATAAAAAAAAATTGTTAGAAAAATGATGAAATTTGAACTTACTAGAGTGACTATACTATGAGTTTATGATGATATAAAAGTTATTTACATGTTGAACATATGTTAAAAAGGTGATCACCTAAATTATTACTGTATACTAAGTATAGATGAGAAAATGACAAAAATGATCTTTTATATTGGGTGGTAGGTTCGAAATGGTCTCTTAAATATTATTTAAATAGTTTTGGTCTTTTAAATTTATTAAAGGTGAACTTTTGTTGTATTCGTTAAATATTTATCAAATTTTAATTATTGAATTTAATCAGAATTGTGAAAATAGATGATATCTAACGGGACCCGCATTTGGAAGTATAATTTTTGTAGTTTATGTTATTTTTAATCTCTTTCAAGAGTCTTAGTGCAATATTTGTTATTTTTTAAATTTATTTTTTGTGTTTGGTGTAGTTTTTTATGTTGCGATTTCTGGATTTTTACAAAAAAAATTGGTATTTCTAGTTTTGAGAAAAAATCAATTTTAGTCGCAGTCTGAGTTTGGTAAATATCTGACAGAGACAAAAAGTGATATTTTTTATAAACTTAAAGGACCAAAACTGTTTTGGTGATACTTAAAGGACTATTTTGAATCTATCACCAAAGATAAGAGACCATTTTGTCATTTTCTTAAGTATAGACCACTTAAACTTATTAATTTTTAAATGATTCTATTGTGTAAATATTTTTTGGATCGTATGTATGAATAAAACATAAATATAAGAATGAAAAAAATACTTACCACCATAGAAGATGTTTGAGGGTCATATCCACTAGCTCCTGAGGCAAAACTTACTCCAGTTTTAAAATCTTGAGCTTGCAAATTAGGGTCACGATAAGCTGGCATTAGCTCTTTAATTCCCAATTCTTCCACTAATATATAAAAATATTATTATTAGAATAAAAGTAAAAAATATAATAAAGAAAGTACTATATGGACACTCAACTTCCATTTTTATTGTAATTAAAGTTGCTAATTTCTTATTAATGAAAAAGTTACTTAATTTTATTTAAGTATAACGAAATATTAACTAAACTATCTTTTATAACGGAAAAGTTATTCATTTTTGCTTGAATATCACATAAAATCAGTGTTTAAGAGAGAGACATTTGAATCTCAGTTGATTGATTATCTTAACTTTTACTTTGTGGAGTGATTAAGTTATAAGACGGAATAGTTCTAGTAACTTTAATGCAATAAAATAAAAGTTGAATGAACGTCAATAAGATCAACCCAACGATTGAAGTAGACATGAAACGACATACCTATCAAGTCCGCGGGTGTTTTGGCATTGGTAAATCTTCCAGTTGCCTTTCCATCAACAAAATCTTTCCCATAAGGTGGGAAATTACACTTGATTATGGTTGTAATGTTATTATTATTTCCTTGATCAACGATGGAGTCTCCAAACGCAAAAACAGCTTTTATGGTCGAGTTTTTGGATAGCAGCTGTGTGTTCCCTTCGCATACGAGAAACAAAAACATCACATAATGTAAAGAAAATAGCAATGATGAATGAGAACACAACATATTTTTTTTCACTTTATGTTCGAAGAAAGAAGAAGAGAAAATTTGGTATTATAAGTCCTAATTGAGGTTTCAAATGGTAGACTTGACTTGAGTACTTAGTAGAGAGGGTTTATACTATTTATAGATCTAGAAAAGAATAGTACATTATTAATTGAGTTGATTACCGTACGTGTGAATTTAGAATTTGAAGTTTATCGATTCCTATGGCTATATATATTAGTTGATTGACTCTTTGGGCTTGTTATATGCGTGATATGTTTATATCAAACCAATAGACACATGACATGTATTTGCATATAGACTTCTAAATTATGATTAATCAATTCATATATATATAATGGGTGATGATATTTGAACTCACGTCTACCCTTGATATATCATGTTGAGTTGTATAATCCACCTCATTTAAAAGTTTAAATTATATTTATTAGGGAGAACACACTTTTATTTACGAACAAAAAGAGTGAGTCAATAAAAGATTTTATTTTTGATTAGCATGAGAGAATCATGTCATTGTCAATGGCATAGACGTGGACCCTTTTATGAAATTTGCCTAGTGATTATAGTTTAGAAACTTTCACCCTAAATAGAAGTTTCCTCTTATATTATTTAGAGATAATAGATCAAAACTCGTAAACTATCGCGTTTTTATTAGTTTTATATTTAAACTATGTTTAATTTATGTTAGCGCTATGACTTATAACTTTCAGGTGCTAAACCCCCTTCTAAAGTACGTTATTTTTTAAATTATGACTTTCAGATACGTTTAAAGTTTACCCGATATATTATAAATTAAATCCAAAAAAAGGAATAGGAAGAATATTTACAGAGATGAATTACTTATAATCCGGAGACTACAGAGTAATTAATAGGGAAAATGGACATGAAATTGGTAAGGTTGGTATGGTCTTGACTTGTGCTTCAAATGAACTAGCACATTGCTCTAGGTTGGTGGGCTACCATATCATACTCCATTTTATCTTTTCACTTAAAAAATAAATAAATTCTAAATTATGATTCATCTTAAAATCGAGATCGAAGTTAGGGATGCAAGAGGTTCTTCTGAACTTTTGTCATCAAAAATTATATTGTATATATAATGTCACGATTACTTTTTAATATATAAGAGTAATATATATTGAATCATATTAACGTAACTTCTTCACGTGTTTATTTTTTTATACATATATATTTTGAATTTACTTAATCTAAAATTCTGATTCTGACACGACTTAAAACCCTTATACATATATAAATGTAAAACTTGAAATGGAAGTGGTTTGGTGAACAACTTGTAAGGTATTATCAGTCGAGTTTGTGTTTAGACCTTTGAGTTTAATTCACACCAGTAATGTATGACATTTGGTTTGTTTTCTTGGAAAAAATTAAACACTAAAGCAGCTTGGACTAATTTGGAATAATCCAACCCAACATGGTACGTACATAAAAAATACTATTTGTTTACATACTTACCATAAATCGGATCATCCACAAAAGACTAAAAGCAAAGTATACATCCATTAGTTCATCTAAGTTACTTGGGCTCGAGTGTGAGTGTCCAATACAGACGTGGATCTAGAGGTTGGATTTTTCATAATCTGAATTTTAAGATTTGGGGATATGAATATGGGTTTGGGAATTCAACTAAAAATTATTTGATCATCTAAATCTAGAGTTATATGTCTAAATTATGAGACATTATATAGAAAACTTGCAAGGTATATCGAGGAGAAAATATTGAACAAGAGGATAATCTCAGAAGGAGATATAAGAAAAAAGATTGACATAGAAATTTCTATATACAAGGTTATTCCATTTTCTTCAATATCTCCTTAGCTTTTGTTTTGATTATAGAATTCATTGTATTTGTTTCGAATTTCTCCATCAATTTTGGTCTAAGTACCCAAAGTCAGTTGACCATATCTGATACGGATCCCACACGCATGTCGTTTCGACACGAGTGCGGCACCTAAACTAAAGAGTCCGAGAAACTTAGCAGTTCATAATCCACACTTTGTGTAACTTCGTTTCGACAAAACTTATGTCGATAGAGGCATAAATTCAGTTTTAGAACCCATAAAATTATGTCTTAAGTTCTCTATAGAACTTATGCCGGACCAGTTGCGAATATTCTCTAAATTTATGTCTTGCGAATTACATACTACACAATTTATATCAGACAAATTGCGAAATTAGGTCATAGTTAAAGATACTCAGACTGATAAATTTTTATTAAATGAGCAACAAAAGCAAAAATTAAAGATCATTCCGAAATAGGGCAAATCAATACAAGAACTTAGATCGAAATGTTCATTGTTGGGTCATGAGTTACAGCTATGGGCTTGGTCTTAGGGGAATTGCATGTTTATTTGTTTCAGCCCAAATTTAAATTGCACTCAAAAGACAATATTGAACTTGAGCTTTGTCTTGAAATTACGAGCGAAGTGCAGAAATAGCCAGTTGTAATACCAGTATTCAGAAACTATTTAAAATACAGCCATTATGTATCTTAATAATTACTGGACGGACAAAAATTAGGCCCCTTTGAGCAAGTTCCAATAGAAATCAAGAGAGACTTGCATTTGAAAATAAAAAAGTTTAAAGGATTAAAAACATATCTAAACTATCATAGTTTTTTGAGTTTCATACATGAACTATTGGAGTTTGAGTTTCCTACCTCAACTATTACTCAATTGTTAGCAAGCACACATAGATACTAACTAGACCAAATATTTGTCTACAAATGCTTCTAGGCACATTTAGCCATTAAACTATCATAGTTTTTTGAATTTCATACGTGAACTATTGGGAGTTTGAGTTTCCTACCTCAACTATTACTCAATTGTTAGCAACCACACATAGATGCTAACTAGACCAAATATTTGTCTACAAACACTTCTAGGTACATTTAGCCATTAAACTATCACAGTTTTTGGAGTTTCATACGTGAACTAATGGGAGTTTGAGTTTCTTACCTCAACTATTACTCAATTGTTAGCAAGCACGCATAGATGCTAACTAGACCAAATATTTGTCTACAAACGCTTCTAGGCACATTTAGCCATTAAATCTTTGTCTACCGACTCTATTAGCTAACACATTGATTTCCTTCAAATCTTAAACTCTTTCCTTTCAAGCCAGAAATATAAATGTCTTGATTGAGACAAGACGATGACTAAGAAGATAGAGAAAGAGACGTCGCATGTCACAATGGAGACCATGGCATAACTTGTCAGCATATGCTAAACAAAACTTGAATCTAATCTTATTATGTCATTTTAATGAGAACAAATTTATTCATAATAAGAGTCGCGCTAACGTAACATCATTTTTCAGCAACAAGTTACGATTCCACGACTTTCTAACATAGGTTGGACCAAAACTTCCAAAATGTTATTTGTGGGGTAAATAATTTTACAAAGTTAAATATGTAATTTACTTTTAAGACATGTTTAGAGGTACTAATTCATGTATTTTCCCAAATTTTTTTATGTCAAATTTAGGGGTAATTACCCAAAATAAAACTCTGTTCTAGTCCACTCATTCGAAACCCCTCTGCCTATATATACCCTCACGCCTCACTAAATTACCGACAAACCTGTCCCTCTTATAGCTTAGAAGACATTTTCTGTTGAATTGTAGAAACCCTAGAAATAATTTTCGATCATTTTTTGGATTTTGGAGATGTCAAGGTGTTTCCACTATCCACCGCCTGGTTATTCTCCGAATACATCAAGCAATTATGCCTTGATCGAATCGATTAAGGTAGATTTTTGCGTCTATTTTGATCTATGTATCGGCTGATACCTTCGTGTTGTTAGTCAAATTTGAATACTGAGATGAAATCTAGTTTATCTGATTTGTAAATTGAGCGGATTTAGATGTTTGATATTTCAATTGAGGATCTTTGAAAAGGAGGATTTTGTAGATTTTTCGTATTGTTGCCTGTGTTCGTCGGGCGGGTATGATTTTCCTGTTAAGATTTTGGAATTATCTGATTAGGATGATTGTGCGTAGGTAGATAACTTTGGTTAGAATTTAGGATTGGAGTGAGCTTTAGTTAAATTTTAGACTGTTTTTACATTGCCCGGACTCTCCAAAAAATGATACGAACCCATAGATATGTTTGAAGAGTCTAAGCAACATAGTTGGGAAGAGTTGTTAAAGCTGAGAATTTTGTAAGACGTGTTGAATGCATAAGTTGTGTAGTTGCTACCTATCATTACATCACAGGAAGTGGATTTTACCTTGGCTGATTTTGCAGTGTGTGATTTTTCTGCCGATGATATGTTAATACGTAGCATTAAAGGACGATTTATGTAGGCTTTTGGAATTTTCAAGTGGTTAGTTGGTTAGGATTTATGATTAGTGTTAATTTGAGACTAATTTTTATGAGGTTTGGACTAGTAGGTAGTGTTCAATTGTAATGAACTTACGACAATTAACATTTGGAAGATACTTTGCTAAAAATTCTAAATGAATAGGATTGTAATTAAATTGATCCGAGAAGAGTGGAATGAATTTAGAGGATTGATATAGCAGATCATGACTTTTTGGGATTGAGCATAGTTGGTTTGATTTGGTGAATGAATGAATTATTGTTTGGGGAATCGAGAGTAATGGAGACCTGCTGAAACTAACAAGTAGTCCGGGGAAATGCTTGCATTTAAATCTGTGATTTGGTAAAAAATGTTCTTCACTTCATTACTCTACCCCTCTCTAGGGCTAGCAATTTTCATTTTGTGTTAGGAATTTTCTAGCGGGCGGAGTTCGTGTTTATAGTATAGAATCATTTTTGTGGTAAAACCCAGTTGTGGCTGAAAGAGAGAGAGAGGATGGAGGTTCCTATCTCTCATTTGTGAAACCAAGTTGAGCTACATGTATAACTCGTGTTTTTGGTCAACAAAAATTTTGGGTGGTCATAGAGGTCAAAATTCTTGATCTCACCACCCAAGTCAATATTTTGTGTTAATCAGTAGTCAATTACTTAAAAAAAAAAATCGTTGGTAAGTTATACTCCCTCCATTTCGAATGGTTTGTCTTACTTTTCTTTTTAGTCCGTTTCAAAAAGAGTAACATGAACGTGAATTAGACTTTATTCTAATTCTTTATTCTTCAGCGAATCTCCCCCTCCCCAAATTCTTCAGACCACAAAGCTCGTAGTAGCCTTTTTCCACCTTAAGAGAATATTTGTTTAGTATTACCCTTTTGCAAGCAGCGATAACTCGTTGAAGTAAAAGCTTTCCCTGATTTGTTTTGCACTATTTTGTTGTGCTTCCCTTGGTTGGTCATTTAAGGTGTCCACGAAGATGATATTATCCATTTTTACTTGCTTAACAAGTAAATGCTTTTCTTTAACTCGCACGTGGGTTCGGTGTGGGAGCGTTTTCACATGACACTTTGTACTAGAACTAATTATGTCTACTTCTTCATGTAGTGTTAGGGGCCAGGTTGTGTAAAAAATTAGTTGACTTAGAGCATGATTTAATCATTTAGGTGCATGTTGTTGTGAACTTGAGAAATTAACATGTTGGATGCTAAGCCTGAACCTCTCTAATAGGAAGAAGCGACTACTTCTTGGCATATATTTGAGGAACCTAATTGTTCATGCTTTATACTGGTCATGTATCGTCCCTCTAATCTGAACTTGTTGTTCTGGTGCTCTAAAGCTCCAGAGGGACAAGGAAAGAGTCAAATTGGAAAGGAAGAAAGAAAAGAAAAGGAAGAAGAAAGAGAGGAACAGAAAGAAGGAAAAAAAGGCGAAGCAGGAATCAACTTCAAGTTGTTCTCGAACTGGTGATTTGATTTCTAGAGGAGATAATAGAGAGTCGAAAACTAAGTACTTGAAGAAAGATATCGAGGATGAAATTGTTGAGGAGTTGGAGAACAGTAGTCTATCCGAGGAACACGGCAAGCCTGTCTGCTCACAAGATCCAAACTACTCATCTGACGGCACCCAAAATAACAACAAAAGAAAGAGATCTACCTCACCTTCAAATGGAATACATGACCATGGTGAGTTATATTCTGTTTCCAACGTTTCCAACACACTGTCTGTTTTTTCAAGTTTGTTGGTGCTCACCTTTTCATTTCTTTGCTTGACAAATAGGAACTGTTGTCCGCATTCGATTGTCTTCGCCTAATCATGAACAATGTGATATATCTAACAAAGAAGACTGTTTCAAAGAATCTACTAAATACGAGGTAGAAAGAGCCTCTCCCTTGTCAAAAACCAACAAGCAATTGTCCCCTTTCATGTCGGCTCCAGGACAGCACTCATTGTCAGAGGACAAGACAACAACTGCTTCTTGCTCCAAATTGCACAAGAATGATATAGAACTACAGTTCAAGAATTTGTTTATCAACTGTGCTCCACCAAGTATTCATTACGAGTTTGATGATCAAGATTGGCTGTTCCGGAGAAAGCATGAGCAGATGAGAGTGAAGGAAAAAGGCGAAGTCAGCAACGACATGTCTTGTTGCACCTCTGCATTGTTGCCGCGTGCGCAATACCTTGATGATGCTGAATTATATGCATTCCCCTTTACTGTTCCTTTTTGAGTTGCTGGTAGTAAATTTGAGCTAGATCTTCCGTCCAGGCAACTTTTAGCTCTTCTCTGGAAGCTTGTAGATTGATCTGTGTGTTATTCTTTTGATTTTTCTTAGCCAGTAATATAATGAAAGCATTATGCTGGTCTATCATAATTGTTGCAATTTCTTTGGTAAATGAAGCTTCTTTTATTCTTTCTTTAGACGAAAACGAATGCAAAATATGCTCTTGATATTGATCACATCATGCAAGAGAAACTTGGTGAGGTGTGGTACACCTTTTAAGAAAAATATTTAAACACATCGAAAGTTAATTTGTCATTCTTTCCAAACTCGTATTCTTTGTGATACCAGTAAAGTCTCACAAATGGAGTTTGGAGAAGATGGTGTATACATCGATTTTTTTTCGTGTTATTTGCTCTTAGATATTATTTTGAGTCGTGACAATTTCTATTTTGTGTTATTTGCTCTTAGATATTACCGTTTCAATATTTGTTCTCGAAGGTCTTAGTTTCTAACCAACATGAATATTTCCATTATAAATCCATATGAAGCCATCAATGAATTTCGACGAAATAAAAGATTTGCTTGACCAAATTTTTTATTAAAAAGAAAGCTCTTTTCTTCTTCTTCATTTACCATATTTTAATCAAACAAAAATATCTAATATCTCCTAAAATTTATGAAATCAATAATTGATTGTGAAACTCGCAATAAAATAATATTTCATTTAGATATATTTTTGACCATTACCTAACTATTCGGAAAGCAATTTTCCTTTTCTCGGAGTGATCGGGTTATGGGTAAAACCCACCCGGGTCGCTGAGTTGTCAGGTAATCAAAGTCACGTTTGTCACCCAAACTGAACACGAACAACATACAAAGAAGAAGAAGACGAAGAACAGAAAAAGCGAAAAATGTTAGCAACAGAAGGAATGGAAGACGAAGAGAAATGGCTAGCAGAAGGCATCGCTGCTATTCAACACAACGCATTTTACATGTCTCGTGCATTGGTAACCACTTTTTTCTTATTCAAAATCAAATTTCATTGAATTTGAATCCAAAAACCCTAAACTTGTCAAAGAATTGATAATTAACGCTTTTGGTTAATTTTTTCAGGATTCGGATAATCTCAGAGAAGCGTTAAAGTATTCTGCTTTGTTGCTATCTGAGCTTCGGACTTCAAAACTTTCGCCGCACAAATACTACGAGCTCTGTAAATTTTCTAGTCAACATATGTTCTTTGCTTAACCTTTTCCAATTCCAGTTTGTTAGGCAGTTTTTGCTAGTGAAAGATCAATTTGGCTTACTTTTAAGCTAAATCAGATCAAATTAATTCATTTTTTTGCTGATTTTATTGATTTGTATTCTTTCACTCTAATTTGTTTGGAGTTTTGCTTATGGAGAGTTAAGTTTGCTAACTTTCTAGCTAAATAGGACTAACTAGTCGAGAAGTACGAAATGTTGGACTTTTCACTTATGAAAGTTAATTTGACTAACTTTCGAGCTAAATCAGATCATATTAATTCTTTTTTTTTTTTGCTGATTTTATTGATTTGTACTCTTTCTTTCTAATATGTTTGGAGTTCTGCTTATGGAGGATTAAATTTACTAAATTTCTAGCTAAATAGGACTACAGTAATTCAGTTTTTAAAAATTAAAATTTTTATTTTTGAAGCCAAATTGGTCTAAGCTAATTCATTTCTTAAAAAGTTATTTTAATTTGAATTTCCAGAAACTACTCGAGAAGTATGATAAGTTGCACTTTTCACATATGAAAGTTAGTTTTACTAACTTACGGAGGTAGATTGGATTAGATTAGTTTATTTCTGTTGAGAATAAATAAAAACTTAGATATTTTGGTACTATAAGAAAAGTTGCTCAAGTTGCAATTCTCCCCGTATCAAAATGGTGAGAAAAAATAAAATGTCGGTTAGTTTACGTAGTTTAAATGTCGGAAAGCATGATGTGCCAAACATCTTGGAACAGATGAAGTGTTTTTGTTCGTTATGTCATGTTTGTTCTCAGGTTTTTGTGCTCTTTGTGGTAGATATGCGAGCATTTGATGAATTGAGGAAGCTGGAGATGTTCTTCAGAGAAGAAGATAGACATGGTTGTTCAGTTATTGACTTATATGAACTTGTTCAACATGCTGGAAATATATTGCCTCGATTGTAAGTCTCAAATGAAGTTCATGTGTTAAAATTCTCAGTTGTTAGGCTTTGTTGTGTGCTAATTGGCTATTTATATTGTTTAGTAATTACTAGTATCTTAGAATCAAGCAAATTAGTGAACGTAGTTAAGAAGTAAACTTGGTTATCCAAATATGATTTTTATGCTCCACTTGAAATTTAATGGGATAACTTCAAATTTGTTCTTTTTTCATGTGTTTTTCTCTTTGTTGGTGTATTATTGAGAATGTTCAGTTTCTCATAGAGTTGATGACCTCCAACTATGCATGAGGGTAGTGATGGATAGGATGTGAAACCAATGGATACCTCTTATAACATAAGCATTGTCTCTGCTCACCGGTTTAGTAGGAATATTGTGTGCACAGAGGCGGTTCCAGCATTGGAAGTTTATGGGTTTCTTCAATGACCTCAAGTTAATAAAAATTAATAACTGAGTTTTCAATCAAATATTTATAGATATTTAGTGGATTTCTTAATACTTAATTACGTAGGATCTGGGTCAAAGTTGTTGGGTTCACGTCCGCCTCCCTGTGTGCATTTACTCATTATGGTCAACTTTAACAAAAAAGAGCTAGGCTCGGATAGATTTTCTTATTTAAGATAAAAATATTTTACACTCACCTATCAAAAACAAAGAGAAAGGAGAAATACGTACCAGAGAAGCCAGAGATTTTTCCCAAGAGAAGTTGTGAGGCAACATGCTTATGTACCTTTAGTTTCCATGAAAGAGTGTCCTTCATGCAAGTAGTGAAAACTGAGTCTATTGCATTCATAGATGACACAAAAGCATGCACTCGAGAGAAACCTTAATAAAAAAAATTACCAAAACCGGAGAATAAAAAAGATAGGTCTTAATCTTCTCCAAAGCACTCTGCATGGTCAGTCTAGGGCATCGTAAACTTCTAGCAAAACTAACATATGTTGATGCCACCAAACATATAAATATCAGGCATTTCAAAGTAATTTTAAAAGGTGCTGATGAACTTCCCATATTGATGAACTTCCAAAACTAAAATGTGGATAGAGTATTCAGCTTAACCATATACATGTCCAAATACAAGTAACTTGGGTCTGAAGATTAAAATCATACAGATAATTCAGATTTCCTCTTTAACAATTTTCGTTGTTCCCCATTTCCTTCTAAAGAGTTTTTTCTTTTTCGTTCTAGTCTTTTGATTAACCAATCAATACTTTTCTCTTTGCAATCCCTATCAACAACTTTTATCTTTTTCTATCTTCTTCTAATTACTCGAGAGTATAAACACCCATTGGTTTACATTTAAGAAGTTGATTAAAGGACTATAAAAGAGTAAATCGACACCGTATTGAAGGGTGTGACCTAGTATTCATATGAAGTGATTTAGAACCATGAGGTCTTTGGTTCAAATCCTAGCAAAAGCAAAAACTCTGTTCAAATCTTGGTGGATAGAGTTACTCGGTACCTGTATTGGTGGGAGATAGTAGATACACCATGAAACTAGTGGTAGTGTGCGCAAGCTGGTCCGAACACTATGGTTGTAATGAAAGATAGTAAACAAACACATTTTTGAACTAATAGCAATTATCATTGCTTAAAAATGGAACAATTGCTCTTTAGCAAGACTTGCAAATAATACTAACAGTACAAGAATGCAAGAAATCACAAGCAAAAGGCTAATTTAAAAGCTAAATCATTTGCTTTAGCATATACACACAAAGAACTAAAACACAGAATAAAGCAATAGAACCTTAGTCACCTGTTAAATATATATTCAATAGAAAAAAATTATATCCTAACCTCAGATGTTGATGAAGAAGTGTTGGTGCAAGTGTAAGTGATTCTAACAAGGAAAAACACAGAAATATGAAATATGAGAGGAGAATGGTGACCAGCAAAAAAGGAAGAGCCTTAGATTGATCTTATCTGAGAGGGGAGCTGGAGATCTTATCTTATCTGAGAGGGATAGGTGTTTTGCTGGGGTAGGATTTTCTTGATATCTTATCTTAAGGACTGAATTGAAAACTCTATATGAAACCATTTACAGTCCTCGACATGTCCTGTTGATACAAGGCTGTGTGAATATGTTATGTAGCTACCAATCTGAAGTCTGAAGAATAGAAAATTCTACATGAACCATTTACAGTCTTCGACATGTTCAATTGATAAAAGGAGTGGGTAAATATGTTAAGTAGCTATCAAGAACTTACATGAACACCATTGTTGTAAATTTGAACTTCCATTTGAAGGCAATGCCAACATCATCCAGTTTCTAATGAGGTCAACTTGGCTTCAAAGCTCATAATCCAAACCATTTGGCTGCTCAAGTGATTAGAGCAGAGTCCCGTTGGAGAATTGAGAACTTCATATAACCCCTTTACAGTTACTTTTTTTTGTCTCTCCACGTGTCTCCCAAAAAAACCATAGGTTTTATTTCTTTGCCTTGTCCCATTGTTACATGGCAATGGGTTAATATGTTAAAAGCTACCAAGAATTATCACAAACACCAATTTTTCAATCTGAAACACCAACTGATGGCAATATCAACATCACCTGTTTTGAATGAGGTCACACTAGCTTCTTGGTAGGCAACAACTATCAGTAAATGTGTTTTTCTTTCTCCCGTCTGTTTGTGAATTGCTCATGCCAGGAGTAAATTTCTATTTTTGGAGTAGAGTAATAGCTGCTCGATTTTGCTTCCTTACCTTGATCTTTGTTTCCTGTGTATTATTGTCTTCTCCCTTTCTCGTAAGTCCTTGCTGTTCCTGAAGAATCAGATGTCTGATGGATGTTTATCATGTAATATTTCAGGTATCTCCTATGTACGGTAGGATCTGTTTACATAAAATCAAAAGAGGCTCCTGCTAAGGATATTCTCAAGGATCTTGTTGAAATGTGTCGTGGTATTCAGCATCCTACACGTGGGCTCTTCTTGAGGAGTTATCTTGCTCAAATTAGCAGAGATAAATTGCCCGACCTTGGTTCTGAGTATGAAGGGTAAAGCTATTGATTACTACTTGAATTATGTGATGATTTGGTTGCATTTTTATTCACTTGCTTGAAACACACACACGGAGAGCTGCACACACATTAGTTGTTATTTATTTTTATGTACCTATTTAAGTATACAGGTAGACCCAATGTGTTGTATCCATCTGTAAATCCTCATCTTTTGTTCAATTAAGTATTTTCTTTTCATTTTCTAGTTTAACCTAGGGGGATGATCTTCTGAGATGCTTCACACTGTTCTTCATGCAGAGAAGGTGATTCGGTCATGGATGCTGTAGATTTTGTGCTGCAGAACTTCACAGAGATGAATAAGCTTTGGGTTAGAATGCAGCATAATGTACGTTAGGATCTTCTGAACTTTTACTTTGCTTTTACTTTGGACTTGCATGGCATCTGTGCATTTGCATGCCCGGAAGGTAAAATGAGTCATGAAGGCATGTTTTGGCCATGCAGGTGTTATAGTGCTTGTGATACATTCATTTGCTTTGGTGATCCTGAGTTGAGGCATTCTTCGCGCTTTATGGTCTGCAGGGACCTGTCAGGTTGAAAGAGAAGCTGGAAAAAGAAAGGAGCGAGCTTCGTGATCTTGTAATATCAATGTGCTCAATCATTTATGTTCTTCTTTCGAGATCCTTATGGATTGGTTCAGAAATACATTATTCAGCTGTACCTCTCATATTTTAGGTCGGGAAGAATTTGCACGTTCTTAGTCAGATAGAGGGTGTTGATCTTGAAATGTATAAGGATGTGGTTCTGCCCAGAGTATTGGAGCAGGTAAATATCACATGATAACACCTTTTCTGGACATGGAATATAAGACTCTCTCATTTGTTTGTAGCAATTATCCCATCTCTAAAGATGCAGCTAAATGTTCCTACAGGTTGTCAATTGTAAGGATGAGATTGCCCAATATTATCTGATGGACTGCATAATTCAGGTCTTTCCAGATGAGTACCATTTGCAGACACTTGAGACTTTATTGGGTGCTTGTCCGCAACTGCAAGTAAGTAACCAAAAATAGACGAGTACCCAACTTCTTTGGCAGGATAAGTTTGTTTGTCCTGTCCTTTGTCTACTCCTCTTCCTTCCATCTTCATATCCTTCTTTTCTCAAATGTAAACTGTATATCTAAAGCATATCTAACTAAAGGAAATTCCAGCACTAAAGTTGTTCTGTTTATAGATACAAGTATTACCTTTTCCAAACAAAAAGGAAAATGAAAAAAGATAAACAAAAATAGACAGCCTATTTGATTGCCTTTCAGATCTTTTCCTGTTGTGAAGAAGAATAAGATCATATACCTGGTGAATGCTAGTGGCTCAAACTTGTTTTTTAGTTAATGTTTTCAAGGTGTTCTTGTTTGTCTTGAGAGAGCAGGGGAAGGGGAAGGGGAAGGGGAAGGGAGAGAGTAGGGTTTTTTCCTGCTCTATGTTAAGTGGACTAGATAAGTTAGTCATTCACTAGATTAACTGGAATAACTGTATTACGTTGGCATATTGCTGTAGTTTTCAGCATAACCTTTTCTTCTTGGATGAGAATGTGTGGATGTACAATTAGTGTTTCTGTGATCTACAACGTTTGGAGTCCCCATAGCAGTGGGCCTCGGTCTAGTGAGGTTTTGCTTTTTTGGGAATCATTGCTAGGAATAAGGATTGAATTGCACCTGGTTTGCTCCTGTGTTCTTCAAGTATGGAGCTTAAACTTGTAGTTTTAACAATTTTTTCAAATCGTATGGTGGTTGATGTTGTAGAAGCATGTGGATGCTTATATGCTATCTGCTCCTTGCTCAACATGTTATCCCATCTCCCAAACAGGAGAAGAACATTATTTTACTATATTAAGTTCCATGAGAAAATTAAAAATAACTTTTTTATTTCATTTTCTTGTTTAGCCTGCTGTTGACGTTAAGACTGTGCTGTCACGGTTGATGGAGAGATTGTCGAACTATGCTGATTCAAGTCCCGAAGTAAGTAAATAACTGTTTAACTGCTTCTGCCTTGAGATTTTCTTGACTTCTCTCCTATTTAGGTGTAATTGTTTTGATTATTTAGGTGTTACCTGACTTTCTTCAAGTTGAAGCATTTGCCAAGCTAAGCAGTGCCATTGGGAAGGTAAATCCTGATGTTTTATGTCTGATACTAGGCAGCCTACTTAGAGTTTCTAGGGGATGTAGTTGTTAAGTGCTAGGTCAGCCTGCATGTTAAGGATGATTACATTGTTTCAGAACATTTGGATTATCTAGTTTTGTAACTTGTAATTGGACTTTTATTTATGAACAAACTTCAGTTTTTTAGCAGGATTTATGATTTAGAGCACCTGACATTAACCTTCCAAATATTCAATGGGTTCCTTTATATGCAGGTCATTGAAGCACAAGTTGATATGCCAGTTGTTGGAGCCATTTCTTTGTATGTATCTCTTCTGACCTTCACTCTCCGTGTTCATCCTGATCGACTAGACTACGTGGATCAAATACTGGTATGTTCTTGTCAATTTGGTAACCAAATAGGTTGTAGCACAGAAACTGCTGCCTTTATTCTCTAAGCTCTATGTAGCCAGTTGATGCATAAATTGTGTTCACCGTTTTTGGTGAGAGGGGGATAGTTGTCTCTTTGATCAATTTCTGTGTGAGCATGGATTCTAGGATAGTCGTTTCTTTGATCAGTTTCTGTATGAGCATGGATTCTTAGTGGTTGGTAGGAGTGTTAAACAGGCTAGCAAATCCCAGCAGAGTTGTTAGCTAAGGAGGGGAGATGTATTGGATGACATTTCTCTTGATTTTCTTTGCTGATTGTTGGTAGGGAGCATGTGTCAAGAAACTTTCTGGTAAAGCCAAGCTTGAGGATAGTAAAGCGACAAAACAAGTTGTCGCTCTCCTGAGTTCACCCTTGGAGAAATACACTGACATTGTGACAGTTCTAACTCTTTCAAATTATCCACGAGTCATGGATCACCTTGATGCTGGAACAAATAAGATCATGGCAACGATAATCATTGAGAGCATCATGAAGAATGACACCTGTGTATCAACTGCTGACAAGGTATAATCTGCGATCTGTAGTGATTGATCACTAGTTCGAATAATTTGATTCTTCCTTTAATTGATTTACATCTTTTTCCAGGTCGAGGTTTTGTTTGAATTGATAAAAGGGCTTATCAAGGAATTGGACGGAACAGCTACGGATGAGGTTTGCAGATAAATTATCAATTTTGATTACTTCAAATTCCTGAATTTGTTATATTATGTTCTGGCTCTATTGTTGACTTCCTTTTTCTTTGACTTTTATTCAGTACTCCTACATGTGAGATTTTCCGGATAGTTTCTACCAGTAGAATGACTTCTTTTCCTTTTTGTTGTGGTTTTGTCCAAAAGCTTGATGAGGAGGATTTCAAGGAGGAACAGAATTCTGTTGCTCGCCTTATACACGTGCTGTACAACGATGAGCCTGAGGAAATGTTAAAGGTAATTAATTTATTGGAGAAGTTTGTATAGAAATTATTATTGATCACCTTTTGGTATTTTTACTAGCAGACCTCTTTAAGATTGATGCTTTAATGTTTTTATTTCTGGAGTCAACACTAAGATCATTGCTTCATTTAGTTCTTTTTTAATTTTAGAAATGATCCAATAAACCAAGTTATTTGCTTGTGGTATACTGTCTGAATGCTGCCTTTATCGCCGTTAGAGAAACACTAATAAAATTGTATGTTGTTTGATTTCGATAAAGAAACTGAAAAGTCAGTATTGAAAGAAGAGTGTGTTCTGCGATATGCCACTTGATGTTATTCATTTGTCTACAAAATATTCATTTAACTCTAGATGGATGGACAAGTACTGCTGCTTGATGGAAGCTTGAGTTGAGAGGAATTGTTAAAAGGGCTATACCTTTCATCAAATGGTAAAAAAATCAGTGTAATTAAGAGAGTTCCATTATAAACTTCCATCTAAAAAATCTACTTACACTTTTTTTTAAAAAAAAGCCCATCTCCCGTAGTATATAGCAATACACAGTTTTCACATTTCTTTTCTTCTTTTAATATTCTAAAAACCAGACTGGCATTATTATGATACTGGACTAGTGGTGTTTGATAAGGGGATGCTATCATGGTATATGGTTTAAGTTTGGAAAGGGTATGACAATGGAAATTATTGGTTCTGTGGGGTACTTAGATTTGTTCCAGCATGATTAGATAGAATACTTTACATAGTAGGATCAAGGACAAACAGTTTGGAGAACATGGATTTGCTCGGGGTTCACAAGTAGAGTTTGTTGGTTCATTCGTAGCACTATTGATTGTGCTTCTATTCAGCTCCTTAGATAACAGTCAGTTCATCATACTAATACTATGTGGTTATCAATTCTTAAAGTGATTTTCTCATATAATAACCGAACACCAATAATGGTTAACAAATTGATTTAATAAAAAAGTATAGTTTGAATACCCCAAATTCATGCCCATAATATTTTTTACTCTTCGTTGTTGCAAATCAGATAATATGCACTGTTAGGAAGCATATAATGGCTGGAGGTCCAAAGCGCCTAACTTTTACAGTTCCTCCTCTAGCCTTTTCTGCACTGAAGGTTTGTTGTTTTCAGCACTTACCCTCTCTCTCTCCTTTTGGTAGTTTGTGATTATGCTGATGTCTTTACTTAGTTGCATTTAGTAGAATCCCATGACTTTCTGACATTAAATCTATAAGGAAAAAGGTAATGAATAATTTTAATACCATTTGGCATTGCATGTCATCCTATCAACAAGATGTTTGTGCATAGTTAAGCTAATAAAGTAAATAAATAAATAAATGATTTTCTTGTCAAAATAGATGTTATGTAGCATCCATAGACCAGTATCCTCCTCTCTCTCTCTCATTCTGTCATACAGCATACTTGCAAAATATTTCTCTACATATTGGAATTAGATGGAGACATTCAATCTGTAAGAACTGTTATAGACTGTGCAAGTGATGTATGACTGAAGTAGGATACTGATCATTGGCCCATTCCCCTCCAGTCCGTGAGTTTCTGAAGTTCTTTTAGCCTATTTATTCCTTATGAGAGATAATGGCTTTTTCTACAAACCTTATACCTGCAATGGAATTTAGAGACTTCACATACAGTTGAATATTTCAAATGCTTGTGTAAAATTTGTACCATGCTATTTTCTTCTTTCCACCTCTCCTGAAATTTCAAGATCATAATTCTGAAATACTTTCTCAATCAAATGGAAGTTGGTTAGGAGATTGCAAGGTCAGGATGGAGATATGGCGGGAGAAGAGGTTCCAGCTACACCAAAGAAAATTTTTAAGTTATTGAATGAGGTAATATCAGCTTTTGAATTTGGTGTCTTGTAATTGTTGTTAAAATCAGTGTGTGCGATTCTTTTTGTATCCTTTGATTTTGATTTGTTGTTGATTTTATTTCTCACCGTGGTTATGAGATGTCACACAAAAAATCCTCTCCTTGATGATCTCTGTACTGGTGAGATGCAGTACATGGGAGTGCTTTTTTCTTTTATTTTTCTGAGAGAAGATATTATAAGTCATGACTGCAGACTTGTAGTATGCCTTTACCCCGCTCCTCCATATTGCTGATCTTCAGGTTTAAATTTTCTTGATCTTTTGAGCGCACTGGTTTGTGGTGTGTTCAGTTTCATTCATGGTATTAGGATAAGATTACCTCCATTTGATTCCTGCCATTTGTCTATTAACAATCAGATAAGCCCTTGTGTGCTTCAGTTTGCTGATTGAGCTAATCACGTTGCAGACTATCGAGGCTCTTTCATCAGTTCCATCGTCAGAATTGGCATTGCGGTTGTACTTGCAGTGTGCAGAGGTGAACGGTTAATTTTTTTTTCCCCTGGAGATGTTGTGCATTATATTAGAAACCCCTTTAAGAAGCCAATAAGTAAACTTTCTAAAAGTGTAGATTATTTTTTTCCATATATTTACTGTTGATGTTCAGTAGAACTACTTCAATTAGAAAGCAATTTAAAGACATAAACTTTTACAAACTCAGCCTCTATATATTCTTAAAAGATGGCCATTAATTTCGCTATTGTAAGTCGAAAATATATGTAGCAAACCAAGCCATCAAACAGATACCAAACTAGACGAATATTTTACCCAACAGAAATGAAGGGTTTGTGAAAATCTAAAAGACAAACCTTTCAATTCGCCTTCAATGACTAAGTTTAGACTAAAATGAAAGATTGTTTGAGTTTTAGAATCTGTCCAACATTTAAAAGATTTTTCAGACATCCAACACACAAATAGCTAATTATATATCATGGAATATCTCCTTGGGCATAATTTAGGATTTTAAGGAGCTATTCTATTTTTTTCCTTATCAAAACATGTCTCCACAAAATCCTAAATTATGCCCTAAGATGATTATCAGCTTTTATGCTCAACCACCTCACTCCTTCACTGGGAGAATGGGAGGTGATTGAAAGATCAAGACAATCATGGCGAAAAGCTCAGGAGTACATTTAGAGCGAAAGGTGTTGATGGATAGACCTATTTTCATATCTCTCTTATGTCCTTTTTAAAATTTCACTTATGCCCTCGGAATCAGCTCAAGTTTCCAAACATAGCAGTAGAATTACCTAGTGGAATCTTTTGGATGCCCTAGGAAATTGTCTTCCTATGCAGTAAGATATGCCTTCCAGAAGTGCCTGTGATCTATGCATGTGTGCGAGTGCATCCTTTTTATTTGTGTCGTGTGAAAGTCTCTTCACTATCACTAGGCGAGCAACTGAAACTTGCTTTTGTTCCTCAGGCTGCCAATTATTGTGAACTTGAACTGATTGCTTATGAATTTTTTACACAAGCTTTTGTACTATATGAAGAAGAAGTTGCGGTAATTGCTCACCTATAAACAATGTGTTTGATATTATATTCTTCTTCCATTTACCTTTTCATCTGCTCAAAGTTCTACTTAAACTTGTTGCACGTGGTATTAGGATTCTAAAGCGCAAGTGACTGCAATACACTTGATAATCGGAACTCTTCAAAAGATGACTGTGTTTGGTGTTGAGAACAGGGATACCTTAACTCATAAGGCCACAGGGGTAATTTCTACCTCTAATCTCTTCTGTCTGTCTATCTATTTATTTGTTTTCTAACAATGGGAGTACCTTTTTAAATGTATAGTATTCAGCAAAACTCCTAAAGAAACCTGATCAATGTAGAGCAGTTTACGCTTGTTCACATCTATTTTGGGTTGACGATCAAGATGGTATTAAAGATGGAGAAAGGTTGGCAAGAGTGTTCCTCAAATTTCTCATTTTCAATTGAGTTATTTGCATATTCAATTGATGCATCTTCTGAGAAGGCTTGAACTTGTGTTCCCTATAGCTTTTATCATTCAAGAGTTGAAGTCTTGCATTTTGTTTTTGATGTATTTCTCTTTTACTTTGTTACCCTGAAATATATGATTTACTGTCTTTGGGTTATGGTAGGGTCTTGCTTTGCCTAAAGCGTTCGTTGCGGATTGCTAATGCAGCACAACAACAAGCAAATGTTACAAGGGGTAGCAGTGGACCTGTCACGCTTTTTGTTGAAATACTTAACAAGTTAGTATTCAGAACATTAATGTTTTCAAGTGAAATTTAGGTTTGCAGGCCTGGGTTTTACATTATATTGAATCCGTGTCTGGGCTCAGGTACCTTTACTTTTTTGAGAAGGGGAACCCTCAAATAACATCTTCTGCAATTCAGAGCCTTATAGAGTTGATTAAAACTGAGATGCAGAGTGACGCCACAACCCCAGATAAAGCTTCAGATGCTTTCTTCTCCAGTACATTGCGTTATGTTCAATTTCAGAAACAAAAAGGAGGGCTAATGGGTGAGAAATACGGTCCAATTAAGGTGTGATACTTTCATGTTTCTTGTGGTCTTTCAAATTTCATGTGCTATAAATACATTATGTCTAAGCCCTGAAAGCGGAGGATTTAGTGGATCTGAAACTACCAAATGAGTCTTCTGCAGTGCCGTTGCCCATCAATTATTCTATCAGCAATAAATACAACAATTTCCTACCGTCTTACTGGTAGGTGATTCAATGTAAAATTCTCCTTTTACAGTAAGCTATTCTATTCTTTACCCTAAAGGAGGGAGAATGCGTGATTTCTGGTCCTGTTTCACTTGAATTCTTATTACTGAATTTCCAGTTGGTTTTAGTGTATATAAAAAGAAATGTGTATTCACTAATTTCAAAACGGATGATAGACCCTTCGTTTCTCTTCCCCCAGTCCCTACCATTAGAAGATATTTTTGAGCTGAAACTGAAGTATTCCATATGGCTATGGGACTGAGTAGCTGATCATAATTTCTTCCCACAAATATCGTCACATCATTATATGTCTATGTAATCACACTCCAACAGCAGGCCAGTGGACCAATGTTGTAATCGACAACATGCATTATTAAAACGGCCTACCATGTTGTTGATTCATGTTCAAGCACAGTATTCTCTGTTGTTTCTATTCTCAAGTGGATATTGATTTCTTTTTTTGGTTGTTTGGTAGCGGAGACGAGGGGAATTTTTTTATACAAATAGATATTTTGGTATCACTATTTAAGTTTTGATCTCATTTAAATAAGTTGCGCGAAATTAGTTTTTGAATAATTACAAGTTGATGTTCAATTTATGGTGTGTCGTTAGAAGATTTATGTTGCCGCTAACTCATGGTGGATGCTGCAAAATGTGATGCTGGATTAAAGAGTTTCTGATGGATGGGGGAGTCATTTGAAGTTTAGTTCAAATTGTGTTGAAACTATAGAACAAATTGTTCATAAATTTTGGTGGATCACACCAAATTTCTTAATAAATAGACTTTGTCATTGAGATTTTAACATTACTTTTTGATAACTGTAGAACAAATTGTTCATTTTCCTTAACATGTAGAGCAAAATCAAAGTTTTTTTTTTTTTGGGCTTAATACATAGTCAGTTCCTTAAATTTGTCCGCATAATTCCATTTAGACGCCAAACAATAAAGTGTTCCAATTGGCACTTTCAATTCCAATTTTGGAAATTTTTTTTTATACATGTTCTCATTCATCTATAAAATAGTTAAGTTAACCAAGTAAAATATGTCATTTTCTTGAATTATGTGCATTCACATCAATAAACTTATGGCTTAGTTCGAGTGTTTAAATAGAATATCTCGATAAATTTAAAGAGTTACTCATGTATTAAGCCTTTCTTTTTTATTTTCTTGCAAGAATCTTTTACATTGTCAAATAAGCTTTAAGTCGATATGTATCATTTTGAGCCATCTATTCCCAGCCTGTCTCTCCAATAAGAATATTCAAAAAATTCGATCGATTACGATAAAATCTGACTACAATTTCAACGTTCATTAGAATTGCCAATGATTTATTTAATTAGAATGTAAAATGTCGAATTAAAAAAGATCGTTGCAACAAAAAGAAATACTCGTTTTGTCATCAAGACTTATAGTCAAGTGGTATCAGTAAGAGTTTCCGCACACTCATTTCATCTCAATTTATTTGCAATGATTTGACTTAGGCTCGGTTTGAATTAACTTATTTTAAGTCCTTTTAAGTCAAAATAATTTTAAGCACTTTTGAAGTATTTTGAAGCTAAAAAGTATCTTATAACATTAGTTCACATCAACAACCGTGCAAGTTAGGTGGACACCACGATTAATTTTTTTTTATATAAAAAAAGTAGATATAGTAATATCTACTGGAATTTATTAACAAACATAAATCTATTCAAATGGAATTTATGTTTTTTTTTCAGTCCAAAAGGAATTAAACAAATTAAATTAAAGCGTTACCGACATGTTTGGAATACCAATAAATTTTCTTCCCTCCTAAAAACCGTTACATCTGTGATCTACACTGACTTTTCAAGGGGTCCATTTTTTTGCACCCATTAATTAATATTATTTTTTTCTAATTTATTGCTCTGAATCTTAATATTGTTAATATTTTTCATGTTTATAATTTTCTCAGAAATTTGCAATCCCAGTTTCTCTGATCTTTGTTGGTGAGATTTTAATTTCGTTCTAGTAATTTTTTAAGGGTCGGACTACAAGGATCTAGTCTGCATTTCTGAAAGAGGTTGTTTGTATGGATCGAACTCGTGACCTTTGCTTTCATTGATTTTTTCTGTTTTTTTGTTGCAGAAGATTTAAAAGAGGTGAATATATATTTAGGATGGGTTTCATAAGCAGTATATTGGGATTTTTCGGATTTGGAATGGGGATCGTCATTGGCCTTGTGATCGGGTATTTCCTCTTCATCTACGTTCTACCAACTGATGTCAAGGTCATTTTCTTCTTTCTCCTTAAAATTTCCGCGCTTTCTCTATATATATGTATGTATGTATGTATGTATAGTGGCGGAAAATTGCACAGTATTATTATTGTTATTATTGTGTATATGTAAAATATTGAATCTCCTTGACATAGGATTTTATCTTAGGTGTGATATTTTTATGTTTTCTGGAATCCCCTTACTTGAATTTGTGGCTTCACTATTGTGTGTGTGTAGGAATATGTGTCGAGTACAAGAGAGTAGGTGAATCATGCATGGTATTGAAGAAAGTAAGCGTAAAATTATGATAAATAGTAATGAGTTTGAGAGGTAATTTGAGCAAAAATGGTATTTTTGACTTGTTTATGTGGTTTTTTGATGAGATTTTAGTCGGTTTTACAGCAAGATTATCTATAAGTTGAGTGACTTTTATAGGGAAAAGAGTGTTGATTTAACTTTTGTATTGTATTCACCAACAAAATTTGTTTGACAGAGGAAGTATTTGAGTGAATTTGAATTCTTGAAAATTTTGGAAGTCGATATAGTCTGTGTTATCAATGAAACGGTGTCATATAGATTGAAATGAATCGAGTACTGGATATTTTCATGAATTTGGAAGAAAAATGTTGCATACGTTGAGAAGAAACTTTGCCTAAGTAGACGTTTTAGACGACATATCATCTTATTGTGGCTTTTACTCTTTTCAGCATCCTGATATTCGGCCCTTGGCAGAGCAAGATACTGAAAGTCTGCAACGATTACTCCCTGAGATACCACTTTGGGTTAAAAATCCAGATTATGAACGCGTATGTTGTCATTTCATATCTACTTGTGCGAAAGTATTAGAGGAAGATCTTTCTTTGCATAACAATGTTTTTTGTTCTTACTGCATTGTGCAGCTTGATTGGCTTAATAAAATGATTGAACTCATGTGGCCTTATTTAGACAAGGTAATGTTTAATTTACTTGTATAGAACGTTATGATTTTTCACTTTTACTGAGACGAATACTATTGACACTCGAGATTTCCAGGCTATTTGTAAAACAGCTAAAGGTATAGTAGATCCCATCATAGCTGAGCAGATTCCTCAGTACAAAATTGAGTCTGTAGACTTTCAGTCATTTACCTTGGGCACCCTGCCACCTACATTTCCAGGTTAGTTTCTTGCTCTTTAACTTAATTTGGACGTACAGCCAAAAGGACTTAGATTCTATGTTGCTCGGATCCTTCAAAAATACTGCAGCCCCCATGTTGTATCCTCCAAAAATAGTGAATTTTTTGGAGGATACGACTCTGGTGCATACCTTGCAATATAGCTTAGAATTGAATCAAGGATGTGACTATCTAAGACCAATATTTAGTGTCAATCATTTTGCGTCTTAATTTATTTGAAGTTACTCTGCTTGTTCGGCCTCTAGATCATTTTCTTTACTTTATACACTTTATATTCTTCCGCGCATAAATATAACATGTTTCGTATGAATAATCTGTTGAACTATGCCAGGAATGAAGGTCTATATCACCGAGGAGAAAGAGCTGATAATGGAACCAGTCATTAAGTGGGCAGCTAATCCGAACATCACTGTTGCAGTGAAGGCATTTGGGTTGAAAGCCACTGCTCAGGTAATTATTCCCATCATAACTAACACGCGAAGCAACAAAGAAGTAAACATTATTTGGTGTTACAAACTTGTTCTCGAAATAAAACAATTTGTGTGTTCTTCTAGTTCTGAGAACTCTGTTCGAAGAGATAAACTTTCTGTCATTTTACTGCTGACACTTGAGATTGTCTCAGGTGATTGATTTGCAAATATTTGCTTCTCCTCGAATCACCTTGAAGCCACTGGTTCCGACCTTTCCATGTTTCGCGAAGATATATGTTTCTCTTATGGAGAAGGTGAGTGTTCATTCACCAAACTTACTCAATATCACTAAAAGGGCTAATCAACTCTCGTTCCTCGAAAATTTTGCATAAATTTTCATCTCCCTTGAGATTGTGCACAACCATTTAGAAATGACAATATGTCCAGTGTTTATTTTGACACAGAATATAGCTATATATGTGAAAAACTACTAAAATATCAACAAATATCAAATTTTGAGTTCAGTGTTGAGAACGGTGAAGTTGAACCTATCAAGTTCAAATCTTGAATCCGTCTCTGGTCTAATCTACTTGCAGCCTCATGTTGATTTTGGACTAAAACTTCTCGGAGCAGATGTGATGTCCATTCCTGGCCTATACAGATTTGTTCAAGTAAGTTCCCTTATCTCTTTTGTATCTTCCTTGCATATACAGCTTCCATAATGGAAGTCTCAAGTTCGAAACCCCTAGCCTTGCTTATGCCACACGGGTGCGGTTTACCTCTCCTGTGTGATTCGCAAGCTATATTGCACAGGAGCAGGGTTTACCCTATCCGCACCCTAAGGGTAGCGGCTGCAGGTTCCATTGTCATCAACAACAACATACCCAGTGAAATCCCACAAGTGAGGTTCGGTCTCAGTCACTTTAACTTTTTTAAAATTTTTCAGGAAATTATCAAAGATCAAGTTGCAAATATGTATCTATGGCCAAAAACACTTGAAGTCCAAATATTAGATCCTTCAAAGTAAGTTTTTCTTTCCTTCATGTTTTCTGAATTCCACAATCATAAACTTGTTTGGCATTTCAATCAATTTCGTGTCATTTCGAGTACAGAGCAATGAAGAGGCCGGTTGGAATTCTTAACGTGACGGTTGTGAAGGCAATGAAGCTTAAGAAAAAAGATCTTTTGGGGCTCTCAGACCCTTATGTTAAACTAAAAATTATCAATGAAAAACCTTCAACAAAGAAAACAACAGTCAAACACAAAAACTTGAACCCCGAATGGAACGAGGAGTTTAGTTTCGTGGTTAAGGATCCAGAAACTCAAGTTCTAAAGTTTTCTGTTTACGACTGGGAGCAGGTACGTATTGTTCTTGATCAAAGTTATCCTCTATCGTTGATCATGTTGAAGTGTGTGGTCATCTCATCTAAAAGCTTAACACAGAGAATTCTTGTGTTTTATTTTTGTATTAGGTGGGATCACATGAAAAAATGGGAATAAATATTGTCCCATTGAAAGATCTTATTCCGGATGAATCAAAAGTATTGACACTAGATCTTCTGAAAAACTTAAAACCAGACGATGTTCAAAACGAAAAAGCAAGAGGACAGCTTGTTCTAGAAGTGATGTACAAAGCTTTCAACGACGAGGAGCTTGCAAATGGCGCTGATGAATCAAACACGGTAGAGAAGGCTCCTGATGGAACACCTGATGGGGGAGGAATGCTTGTAGTTATTGTACATGAAGGTCAAGATCTCGAAGGGAAGCACCACACGAATCCATCCGTTCGTATGCTCTTCAGAGGAGAAGAGAGAAGAACTAAGGTATTTTTTAGCATGCACAATAGGAAACATTTCTTGAGCCGAGGGTCTATTGGAAACAGTCTCTCTATCTACCAAGGTAGGGGTAAGGTCTTCGTATACTTTACCCTCCCAGACCCCACTTGTGGAGCTATTCTGGGTATATTGTTGTTGTTGTTGCACAATAGGAAACATAGTTATATTATAGAGATAAATACCTAAAATTAAAAAAGAAAAAGGACAGCCAAATGCACTAAGCTCCCGCTATGCACAGGGTCTCCAATGCTACTTTAATGTTTTATAAGCACTTAATATCATTGTAATTAACCAACTTTGCTTCTCTCAATTAACTTTTCATGTTGTAAAGTGAGAATAATGTCTTTTATAATTGTTGGTTTTAAGTGATTTTCTTTCATTAATCCTTGATCCATTTTATTTTCCCCTAAACCTTCCACAGGTAGTAAAGAAAAATAGAGATCCAAGGTGGGAAGAAGAGTTTCAGTTTGTGCTTGAGGAGCCACCAGTAAATGATAGAATTCATGTAGAAGTTGTTAGTACTTCTAAAAGGATGGGTCTAAGACATCCCAAGGTACATATAGCTCTCACTATAAACCTACGTTGCTTGAACTCTTCAAAAATGTCAACTAGTGTCTGTCATATCCTTCAAAATAGTGCATTTTTGAAGGATCCAATCAGGTACAACGACATATTTGGAGAGTCCGAGCAACATATGCATCAAATTCTTTAGCAAATCTAAAATTTTGAGAACTTAGCTTGTAACTTAATGCTTCGAGGCAGAGCTAGAATTTGAAATTTATGGGTTTTGAATATGCTAAGTATTAAGTTCATAGTTTGTTTTAGTTAGCTGTGTTCGCAATTAAATATTTATACATATCTGATAGACTTTCTAATAGAAATATAGGGTCTTAGCAAAAGCTAGTGGCTTCATCGTGCTATAGATTTGGCAGAACTCAATAACTTTGACTCAAATCCTGTATTTGTGTTAAAAAAAATCGTTGAATATGTACAAATAATTTATCCAAACCCAATAAGCAAAAAGAACTATGGTACAAAACCTGTAAACTAAAAATTATGCCTTTGCCTCTGACTTAGTGCAACAAGTCCTTGTCGGCTAACTTTTTATACTGTCAGTATAAAGAAGTTAAAACTCTTTTTTTTTTAAGTTACATGTAACATATGTTGATCTTTCCTTTAATTTCATAGGAAACTTTGGGCTATGTGGATGTATACCTTGCTGATGTTATTAACAACAAGAGAATTAATGAGAGATATCATCTTATTGACTCAAAGAATGGTAGACTTCAAATTGAGCTTCAATGGAGAACTGCTTCTTGAGGGTATATACTGTCAAATATCCTCATCTTTTTGTAAATGATTTTAAGAAGAAAATTCACTAATAAAAATTTTGTTTTATTTATGGATTTTTCTTGTACACAATCATCATAATTCATAGATTATAAGTGTTGTTCTAGCTTAATTCTTTAGAAAAGCAAAATGTTACTTGCATTTTTCATTCATGAAATTTACTTTGGTTAAAATTCTTGTGGCAAGGAGTTTGGAATACAACTCTACATGTATTTTATAAGCAAAAAGTATGCATGGTGAGGAATCATAATGCCTTATCTCGAAAACAAGTTGATTTCTTACTTATTTTCTAATATTGGATAGTAAGAAATTATTATCTCAAGAACATTTATAGGCTTAAACTTAATGTATAATCAACCCCTTAAACTTGTCAAAATATTCCATTTAGACACTCTAACTGATAGGGCTGTTCATGGTTATGGTTAAAAAATTTAATCGAACCGCAATCCTGAACCAAACCGATTAAAAAAAAATAGTTGGTTTGATTTGGTTTTAAATTTTGAAAAATCGATACGATTTGGTTTGGTTTTGGTTTTACTAAAATAACCAAACCGAACCGAGAAATTAGATATATAAATTTTATAATTATTTATATATTACTCATAAATAAAATATAAATATTTTGTTAAATTTTAATTAACTTAAGCCTTGAACTTTACTATTTTCTCAAGCACAACACTTAAATTTTAGCCACTATTACAATTCTAAGTCCAAGTCCATCAAAATCCACTACTTTAGTTTTTACTTAACCTACCTCACATAAGATAGTCACATTTTTTCTTAATTGAATCGTTTTGTTCGTGTAATAATAATTCTAGTACTGCTTAATTGAATACACAGCTTTCATGTGGATTGTTCATGTACTAGGTGTCTGTGTCTATTGAGATACACATGTCCTCAAAAAATTTATTACTTTGAAGCCAAAAAAATAAAAAAAAACCAATACCAAACTGACAATAACCAAACCAATGGTTATTTTTTCGTTTGGTTTGGTTTGATTTTAGAAATTTAAAAATCGATTAAATTGGTTTAGTTTTGATTTTAACCAGTAATCGATCCAAACCGAACCACGAACACCCCTACAAACTGATATGTTTTAAATGAATACCTGACTCCTAATAAAATATTTTAATTAGACACTTTCGTTTCGACTTTTGAAAAAAAAAATGTGTGTTTTTATTCGTCTATTAGATAGCTAAGTTAAATACATAAAATATGTTATTTTCACTTTTCAAAAGAAAATATTGATTTGTGGTGTTGTTTTAATTAGACTAATGTACGTAACCTTCATAGATGATATACTATTTGTTCATTATTAAACACTAAACAAAAACGATTAACTTACAAAAAAAAAAAAAGAAGATAAAAATCAATTTGATACGATTAGATTAAACCATTTCAATTGATTTTTTCATATTCTTTTGACACTAATAGCCGATAGTTTTTAGTTTTTGTCTCTAAAAAATAATTGTTATTTGAAAAATTCTTTTGCGAAACGATATGAAAGTCAATTTTATTTTTTGATTTTGTTGATGTTATATTATATATTTGGTCTTCCCTTTAACGGATGAAAAGTCTTAACTAGAGAGGCTTCACTCAAACGGGCATAACTTTTTACTCCTAGCTTCAAATGGAGCAAACTTGGTGGCGTTGGAAAGAGGACTCAAAGACCTTCGATTTGATAGCTAATGCGCCACCTAACTCATTATGTTCTGAAAGATATAATCGTTGGAAGTTGACCTAAGTAGAATCTTATGTCAAAACTCACTCGGTAGGGAAGTTTCCGACTCAACTTTATGCTAGGGGGTTCTAGTGACCCAAATTGATATCCAAAATCATTTCCACACTAATGAATTGACCTTATAATCTAAGAACAATTAAGAATCACTCGGTACGACCTTATACGCAATTCAAGAATGGTTCGAGTCTTAACTTTAGAAATTTTCAGGGTGTTACATCAGCGGGTTAGGAATGATGAATGATGGAGAAATTTGGTCAATGTTATTACTATGGAGAAATGGAGTAGAAAGAAAATAAATAAGTTAAAAAGAATAATTAAAAATATATGCATTTGTGAAAAAATATTTAAAATAAAGTTTTAATATTATTTTTAGTGAGTGGGAGGTAATAATTTCAGTTTTAAACAGTTCAAGAGGGTGATAGAACCCCCGTAAAATTGAAGTGTGTAGTTGAGAATCCGAATATAGATTTTTTTTTTGGGGTGAGGGGGGAGGGAGGGGTGCATTTGGCCACTTTCTCGATAAAAAATACTTCATGAAATCACAAAGTTTCTTGTTTAAAGATAACTAAATATTCTCAACACATTTTGTAGCCAGATAGTTATCCAATAACAAAAAGTTTTTTGAAAATTGGGAGCTAAAACAAATTTAGATATTTGTATAGTTATAAATCATTTCATTAATTTTCAAAATTAAGTTATTTTTAATTATAGAAATGTGACACTCTTTTAGGATAAATTAAAAATAATTATGGTATATAAATTGAAACGGAGTAACATTTAAAATAGTTGATAATAATTTGAAATTAGATTTTGAATGGAGAAAAATGAATATCCAAAAAATGATAGGGGAGAAAAAAAAATACTTTGCATTAGGTTTTCACCTTAATTTCTTCCACTATACATTTTTTTTCTCCATTCTTACCCCATATTTATTCTCTAGGTGCTATAATTTCTTTTACTGGTGAAATAATAATAAAAATTATATAAATTCATCATAATAGAATTTCTCAAAATAAAGTTAAAAATTAGTCTAAGGGAAGAGAGAGTGATTTCTTGGAGTTATGATATAATAAGAGTTGGCATGTGAAACTAAAAATAAAATTTCTCAATTAAGATTATTCCTAATCCACCCTTCCTCTATACCATCACTCGAAAAATGCAACATAACAATTAAAAAGGGATGAAGGAAATATCATATATAATACATGAACTATTCCTTCTAATACTTCCTACCAAACGTCCTCTAAATGCCCTTCCCAATAAAGCTGGCAATAATATTTTATGCAAGTCTTTGATATACAAATGGGCATTTCAATATTTAAATTTGGACCACATATGACTAATTAAACCTTTATTATAATTCAAAATCTTTAATTATTTGCGTTTTGATCGCATCGAATTTCACTGGAGACAAAATATTAAAATCCTCTACACTGGGAAGGTCTTTGGTTAGCCACCAAGAGAACTATATTATTCTTTTAACGTCGTCAATTTGAGTCATTAACGAAGGAAAAAGAGTAAGAATTTTTAGGGAAGGATTAAAAAAAACTCCATTACTTCTTCCGTTTCAATTTGTGTGTTTTGTTTTGATTTGATTTGACACAAAATTTACGAAAATAATTTTATTTTTTAAAATTTTATAGTTTTAAATTAAAAATATTCAATTTTTTTTATGGATATATAACATTAATTGGTTAAAGGTTAGCTATTTATTTAATTGCGTGGTTTGTTTATTATGTATAATATATAATGATTTCATTTCCCACATTTAAATAATAGATTTTGCTAAGACATAAGTACTATCTACCATTAAAAAATAATAATACTCTAGTACTTTTTTTAGATTATTAATTGATTCATTAATTATACGTGCACACAACTGATATTTTTTGTGTCATTAACAGAAGCACTATAATTGTGGGCGTATCGAAGTATACATTATATGCATTGTAAGTTGATAAAAAAAGTAATTAACATGTTATTAAATCGTATTAAAAATTATAATATAATGTAATTTTTTTTAATTTTACATGTTTTTGAGATTAATATGTCAAGCACCAGTCCATAAAGGATGGCAAAGTATGACTTTTATTTTGTCCACTAGCTAGAAATGTAGACAAAAAGTATCACCATTATTTTGACTATATATAATTTATTTTATGGTAAGATCAAAATGTACAAGTCGTCGAATTTCAAAATATATTGAAAATAATTTTTCTATTCTTTACAAAATAATAATAAGACTGCATTTATATGCCCCTTTTCAAATTCTATTTGTAAAATTAATTGGATATGTTATTGTTATTAGAGATTATATAAAAGATATTCTAGTTATTTTAATTATTTGGTACTTTTTCTTTAACAAGTATCATCAATTTGACTAATTGTCGATAAATTATTCTAAATTGACTTTCTTTTTCATTAAGTTTAGGTAAACCACATGAAAGTACCATCCGTACCATTTTTTTTTTTTACATCTAAATGCTCAAGATACTAAAAAAAATAATTATAACCATGATATTCGAATCAAATTTCACGTACTTTGATTAATTCTTCGAATATCTGCCATCAAAATCAGTAATAGATATTAAGTAACACTATCCATCAAAACAAAAACAAATGAAAAAAACACCTAATATTTTAGTATTATATACTTATAGTCAAGGTTCACTTATTTTAACTAACAAAAAGAAAATATATGTTCCATAAGTTTTTAGTTATAAATCAAAATTAAGAATGCTAAAAACCTGTAATGAAGTAAAAATTTATGAAACTAAGGTCAAATAATATAGGCTTACTACATTGACAGACCCTCATTGCCAATAAATTTCACCTAAATACTTGAATTGTGATTTATTTTAATTGATTGATGATTTGAACACATGATAAATATTCATAATAGAAACTTTTGATTCAGCTTTTGAAAAACTTTAGGTGTGATCTCAAATATTTATTACATAGATAAATTAGCCACTTAAAATATGCCATCTTCTTCAATTGAAATATGTTTGAGATTTTATTTCATATTGAGACTAATTTATATGACTAAAAAAAGTACTCTAACATATTTTAAGTGATTAACTTATTTATATAATTGTCATTTGAGAAAGGAAAAAACGAATCCCAAATTTGAACAAAAAACTATTTTGTAAAACACTTTATTATATAGTCAGGTGCTCAATTGAAATAACTTGTATAATTTTAATGTGTAACATAACTAGTTTGTGAACAAAGTGTCCCTTTTCTAACCTACTATATAATTATAACTATATGTTAGTAAAAAATAAAATATTTTTAAAAAAATTATAAATAAATAAATAAATAAGATAAATAAAGAGAGAAAAAGAGGGTACACTAAAAAAAAATAGAAACGAAAAAACGAAAAGGACAGCTTGAAGAAGAAAGGTCTAACCTTTCTTGTTTTCTGTGTTCATAGAGGAGACAAACGAGGGATTTTTCAAAAAAATACAGAGCTGGTGAAGAGAAATAGTGAATCAGAAGCTAAAATTACTGATACCCAATTCGTGGAATTCGAAATCTACAGCGAAAGCAAAGCGAAAAAATTGAGCGTTTGAAGTTTCAAATTGGAGACAAAGTTAGGGTTTTTTTCTGTATTCAGGTAAAGTTTATTTCTTTTTGAAGTTTTTTTAATTACTACAATTGTTTTGGAGTATTGGGTTATTTGGGTTTATCTTGATCTCATCTATTGTGTAATTTTGATTTTTTTTTTGTGTAAAGGTATAATTTTTAGGCATTTTTAGGCTTATGGTAAATGAATTCTTGTATGGTTTTTGTTTGTTGGTTGGTTTGTTTTGAGGTTTGGGGGATTTGTTTTTGTATCTTGTTTGGCTCAGCTTGAGCTGTATTAGGGTTTAGGTTTGTTTTCTAGAATGAAGTGGTTCAAATAGAGGGAAATGGATTGTGAAGATTCATATTGTTTACCTGAATGATTTTGATTGAAGTGTTGTTATTGTTTGAGGGAAATGAAGTGTTGTTTGCGCACACCGACTAATTCCAAGGGATACCTGCCACCTCCCATCAGTAGCAGGTACTAGGTAACCCTGTCCATCAAGGACAGATGGGAAGAATCGCCTAGTCTTGTTTGGCTCTGCTGGGGTTTTGAACCTGAGAGCTCGTGGTTCTCAGTTCACTTCATTGACCACACCCTTGCGTGCCTTTTTCTCTGTTTTTTTTTTCAATTTTAGTAAGAGAAACTGTTTCCTTTGACTTACTGATCTCCTTTTCTGTTCTGTGTGTTTTTTCTTGCTTTTCGATTGTATTGATTGCAAATCTAGATTTCAGTCTGTTTTCAAACTTTTCTGCTGATCTATGTAACTTTGTTGTTGTTGATAATAATACTAATTTTGTGATTGCTGTTGAGTTATATAGTTGTCTGTTCCCTGTGGATTGTGTAAGGCTTCCAATGGGCTTTTAAAGGTCTTGAGCTATTCCGATCCTTTGCTTAAGGTTTTGGGTTGGATGCTCAAGATTCTTTTACAATAGCCAAGCTATTCAAAATTGTAAATTGTTCTTTCTTTAATTTGCATAACTATCTAGTGGTAAGAACTCGGAACATGATGTGTGGGTTAGACGCAAATCACGGGTTCTATTCTTGCCACAAACAAAAGCCTAGTGTTTAAGTGGAAAAAGGTAGAGAGGTGGACCCATTACCTTTCGTGTTTTGAAGTGTGTGCCACTGGCCGATGAAAATTTCTCGGCTATCAAACAAAAAAATAGTAAAGTGAAAGTTCTATGAACATGGCTAGTTGATCTTCTGAACTTCTCGACAAGGCTCAAAATGTGGAAGGATATGAGAGAGAAAAGGAAGAAGGATTACCATTTACCTATCCTGTATTTGCCTGTTCTTCTTTGCAGACTTAACTAGCAAAAAAGTAGCCGGGAGAATAGTAGCATTTTGAACCTAGCAGCAGGAGGTTCAAATTTGCTTCTCTGCATTTGTAGCAATCTTAAGTTTTTCAAGAAGCTGAAGATCTGTCTGCCCTGACGGATACCTACATGTTAGTCCTGAATCTAGATGTTAAGTTAACTCCTGCAGACATTTTTCTTGCAAAGACCGAATTTCTGAACCTATTGACAATGGAGAAAATGTATTCAAATGTTGGTCAGCATGGGGACACTTTTGCACTCAGGGAGATCTACTGTGATTCTTTCTGTTGCTTGAATTGATTGTTACAAGCACAAAGAAAAAAATGTCAACTATTGATAATAAGTGCCAAAAGTGTTAAGGGCGTTCCATCCCGCATAAACATATGATAATAAACTTTATTTATGGATTGGATCTCTTTCGTGACAACCACAATTTGGTGTTGGTCCTTTTATTTTTGGTATATACGGTTTGTACATGGGGTTTCCCCAAATGTCAATAAAATTATTTATCTTACAAAAGAAAAAACTTAAATATTTTTCTTCATTTCATTGTCTTATGTTCTTGTCTTCCAACCTAGACAAGGAGAGCGGTAGATAATGAAATGGAGACAAGGCCTAAATAAATATAACGCTAACTACCATCCCATCTACCATATCAGTTGAGTTGATCCGATTCAGTCTTATCTATAGATAGCACAAATCCTATTTTAATGGGAACTTGATGAGGCGATCTATGTACACGTATTTCTTTTACTATTATATCGGGAGTCTTACTCATGATGATGTCATAGAAAGATGTCTGAGGTTGTGGCGGTAAGTTTGAAGGTGCTCCGAGCCAGCAAGTAATAAAAAGATACCCCAATTCAGAACTTGGACTACATAAACTTGGTTGGATATTTCAGGGTATTTTAGAAATACCCATAGTTTCGTTTCTCTAATCCAGATTGTAGGAAAATATCCATTTTTCCATGCTAGGTACAACCCCAAAAAAAAAAAGGAAAAAGTGATACAACTTGTCATGCTCATGCTCTAGATTATGCTTTGATAAGCTAAGTCAAGAGAGGAGTTATTAGAGCATTGACCATACAAAATTTTGGTTTCTTAATTTATCTGGGACCGGAGTTATTAGCAATGCTATCAAAGGCGAAAAGCATAAAAAAGCTCTAAAGTCCTTTGGGGCTTTAAGCGCATAGCTCAAATAAAGCATGAGCTTTAATGAAAAAAGGCGCAAAGGGTGAAAAGATACATATATATATATATATATATATTTATTCCAAGACTAATAATTATAAACATTAATAACAAATATATGAGCAAAGAAATTGAAAAAAAGCTACCCTTCATCGTGGCCCAGTGGTTTGGGCTTGGGACTTCCATGTTGGAGGTCCCAAGTTCGAAACCCCTTGCCAGCGAAAGCAAGGGGTTTGCCTTGCCTTCTAGGTCGAGCTCGTCGCACCGGGCTTGCCTAGTGCAGGTTACCTTTCCTATGTGGTTCGCGAGCTATTGCATTGGAGCAGGGTTTTATCCTGTGCGCACCCAAAGGGTAGCGGCTGCGGGTTTCCCTTGTCATAAAAAAAATTGAAAAAAAGTTATGATAAAGTGAAATATCAATTGTTTAGTGTCACCTATTCAGCAGAGGCTCATTAGCAAGGAAAAGTATGTCTTAGAACCTTGATGACGACACTGAAGCGCACATAAAGCGCGAGGCAAAGTGCTCAACACGTTTTGAGCCTCACTTTAGGGCTTAAGTGTGCCTTTGACAACACTGGTTATTAGAGCATGAGCCAATGCAGTTTTTTTTAAAAGGCATGAGCCAATTCAAAATTTTAACTATTCACATAATCTCTTCAATGCTGTTAAATATTCTACCTTTTTGTAAATACTTCATAATATTCTATTGTTTGAAAGTATGCATAGCCCAGTTTTTGTAAAGAAAAATCAAATTATATGAGAAGTAAAACTATCTCCATATATAGAGCAATTCTATTATATATATTATATAGAAAGGTAATAACGAGGGACGGATCTAGAGTTTCATATACTGGTTCAGGTGAACACAATAACTTTTGTTCAGAACCTTCTGTAAGTATCTATAAATCTTGGATTGTGAATCGAGTTATTATTGAATATTATCTTGAGATTATTACAGATACCCTTAAAATTTAAATTTTGAATCCATCTCTAATAGTAATAATATAAATGTTAAATAATTTAAACTGACTAGATTCAATTTTCGTTCAACTTTACAAGGAGGAGAAATCATTATAAATGAAAAGGGAAAGAATATTGTATTGGGAGTTGGAGTAACAAAGTATAAGTCACACACTAAAATTAAAATTTTCTTTGGCATGTATTCATGAATGTGTCGTTTCCCTCTTAGTTTTATTGTGTTAGTTCACGTTTCTTATTGACTTGTATAGTATATGCCAAAATTAATTTCTTACGTACGTGGGGAATAGTTACGAATCACAAAAAGAAATATTGTCATGTTGGTTGCTTATAATATAATAATAGAGTATCAAGTGGGAGGATGCAATACTTAAGCTGAGCGTCTTTCAGAAACAACCTTTCTACCTCCACGAGGTAGGGATAAGGTTTGGCTTACACCTCACCCTCCTAGGGTCCTATTTTGTATTTCACTGGTGTGTTGTTGTTGTATTTTATATATAGAAAAGCCAAGTGTTATGAACACTGTCAAATATGAAAAAAACTTCAATAGGGACCAAAGTGATAATGTTGTTTTAGTTGATGATCACATATCATTGGTCTATAGTTTTTGAAGAAATATCTTTTCCAATGTGTCGGAGTGTGATCTTATCTGGAAGTGTAAATTAACAGAGAGATCACACTTAATTATTGAATTATACTATGTCTCAGCATGCTTATTTACATATGAGCCTTGTTCTTTTTTCATGGGTCAAATACGTGGAAATAATTTTTTGCTTTTCTATGTGGTGGTGAATTTGAACCCCAAACATCTTACCTGCTCTTATAACATGTGAAAAAAATGGACATTGGGCCTAACTTAATCCCAAAAGGTAGCCCATGAGGTGAGGGTTGCTTCAAACCATATAAAGAGGATCCTCACCTCTCCCTGTTTTGTTGTATAGCGAGGCTTGGCATTGAGGGAATGAGTTGTTGTCACTTTATGTGGTCTTGGGTAACTATCACTTTATGAGTTAGTTTTTTTTTTGGGGGGGTTGAGTTAGGCTCAAGGTTCTTGAAATTGATACAATGTTAATTATTGGGAATAAAATGAAATAGTTGGATTTTTTATTTACAACAGTGTCTTATCTGTTTGGTAATGTAGGAGCTCTTGAGGCATAAATTAGTGTTGCCATCTTGTAGGACTATTCCAGTGTTATCAAAAGGGAAGAGTGCCAAAAAAAACTCTAAGTTGCTTTGGGGTTTTAATCAGTGTTATCGAAGGCGCGCTTTAAGAGCGCTTAAACCCTGAAGCGAGGCTCAAAACCTATTGAGCGTTTCGCCTCGCGTTATGTGCGCTTCAGTGTCGTCATCAAGGTTCTAAGGCAAATTTATCCTTGCCAATGAGCCTCTTATGAAGAAGTGACACTAAACAATTGATATTTCACTTTATCATAATTTTTTTTCAATTTCTTTGGTCATATATTTGTCATTCATGTTTATAATTATTAGTCTTGGACTAAACATATATATTTGTATTTTTTCTCCCTTTGCGCCTTTTTTCATTAAAGCCCACACTTTATTTGCGCTTTGTGCTTAAAGCCCCCACGGACCATTGAGCTTTTTTACGCTTTTCGCCTTTGATAACACTGGTTTTAAGTGCCAAACGCAAATAAAGCGTTGACTTTAATGGAAAAAGGTGCAAATGGAGAATTTTTTGTACAAATTATGTATGTGTAGTCCAAGATTAATAATCATAAGCTTGAATAGCAAATATATGGACAAAGAAATTGAAAATGAATTATGATAAAGTGAAATATCAATTGTTTAGTATCACATCTTCAGGATTACTCTTTTTGGCTAGGAAAAGTATGTCTTAGAGCCTTAATGACAACATTGAAGCGCCCATAAAGCAAGGCGAAGTGTTCAACATGTTTTGCGTCTCGCTTTAGGGCTTAAGTGCGCCTTTGAGAACATTTGACCATTCATGCTTTCTGTTTGTTTTAGTTGAATGTTTGTTTGTTTAATAAAGGCAAAATTGATGCAACGTTAAGAATCAACATTCCTTTGTATCTCCCAATGATGTTTAAACAACTAGTCAGCTCTCGAGTAGAAGGTCAAGTTAACAAATCTTTGTGTCTGTTAGATCTATTGAACTAATATCTTGGATCAATTTTTAATTTTTTTTGCAGGTGGAGGTTGCTGGATATTCCTCTTCTTTATCTTTTTCAGATATCATGGAAAAAATAGATGTTACAAGAATCACTTTACATCTTGGGAGTCTTGATTTGTGAGTTACTATTACATTATGAAACTCGAGGACTTCTTTACCTTGACTGAGATGAGTAATGGGCTCACTACTCCTTCTCGAGTCCAGGAGCTAGTCTCCATAATGCAGAAGGAAAGAGAGTGTGATGTCAAGAATGCTGGTGAAACAACAAAGCAGTGGTCTGCCGTTGCAAGCACGGTAGCTGCAACTGAGAATAAAGAGTGTCTTGAACTCTTTATCCAGCTAGATGGACTCAGCTTTATTCAGAGTTGGTTAAGGGATGCTCTAAGATTTGGAAGTGAGACAGGTGAGTGCTTTGTAGATGAGTCAATTACTCATTTGATTGATCTTTTACTGCGAGCTGTTGAAAGGCTGCATGTAGGTGATAAGAAGTCTGTATCTTCTGGAATCTGGCTGACTGTGAAGAGCCTCCTTGGCCACAATAGTTCTAAGGTGCAAGAGAGGGCTAAAGCACTATTTGATAGTTGGAATAAAGGGAAAGACGATTGTATGGTTTCAGTGGGTATTGAAAAAGTACTAGCATCTACTGATGATAGAACAAGAGATACTGCGAATCTTGTTGGGGAAAATGGGCCGTCTTCAGTGGATGGAGGTTCTGGAGAAGAAAAGACCAAGGAACATGTTGGCGATAGTAAGATACTGTCTTCAAGGTCTGATATTCATCAATCTAGGGTTGGCGATACCGCAACATCCGACCAAAGTTTAGAGCATACACACATTAAGGATGCGTTTCCAGGCTCTTCTTTGTCAAATTCGGTTACTGAAGGTCACAAGGTTGAACACCCGACACATCATGCAGAGTGTGCCACCAATGCTGTTGATACGTCAAATACGTGCACTTCTATAGTAATGAGACCTGGTCCCGTTGATGAACAGACAGATGTTCCGGTTTCAGATTCGATTAATCACTTAAGTCACATTAAAGAAGTCAGAAGTTCTGAGAAATTCAACTCCGCAGTGTCTAAATCATTGGAAGACAGAACTATTTCTTTAGTTACTGATATCAGAGAAGCTTTGGATGCTATTGCTGGATCAGATTTACAAAAACAAACTGATGTCTACAACGAAAAGAATTGTAGCGGAGAATCTTCTTTTGGTGATGTCTCAGTGGCTGTTCCCAAGGGAAAGACACTGGTGGATGATAGCAGACCTGAAAATCATGGCAGCAGCAAGATAGTGCTTGAAGCTAAAGAAAACAGAAATTGCGACAATGACATATTGCAGGATTCTGACAAGCATAATCTGGAACAACCCATAGATTCTGTTGATGGTCGGGCTGACAAACACACCAGCGACCACAGTGAGGACAAACACACTAGTGACAACAGTGAGGACGAACACACTAGTGACAACAGTGAGGATGATATGGAAAACGAAAGTGAATTTCAAGAAGAAGGAAAAGGAGGTAGAGACTCTGGTGTGTTTGGCAAGAAAAGTGATATTGATTTTGACTATGGCATCATGGATCCTTTAGAATTAGCTAGACAAGTTGCAATAGAAGTGGAGAGGGAAGTTCAGAGTTGCAGTTCTTCTGAGAAAATAGAGGAGAGTAAAGTTCATGAGCCTGGTAGCCCAGATTCTATTAGTGCAAAACAATGCCAAAAAAGGTTCGAGTGCTCTAACAAGGAAGTATCAAGAGGAATGGCTCCTTCAACTGAAGCTTCACTTGCAAACTCAGAAGCTAGACCAATCAATGGAACTGTGAAGGTGGAATCTTCTCAGGTTGTTGATGCCACTTTGGATCTTGAAACCAGCGTCGACAAAGATCTGTGCACTTTTGATTTAAATCTAGAAGTTTGTTCAGATGATATAGATAGCCCAGGAAATCCAATCTCCACTTCTGTCTCTGTTGTTTCTGCTTCAAGGGCTGCAGCAGCCCCTGGAGTACCTGCTACTCCTTTACAGTTTGAAGGAACTCTTGGATGGAAAGGATCCGCTGCAACAAGTGCATTTCGGCCTGCATCACCTCACCGGATTCCTGGAGGTGAGAAGGCTGTTTCCTCTTGCGGGAATGCCAGCAGCTCAAAGCAAATGCAATGTTTCCATGATATTGACCTGAATGTATCTGAAGGTGGAGATGATAGGGTTGCAGACCCTTTTCCTGAAAAGAAAGTTTCAATATCATCTGCTCTTCCTCTAGGGAAATCTTCTCGTGAAGCCAGTCCAAGAAAATTGGAAATGTTAGAGTGGGATCTTAACTGTGCTAGTGAGGAGGGTGAGGCACCATCTGATTGGCGGATGGAGGGATCACTCTTTTCTCTGAGGAATGGTCATCCGAGCCAGTCACTTTCATCATCATCATCATCAAAGCAGCCTTCATTAAGGAACTTTGATCTAAATGACCAGTCGTCTTTTCTTAATGATTTCTCAAATACGAACAACTTCAAGAAACCACCTCAGAATTCTAATGCATCTGGTGGAATAAAATCAGGTGATACTGTAGTGTCCATCATGGGCGTGAAGGTAGAGGTCAACCGTAAAGATTATGCTGCTCAGTCTTTTCCTTTCCCAAATGGTAGGGTAGCAGAAAACGCTGTTGAGCATAATGTTGCAAGAGGTGGAGGAGTTTTAGGAATGGGATCTCCATTTCAATTTACCCCTCTTCCTGCTTTTGGTTACAGTGGCATTGCTCCAGTTCCTCCCATGGCTTTCTCCTCATCGATGTATGGACCCAGTGGTCATATTCCTTACATGGTGGATTCCAGGGGGGCTCCTGTTGTACCACAAATTGGCGGATCTGCTTCAGCAATACCACCATCTTTCTCCCAACAATCATTCGTTTTAAACATGGGAAGTGCACCTGTTCCCAACGGAGTTTGGCCATCACGTAGTGGTCTGGATCTCGACACTGGCTTAGTACTTGATCGTGGGAATAAAGACGCTGGAGGTCTGAGGCAGCTTTTTGACCAAGGACAAGCTAGAACGATGGATGAACACTTCAGGATCAGCATGCAACCCTCAACCAGTTTGAGTATCGGTGGGAAACGCAAAGAACCAGATGGTGGTTGGGAGCCTTCCCCTTTCAAACATCATCCACCACCATGGAAGTAGACTTCAGTTGGTTTTCCCTCTCGTACATCATTTACGGGCCAGTGTCTTGTAGCAGTAGGTAAATTAAAGGTAGGAGGAGGGGGTCTATATTGATTTAAACTGGGAGGGAGGCATAATATAGTTGAATAAAGACTATGATTTCTGAATGTAATATGATTCTTGACAATACTTTAAGGATAGGTGCAAAAGTTTACTTGTTCAGCATGTTTCTAACTTGTTTATTCTGGACCTTCTGGTCACATTTCTTAGGTATTTGCTACACAGCAAGCTTACATGTAACTGTAATTCTCATTTACTCCAAAAGAAATTTAGAAGAATGTCTCTCTTTCATCTGTATTCATTTTCAAACATACTCGGGGCTCGAAATCGCGACCTGTGCTCAAGAGGAGCAGCCTCATTCACTGCACCACTGTGGCTTCTTTATTGGTGTTACTTATGTATTAGTAACACTGTCTTGGATTTTCACAAGAACACAGATTTTTTAGATGATAACTATGTACTATATAATATAATACGTTAGATGTCTGTTAAGACGTACCTTTTTAGTTTAGAAAATGGACATCAATTTTTTTAACAAAATTTATAGCTATCAGCAGTTCTTATTTAAAACTTAAAACCATTTGAAGAAGAATAAACACAAAACATAACAATAATGTTATTAAGAGGAATAAACAAAGTAAGAGTTAAAATTACTTTTGCTTCAAATGTCGGATGCGATATGGTAAAGTTGTATGTGTAACCTAAAGGTCACAGGTTCGAGTTGTGAAAACAATCATACTTGTATTAGGATAGTCTTTCTATATCACACTCTTCGGAATGCGACCCTTCCTCAAATAACGAAATGTTTTGTGCATCAAACTATCTTCTTTTGCCAGATATGAGTAAGTTTCTTTAAAATGGTTATTAACTAAAGTCATCTGTAGTTGCAATTTCATTAATTTTGGAAAAAAACTAAAACTTCTCTCACAAATGACAAAACTGTTCACCACATACCTTTTTTTTTAATCGTATATACTACAGTATAAAAAAAATTAAAATTATCAGAAATTATATTATCCAAAGAAAAATATTTTTTTTAAAAAAATCCTTATTTGACGGTGGCCACGTGGGCCTTTATCCCCTTCCATCAGACCAGCGGTTTTAATTCGTTCGTATTCTTACCCCGTCGCCTTGCAACAACCTCTCGTCATAGTATTTCTCCGTATTTTCTCTACATTTCCATTTCCATTCAACAAAACACAAAATGAGAGAAATCTTACACATTCAAGGAGGCCAATGCGGTAATCAAATCGGTTCAAAATTCTGGGAAGTTATATGTGATGAACACGGTATTGATCCAACCGGACGTTACAATGCCGGTAAAGCAGGTGCATCTGATCTACAACTTGAACGGATTAATGTGTATTTCAATGAAGCTACTGCTGGTCGTTATGTACCTAGAGCTGTTCTTATGGATCTCGAACCCGGTACAATGGATAGTATTAGATCTGGTCCTTATGGACAAATCTTCCGTCCTGATAACTTTGTTTTTGGACAATCTGGTGCTGGAAATAATTGGGCGAAGGGACATTACACTGAAGGCGCTGAGTTGATTGATTCTGTTCTCGATGTCGTTCGTAAAGAAGCTGAGAATTGTGACTGCATGCAAGGTTTGCAAAAAAAATAAATTACTTCCTCTGTTCGCTTTTGCTTCTAAAGTTTAGATATTCGAAAACTGTGTGAAAAATGCTATAAGTTGCGATTCTTCTCGTATTTGTTAAAATCATGTAGTTTAAATATGGAAATGTGAAATGTGTTGAGTAAAAGTGAAGGAATGCTATTTGTGTAAGTTTTGATGGATAGATAATGAAATAATTGAAGTGCGTGTAAACTGTTTGATGTTATGTCATGTAGAAATCGCGACAATGATAGATATAATGCTTATAAATATGCTCTTACGTTGTAATTAATGGCTACAATTTGTCGTATGACGCATGCAAATGTATGAAGTAGTACTTGTCTCTGTTCATATATGTTTGTAGATATACAGTATTTAATTTGATATGTAGTTTAAGAAAATATAAGAAATATTTTGGACAATACATATCAAGAAGTTATGGATAGACAAGTTCATAATTATGAATAACGATGCACCTTCGTTGTGATACACATCCAAAAAAGAGCTGGGATTATGATATATGATGCACTTTCCTCCTTTTCAGTAAACAATCTGGATTAAGGCTGAAAAGTCGGATTCGATCACCTTATCTTTTCTACTGTCGAAATTTATTAAGGATCTTACTGCCTAGTGTCTTTTCTCAAAACTTATAGTACAAGATTAGCATATTATATCAGAAAAATCATACATTGATCCATGATTTTCTGGAGATATGAACGCCTAAGAGTTGTAGAACGAGAATTCTCCAATGCTTCAAGAATTCTGAAACAATAGTTTTAGATCTTACTTGACACCTCTTTTCTTAACGTGTTGTTTATGGTGAAACAGACATGCTTATATAGGATTAGCGGCGATCTACATACAGGGCAAGCCTATAATTCGACATGTTTATACTTGAATTCATTTGTGAGAGTGAGCGTGAGCATTTTTGCATGATTTATAATCCCTTGAATTGACATTCATATTTGTGTGTTAGAGTGGCTATTTTTTAAAAAACCACACAATAACACAATTAGACCAACACTATTTAGCTTTTTGGATAATATAGATCACTCTAATTAAACTAATTCAATAATGGGCTAAAAGAATAGGGTCACTTTCCACAATGCTTTAGTCTTTCCTGAGTCTTTGGACATAAATGAATTTTAGAATGTTTGTATTTATCTACATTCTAAATTGGACCTCTGTTTATTTTTTTATTTACAATCTTTGGTTTTTTGTTTTATGAGCCAGGATTTCAGGTTTGTCACTCACTTGGAGGAGGGACTGGTTCCGGCATGGGAACTCTCTTAATTTCAAAGATAAGGGAAGAGTATCCAGACCGAATGATGCTCACCTTCTCTGTTTTTCCATCTCCAAAGGTTTCTGACACTGTTGTCGAACCATACAATGCAACACTTTCTGTGCACCAATTAGTAGAGAATGCTGATGAATGTATGGTCCTTGACAATGAAGCCCTCTACGATATCTGTTTCAGGACTCTGAAGCTAACTAATCCAAGTTGTAAGTTTCTCTCTTTGATACTAACTTACACGATCATACTCTTTTCATTTTAGAACGTCCACATATGTCACATCATTCCTAAAATGATGTTATTATATTTAATCTTCAAAACAAAGTCGTAAGTTCTTATATGATATCCTTTCTATCAAACTACGTTTTCTGCTGTACTACATGCTCAAGTTTGACAGAACCTACTACATCTAGCTCGAACAATATTATAGGAAAGGCAAAAAAAGACGGAACCTATTAATTTTAAATCCTAAAACTTCGTGTTCAGTTAAGCAACGTTATATAAATTGATAGTTTGATACGAATGGAGTAGTGCAATTTTCATGCGAAGTAGGCAAATGTTAAATAATATCCTTTTGTTTGCAGTTGGTGACCTAAATCATTTGATATCTGCAACAATGAGTGGTGTTACATGTTGTCTGCGATTTCCCGGTCAGCTGAACTCAGACTTGAGAAAACTGGCTGTGAATCTAATCCCCTTCCCACGTCTTCATTTCTTCATGGTGGGATTCGCACCACTGACATCTCGTGGATCACAGCAATACAGTTCCCTCACAGTTCCAGAGCTTACACAACAAATGTGGGATGCCAAGAATATGATGTGTGCAGCTGACCCTCGTCACGGACGTTACTTAACAGCCTCTGCTATGTTTAGGGGAAAAATGAGCACCAAAGAAGTAGATGAACAAATGATCAATGTCCAAAACAAGAACTCATCGTACTTTGTCGAGTGGATCCCTAACAATGTGAAGTCTAGTGTGTGTGACATTCCACCAACTGGACTAAAGATGGCATCCACATTTATCGGCAATTCGACTTCCATTCAAGAAATGTTTAGGAGAGTGAGTGAGCAGTTCACAGCCATGTATAGGCGCAAGGCGTTTTTGCATTGGTATACTGGGGAAGGAATGGATGAAATGGAATTTACAGAAGCTGAGAGCAATATGAATGATTTGGCTGCAGAATACCAACAATACCAAGATGCTACTGCTGAGGTTGAGGAAGATTTTGATGAGGGTGTTGAAGAGCATTATGAAGGCCAATGACTTTAGAAATTTTAGTATTACTATTGCTTTGTTTATGTTCTGTTTGTGGATTTGTTATTGCTTAAGTTTTCTTTAGCTTTATTATTGTATTTTGGAAGAACTCTCTGTTTTATTTGTTCTTTTGTGAATGAAAATTAAATATTATATAGTGATTTGAATATGAAAATTAAAGTATTGTCAAAGTTGTTTTTCAGTAGCTAGATGAAAGCTGCCACAATGTCTCTTAGTTTCAATTCTTTTCATCCTCCTCTTTCTCCTAGCTTCTGCATATTGGGCCTCTCTTTCAGCAATGTCTCTGTTATTTTCAAGGAAAAAATTACTAGTACACACCTTTAAGTATATTATTTTCCATTTGTCCCTATATCTTTTAAAAATAACTAAAATCCCTTATTTTAATAATGTATCCGTATTAATGTATTAATGTATCCGTGCTTGTATTAATGTATCCGGATTGGGTGAATTTTTATTTTAATAATGTATCTGTATTAATGTATTTGTGCTTGTATTAATGTATCCGCGCTTTCATTAATGTATCCGGATTGGGTTAATTTTTATTTTAATAACGTATCTGTATTAATGTATCAGTGCTTGTATTAATGTATTGAAATTAGAAAAAAAGTATGGATAGATAGTAATTTCATCTTTACACTATGTGATTTATGTAACTTACCCTATTTTCAAAGGGAGTCAATGAGTTCATGGTGAAACATTGAGATTGGGAATATCTACTATTGGGCCTGTATAATTCACAAAGCCCAGTCCATTACCAGATGAGAACATGGGTTGTGCTTGTGGAAGTTGGCCCATTGGGTACTGATATTTATGGTAAGGAATTTCTATTGGGCCTTTATGGTTCATAAAGCCCAATTCATAAGCAGATGAGGAAAAAGGCTGTGCTTGTGGCAATGGGCCTATTGGGTACTGTAACATATGGTTGGTCTCTAGTTCTGGTCCGCTTAAGTTCCGTCATTACCTGTAATTAGCAAGTAATCAATCCAATTTAGTAACGTCACAATAAAATTGTATTTGTTTACACTTTTTATAAAAAAATATTTAAAATAATGTTCATGTTTGAAAGTACTTAAATTTAAATTTAAAAGTGAAAAGCGAGACAGAAAACAAGTTATAAGTTGTTTATCAAATTTGAAATATAACTTCAAGCAGAATTAGAATTCTCATGGTCAAACACTGATTTTCAAATAAAAAGTGAAAAATTATTCCAAAAAAAAAGAAGAAAAGAAGTGAATACTTTTCATGAGAAACTGAATCCTTAAATAGACCTATTTCCTCCCGCCATAAAAAATGAGAAAGTACTTTAGAAATCAAAATAATTGATTATGATATGAAAGATTTCATTAGTTACCTTTTCTCTCATTGCTTTTAACTCAAGATTGTAAGCAAAGAAAAGGAAGTTTTGTCAAAAGAAAAAAGTAGACCGATGAACTAATCATCACGTATTAGTAGGGTTTGGGGATGGAACGCAGTCTAAGGGGCGTGATGAGACAAAATTTATTGTGATACAAACATTAGTGATTATATAGTAGAAAATTTTATCGTTGCCTCATGTCTTTCCTTCAATAAAAGCGAGGACAAGAAAGAGTAACCGAATGAACTAAGCATTCCATGTTAGTAGGATTTGAAGAAAGATCGCTCCTCATAGGTTGTGATGAAGACATAACCTACCTTTAATGCAAGTATTAATAACTGTTTTCATGGCTCGAACTTGTAATTTATAAGTCACAAGCTTCAAAACTCCAAAAGACAAGATAATTTTGAAAAGTAAAAACATAATTTCTATTAAATAATTCAAAAACTTACTCACCCTTTTTAGGGATTCTCTACATTGAGTCAACTTCTGTATATTACACATCAACTTTTCTCTCATCTGCAAAGACAAGGATTCAGACAAAAATCAATACTAAATTTCCAAAAAGAAAATAACATATCAATATATAAATTATAATTTACTAATTGATCCTTCCTCTAGTTATAATCGCAAAGTAAAAATTTAGTTTTACTAAATAGATACATAATATAAAAAAATAAAAAATACAAAAAAGGATCAAAGAAGTAGAACATACTTTTTATATATATATATATATATATTCCTCCATGACTCCTAATTAAAAGACTATTATGGACAACTTAGCTATTTGTCAAAATTCGAAGAACTTTCATATTGTATATTTTTGTTCCAATTTTATATATTTGTGGGTCTATGTTAATATATGAAAAGATTATTAAACTTTATTTTGTATCAATAAAATTACTCAGTTTAAAATTTTTGTATTAATAAAATCACTTAACCCTATTTATTTATCATTAAAAAAAAATTAACATGACAAAATAAATTATTAAATAAAAACATAACTTTATTAATCTAACATATTTTAATTATCCCAAATTTAGCCCATGCTCTTGCTCTCGAGTTTCATTGTCTGATCTTATTGATACAAATGCTTAAGTTAAGTGATTTTATTGATACAAAATAGAGTTTAATGATTTTGTTAGATAAATTTTCAAAGTTAAGTGATCTTTTGAGATATTATTTTGAAAAAAGATAAGTTATTTTGTTATGTTAGATTTTTTAATGCCAACTTTAGTTGAGTAATTTGAAAGATAAAAGCCTCAAGTGGAGTGATTTTATTGATACAAAATAAAGTTTAATGACTTTAATAAATTTAATTTTCATTGTTAAATGACCTTTTGAGATATTAATACCGCATAAATTAGGATAAAATTGTTTTGCTTATCAAAATTGAAAGAATGTCACGTAAATTAGGACAGTAACAGTAAACATATAAACGAAATTGAGCATAAACAAAGAATTGAAAAGTGTAAAATTAACGTAATCAATGCTTTTTAAATATAAAAAAAATCGATTTTTTTTTTTTAGCTTTTCTTGTCTAATTCGAATTGGAGAACTTGGGAGGGAAGGTTTTTTTTAGATTAGGAGTATCTATTTTATTAATAAAAAAATTGATAAGAAGTGCTATTAATTTTGTTTTTGCCAAATATAATTTAATTTTCTTTTTAAAAAAATCGTAACGAAACTACTTACTATGTTTTGAATACTTTTTAAAGTTTTATTGTCATGAAACTTTTTTTTAAAGGAAAAATCGTGTGAATTTGATTCACAACAGGTAACATAATGTTATAATCACAGTTACTTTGGATTGTTTTAATCCAATACAAAGAGGGAGTCTCGTTTTGTCAATTTTTATTTATTCACGCTTCTTAAAAAAATATAAATTAATAATAATTTTTTTTATAATATCACTTATATTAAATATAAATTATCTAAATATTAATAAATAAATAATATTAATATATTATTTCTTAATTTTTTAAATTAAATAACTATTTTTAATACACTGAATAAATAAAAATGAAGAGAAGAAGTATAAGACAATTGAGTTGATAATATTTTACGTCTAAAAGTTCAAGTTCTTTTATTGTGATCCATCTTTTTATTTGTTGGGAGTTAGGAGTTGGGACGACAAAGAGTTAATCACTTCAATTAAGAAACAATTTTCACAAAAAAATATTCCTCATATCTATTCTAATTTTTGTCTCGAATTAGTTATTATATTTCTCTTTTTACGGGATATAAATAAAAAAGTATTTTTCGTGCTTTATTCTTATTTCTTTCTAATAAATTATATTGCTTTATTCAAGAACAAGACTAGTCAAGCTAATCTTATTTCAAGAATAGTTAATATTAAAGTAAAATTAAAAAATAATAATTAATTTTGTTTTAATTTTATAAAATAACAAGTAAAATAGAATAATTATTTTTAATAACTTTGATAATTAATATAGAATGAAGGGAGAACGAAAATTAAGTTAGTGTTTGATCATAATTTTTGGTTTAGATTTTGAATATCTATTTGACCATAAAATTTGATTAGATTTTGAAAATTTAATCTTCAAATATTTTCAAGGTATCAAAAACTAGCTCAGATCAATTTTTGAATTTTAAGACTTCCGTCTACAAAACTTTAAAATATTTTCAAGTAAAATGTATGTCCAAATACAACTTTAAAAACTTAAATTTATGATCAAATCGGAACTTAAAATTACCAAATTATGAGAGAACGAAAAAAAATAATCTAGATTGTTCTAGCATCTCCTTAAATAATACACGAATATTAGATAAACTTCATATTGTAGATATATTACTGCAACTTTTGTCCTTTTGCCCCCATTTTGTCTATTGATGTAGCTGAATTCTAAATTTAGAAGTAATTTTATTAATTTGAAATTGTATTAAAACTCTCATTTTTAGTCATTGAATAAAAGTTATATTTAGATTAATTACTTACTTGCACATCAAAGAATAATGGAAAAAAATAATTTTAATTTTCCTAGTTGTATACAGCTGTTACACACCTTAATTTTCTCTCTTTCCAAATCTATATTTATATGAAAAGGAATGATACTTTAGTTTATAATCTTTATATAAAAACTATAGTGTAAAAGTTTATTTCAAGAGGTGTTAGCTATGGCCATCTCCAAATTTCTTCTTGTTACTATGGTTTTGATTTCTTTAATTGTTGTTCATCTAGTGGAAGCTGATGATGATGGTGACAACCAAGTGGTATATTCTTTAATTTTGAGTATTTGCTATCGGAATAATACAAAAATTAGCTATGAAATTTGTCGTTTTATAACACGTAGCTAAATGAGATTTGATGATTAATTTAGGTGCACAAGGCTGAACCAGAGGGTGCTTACAACCCTACTTACATCCCTACATCAGGTAATTAATCATATAAGTATACCAGTTTTTGTTTTAATTCTTTTATCCTAAAGTATATATTATAAACCATCAACTTTAATTTATCATTGAAAGTGTGATATATAGCCTATAGTCCATTATTCAATTTTCATATTGAATCAAATGAGCTTGAAATTAACTGCTAATTTTAACATGCATAATCCCCTAGCTGGGAGTAATTCTAATCAACCTTGGAGCAATTGTAAAATTATTTTGTGCCGTAAAAGCAATCACTAATATCTATATTAGAATCGATCATATACATGACACTCTCAAAATGCTTGGTAGAGATGTTTTGTGCACGAATCTTCCCTTTTTCAATGGATAGAACTTGAATTTTCCCCCCAAAAAAACATAGATATATTAGTAATTTTCTACGAATTTCGAACTCATGGCCACACAAAAAGTAAGAGATGCACAAATATTACTCTATTTATACAAACTTAGCTCGCTAATGTTTGACCATAAATTTTAGATAAGATTTGAAGATCTATTTTCAAATATATATTTGATCTTAAATTTAATCAGAATTTGAAAATCTAATCTTCAAATATTTCCAAGTATAATTTTCAGACTAGGTTTTTGGAGAAATTTCACTTTCACCTGCAAAATTTCAAATGTCCAAATATAACTTCAAATTCCATATCACACTTCAAAAACTCAAATTTTCAAGTTTCATTCAAATTTCAACGTCAAAATCTTTGATCAGACAAAAAGCTTAAAATCCTGAATCCGTCGATTTCGTAAATTTTGCAGAGTGTGGAGCAGCATGTGAGGCAAGATGTCGTCTAGCATCAAGGCATAAAATGTGTTTGAGAGCATGTGGAACTTGCTGTGCTCGTTGTAACTGTGTGCCTCCTGGAACCTCTGGGAACCAAGATCTCTGCCCTTGTTACCGTGACATGCTCACCCATCATGACAAGCATAAGTGCCCCTAAATATATATATATACACACACTATACATAGCAATATATGTATAAAAAAACCTTTTAAGAAGTGATCTAAATAAAACGTGTTAAATTTAAGGTGATCTTTAGCAATAAAATCTGCATATACCACTCTCTTCAAGAAAATATGCATAAGCTTCAATAATCTGCAAATGAACGTCTTTGTTGCATGGTATAACGTCGATGACTACTAATATAAACATGCTAGAATATATTTAAGTACAGAAATAGAAAGAAAAAACATAATTATTTACAATAGGATTTAGTATGATATTTCATATTTACAAAAAAAAAATATTGAATACCATACCAGTGAATTATTATAGTTCACTAGGTCATCGCGGATGGACGCATAAAATTCGAACACACATGAAAAATCGTCGAATTTCTGTAAATTGATACCTAAATGGCAAAAAATGACTCAAAAAATGGTGAGACTGTACATACTGCTCCCCCAACTCCCAACGAAGGGTTCCGTAAGGGTTTCACAAAGAAATCATCCAGAAGCGATATCACCAAAATATTTATTGGCTAACACACTAAAAACTAAGAAAATTGCCTAATTCGTGTAAATTGGCCCCTAAATGCCCAAAAATGATGAGACTGTACGTACAGCTCCCCCAACTCCCTACAGAGGATTTCGTGAAGGTTTCAAAAAATTATAGTCCAGAAGCCATATTACCAAATTATTCATGGGCGTTTAATTACTGTAAATTGGCCCCTAAATGCCCAAAAATGACTCAAGAAATGGTGAGACTACGTACTGCTCCCCCAACTCTCTGTGGATGGTTCCGTAAAGGTTTCACAAAGAAATCGTCTGAAAGCCATATCACTAAAATATTCATGGGAACACACGAAGAACTGCGAAAATCGTCTAATTGCTATAAATTGACCCCTAAATGCCTAAAAATGACTCAAAATTGTGAGACTGTACGATCTGCTTCCCCAACTTCCTATAGAGGGTTCCGTGAAGGTTTCACAAAGAAATCTTTTGAAAGTCATAGCACCAAAATATCCATGAACATTAGCCCATGGATTTGGCGCCTTGTAGCACCCAGAAATTTTTTCTGAAAAAACTTTATGAGGACCTCCGTAATGAGTTGAGGGAGCATTACGTATAGTCCAACCATTTTAAGGCATATTTTTGCATTTACGGGCCAACTTTTAAAAATTATGCGATTTTGTTGATTTTTTGTATGTATTATCCCATTGATTTGGCGCCCGAAAATTTTTCTGAAAAAACATTATGAGAACTTCAGTAATGAGTTAAGAAAGAATTATGTATAGTCTCACCATTTTTAAGGCATATTTTTGCATTTATGGGCCAACTTTTAGAAATTACGCGACTTTCTTGATTTTTCATGTGTATTAGCCCATGGATTTGGCGCCTTGTGACAATCAGAATTTTTTTTTAAAAAAGACTTTATGAGGACCTCCATAATGAGTTGGGGAGCATTACATATAGTCCCACCATGTTTTAAGACATATTTTTGCATTTACATGCCAACTTTTAAGAATTACGTGACTTTCTTGATTTTTCGTGTGTATTAGCCGATGGATTTGACGTCTTGTGGCAGACGGAATTTTTTTTTGAAAAAACTTTATAAGGACCTCTGTAATGAGTTGGGGGAGCATTACATGTAGTCCCACCATTTTTAAGACATTTTTACATTTACAGGCCAACTTTTAGGAATTACGCGACATTCTTGATTTTTCGTGTGTATTAGACCATGGATTTGGCGCCTTGTGGCACCCACAATTTTTTTTGAAAAAACTTTATGACCTTTGTAATGAGTTGGGTGAGCATTACGTATAGTCCCACCATTTTATAAGGCATATTTTTGCATTTACAAGCCAACTTTTAGGAATTAGGCGATTTTCTTTATTTTTTGTGTGTATTAGCCCATGGATTTGGCGCATTCTGGTACTTGGAAATTTTTTCTGAAAAAGAACTTTATAAGGACCTCCGTAATGATTTGGTGGAGTATTAAATATAGTCTCACCATTTTCTAAGGCATACTATTGCATTTACGGGCCAACTTTTAGAAATTACGCAACTTTCTTGATTTTTCGTGTGTATTAGTTCATGGATTTGGCGCCTTGTGGCATCCAAAAAAATTTTCTTAAAAAACTTTATGAAGACCTATGTAATGAATTGGGGGAGCATTACATATAGTCCCACCATTTTTAAGACATATTCTTGCATTTACAGGTCAACTTTTAGAAATTACACGACTTTCTTGATTTTTCGTGTATATTAGTCTATTGATTTGGCACCTTGTGGCACCCAAAAAAAATTTCTGAAAAAACTTTATGAGGACCACCGTAATGAGTTAAGGGAGCATTACGTATATCCCCACCATTTTTAAGGTATATTTTGCATTTACGGGATGACTTTTAGGACTTACGCGACTTTCTTGATTTTTTTTTTGTGTATCAGCCCATGGATTTGGCATCTTGTGGCACCCATAAATTTTTCCTGAAAAAACTTTATGAGGACCTCTGAAATAAGTTGGGGGAGCATTATGTATAGTCCCACCATTTTTAATGCATATTTTTGCATTTACGGGCCAACTTTTAGGAATTACGTGACTTTTTTGATTTTTCATGTGTGTTCGCCCATGGATTTGGCATCTTGTGACACCCGAAAATTTTTTTTTGAAAAAACTTTATGAGCACATCTGTAATGAGTTGGGGGGAAATTACACATAGTCCCACCATTTTTTAAGACATATATTTACATTTACGGGCCAATTTTTAAGAATTACGCGGTTTTCTTGATTTTTCGTATGTATTAGCCCATGGATTTGACGCCTTGTAGCACCCGAAAATTTTTTCTGAAAAAACTTTATGAGGACCTCTATAATGAGTTGGGGAGTATTACGTATAGTCCCACCATTTTTAAGACATATTTTTTTATTTACGGGCCAATTTTTAGAAATTACGCGTTTTTCTTGATTTTTCGTGTGTATTAGCCTATGGATTTGGCGACTTGTGGAACTCAAATTTTTTTTTCTAAAAAACTTTATGAGGACCTACGTAATGAGTTGGGAGAGCATTACGTATTATCCCATCATTTTTAAGGCATATTTTTACATTTACGGAATAACTTTTAGGAATTACGTGACTTTTTTTATTTTTCGTGTGGAATTAGCCCATTATTTGGTGTCTTGTGGCACCCAGGGTTCCATTAAGGTTTCAGTAAAAATTCATCCGGAAGTCATATCACCAAAATATTCATGGGCTAACACACGAAAAATTGAGAAAATCACATAATTCCTGTAAATTGACCGTAAATGCCCAAAAATCACTCTAAAAATGGTGAAACTGTATGTACTGCTCTCTCAGCTCTCTACAGAGAGTTCCATAAAGGTTTCCTAAAAAATTTGTCTGGAGCCATATCACCAACATATTCATGGGCTAACACATACGAAAAATTGAGAAAATCGTCTAATTTTATGAATTGGCCCCTAAATGCCCAAACATCACTCGAAAAATGGTGAAACGGTACATACTGCTCCACCAACTCCCTATGGAGGGTTCCATAAAGGTGTCCCAACAAATATGTCTAGAATCCATATCACTAAAATATTGATGGGCAAACATACACGAAAGCTGAGAAAATCGCCAAATTCCTCTAAATTGGTGCTAAATGCCCAAAAATCACTCTTCTATTGGTGAGATCATACATACTGCTCCTTCAACTCTCTACGGAAGGTTCCACAAAAGTTTCCTAAAAATTTGGCGTGGAAGTCATATCACCAAGATATTCATGGTCTAACACACACGAAAAATTGAGAAAATTACAAATTCCTGTAAATTGGCCCATAAATACCCAAAAATAACTCTAAAAATGGTAAGATTGTACGTACCGCTGCTCTAACTCCCTATGACAAGTTCCATAAAGGTTTCACAAAAAAATCGTCTGAAATTATATCACCAAAATATTCATAGGCTTACACACACGAAAAACTGAGAAAATCGCCTAGTTTTTGTAGATTGGCCCCTAAATTCCCAAAGTCACTCTAAAAATGGTGAGACTGTACATTTTGCTCCCCAACTCCCTACAAAGGTTTCCATAAAGGTTTCATAAAAAATTCGTCTGAAATACATATCACCAAAATATTCTTGGGCTGACACATACGAAAAACTAAGAAAATCGTCTAATTACTATGAATTGGCCCTAAATGCTAAAAAAATCACTCTAAAAATGGTGAAAATGTACGTAATGCTCCCGAAACTCCCTACGGATGGTTCTATAAAAGGTTTCACGAAAAATTCATCTGTAAGCTATATCACCAAAATATTTATGAGCTAACACATACGAAAAACTGAGAAAAAGGCCTAATTTCTTTAAATTAGCCCCTAAATGTACAAAAATCACTCTAAATATGGTGAGACTGTACATACTGCTATTTCAAACAGAGTTGGCCGATCATATTTCAAAAAATCTGTGAACTAATACACCCAAAAGACTAAAATTTTAGTGCTAAATTCCTAGTGTGTGACCCATAAACTTCAAAGAAATGGTGTGGATCATGTTTAGGCTACCATTATTCACTTAGGTTGTCCCGGATGGACCTACACAATTTAAAGCCAAACGAAGTCAATCGGCCATATTCCAAGAAATTCGTGGACTACTACACACAAAAAATTGAGATTTTGCTAAATTCATGTTTTGTGACCAATAATCTTCAACAAAAAAAAAACAAAAAAAAAGAGGAGGTGTGGATCTTGTATAGGCTACTAATATAGTTCACTAGGTCGTCGTGGATGGACCCACAAAGCTAATTGTTTAGACATTGAAACTTTGATGCTCTATCTTGGATGAATTTTTTTTTATTTGTGTAATTTTAACGAAGAAAGTTAATTGTACTTTCTTTTGATTATTTCTACATGTATAATTTAAAAGTTTCTTAAAAAGTCGGTCATAATTCTCTCCTATATACATGAGAATACATAATTAGTCAAAATCAAATACACTAAGGCTATCGATTTACCATACTGAATTAATTTGGTACGATAACGATATAGTACTTTTAAAAATCGGATTTCGAAATTCACAAACCTAAGTTCTCAAATGTCGCTGCATATCTTGTCATGCCACCCTTATAATGCATAAATCTCCTTCCGTATAGTGAAGGCTTTGAATAAAGTAAAATATTTTTCATGTAAAATATCTTAGTCCAGCACAAGTCTTTTAACCCAATTGAAGCAAGGAAAAACCAACTTTTACATACAGCAAAAGCCTTGAGAAAAAGAAGCAAAATAGTAGAGCATTCAGAACTGAGTTTTTCTTCAGATTATCATTGAAATCTTTTAAAGTTCATCCTAAGGACGGCGCGATATGTATCTGGCTATCTGCTTTAACAGAAACTCTCCAAGAAGCTCAAAGTTTCATTGGCTCATGATCAACCCCATCATTTCTCAATCCACGCTAAAAAAATCATGGACAACGTCAGATAATGAATGAAAGAAGATATGACATGTACATTGAACTCAACATCCTAGAATGTATCCTTTTATCCACCATCTAAGTCAAGGATTGAATGCAGGTCGAGTCCTCCTTGATCTGGCACGTGTTACTCGAACTGCTTCCACCATGACTGTATCAACAACAGGTTTTGCACTTTGATTGTCCTCCATGACTGTATCAACAAGAGGTTTTGCACTTTGATTGTCCGTGGAAGGCACTTGATCAATCTGCATCACTTGAGTTTTGCTTGAACTTGAATCTTTGGTGATTTGAGCAAGGGCTTCAGTTGGAGGCGTTTTTTGTGCATTTAAGGAGGAAGCAGAAGAAGCAGGGGTAGCCACTGGAGGTGGTTGTGAGGGCTTCACCTTTTCTTTTGCATCTGCTTCTTTTTCACTTAAAGATTCAGTAGAAGCAGGAGGTGCTTGTTTTTCAGTCTGTACCTTTGGATCTGGGGCAGCTGATCTGTGTTTTGGTGGTGTTACTGTGCGTTGACGGCCTCTACTGCTTTGCTTCTGTGGCTGCAATTTCAAGAAAAAAGCTCATAATTGACCCTCTAAAACACGGGAGTTAAATTCCAGCAACACAATTGTGTAGAGAAGATTGTAGCTGGGAAGTCGTGATAATAGGCGACAAAATGCATGCAATAAACATAGGCAAGCAAATTTCTGCCGTAATTCTAATTCTTCAATTCTAATCTCTAATGTACGAATTAGTCCCTAACGACACTAATTAGCCACAATCTTTTAAGAACTAGAACACAACCCAATATACTCTGCAAATCCCCAAAAAATAGAACAACTTGCAAGTATATCTAGCACATAAGTGCTATTTAGAAAAATGAGATCTCAAGTAAAGCCATATCAGTTGATAAATAGCAAAGCCATTTATATAACTGGACAAGCAAATTTGTGCTGCTAATGAAATAAGAGTTCAGATGACAAGCAACTAACACCATTTTGGTAAATAGCATGACTCAAAGACAGAACATGATTGAAATAGCAAGATTAATTCTGAAACACTTTGATGAAAACCTGAGTTGGGCGAGGAGTTGACTGAGAAGCAATAAATTGCAATATATCAAAAAACCTCGTCTGCACATAGCTAGCAGAGTTCTGCCAGTACAGACATGCCATATCTCCAGCTCTTGTCCTCAACTCCAACAAATTACGATCAATCTCGGTTTCATGCTTTAACACTACCGGTCTAAAGAAGGAATTGTATACATATGTTGTTCCCTGCAATAATTTTATGAGAAAATGAAACAATTAGCAAAAGATGCCACCGGAACTAATCAAAGATTAAAATTTCTTTCAAACAGGAGAGGATATTATGCGGAATACCTTAGTTTTGGGGCACCACAAATATATGATGAATGCCAACTTAGCTTCACTGTACATTGGAACCCTTCAAAGCATAACTAAAGTGTTAACACTAGATGGATTTCACACTGGTTATTCGAACAGCCAAAAATTTTCGTATGATTACCATGAAACAAAAGCATCGCCAAACTTTTCACAAACTGTCAATAGAGCAACTAAGATCCTGAAAATTAGAAGGAATGAGGAAGTTACAGCCAAGATTCACGAGAAGATACTTAAGAAATCGACAGAGTAAATGCTGTAATATACCAATACTGGCACCAAAAGCGAAGTTCCTGAATATCAGGTTTGTTCATTTCTACAGTCTTAAAGCACTCATAAGCAGGATAAGCATAACCAAAAACCATCCTGCGCAAGGAGAAGGAAAAATCACGACTAGGGATTTTGAGCAATAGAAAAACTAGGACTACTAGTGCTTAAACATTTATAATGCGACAGTTTCAAACTCACACAAGCCCTCTAGTGAGAAAAGATCCAATCATCTTGAATCCCTGCAACAGGAAAAAAGCCGGTGCTTGTTAAGCAAACTCTCATATTGATAGCATATAGAGGCCAACACACAAGGGAATGAATTTTATAGGAAAAATCAGTTTAAACTTAACATTACACAGAAAAGGAATACACGAAGTGCCAAGAGCGCCATTACTTTTGAGCCTTTCTATGCCAGAACCAATGGAGTAACAACTAACAACAACAATCAAAAGCTTTTGGGGTTGGCTATAGCCTAGATGTATCCTCTATGTCTATTCCACCCTAATTTTCGGCCCAATCCGTTCCAATCCTAAAATTCAATAAAATTGTTTTTTTTTCTACTTCATCACTAACAAGCATTTTAATCCATTCAAGGATTAAACAAATTCCCTCATTAGCTTATCATCCCCCAAAGGATGAGAAAAAACATTGAGCCCTAAAAATAAAGAAGAAAAGTACGCAGGAAAGCAAATATCCAATAATTTCCCTTTTGATTGAGCTAAAAAATACAGTATGCAACAACTTAGTCCTGAATCACAGTCAAGCAAAGTCAAATAAGCATTTACTTATTCAGACACCGCAAATCGACTTGCATTGCATTGCATCACTCATTTCATATACTAAAATTTTCTGCACAGATTAGAAATTCACGAATTCTGGCGAACTAAGGAATTGAGCTAAAAGTTAAAAACGAAAATCAATTCACTTCGAACAAAAATCTGTACTACAAAATTGATAGTTAATAAATGCTGAAGCAGAGCATGTAGCTTAACGGAGAGACTGTGAGATGTTAGAGAAATTTACCGGCACCGGCGAACGGTGGCGATATCGGCGGCGAAGTGAAAGAGGGGGGACCAGATTGGATTGCGTCTGTTTAAAATTTTATCTAATTTAATTCTTTCATATAATTTTTAATTAGCTGATTTGAATTTTTATTTGAGAGCGAAGATTAGTTGTGTGAGGGTTCATGGTAATACCGTGGGTAACAACATCATAACCGTAAAATTAGGGTGTGTTTGGTAGGAGGAAAACCTATGTTTCATGTTTGGTTGGTTAAATATTTCAAAAAATATTTTCTCTAGAGAAGTAATTTTTTTAAAAAATCAGAAAATGAATGAAAAATAGAAAAAATAAGTTCCATAAATGATATTTCAGGTTGATTATCTTTCAACAAGAAGGAGTTGCTCGGATGGTAAGCATCTCTCACTTCCAATCTTAAGGTTATTAATTTGAGTCATCAACGAGGCAAAAAGGTGGGAGCTCCTAGTGGGAGAGGGGTTTATAAGAAAGAATTGATTATCTTTCCTCATCTCAACACTCCGCCTCGCCAATCACGCCTCTTCCCATCCCTTGCAACCATCAACCCCATCCCCCTCCAGCTACATCTATCCTCATTTATCTATGAATATTTTTGAGATAGTATTTTTTACTTATTTCATCAAATTTTAAAAAATAAATTAAGAAATATTTTTCTTTTTACCAAACACACCTCTAGAATTGCATTGTGTTTGCAGCTTTAAGTGGAAGACAAGAAAGACTTCATTTGGTATCTTATCCACTATGAACAACTTATTTGGAGAAATGTTAGCATCACTCTTTACCAAACATGTATTGTAATATTTTCCAACTTTGCTCATTAGGTTAATCAACTTTACATAAATTGGTTGGGGTTGAATTTGGCATAAAATTCCAAACATGAAACATAGTAGTACTCAAATTTAAAGTCCAAAGTATTATTAATAAAGTTAATTTTGTAAAATTCACATCTAATTAAATACTTTTAAGAAATGTGTCAAATTAACAGAGATCAAATAATATGAAACGGAGACATCAAAGCCTCAAAGGGAGTAGTATTTATTTAACCCTCCTAAAAGTAAAAACAAGAAGTAAAAAGAAAAGAGAAGATTCTTTCTTTAGATTGCTCCCCTAATAATTACTTGTACTAAGACAAAAGCTCCAAAAAGTTGTGCATATGCCTAATGTCCCTAATGTAATAGTAGTAGATTTTTTTGCTTTTCTCAAATCGTTGTCATTAATGTCTATTTCAGACACTTTTATTTTATAACTATTCGTCTTTTTGAAATTTATTGTTCTGATTAATCTAAATTTATGCTACGAAAAAATTAATAAAAAAGACACACTATTTTTCATGAATTTCACAGTTCTCTTATAATTAAAGGCAGAAAAATCCTATACATATACTTCATTGGATTTTGAAGTCACTTTCAAATTCTTAAGTGAAACAAGTCATTATTCAAATATCAAAATAAAATGTTAATGTGTCAATTGCCCAAGAAATAACAACTTAAAATGGAAGTGCCTTTTGCATGCATGTGACCATACACTTTGGAAAAGATGGTGAAAAAGGCAAAGGTCCATAAAAGAAGGACGAGCCTAATGAGCTTTGGTTTTAGCAAAAGCATTGAATACTACTAATTTTATGGTAGAATGGTAAAAAAAAATTAATTAGAATTTCGATTTCGAATTCAAATTATTCTTTGATTAATTTGAGAAAGTCTTTCAGTGGTAGCTGGATCCATATCTCCCCTTGCTTTGCCAGAAAGAAACTTCTATTTATAGACGAAACGCTTTAATCCTTTAACTTTAGATACCACATATCGATATTTTGTCTCAAAAGGAAACGATCCATTCCTTTAAGTAAATATTTTATGAACATACATGCATGTTAATATGACTACATTCCTTATCATAATAAAGAAATGATAAATACAACGATAATCTATTTATATACCTAATAGTAGTCACAAGTCACAACCATGGATATATGTAGGTTCAATTAAATTGTCGAAAAATTATATTACAAAAAAAGTTGAAAATATTTTTTTATTATATATAAATTATTAAATTCCTTGAAGAGAATTAGTAATTAAACTATGCACTATATACAACAATAACAAATTCAGTGTAACACCGCAGGTAGATAGGTTGTTTCCTTATGAAGGTATAAGAGATTGTTTATTTTGATAGACCCTCGACTGAGGTAAAACATATATATAAAAACTCAAGTATGAAAAGAAAATACAGTAGTGAAAAAACTATGCTAAGAATAAAGGAGAAGTACAAGAGCAACAACAAACATGACGTAAGTAAAACATATATATAAAAACTCAAGTATGAAAAGAAAATACAGTAGTGAAAAAATTATGCTAAGAATAAAGGAGAAGTACAAGAGCAACAACAAACATAACGTAACTAAAGTAAATGAAACAACGGATAATAAAATCGAAAATAAGATAATAGTAGGGAAAACTAGACAACACTCGAATACTTACTAATCTTCTACCTTGATTCTCGCCCTCCAATCTAGATTCATGTCCTCGATAAACTAAAAATAACGTCGACAGCAGGGTTCGAACCTGCGCGGGCGAAGCCCAACAGATTTCAAGTCTGTCTCCTTAACCACTCGGACATATCGACTTCGATGTTCAATCTATGTCTAATTTATTATTTGTATTAATAAGATTTTTGGATAGGCTTTAAGATTGGTTTTAGTTTAATAATGTATTAGTTAATACACTCTCCGTTTAAATTTATTTGTCTGATTTTGACTTAGCATAAAGTTTAGAAAAATAAAGAAGACTTCTGAATATTGTGATCTTAAGCTGAAGATATGAATGTATAAAAATATATTTGATCTTGTAGTCTTAAACATGTCTTGTGGAAAGTTGAAATTAAAAAAATGTCAAAAAGGAAAGCAACATTTTCTTTAAATGGACTAAAAACGAAAATAAGACTAACAGATTGAAACAAAGAGTAATACAGAAAGGCTTCTCCTAGTTTATAAGGCAACATTAGTATAAGGAGATCACATAAAGAAATCTTATTCATACCTCTACCCATCATTCCTCAAAAAAGTAAGAAAGTAGAGTTCAAGAAAAGGTTGAATTTCCGAGTTTTAAATCTTAGAATATACAATTTATTGGAATTTGAATAAACATATCAAGTGAATTTTAAAAACAAATCTAGAGTTTGAGACAAAATTTGAATTATGTCCAACTTGTAAGCAGAAAGATAAATCTCGACCCCAAAGAAAGGGACAGACATTCCAAAGACAAAGCAACTATGACTCGTGTGGTATATTGAAGGATAAGAAGGACATCACATCATCTTCATAGACACTTCACTCTCTCTTTTGGCCTCTCACAAATAGCTTTTCCGATACAAACAATAACATATCCAGTGTAATATCATAAATAGAGTCTGAGGAAGGTAGAGTGTATGCAGATATTACCCCTACCTTAGAGAGGTAGAGAGACTATTTCTGAGAAACCCACAACTCGAGGAAAAGCATATCAAAGCAAAGATGATTTCCTTTCTTCAATTAATGCAATACACCAAAATGTTTAGCAAATAAAGCACTCAGAATAAAGATAAACCAGTCTACTAGATGCAAAAATTCATCTTTATAGATCCAAGTTTGACCTTTCAAATAACTTATTGTGCTTGCTCAAACAAATGAAACTCACTGACATTGTGTGTTAAGAATAAAGAACATGGAAAACATACAGAGCTAAAAAGCTACAATAACCGTTATGATAAGAACCAGAAAGCGGCCTGCAGATAATTATCATTGACAGAAACAGCTATTTGTTCTTCTTCCTTGCTTCCCAAAAGTATGGAAGTTGTTTGCAGGATTCAGCGTACCAGCAACTAAGCTTGGCCTTAAATAGTCCAGGGTAAAACGACTCTCTACCGACGATGCCCTGAAGGTGGCCTTCTGTTTCCTCCCCTCCCAAAAGCTGAGAACTGATTTCCTGAAGGATGTGAATGATGATATCCTCTAACATTTTGGTTTTGAGAGGCCCTTCCACCACCCCGTTGGTTACAGCTTTCAGCCCCGCGAGGTTCATTGCTCGTAGAAGCGTCATATCCACTCTGCTGGTGGAAATTGGTAGTTGGTGGAACTGGTATTTGGCCCACGTGCTGAGGATGACTCGCATACGAGGAATGACTCTGTCCACCATTTTGCTGCATTCCATCTGTATGATGTCCATGACCACAATAATCTCTACTGTGGGTCTCTTGATATGGGCGAGACTTACTACTATGGTCATCGGAACCTGAAGATCTGGGGTGACGTCCAGCATCTCGAGCAGAATGCCCGAAACTAGGCCGTATGTTTTCATGAACATTGTTTCTCTTGGTTTGAAAGGAAGGAATGGGAGGACCATATGCAGCACGATAGGACGCTGGTTGGGCATGCATATAATTACCATGTCCTTGGCCATTATGCATACGCCTGTAATCACCATGTCCACCCCTATTTTCTTTCTTCTCCAAACTATTAACCACCAATCTATGTGCAGCTTCTCCAAGCTGACGACCAGACATTGCACTACGGTGGTGGTTCCTACCAGATATTGCATCACGGTGGTGGTTCCTATCAGACATTGCACCACGGTGGTGGTTCCTGCAATGGTGCATACAAGTTATGTATAATCTAAATAAATAAGATTGACATTAAATATGTCGTATTAATTAGCATGATGTATACCGTCCATTTTCCCCAGGTTTCTTCCCAGATTGCTGATGCCATAGTGCAGGATCAGGTTTCATATCACCTAATGTGACTATCTGCATTGAATCAGTATAGCATTGGTGAGACTTGAGAGAGGGATAAATGAGTGCAAAATGAAGATACTGAAAAGTTTAAAAAGGCGCAAACTTTTAAAATGTAATGACACATGAATAAAACACGAATATGATAAGTTGTCTCTTGTCCAAGCTGGCCAAGCATGGGCACATAACCACAGCAAGTTTTTCATTCTATGCAGGTCATGTAAAGGCTACAATCAATTAGGTTATAATTTGACAACCCTCATCAATGTGCAAAAGTCACTGCTTCGAGGGAAATCTTATTTTCACATACTCACAGAGGAAGTTAAGAATAGCATTCTAATAAAAAATGAGGCATCCCTCCAAACCCCCCCCCCCCCCAAACCCAAAACCCCCTGGATGTAGAAAGGTGGATCTGTTGCTTTCATAAAAAATTAAGACACGAGAACCAAATAGATTCATGGTATATGATCTGTTGGATTAAGTACCTTTTTTGGGAAAATAACCCCTTCCATTGGCCGAGGGATATGTTTATGAGTATCTGGAAGTCTGTATATTGCACATCTGAAATGCAGGAACAGGAAAGGCTGATCAGCAAAACATAAAATCTACATAGGTCAGTTATGGCAATCGATAAAGATGCTGAATGTTTGGTTCTTACATGACTTGATTTTGTGTAATATTTTCCATCCCTTCAATGGGTGATTTAAAAATCGAAGGACAAGGATCTCCGCTGCAAAGGGATAGGTAGCCATTCATCCCACCACTACATGTAAACCTAGAGAGAATCAGAAGAATCCAGCTAGGACTTCAAATATTGCTGCTACAGCAGGTTTAATCACATAGACAATGAAGAAGATACAGAACAATGTGATGGGGAAGAAGATTTAGACCAACCAACTGATTTCATACATCATGAAGAAACATGACCCAACTCAGAGAAAGAGCACACAAGGACTAAAAAGGAATTAGTAGGTGTTTGGATTGGCTTATTTTAAGTAGTTTTTGGCTTTTAAGCTCCTTTTTAGTTTCGGAAGTGTTTGGGAAACACAAAAAGTGCTTTTAAGCACTTCCTTTTAGGCTGAAAAGGTACAAAAAAAGCAAAAGCCAAAAGTTGGGTGTTCCCAACTTATGGCTTTTAGCTTATAAGCCCACTTAAAAAAGCCAATCCAAACACCCCCTAGTAAGGGGCCTAGGCTGAGTCATGACTCACGAGTAAAGAATAGGATCACAAAGACAGTCGGGAATAATTTTTAAAAAGTACTCAACAACACAAGTTTTGCAAATGGAGCTCTGAGAAGACTGAAGATACCACTGTTGCAATTTATGTATTTTCCTTTGGCAACCACATAAGAGCACAGACACTAAGCAACAGAACCCAACATTCTTGTTTCACCGACTTTAAAAACACACTAGCAAGGAACATTTGAACTTCAGTATCCCAACGATGGGGAACCAGGATACAGGATGAACTGAGATCAGTGTCAGTAGAGCTGAACAAAAAACTGAAAAAATCGTTTTATCCAGACAAACAACCAAAAACACTAATTAACAGCGAGCTAATCATGTGATACGCTCCCCAACTTCAACAATTTTCTCATTTTGGCTAAATGTCCTTGAACACCCAAACAAACAAGTTTTAAAAGAAAAACAAACAAATACACAAACAAAAGGGAAATAAAAAATAATAAGCTATTCATTAGCAGAGATTGATATGGGTGCAAACAAACCTAGCTATTGGGTCCAACCGCTCCTTGACTTCAAGACGTTCTTTCTCTGTAAGCTGCTTACAGCGACCATCAAGAGAAAAAATGCATGGAGACAAAGGATTGGATAATGACGCAAAAAGCATATCAAACATCACACTGTTTCTTCGTGATTCTTCTTCCTGTATAAAAATAACAAAATTAGCAAATCAAAATCATGTTAAGAGAGACAACTTACTGAATCAGAAACAAAAGCCATCATACCGTCAAAGAATGTTCAATTTTTGCAACCTCTGTTAGAAGCCTTGCTTCTTCAATGAAAGGTAATTTGGCAATACCCTTCAATAAAGAAAGAAGTCAACACAAAATATGAAAATCCAGTTCTTAAAAAAACTAAAAATGCTTAATAAGTACCTGCCAAGAAAAGCGCTTGCCATTCATATCCACCTCAAAATCTGCACAAGCATGATATAACTTGAATTGAGAAGCACTAGGAGGAGGACAATCGTACCAACAGAGAAGAAATACATGATCGTGTACCATGGAGTATAATTACTGATAACACATCAATTATCAAAGCAAAAAGAGATCATACCGGTAGGATAAAAATCAACAATGAGTGACTTAGGGTCTGTCATCAATTTCCTGTACTGCTCAGGTAGAGCATGAGCACTGCAAGAAAATTAGTCAACATTCCCCAGAGTGACAATTAGTTTCTTTTTTTAAAAAAAATGTATGATAGGAGAGAAGTTGTTTAAAGATTGTTAAAGAAGAGAATTAAACCTGGCAGCAGGGAAAACCCCCAACAGCTGATTGAATGGCTTGAAAGGAGAACCTAGTTCAAATGTGATATTCATCTGCCCAAGATCCTTGAGATCAGAAGCAAATGGTGCATAATGATAGGGATAAAACCTGCAGAGGAACAACTTATGCAATGAAAGCCAAAGTGCCAAGATAACAAGTGTCTAAAATTAGAAGCAGAAGAAGACTGTTCCATAGAAAAAATACAACATACCCAGTGAAATCCCACAAGTGGGGTCTGGGGAGGGTAGAGTATACACAGACCTTACCCCTACCTCGTGTAGGTAGAGAGGTTGTTTCCAGAGGACCCTCGGCTCGAATACAGCACATCAAAGTAGGTATGTAAAGGGAAAATACAAATGAAGAAAACATAGCAACTAATAAGGAAACAATAACAACAAACTTCATCAAAAAAGGAAACAATAACAAAAAAAAGATAGTGCAATAACTGAAACACCATAAACAACAGATGATGATAGAAATCAAAAAGCAAGGCACTACGAGAATAAGGCTAATACTATGACAGTCACCACCAAGTCTAAACCCGTCGAAAAGCAAGACAATACTTCACTACCTACTAACCTTCTACCCTAATCTGCAACCTCCACATCCTCCTTTTTAAGGTCATGTCCTCGGTAAGCTGAAGTTGCATCATGTTCTATCTAATCACCTCTTCCCAATACTTTTTCAGCCTATCTCTACCTCTCCTTGTACCTACTATATCCAACCTCTCACACTTCCTCACTAGGGCATTTGCATATCTCCTCTTTACATGTCCAAACCATCTCAACCTCGCTTCCCTTGTCTTGTCCACAATGGAGGTCACTCCTACCTTGGCTCATATATCCTCATTCCTAACCTTATCACTCCTCTCAGCATCCTCATTTCTACAACTTGCATCTTTTGAACATGAGAGTTCTTGACTTGTCAACACTCCGCCCCATACAACAAAGTCAGTCTAACCACCACTATGTAAAACTTACCTTCAAGTTTAGGTGGTACATTTTTGTCACACAAGACTTTGGAGGCAAGCCACCACTTTATCCACGCCACATCAATACGATGTGTGACATCATCGTCGATATCCCCAATTCCCCCGATTAAAGACCCAAGATATTGGAAACGATCTCTCTTGGGATAGCCTATGTGTCAAGCCTCACTTCCATGCTTGTCCCATTCATTGCATCACTGAATTTACACTCCAAATATTTTGTTTTGGTCCTGCTCAACCTGAACCCTTTAGACTCTAGAGTTTGTCTTCACACCTCCAACCTAGCATTAAACGTTGTTGCGTGTTTCATCAATCAGTACTATGTTATCTGCAAATAACATGCACCATAACACTTTATCTTGAATATACCGCGTCAATTCATCCATTACCAAGGCAAATAGGAATGGGCTAAGTGTTGATTCCAGGTGCAACCCCATCTCAACTTGGAAGTGTTACGAGTCTCCTCTCATTGTTCCATAGGAAAATATAGCACAAGAATAGCATATACATTGAAAGATTAAATTTCAAGCAGAAATAAACGGGATAGATGTGTGTGATCATGTAAATGCAGATAGTCGGTAAAAAAATTGACAGTGAAGTGCATCAACCATGTGGGGTTCTTGGTTCTACATACATTGTACACATGCAAGACATATTGTATGCTAAGGGCAATGTATCTACACATTAAAGAGGGCGAGAAAGAAATATAAACACAAAAACGTCCTGTATCATAAGGGAGAATTTACCACTGCCAGGAACAAACCCCTTCATAATAATAATGCATAACCCAGCATAGCCCTTCTGTATATTTTAGCACCTACACACAGTAGACCAAATTTGTTGTAAGGTTCAAAGTTTCAATAAGATTCATAAAACATCCTAAGCCTCACTTAATGGCATAAAAAGCCCAAACATCCCTCAAATGATCAGTTTTTGCATTTGTGGCCTAAAAGGCTGAAGTTTGTAGTCATTTCAGATCTCCTATGCTATGGAGGAAATTTCTGTGAAATGATTTTGAAAATAATTTTGTAGAATGGTAACATAAAAATGATTTTGAATATCTTCTGAATTTTTTTTCCTTGGACTAATTTTCCATAAATTTTTTTTTTTTTTTTTTTTGACAAGGGAAACCCGCAGCCGCTACCCTTCGGGTTCGCACAGGGTAAAACCCCCGCTCCTATGCAATAGCTCGCAAACCACATAGGTGAGGTAACCCGCACTAGGCAAACCCGATGCGACGAGCTCGACCCAGAAGGCAAACCCCTTGCTTACGCTGGCAAGGGGTTTCGAACTTGAGACCTCCAACATGGAAGTCCCAAGCCCAAACCACAGGGCCACCTCGAAGGGTCAAAATCATAAAAAATCTTTTTTTTTAATCAAACTATAACATGCCAATCTTACTTCCTCAATAAACCACAATTATAAATGTATCACTTTGACCCACACTATCAGGGAAGTTTTTGAAAGCTGGAGCCACTGGAAAGTTAACAGCATCATCAAGAAGATTTGGAAGATGATACAAGCTGCCATCTATTGGACTATTTGGAATGAAAGGAATAGAAGATGTTTAAATGGTGGTCTTTCAACTAGCCAATCTATGCTCAAAGCTAGAACAAACACACTTGTGCTCACTCTTCTGTAACTACCTTGCATCTTTTGTATGACATGAATAGAATCAATTTCATCTAAAAACTAACCCTCCTTTTTTCTTCTAATTTATCTTTATTTATTTTGTACACCATTTCTCTCCTCCTATTATTGCATTCAAAAAAATTCTGTAACTTCTCCCATCTTACGCATTTTCTCAAAATGTAAAATCTAAAATTAATTTCTTTTTAAGAAAAAAATCCTTATATTGCTAGGATAAAATGTTGTGTAAATCCAACGCATATTAATTAAAACACTTGCGTAATGGTCTAATGGAGACAGACATAATTATATAGGGAGGAGTCTGATTGTTTGATTAGGTAAAAAGTTATATTTTCGGTTTCTTGCTTTAGCAAACATCTAAAATCTATTTTCTAAACACAAATTTGAAAAAGCAGTCATCAAAATACAAGTTGTTCTCCAGAAAGGAACTTCCAGAAAACATTACTAAAACACAATCAGAAAACATTCCCAACTAAATATAGCTATAGAAGAGAGTAAAATAGCCAAAGCAAAAAAGTTATGTACATGGGAAGCTATTTCTTGATGCAGAATCACCAAGAATAGTTAATGAATACATGAAAAATTGTAAATTTTCAACCACTTCAAAATTAAACATTAACCAGTAAGAAATTACGGAAGATCAGATAACTTACAACTTCTTTTCGTACTGCTTCCATTTCCTCGGGTGTTTTTGCAGAAAATTTTTCATCATAATACCTCTCTTTCCATCCGGGCTTTCCCAGTTTGACCTACAAAGACAAATGAGATAACAGTGTTGCAGGGAGAAAATGTATATAGTAGCTACTACCAAAGGAATGCATAAATTGATTGTGACGATTTGTTAAAAAGTTAAATAGCCCGAGCTGCCAAAGATCTCAAGAGAAAAAGCAACCATCCACCCTCAGGCTCTTTAGAAGTGGTGCTACTACAATTTAAAACCCAAAAAAAGGTGACAATCCGCAAAAATGATCTAAGGTATTGCCAAGGTAGACACATACAGTTCCATGCACTCTAGGAATTCATCACCTTCTCAGAGAATTTCAAGGTAGTATGTCATCCAAAATCGATAAGCCAAAAGTTCCATTCATTTTGCTTTCAGGAAATACTAATAGCTAGATCACTCAAGCAGATTTGGCATGCACCATCTAAAACTACTAATACAGTGTTTTTTAACCCTTTTTCAATCGGCGGATCAACTTCCGAAACAATTTTCAAAGGCACTTTTTCCTCTTTTTGGTTTGTGGGGGAGGGGGGGGCTAGTGGCGAGGATCCATGATCCGATATTTTGTTTTTATCAGACTTTATACTGTGGCTTAGAACCAGCCAAACTGGCCGTCTTCTGCTCATGGTTTAATAAAGTTTAATCAAGCACTGACGGTGATGAAATTGGATTAAAAGTAAGCATTCAACAACCATGCCTCAGACCTCAGTCCCAAACAAGTTAGGGTCAAATTAAAAATAAACATTATAGATTATCTTTTAAAATGAAAATGAAAATGATAAAATTCACAAAAAAAACCTTAGTTATCAATTCTAAATTAATAGTAATAAAAGTTGATTAAAAAGTTTCGTTCAAGTTTTCTATTCCTTTGACTCTCTCAACAGCTAAGTCGAACAAAATTTATCATTGCCCAAAAGCCTAATCTGTCACTATGCAATTCAGGACAACTTCTTTCCACCAAACACTTCAATTATTTTCATCCCCTACCAATAATAGCGGCCTGAACTTAGTCCCCAAGTTGAATCACTAGTTTTACTCTGACATCCAAATGCACCAATCAGATTGATCTATGATAATTTTAAACACCACATTATTTTCCAAGACAATCACACCCACAACTTCCAAGGAGAGGCAGAAGATGTTTATTTTCGCACCTTGTCTTCTTCTGGATTCTCTGAATTGAAAGTATCATTCTTGTCTCGAAGCAACTTGTTTAGTTTTGTTTTCAATTCTTCCTTGTTTTCAGAAACCTGAATGGCATAGAAAAAAGTAAAAGATAGTTTGTTACAATAATAATAAGCAATACATGTTGTATGTCGATAACAAAGTGAAAAGAAAACTATCAACTCCTATAAGCAAACCTAGACAATTTAATTTCATGAGATACAACTTAGCCCTAAATGATATGCAAAGCTAAACAATAGCTTTTCAATTCTTGTTGTATGTCACTAACAAAGTGAAGAGAAAACTATCAACTCCTATAAGCAAAACTAGACAATTTAATTTCATGATATACAACTTAGCTCTAAAAGATGGCTGGAGTCGGAGCACATAAAAAACCTCTACTGACGCAAGAAAACATACTTCAATATCAAGGTCATTCTCAGCTTCAACAATTGCAGCTCCTATTGTGGCCTCGGAACTCAAACGTGCTATCTTTCTGGCACGGACAGCAGCCCTTTTCCTTTTGTTTTTTCGGGCACGGGTAGTCTGTTTATCATCAGAAGTGTCAGGCTGTTCAGTTTTAATGTCAAGGACGGAAAGACTAGAGGTGGTCTGCCCAAGCTGATCAGGTCTACAAGAGTTTGAAGCTCTTCCCTGTTGATAGGGGGAAGGTGAAGGACCTGAAGCGAGACGAGATCCATGGAATCGAGCAACTGGAACCAGAGATTCAGGTTCAACTTGAGGTGCAAAGTCGTCTCCTCTTTTTGCCTGAGCCTTTTCACGCCTAATTCTTCCAGATTGTCTCTGAATACACCACAAAAATAGTAGAGTGAAAATTCATTATGCAGGAAATCAAGCACTAGATGGTGTTGAGCCTAGATTCAAGAAAGGCACTTTTCCCCCAATGAAAGAAAGGCACAGTAAGAATGAATAATGATCTTTCAAAAAGAAGAAAGAACAAATGAAATACTTGCCAGTTTAAAAATAATGTGAATTAAAATAGAATGGTTAACTGCAGAATAAATGTTACAACATTGATGCTGTATACTTATAGCATTAAAATCAAGTAATATAAGTAAAAGTAAATAGATTTTATCATCTCTATTTTAGTGATATACAACTAAAAGGGGTCGTTTGGTTGGGAACAAGTTATCCCAAGATAACTAATCCTGGATAATTTATCCCGAGATAAGTTATTCCACCATGTATATGAGATAACTTATCCGATCACTGTGGCAAAAATGGTGGGATAACTAATCCAATGACTACCTAATACCTCCGACCAAACATGGGATAAAATAATTCTACATTTTATCCTGAGATTACTATACCTTATACCTCACACCAAATAAGCCCAAAGTTAATAACTGCTGCCACTAAAACTGGTACTTGGATTTTTACCCCAAAAAACAGGACAATAAAATTCACCAGCACTATTCTTCTTTTTTCCCTGTTTTCTTCTTCATTTGTGACGGACATGGCATTCATAGGAACCTTCTATATTTATTTAAGATACTAGTCATCTTTATTATCAGAAAAACAAGTCATTTGACACCAAAAAGAGCAATCAGTAAAGCCACAATTTACTTTTTATTCTTATTTTTTTCATAAGGAAGGTGAAAAGGCAGTAAATGGTCAGACAAGTGCAGACCTGATGTACGCGAGATCTCTTTTGGAATATCTTATCTTCATATAATCCTACCGCCTGAATAAAAGATTCTACCCTGCCAAGGTTTGGCTGAAAAAGAAGTAAAAGAGGCAAATCAATAGGTTAACTAGAAATTACAAGAATAACTATGTAGAAGGCTATGACAGGCAAATACACAGATTAAAGAGTCACTGTCAAAGGAGTAACCAACTACCTGGCTTGCATCAGTCAGATACCCTCCCAAAGACCTAAACTCCTTCTTATAAACAGCCATCAACAAGTTTATCGCACCCTGATAAGCAAAAGGACAAAGATCTTGATCATTAATGATTATCCTACAAAAAAAAGTCAAACAAACTTGGATAACAATTTTGGAGCTTCTTACAGTGAAAAAAAGTTTATCCATTCATAAACATATTAATCATATACCAAAAACACGTTATCCGGAGATTAATCTTCAAAAAGACTAAACAACTCAATGATCCTACTGTTTAGAAGCATGTTGTAATTCGTCAAAAGACTGGGTCACTAAGTGCATCCCATATCCCTTCACAGTGGATCACAAACAAAGGGAGCTCAAGAACTCCATGTGGCTTGATGTATCTATCATATCACCAAGAAGAATAAGAAACAAAAGTTTTATGTATTGCTGCTTAATATCGTGAGCTACCTCGCCAAACCTTAAAATATATATTATGTTGATTTCCATCCAAACACCCACATATTGCATCAAGGTGTAATAATTCAGAAGTTTCCCATGGTTCCGCCCAGTAGACAATTTCTCTGAGCATCAAAAAGTCCAAGCATTGATTTAAGGATCGTTGAATTCATCCAATACAACAGCAGGAACACCTCTATATTTCAGTCTTGCAGCGTAACAACAGATGATTGACCAGCTCATTCTGGTCTTTACAAAATATAATCATATACATATTTTCATTCCTTTTATCTGTAAATAGTCTTAAATGAGGATTGCTTCCTATGTCAGCGACAAAACATTAATCTTGTGGGTGATTTGATTTTCCACATTATCATTGCTCTGTAGAGTGACTTGACCAAGCAACTTCCTAGACACTTCAATTTCATATTAGAACATCAGGATTGTTTCGTAAAATCGCCAGTCCCCATTGAACATTCTTAACAGAAATTGAATCTTTCCATCACTAAGCCATTGCATTTCTCTGAAATCTCAAATCCCACACATAATCCTAATTGGTATAAACAGTATCTTTTTCAGTTGCTTATCCCAGATTAGAAAACCAACTATCAAACATCTCTACGAACCCTCCAGTGTGACCATCCACCAATCCATCCAATATCTATTGTTACCTAGGAAACACCTACTTACTTCCTCAAACCACACACTTTGCTTTCTACGACCATGTGCAATCCTTCTTCAGAAGCAAATCTCCAAAAGCAATTATCCAATGGAACTCATGTTTCCTACTAGAAAGAAGGAAAGTATAATTGTCAGGTCGCCTGACATAACCAAACATTGCACCCGCAATACCTTATCATCGGGCTACTGTAACTTTGCCATTAGGTCGCCTGTCATAATCAAACATTGCACCCTTAATAACTTATCATTGGGCTAATGTACCTTTGCCATTAGCAAAATTGGAAGTTCCATATAATACCACTCCATTGTAATCTCTCTCAATCAGACACACCTTCACTAGATGGAGACTACAAAAGCACCATTATATTTGCCACTCATATCTGCATGCAACACCATTTATTTATTTTTGAAATGGTAACTTTGTATATTTCTATATTATGATCAAAACACAAACAGTAAACATAGGTTGTACTAAGCCCATATTTACAGCAAAAAACCTCTAGGAAACTGAAGCTATTCTAATCTCCTAGATGGAATCTAGTGCAACACCATTTAAAACAAGCAGTCTCTCTGCTAGTTTTTCATGAAACTGAAAAAGTTAAAACAACTTCCTCTAATAATTATAAAAAAAAAAATTAATCTCACCGGAAAGCAAACTTCCGTCTGTTTTCATCTTTTCACTTTCAAGGGCATTAGACATATGAGCACTATGGCAGTATATTCTTCAGGGACAGCTATGCATTTTGCAGAATCTCTTATTTTTCCCCACAAAATGTTCCGCACTTCTTCCCTCATATAAGATCAGTCCTTGTCTTTCCCCCAAATTTAGTTTTATACATTTAAAATTCATTATTGGCTACAAAAAGCAGGCAACAGCTTAAGATACAAACTTCTCGAAGTCAAAGAAATATTGATCCTTAAATAACATGAAACCCATCAAACCATGTCAAGTAATATAACAGTTTTATTTTAATACATAACTAGCAGAGAAGTTCAGTTCGGAAGAAAACACCAATCATAACAAATACATAAACGAATTCTTATTGAACACGCACCTCGCGAATCTCAAGTGTGGGCATATGTGGTAGAAAATCATTGCCAACGAAGAAGCACATAAATATGAAGTCATCAACAATACGCTCCAAATCAATCACAAAGGGAGGATTGGGAATTCTCAAATCATATTCCAGATACTCCCGCAGAGTCCAGATGTTGACGAACTGCAATGCACCAAAATTGAGAAAGAAAATTTTTGAAAACTTAAATTGGGAAAACCACAAGCAATCGGGACAAAATATTTTCGGCAGACTGTGAAAAAGAAAATCTCAAATGTTACCTGGAAGGGTTTCTTTGCCACAACCTCAGCATCTCCTTTCTCATCAAACACCCCTGCTTTTCGCTTTGCCTTTCCTTTGCAATTTGCAGCTAAATGACCCATTTGACCACAAAGAAAACATTTGTCCTGCTGGCCTGGAGTAAATACGACCTAAAGGTAGGACAGCATTCAACAAAAATCAAGAGGCAAATTAAACATAGAAGTATATTCACAAAGTATATTCAAAATAATGCAATAAAGCACCATCACTACAAAATATTTAAGGTTAAAGTACCAAATCATTATTATTGTCTGATACACCTTTTAAGTCCTAGTGACATCTTTTGGGACAAGTATGTCCTACTTTTTCTAACTATTTCATTACAAGTCTGAAATCCCTTTCATTTAATTATATTTTAATCTTTATCCTTGCTCAAGCTGATTCCATATAAAGATTATTATCCAAATTACTGATTTTTTGACATGAGTGAATTAAATGGTTAGTATTAGGAGGATTTTATCTAGTTTTATAATGAAATCCAATTGTTGTTACCCAATTTTATTGTCAATAAATATAAACTGCATAAATAAATATTAGTTCATAAAAACAATGTCCAACGATGACTATAGATTAAAAAACATACAACATTTGCAGCAAATTATCTGTAAGGAAAAACAATATTGGTTGAAACAAAGTAATAACCTGTGGAATCACAAAATAAAAAAAAATAATTGCTACTTCAAAATAGCAAAAAAATATAAGTTTTAACTACATCAGTGTATGTTGAGGTGGACATGTGGGCTTACGAGGAGTGATAAATTATGAATGAAGATGTCTGGGACAAGGTAGGAGTGGTTTCTGTGGTGGATAATATGAAAGAAGCAAGACTAAAATAGTTCGGATATGAGTAGAGGAGAGGCACAGAGGGCCCAGTGAGGAGGTGTGAGGCATTATGGGTGTAAGGAGAGGTAGAGGTAGGCTGAGAAAGTACTGGGGATAGGTAATTAGACAAGATATCGCACATTTCCAGCTTACCGATGACATGACCTTAAATAGGAGGCTATGGAGGTCGTGAATTAAAGTAGAAGGCTAATAGGTAGTTGAGCATTGTCACGCTTTCTTGCAGAATAGGATTGGTGGTAGTTTGGTGTCCCTAACCTGTTTCTCCTTTAATACCAGTAGTATCAGCAGTACTCGCGCAGCTTCTTGCCTTCTGTTACTATCTATTGTTTCTTGTGCTTTGGTTATCACATTATTTTGCTGTTGTTATGGTTCCTTTTCATGAATGTTATGTAATGCTTCCTCTAGTATTTATTTTGTATTCCTTTCTTTTGTATGTTCTTTGATATGCATTACCTGAGTCAGGGTCTTTCGGAAACAAATTCTCTACCTTCACGAGGTAGGGGTAAGGTCTGAATACACTCTATCCTCCTCAAACCCCACTTGTGGGATTCCACTGGGTGTGTTGTTGTCATACCAATTGTAACATCACTTCCTACCATAAATGCTTAACTATTACTAGTAGTATTTAAGAATCAAGTATTTTAAATCATAAACTAATCTAGTATCTAATAGCCAATAGTTAAAACAATAATAGAATTTAAAGAAAATATAGTGCTAGTAGTAAGTTATCTCCCTTAAAAAGAAGGTGACAATAGTGAGTATTTTCTTAATCCGGCTTAAAAATAAGGTTTTCTGTGAACATAAAGGTCCAACTTTTTTTTTTATTTTGCAAATTTTGAACCGACATATTCGCTTAGTAATGAGAAATATCCCTCCATATAATAAAGTTGAACATTAACCTCTCTGAGTATGGAGAAGTGAACTTCATGAGTAGCCAAACCCAGCATAATTAGATCTGCATCCTGTGGTGCACCAAAGAATATAATTGTAAGTTATCCGGAACAACATCCATAAAAATAAGGAAGAAGATTCCCATCCAAAGATTTGCAAGCAATTCAAAGTGTAAGACGTACCAAACCATAAAGACAATGACGCATATTTGGATCATAACCAGAAAGATTCCGTTGTAGGCGGATATAGGACATAATTTTATGCTCGCCTTCACCAGGGACATTTGCATCAGAAAGTATAACCTTCAAAACGATAGGTGAATAATTAAGCACACAAAATTCTTTAGTATCATAAAGAGGTACAGAAAAGAAAGCGACTGAACCAAACTACCAAACAGAACCAAATAATCTTAAATTGAAAGAGCAAGAACTTTACATGAACAGTACCTTAATTTTTTTCCATCCGGGATCATGGTTTAGTCTAAGATGAATATAGTATTGAAGAGCGATCGACAAAGTAGCCATGAATTGGGTTCCAGGAGTGATTACATTTGAATCAAAAAGTTGGGAAGCCTGTTTAGGAGGAAGCTTCCTACCCTCCCTCTCAAATTCCTCACGCAACTTTTCTTCCTCAGCTGCCTAAAAAATTGATTCCATGAGATAGAACTTGAGCAAAAATTCTTACTCACCATTAAAGAATATAAAGGGCATATACCGCATCTGCTGCATCTTTTGCTGCTCTAAAACGTCTAGATCTTTGCTGGTTCATTTTTGCCCTTGGTGCAACACCATCTACCAAATACATCCACAGTCAGTAATTAGCTCGGAAACCTATCGACTTATTATACATATAATTTGTTTTGTACAGGAAATTGTTCAATGGGGAATCAAGAGATTAGAAAAGAAAATCTGGGGCCCATATTTAAAAATAAAATACAGGAGGGTAAAGGAGACATTAAATATAATTTGAATTTCTAAGGAGTTTAGAAGTTGATAATTACGCATCGGAAGGGAAGTAAAATGCAGTTTTAGTCCTCTCGATATGACTCCAACTTTTCCCATTCATTTGACAAGATGAATATTAAGTTTTCTTTTGAGTTCCAAAGCAATAACAAATCACCCCTTTCCCAGATACATCTGACCATACTCTCATTTTCTTTGAAATATAGAATATATACAATAGACAATTTGACGTTGTCACCCACCAATAGCCATATATAGCAGCTTTCGAGGACGCACCATTGAGAAAAGCCTGTCTATGTAGTCAAACATGCAATGGAACACCTCATCGAATGTGGTTGGAGAAGGCTGCATTAGAAAGCATCGGAAGAAATGTTATGGAGAATAGAGAAGATAGTATAAATAATCAAGATATCTAATAAATATATACCATGAAAGTAGAATCCTTTTCAAACATGTATTCAATAGAAACATAGGTCATCAACAAAAGAGCATAATGTTCTAACTATTTGTCGTAACTTTCCCATTCTTACTATAGCAGAAAAGAGAGAGGGATTCAGGAAAGATTCCTGCAGCTCAAATAATGCATCGAGGGGAAGCCAAAAAGCAAATAATAGCCAGGCACTGAAGGAACCTAACTATGGGTGACAAAATGAAGTGGAATACAGTAATCATAACCAAATAAGCAGATAGTTTATTACTTTATACAACTAAAAATAAGTAAAAGAAGGACAAACTTCCACCAAAAGAAAACTATCACATGCGACATTAATGCATTACAAAACTAAAATGATTCATAACTCATTTTCTATGTCATTTATCTTTTCTTTTTTTTTTGAAACGGGTAACTTGTATTCCTCAGCATTAAGGGCTATGCTGGCCACCTCCAAAAAGTATCAACAGAGAAGAGAGAAAAAAAGAAGAAAAAAGAAAAAAGAAGAAACAGAAATACTTACAAAGAACCTACGAAATCAACTAATTGGATTTCCTCTTCTATATTTTGTTCTTTACACCAAAAACCTAAGGAGGTAATTACTTTCCATTGAATCTTGTGTATTGAGCATTCTTTTCCTTCAAAAGTCCTCTGATTCCTTTCCTTCCAAATATTCCACCAGATACAAGCAGGTACTGTCCTCCACCACTTCTTTTGACTCTTGCTGCCCCCCCCTTCTGATCCAACAACTCAATAAATCTGCTGTGTGTTCTGGCATACACCAATTTAGGCTAGCTGAATCGAAGAATAAAGCTCATACTTGTGTTGTTACTTTGCAATGCAAAAATAAGTGTTTGTTGGTTTCCAGTGCCTCTTTGCATAGTAAGCATCTAGAGGCTATGTTGATGCCCCTTTTATGTAATGCTTCATGAGTCAAGCAGGCTCTCCTAGCTACCAACCAGACAAAACACTTCACTTTAGTGGGAGCCACACTCTTCCAAACAGCACTCCATGGCCCTGTTATCCTTCCTCCCATTACCGATAGATCCCACTTGTACAATCTGTTGACAGAGAATCTTCCATCTGGGTGTTGCCTCCATAATAGACTATCTGTTTCCAAATTAGTGCCCGGAAAGCCTTCTATCATATTCAGTAGTTCAACTACCCCTTCTATCTCCCAGTCATTTAACAACCTTCTAAATACCAAATTCCACCCTTGTTGAGACCACAACTCACAGATTTTGCTATATGGATGCACACTGATAGAATAAAGTCCAGGAAACAAACTTTGAAGGGAACCTTGACTAGTCCAGTCTTCTTTCCAGAATAAAACCTTATCCCCCCTCCCAACTTTAACTTTTGTATTAACTTCTAGAGCCGGCAAAAAGCTTCTGATAGTCCTCCAAACTCCAACTCCATAAGTGGTTGTTACTTCACTTGAACACCATTCCCCTTCTTGGCCGACTTTGTGTTGTATCACCTCTTTCCATAGGGCATTCTCCTCTTGGTTGTACCTCTATAGCCACTTGCTTAGCAAACTTTTGTTTTGTAACATAAGCTTCCTTACTCCCAAACCCCCATAATTCCTCCCTTGTTGAACTTTTGCCCATTTTACTAAATTGAAACTGCTTTCAATTTTATTTCCTTGCCAGAGGAAATTCCTTCTCAAAGCATCTAGAATTTTGATCACCTCACTAGGTATAGGGAAAAGGGACATTACATAAGTTGGTAAGGAATCTAGCACAGAGTTTATTAAAGTGACTCTACCTCCCAATGAAAGGTATAGAGACTTCCAAAGTGCCAACTTCCTCTCAGTCTTCTCAATAATTCCATCCCAAATCGTAATGGCTTTATGGTTTGCCCCCAATGGCATGCCTAGATAGACTGTTCGTAGCTTCTCTACCTTGCACCTCAAGATGTTTGCTAGTGTTTGTATCTGTTGAACTTCTTTTACAGGAAAGATACTGTTTTTTCTCCATTTAACCTTGAGTCCAGAACAAGCCTCAAAAACTACTAGAATCACACTTAAATAACATAATTGTTCCTGGTTTGCTTCACAAAACACTATTGTATCATCAGCATACAGTAAGTGTGTCAACTCCATATTCTCATTTGCCATGTTTCTTATATTGAAGCCTCTGATCCAATTATTTTGCAACGCTCTCCTCATTAAACTGTCCAATTCCTCCATAGCTATAATAAAAAGGAATGGAGATAGAGGATCCCCCTGTCTAAGTCCTCTTTCTGCTGGAAAAAAACCTATAGGTTCTCCATTAACAAGGATGGAGAACCTGGTGGTTTTAATACAAAAGTCTATCCAACCGAGCCATTTATTTCCAAACCCCATTTGTCTAAGAGTGTTGATCAGGAACTTCCAATTTAAATGGTCATAGGCTTTCTCAATATTCAACTTGCACATAACCCCCGGTACATCTCCTCTAATTCTAGTGTCAATGCACTCACTAGCAATTAAAGCAGCATCCATTATCTGTCTACCTTTAATGAAGGTCATCTAATGTTTGTTCACAAGCTTGCTTATCAACATCTTCAATCTCTCTGCTAGAACCTTGGCTATGATTTTGTACACCCCTGTGATCAAACTAATTGGTCTAAACATTATTTATCCAAAATTCTACTATCCTTTAAAGGCAAGAGGTCCACAAGGTTGTGTTTATGACATCATCTAGCTAGATCAACTTTTTTTTCTTTTTCTATGGGTCGTACTCCAAAAATATCAAGTTTTAGCGGCATTGACATTTAACATGTAGGAGACCATAATGGAAGGATGCGCTAAATATCTCAATTCTATGCACTTTCTTCCTAAAGATCATGTTACGCAAATATTGATCAATACACAAGCACACCTCTTGCAACACCAAATTGATTCTTTTATGTATAATCAAACTTCACCTCGCCAAGATTAACATCTTGATTAACTCTAAGTATCTGACCCAACAATAAGGGGCTCTTACACATGATTTTTAACAAACTCAGAGAGATTCACCAAAAGAGTTAACAAATTTCATAATGACAAAGTATATAATCAGCACTCAGCAGAGCCAGATTTTAATGTCATTTAATTTCAAAAACAATATTTTTATGTCGTTTAATAATAAATCTCAACACTGCCTAATTTTTCTGACAACGACCATAAAATTGCTCATGTTTTAGAGAGTTGTCAACAGTGATTTAATGAAATCACGCATCGAAGTAGCCACAAGCATATGAAAAGGCATGCAGTACCTGTGACTTCTTCCTAAACATTACCAAAGCACCAGCAGTGAAACTACTTAACTATGAATTGCCAGGACACAGAAGTCCTGAATGCCCAGAAGGATTCAGCAATAATATAGAACAGAGAAGCCAGAGATTCATGACTTTTTTTTATAACTGTGGTATCCGATCCAACTTGCAAGCACCTTCACTAATTCAATGGGGTACCATGTCCACCAAGGCTTGGACAGATAGGAAGAAATTATCTAGTATTTTTTGTCTCTCTTGGGAATTGAACCTGAGACCTCATAGTTCTATCACTTCTTTGACCACTAGGCCACAATCTCGATGTTGTCAGAGATTCATGACTTGCAACAACAACACCTCCACCTTAGTCCTAAACAAGTTTGGTTCTGTTAAATAAATCTTTACCTCTCCATTTAAGCTCGACTCATGTCATCATCATACTAAATAAAATAAAAGTGAAAACTAAGTTAAATATGTATAAATAATAGTAACAATATTAGAAGTTCTCTAACAAGTCCCAACAAGTAAATATCACCCGTACGTATCTTTTTCTTCTATCGAGCTCTATATTTGAGTAAATTTGTGTTGATCCCAAAAATTGTAGATCTTTCAAGACAACTTCCTTTAATGTGATTTTAGGTCTACCTTGAACCTTTTTAACACATTCCCTCACTATAGTTTTAACACCTAGAGGCGATGCATTTGTAGGTCAAACCAGGACATGCCCAAGCCATCTTAAGTGACTTTCTATCATATTATCCTTAATGCATGCTAAATGCTCCTTCCAGCATGCTAAATGCTCCTTCCAGCAAATGTGGTCATATTTAATCTTATCTAATCCTGTATGACCCCACATCTATTCTGGCATCCACAATTCTGCAATACTCATTTGGTGGATATGTTGGACTTTAGTGGCCCAACATTCACTGCCATATTTGTCAGACTTATTATTGTTTTGTGGAATGTACATTTCACTTTTGGTAGGCATTCTTCTATGACGTGATACCGAATAGCACTTCTCCAAAACAAATCTTCAACCGTCCGATATAATTCTTTTTTTTATGACGAGGGAAAACCGCAGCCGCTACCCTTTGAGTGCGCACAGGGTAAAACCCTCGCTCCTATGCAATAACTCGCAAACTACACAGGAGAGGTAACCCGCACTAGACAAGCCTGGTGCGACGAGCTTGACCCAAAAGGCAAACGCCTTGCTATTGCTGGCAAGGGGTTTCAAACTTGAGACCTTCAACATGAAATTCTAGACCACTGAGTCACCCCGAAGGGTCGTCCGATATGATTCTATAAATAACTTTTTCATCTATCATCTTATTCTTTTGAAACAATGACCCTAGATATCTAAATTGTTAGCATTTTGGCTCCACAATTTCGTCTTGTCTCACCTCAACTTCACTTTTTACATGTTGACTCTTGCATCCATGTATTTAGTCATACTTCTACTTATTCTAGAACTCCTTCTCTCTAAAGTGTTTCTCCATAGTTCAAGTGAATAGTAGACATCTTCCCTTGTTTCGCCAATTAACATAATACAGTCAACAAATAATATACAACATGGGACCTCATTAGGTATTGTGTTTGGTTAGCTCATCCATAACTAAGGTAAACAAGTAAGACCTCAATGTTGATCCCTAGTGTAGATCCATTGTTATGGGAAACTCATTTGTATCTCCTACTACCTTTCCCACGCTAGTAACAACTCATTTATATATATCCTTTGGCATTTATATATTTGATATTGATTCCTTATTCCCCATCACTCACCCAAGGATCTTGTGTGGTACTCTTATCATATGCTTTCAATTACTTACCATATTCTTCTTAGTAAGAATATCTCCTCCTTTGAAGAACTATCGAACATAAATCCAAATTAGTTCTCTGTCACTCTTGTTGTATTCGTAAAGCTATACTCTATCACTCTTTCTTAGAGTTTCATTGTATGCCTCATGAGTTCAATGACGCGCTAGTTTGCATAACTTTGGATATCTCCTTTGTTACTACAAATTGGAATTAGTTTCTCTTTCTCCATTCGTCGAGAATCCTACCAATTCTTAGTGTAGTATTGATTAGCTTGATGATCTATTCTATTCCAACCTCTCCAAGATGCTTCCGGACTTGTATGGTGTACTATCTTGACCAAAAGTTTTTCATCAAATACAGCCTAAGTTTACGAGTGTAGCTAAAATTTCTATCGTGCAAAGACAAATTCATGACTTGCAGCATATTAACATCAAAGAAACGACAATAAAAAGAGTACAATAATTGTTTACTAGAATATAATCTACAAAAAAGGGATGATATTAAAGAGACGTCACAATAATCATTGGAAAACACTTTGCCCAAAAAAAATTTTAAAAAACAAAGCATTAGACTGAATAAGTAATCTAAGATGTTAATTTGACTGTGAGCCAAATCATTGACATTTGAAAGAAAAACACTAAATTACGAGTTGAAAAGCTAGTAAAATCTATCAAAGCATAAAATCAATAGTTTAACTAACTTGAATTCTTGTACATTGTAACTTGTAAAAGTTGTATAGAAACGAAATGGAATGTGTGTTACATAAATGGAACGCTTGAAAAGTACATTTCAGCATACACAAATTCATGCTCAATTTATTATGAACCACCACCAATTCAAAAATACAACACAGACACACACTCAAATTCACACGAAAATTCATTTAAAACACAAACATAACCCAGCAACCAATCATAGAGGACTAGAATTAACTAAAATTGAAAGTAAGAGGACTGGAATGCGTACTCAATCGAATAATACCATTCATATCCAAATACAAATTATCATATTTAATGTTGTTTAGATTACTACATTCTAACACACACAAATTCATACTTAATTCATATAAAAACCACCACCAATTGAAAAATAAAACACATACACACAGTCAAATTCAAACGAAAATTCACTCCCTCACACACACACACAACTCAGCAACCAATAATAATACAGGACTAAAATTAACAAAAATTGAAAGAAAGAGCATTGGAATGCGTACTCAATCCAATAATACCATTCATATTCAAATAGAAGTTATCATATACAACGTTGTTTGGATTAATAAACTTCAGCATACACAAATTCATACTCAATTCACATATGAACAACTCACCAATTCAAAAATAAAACACAGACACAGTCAAATTTTCATTCAAATTTACTTAAAACATTAAAACAACCCAGCAAGCATTAATCATACAGAGCTAAAATTGAAAGGGATAGGATTTAAGTGCTTACTCGATCTTCAGGATGAAAACATGGATGAACAATACCATTCATATCTAAATACAAGTTATCATATTCAATGTTATTTGGATTAGGTTTACTCGTATCCATTGGAAATTCAATTCCTTCAATAACAGGTGCTTCTTCTTCAATTACATCAACTATAACCATTGAATACTTCTCAGCTAACCATCGGTAAAATGCTGGAACTCCCATTGTAATTGAGCTTTCGAGCAACTGTCAATTGAAAAACCCTAGCTAACGAGCGTTTAACGAAGAATTGCTTTGCTTCTGTAAGAGAGAACAGGAAGGAATATGCTATAAGAACAAACAATGGCGGGCTCCGATTTTCAGAGTAAAGAAGTTAGGGCACAGAATGAATGTGAAAGGACGATAATACCCTTTGATTATATAAAATTTAAAAAAAAAGGACAATACAATATCTATGAAATATACTCCATCAAATTTTGGCATTATTTTTTTATTCTTTAATTTTGATTTTTACATTATAAGTATTTCTATGATGATAAAATTCAAAAAAAAAAAACGAACTTCAGATGGTGTCCAGTTAAAATTAGATAAATAAACTGAAATAAAAAGAATATTTATTTCACCCTTAATTTTAACAAGTTATTGAACCCCATGAGTTGTTCGCTGATTTTGAAATTATAAAGGTTTGAACCCGATTGTTGATTATTAGTTTTGGAACTCCAACAAATGTTTGAATTATTCCATTCCTCCCAAAGTGGTTAGAAGCCCAATCATGTCTTATTTGGTACTCCTACTAGACAACCAAAAATTGGGCCTTAACTAGCATGATTTGTGTTTAATAATATTGAGAACATAACATTTGTAGAATTTCTTCAATCCTGATTTCTTTAACAATTTGTACTGGTAAAATCTATTCAATATTTTAGAGCTAAATCAGATATATTACTCCTCAATTTCTTTTTACGTGATATTATTATTGTTCGAATTAATTTATGTATATTTAAATTAATTTCACGGAATACTTGTCATCTTTCACTAGCTATTAGATAACTGTATACATTAATGTGGGGACAACTAAGAAGAAATCACCTAATGTTTATATCTCTAACGATAGGATTTGAACTTGAGGCCTCATGATTCTTAACTCACTTTGTTCAAAGTCATACCCTTGGATATTTTACTTACTGCTTTCTTAAACATATATTTTTTAAAATTATTATGACTTATAGTACTTTTTATATAGTTTTGTTTTACAGAAAAATATAAATTAATTGTAATACAAGATTGAACTTTTATATTATTATTTTGATATGTTTTACTTGAGTCGAGGAACTTTCAACGATAATTCACTACAACAAAAATAATATTTAGCGGCAGTAAATATACACAGTAATAAAGAATTGTAAAGTCTTTACCGACATTAGTTAAGTGTCATTAGATCCAATGTCGCTAAAGACTTTAGGAATATATACAAAGAGTGCTAATTGTCGCTAAAAATCATTTTTGATATAGTAAACTCTCTAATCTCTATCTTCTCAAGAGACAAATAAGATTATGTACACACCACATTTCTAAAGTCTTCTTATGTTTTACACTGAGTACTATGTTATTGTTAACTAACCAAATTTGAATAGGATAGTATTTTTTTCTTTACTAGAAATAAACCTTTTAAAAAGTCTTCATAAACATAAAAATTTCAAGGGGTCAATGCCAGCTAGCTAGTAGTACATTATATCCTTGAATTAGTACAGTAAGTACTATTAAATCTAAGGATTAATTTATTTAATTAAAGTCAAAAGTTCCAAAAATGTGTTCATTATTCTTCTTTTTCCCAAAAATATTAGTATGAGTTAATTTTCTGAAGCTAACTTCATCATTTAATTTCCTTTTGCTTCACCCAACTCCATTAACTAACAAGTTTGAATTAATTTCATGTATGATTGACCACATATATAATAAGGTTTTAACTTTTATTCGAATGCAAGTTCTATGATGTTACGAATGACAAAGTTATTGCTTGATGGTATCATATATAAATAATATAATATCTGGAAATCTTTTTGTAAGTAGTGTTATTCTTATCGTTATCGTTATATTATATAGTATGTCATAATATAATACTCGACACTAATTAATATTTACTAATAGAGTAACTCAAAAATATTGATACCTCTCTAGTCACAAAAGACATATTATGAACAACACATACTTCTAATTAATTTCTCTACAATTTTTCCATATAATATATCATGAAAAATCGATCTTTAGAATGAAAAAAAAAATAGTACTACAAAATAAATATGCAACATTGCAATTTCTCTATGTGTTGTGTAGTACTTGTCTCTACAAAATAAATATGACATTTTTGTTAGGACAGTTTTTTTTTTTTTTTTGTAATGTTTGGAAGTGTTTGGATGAGAAAGTATCGATTCTAAATTAATAATTTATATATATTCTACAAATTCATAATTTGATCGAACCTGTAAGCAACACAATGGTGCCGCCCCCTATCATACGTGCCATATGGTGTAAAATGCAAGCAAACCTATTTAGATATTAAATTTTTAAAAAAAAGTTGTAAATATAGACAGTGGTGGAGCCAAGATTTTTTAGGGTTGAAAGTATGAAAAAATAAACACATGAACTAACTGAAGGGATTCGACATATACTATATATACATATAAAATAAATTTAATCATGTCCAAATAGTATGATTTTTCACCGAAGGAGGTTTGGATGAACCCCCGACCACAAGTTGGCTCCACCCATGATAGTAGATATTTACCCATTCAACTATTTCGTGTGTTTACTTCTTTATATTCTAAACCCCGTAATGAAAATTCTGACTCCGCCACTGAATAAATCATGCAGAAGATCTGATAAAAATATCAACAATGAAAAAATCATGCATGCATGCGTGGTTTAATTATTGTATAACTCACCTAAATCAATGATTTATGGTGCTGTTCTAATTGGACTAATGTCCAAAACCTTCATATAGATGATACTATATGTTCATTATTAAACACTAAACTAATTTAATTCATTAATTTTATTTCAAACAAATGATAATCCATTTTAATTAATTACGTTAGCATAGCCAGCTTTAGCCTCTAATCAAATCAATCTTCAAGATATTGGAAATACATTATAATTTTATTTGTTTAATACAAGAAGAGAAACGGTGCAAGATAATTAATAGGCAAAAATGATAAGATTCATAGTATATGGTTTTTGTAATATAATGAGGCTTACAAAAATAATGATTTCATAGTCTCAAATTATTTGTAGTGATTTCTAAAAATAGTTATCTTAGAGAAGGTTTTTTTTAAAAATCGTTTACCCTTAGTAGTAAATATTTTTGAAAGCTAAATTGTTTTAATTATGAAGTGATATTATGATTATTCGAAATACAATTAAAAAAATAAAATAGTTTTAAAAATCCTCCAATAAGATACTGAGGTAGTCACCAAATTATATTTATAGCAATTTTTTTCAATCATTTTAATTTATTGAGAAATAGTATCTAGTAATTAGGCTTTATTAGCTAAGCTAGATCAGATAAAACAAATATAAATTCTATCTAGCCGTCCAAAAATCAAAATGATGGTTTCGTCTAAAAAAGTGTTTTAATTTGAGTTCACTTTATTATTATTAATACAATAAATTAGTTAACTAATGTTGAGAAGAAAAAAAAAGTTTCATAAAGTAATATGTGGTATATATCATATGTGGAACTTAAATCAAAGAAAAGCTATTAGATGTGAGAAATAAAGTTTTATGTTGTTAGTATATATAAAGTGATATTTTGAGATATTTTGAGAAATTTAATTAGACGGATTTAATCTAAAATAAATAATTTAGATTATTTTAGACCAATCATACAAAACATAGAAATCTCTTTCTACTCTAAACATCAAAAAAATAAAAATTAAACTTTTATTTCGATGGGAATAAAAGACTAATGATACAAAATGAAGTCAATATATTCTTTCAAAAGTCTAATATTAACGAAGAAAAAAAAGTTTAAGAGTTGTGTTTTTTTAAGAACTAGGCAAGTTAATTAATAGTAAAAATTAAAGAATGAAATGTTCAAATCAACTTCCACTAGGAAATAGCAATACTAATACTCTATATCTAAAAAAGAAAAAAAAGCAGCGGAATTAAGTTAATTCTTGGCCACCCACGATTTTGGCTTTTTAGAGAATTCCATTCCTGTGTCGTAGGACTTGTAGCTCGGCAGTCTATCGGGTGGGTTTGTTTATCCTTCCAGTTTCAAGTGTCTTCTTGGATAGTTATAGCAGTCCATAGGCACGAGATGTACCTTGTGGGTGGGGCGGCGGGCCCCTGGACATAGTTCTTTCAAGCCGTGGCCGTTTAGTCCATGGTCCATTGAATGGTCGGTGCAAGACCAGAAATTGGAACACATTGATTCCGCTCGTTCCCGTCCTTCGCTTCAGGACCTGTCCCTCTATCACTAATGTCTTAATATATATAGACCTGCCTCTTCACTAACAATCGATGTGGAATAATCAATTTTTATCGATTGATGAGTTCTTATCAAGAACACCAATATTAAGAATATTTTTGTGAGATGCAATTTCACCAATGCTGTCATAATCTATATTGTCTTATCGATGAAATGTTGTTTTTTGATATGAAAATGATTGAAGGTTGATTCCATACTTTGATGATATTGCTCCATAATGGAAAAGACAATCTGGACTATACTTATTACAATTCGTGATAAAATTTAGATCGAAAGTAAGATAATACTGATGAGGTTGCTCAAATTGTTGTCTAGCAAATTCTCTACGGGTCTATTTGGAAAGCAATCAGGTAATTATTTTTTTAGATAATAAGAAAAATTGTATGGAATCACATGAAGTAAAGGTTGAAAATGAGAAGCAAAATTAAATATAAATAGCAATAAAAAATATATTTTTAAAAAATATTAGAATGATAAAAATTAAAAAGAATTTAAAATAATAAAAATAAAAAATACATCAAAACAATAGAAATAAAAGGAAGAAATTAAAAAGTAATCGATCAGCTTGTAATTATACCATGTAATTATCAGCAATTCATAGCCTCCCCTTGTGAATTGGAGAGTGTAATCCCCCTGCCAATTACACCCAATTACCTGCTGACCAAGTAATTACATGGCCAACCAAATAGGACAGTCAGTGTAACTATACCCAATTACACCAAATTCAATTACCAGGGTGACTTTCCAAACAGATGACTTATATGTGTATTGTTATGTATTAATATTATTTTTTATATCTTGTTATTTTATTATTTTTATTTTTAAAAAAGGTTCATGCTTTGTTTTTTTTTTTTTGAGCCAATGATTTATTGAAAATAATTTCTCTATTTCATAAAAATCAAGATAAAATCTACGTATATTCTATCATCTTCAAATTGAAATTCACGAGATATATTGTTATTGTGTGGACAACACATTCATACACCTAACTTGTGATGTCTCAACATTTCTAATGTATGACTTTCGTGATTTATTATTTTTCAATAGTTCCTCATCATTAGGAAAATTTCAATAGTCACCATTTATTTGTTTACTAAAAAACAAATATAATCCACTTTTATTATTTTGTTTTTAGCTACGATTTTCTACAGGTAATGAGCCATGTAAAGTACCAAATTGAGGTTCTTGTCTTACCAACAATATATTATTATGCATATATGCAAACCCTACTAAAAAGAAGTCACTATTATTTCTATAAGTATTTTAACTGAATTTGTGAGAAAAAAGAATTAGTAATGTTTTTTTATATGAAAAAGTTACAAAATTTTCCACTATTTTAATGAAAATCTATTTTTCATCATTATTTTTCCTAGTGAGTTGATTTAATGAAAAATGAGCGAGAAAATCATGTTCTTTTGCACGAATTTCCTATTGATTCGTGGTGAGAACCACCTTTGTTTCTAATATTGTTCGATATGTTAGCAAGTGTAAAACAATATTTAAGCCATCGACCTACTATATCATGGTAAAACTCACAGAACCATCAGTGTATAGAATAACAACAAACTCAGTCTAAACCCACAAGTGGAATCTGAGGAAGGTGTTGTGTACACAAACCTTACTCCTACCTTAGAGATTGTTTCCAAAAGACCTTTGCCTCAAGTAAGACATATCAAGTTTTTTTTTCTCACCCAATATTACGTACCCGCATTAGAGCCCAACTCTAAAAAGTCCCCCACTTAAGGGTCAAATGCTCTCTAACAAAGGAGACTTCGCACCCAAAAGAACTCGAATCCAAACCCTTGTTGGTCAAGTTATATACACTTCTTTATAGGTGCAACTACTATCAGAATAGCACTAAAGCATATAACTAGGCAAAAGAACTTCATTAGAGGTATTGGGCATCATGCATGTATCATAACAAAAGAAGAAAAAGTAAAAAAGAGAATAAAGTTATCACTTCTGTATTGTAATTGAAATAAAAAACCATAAAGTAAAATATTTAATGAAGTTGACTCATTGTAGGGAATGGAGGAAAAAAAGGGGGCAAAAATGGCTGAGCTGCAAACAAGCAATTCCTCCCTTGAGAAAAAAAATGTAATGTACATGTAAGAGCCAAGCTGCATTATTATGTACCAGTAATCTCCCTATCCATTTTCATCCTCTTTGAACTTTGGACCTCTGGCAGGTTGCCCACTCCCCTCTGTTGAGGGGATGCATCATGCAAATATGCACAGTTTGCGCCATGCCGGCATCCTCTTGAACTATTATAATAGATGCAAGGCTTCATAATCTTAGGTTTTGAATCTCTTGAATTATAGCTATTTTGTGATTCTTGAACTGAACCTAACTGTTGGTTGTTTCGGTTGTTGTTGCTATATTGTGGTGGTAATGTCTCTTGCCTTTCTCCTCCGTGTTGCTGAATGAGAGACTTGTAATAGTTGATGTCCCTAGCTACAGGTGCTGGCATAGAGGAAGTAGGTGTTGACATAGTTGCTACAAGAGTTGGTAAAGGAGCTGATATAGCCTCAGGTACACGAGGCCTCAAACTGTGAACGAGTCCTATCCTACTGGGAGCAGAGTGGACGGGGCCGTTTGTAGCACCTGCCACCGAGGGGATAAGTAGCTCTGTTCTACTGACTTGAACTGGAGGAGGATCTGTCCTACCTGAGTGATAGAAAGATGGATTGGCTCGACTAACTACAGGTTGAGGTGGAGCAGTAATACTTGATGCCTGCAGCCTTGAATTTGGCATGTGATTAGCAGCAGACATACTTTGGGTACTCATAGCTGGCACGCTATGGGAGCTGGTGCCTACTCCTTGGTGTGTAACCAGTTGCCCAACAATTTTCGGGTCACTCAAAATTTTTATGAGCAGCTCGCGATCAATCAGATTTCCCTGGCCACTGTCTGCCATGAATGCAGTTAAAGCTGCCTGAGCTTCTGCAACAGCATCAAGCCCCAAGCCAGGAACTACTCCAGGTGATGAGATTCCATGGACTGGAAGGCTATTTCCGGAACTTCTATTGCACAAGGGAACTCCAGACTGCATTTCCTGGGCCGTTGAGCTGACAGCATTAGTAGGTATAGCAGTGCCAAATGAAGGATCTGCTACCTCCTCCTCTTCAACAGGAGTTATGGGAATAACAGGAGTGTGCTGATCATTCTGAAGAGTCTCATCTTCAGGACCCATAGAAGGACTGCATGGAAATAAAAAACCAATTTAAAAGAACATCCAGAACTAAAATAAGATCAATGGAAAAGAAATTTTTTAAAAATGTTTTTAGAAGAAACAAACCAACAACATATCCAGCGTAATCCCACAAGTGGGGTATGGGGAGGGTAGGATGTACACAGACCTTACCCCTACCTTTAAGGGGTAGAGAGGCTGTTTCCGATAAGACCCACAGCACAACAACGCATTACCGAACAGGCTAAGCAAGAAAAAAAATCCCACAAGATTGAAGTATCTTACTTTGGAGGAATGGAAGATTCACGTGGATAAATTGCTTCCAGAACTCTCATCTCCCGTTGTTTCTGAACCTCCGTGTCATTGCTTTCTTCACCCGCAACCACTCGCCATGTTGTATCCAACACAAACTGTTAAAAATCAAGGAAGGGAAGTGTTAGCAACTAATACACTGATGCTATGACTATCTGCTGCATAGTAGCAGGCTTCAGGATCAATTTACTCTATATCTGGGTTAGGCAATTTTAATGGGGTACTTCATGCGTGCAAATATATGAGAAGGGAAAAGGAGAATAAGAAAACAGGAAAAGAAGAAAAGAAATGCCAAGAGATTGAACAAAATAAAGAACACATGCTTCAAAATCTGACACAGCGTGTATAAGTAGATCCTTCCCCAAGACACACACCCAAACCAATACTGCTTAAGTGAAACTATCAATTCAACTTCAAATATGGCACATGAATATTCAACACCAGTAGACTATCAATTGTTCATATCAATTTCTGCACTGTGCTTCTTATTAATCAACATAGTTTAGGGACCCAGTAGGTCCTAACTCAACAAATAGCTCCTATTTCTCCGTATAATTGCAATCAAGTAAACAAGCTCAGGCCTCAGATGTATTATGGAATCTTGTGTGGTTTGTGCTACCATTTTTTGTCTGCTCTTCTCGACAAAAGTTTTCAAGGAGGACGGAGTTGTTACAATAGTGCTTCTCTCCTCAGCATCTCTCTATGATACCTTTGATCAGGATTCAAAGAGAAACGCTTTCAGGAACAAGAGGTTAACATGTGATTTTGTTTGATGAGGAACCAATAAGAAAAATCAATGATACCAGAAAATGGTTAGTAGGTATAAGGAGGAATGTGGATATGTGGGTTTCGAGAAGCATTTCCTTCCTATGAAAGTTAAACCAAAAAATTATTCTGAAGATTTACACACAGTATCGTTGCTTTATCCATATGGCCTGAAGGCGATTCGTAGCCTTAGTCAAAGTGAGTAGAACTACGCCTCAATATCAAACTAGTTTGGGTTGGGGCTGAGTGTATGAATCCACAATATCATAAATACAAAAAGAATCTAACCTTATCCAAGTTCTGTACACTTATCTGGAGAAAGTTATCCAAGATGTATATGGGAATCTGTATCGAAGTATTAAATCATTTATTTCAATTGGCTCAACAGGTGGAACCCATCTATTTGAATTCTGGTGGATCCTTGGGAGGCAGATACCTTTTCCTAGTTTCATCCCCTCTTATATATTACTCCCTGAATCCCAATTTGTTTGCCTTTTTTTTTCCCTGTTAAAAAAAACTGAAACCTTGATAAATTTTTAAAAAGCCTAATATTTATATTCCATTTTTCCTTTAATGAGATGCTTTTCCAGGAGCTGCAGGGTCTGTTGCAGACTCTATTAGGAAGTTAACTTTGGTTTTTTTTGCATATTTAGTTTATGCGTCAAATGGCACCAACAAATTGGGACGGAGGGAATTGCACACTGCTTGATAGCACACATCCAATGTTTCTTATAAAGTAGTAAAATGAGAAGAGAAAAAGAGGAACTCTTATTCAATTGAGTAGGTTAACATCATATAAGAAGCTCCTTTACAAAATACTTAAGACAACAGTAGGTGACATAAAATCGAATGTCAACTACATGAGAAAAGATTAGACAACAGTCGGTGACATAAAAACGAATGTCAACTACATGAGAAAAGATTAGACAACAGTCGGTGACATAAAAACGAATGTCAACTACATGAGAAAAGAAATTTTAACTACATGAATTGAGGAAAGTTTAGACCAAGGAAACCTTCCTATTTATTTGAATTTCTAATTATCAGATAATCATTAAGAATATTGCATTATATTAGGTATACACCATTATACTTCTCTAAATCTATTGACTTTTGACAGATGTTTTTGTTTCTCTTAAAACTTGAATAATATTATAATAGAAATGCAGATGACCCCAAATCATCTATTTAAGTACTTTGCTGCATACATCTCCAGATGGCTTAGAGCTGGAAGCTATGAACTCCTAGTTGATACGCAGGCAAGTATTTATCCCCTTTTTTTCCCCTTGCCGGAAAGGTAAGCAACTCCGGCAATTATTTTATCTTCATCATCCAGTGGTTATTACCTGCAGTTTTTATTCAAATTATATCTGTTTTGGAGTTTTTGATGGATGGCCAGCTCGATATTACCATGCTCTTACTTCCAAGCAATGTTTTAACCGGGTATATTTGGTCACAAACAAACTTCGCAAAAGATTTTCCTTATCAAATATAGGGTTTTTGTCAAAGACAAAAGGAATAGGGTTTGGCTCTGTCTAACTTGTCTAATAGTAATAGACTTCACGAGAACTACTCGGGAACTCTGGTAGTTTGTTAAATCATTTATCTGTCTGGAAGCTTCAATACTATGTCCCTGTAGATTTAAAAGGAGCAAAACAAGATTCCTTTAGTGTCCTATAAGCCAGTTTTTTTTGTAGGTTGCTTTTTAATAATCAAATAGAAAGTCTTCTCTTCATTTGCATTCTTCCCTCTATATTGAAACGGCAACAAACTCAACTCAGCCATTCAGCTTTTTTATTACGTAGGATTGCTTAGTAAGAAAGTATAGTACCTTATTTTTCTTTTACCAACTTATATTAAAGCAATGTTCATAAATTCTGAAATTTCCAAGCACAAGCTATATTCAAAATAAACAAATTCTACGCCCCAGTACTAAACTAGTTGTGGATTGACTATATGTTATTTTATTCCGCTTGATCAGTAGACTATATATTCATTTTTAGACGTGATAAAAAGTCAAACTGGACAAGGCTATCACTGAGCATTTTGTTCATTCATTTTCACGAGGGAAGAGTTCAACTATTTATCATAACTACAAACATCCAAAATAGTGCTAACAAATAAAGTAATACCTGAAAAAAATATAAGTAAAAATTAAAAAAAGCGCAACTTACAGAGGATGGACGACTCCATTTGATTACAGGGATTTGAGCAACTTTATTCTTCAAGAGGCTTGCAGGCTGTGCACCCTCAAAGCCTGGTGGTAAATTATCATCAGACACCAAAAGACCTGCGCGCAAAGGCAATGATTTCTTTGCTTGGAGATGATCTTGAGCTCCTCCTAATCCAACTTGGGAAGGGGGTTCTTCAGACAGGAAAAGTTTTACCTATTAAAAGAAAGATCTATTCAGGAAAAGCATTCTATTTGGCAGCATCAGTCGATCAACACATATATATCCCATTCAGAGAAAAAGATTGATTAAAATTTGTACCAAAAGACCTCATTCATTTAAAGGGTAAATAGAGATTTTAGTCCTTTTGTTATTGCATTATTCCAGTTTTAGTCCTTATATTATTCGTCTGAGCACATTAAACCTTCAATTAATTGAAACATCTGATATTGGGACTTCAAACTAACGAAAGTTAGATATTTAATAGAATTATCATTCAAAAAGTCTGGATAAGTCCCTGCTAATCAAAGAGATGGGCAAACAGATAGAAAACAAGACCAGAAAGCAGAATATTACCATCTCTTTTGGATAAGTATATTACAAGCTCATTCGTTTAGCTGATTGAAAGTAGTTGATAAGCATCAAGTGTTGAAAAGCAATTTTTGGTGTTAAAATTGATTTTATAAATAAGTAGTCACGTGCTTGGATAGAAGTGTTGAAACTGATAATAAGTCGCCAATGTGTGGTTAAAAAGTGTTGATAAGAATTTTTTCTGTTAAAATGACCAATATGTTATAGTATTTTCAGAATTAATAAAAATAATATTAGGGATAAAATATTAAAACACTTGGTAAAATGAAAAGCGTCATTAAGCTAAAAAAGCCATAAGCTGGAGGTGACCAACTTATGGTTGGGGTTTATCAAATGCATAAATGAATCAAATAGTACTTTTAGTCTAATTCGACCAGCGTATAAGCTTACCCAAACACCCTCTACCATAATAGAGAAGCAAAGCTGAATGAAATAGAAAATCAAGGACAAACTTAAAGGAGACAGGGTAGACATGGGTAATCCATGGTCTCAAAGATTATTAACAGAAACATTACTTGCTTTCATGAAAAACTTGTTGCAGAATAGTTTGGGGACTAATATTTTGATCAAATGATTTTAACCTAATATACATCATGATTAGTGGCCATCACATTCGTATCAAGATACGATTTTATTACTCTTCTCAGATGGGTGCTAAATCGTGTCTGCCCAATCAAGCTTATCATATGTATTTTTTAGCACCTTCCCCCAGCTCTCTACCGTATGCTTCTTTAACCCCTTTGTCCTTGATTTATATTCAATGTGAGACCCTTACATTGTAAAGCAAAAAGACTAGATGATCATGTTGTCATACTTGGTTGATTTAACTGGACCTTTTGTTTTTCTTCTTCTGCACATATAACAAATATCCCCAAACATCCCAACATGATTCCTCTGCATGACTTCTGATACCATAACTCAAACAACAGGTAGCCCATTATACATCATTTGTCATCAAGACAGCCTCTAACCCACCTACACGCTGATGCACATGCCTTTTGGCCACTTGAAATAAAATACTTAAGACCCTATCTTTCACTAGAAAACATCATTGAACCATGACTGGACTAATGCAAAACTCTTGTCCATTTGTTGTTCAACTTTTCCCGCCTTCATATGTCAATTCTATTGATATTAACTAACATACTTGGATCACTTCCCAGAATGTATTTATCAAAAACTTTGTAATCTATACATCTGAAAAGAAAACGCAATCATTTTGTGGTAAAACAGACGATTTTCTTAAGTTCGTTTTCTATGAAAGAGGGAATATCCTTAAGTTCTGTGATAATCAAGTGTAGATTAAAGCAGCGCCACTCTTTGAGAAGGAATCTTTTCCACATAGTTTTTAAGCATACAACAACAACTATGCCTCAATTCTCAAAACTAGGTAGAGTCAACTATATGTATCCTCAAGATGTATTCACTCACTCTTGAACTATTTAGTTCCAATACTAAATACTTCATCTTTTAAGACATTAGGAATTATCTAGAGGTTCTCTACTTCTCTAACGAAAGTAACTTTTAAGTGCGTAAAAAATAGTCAACATTCTAGAGAGAGAGTTAGCAAAGAACTTTGGTGTATTCGTCAAAACCCTGGTGGACAAGGTGAGAACAAACTGGCCAACACCACCATCAGGCATTAACCAATTAAAAAAAGAAGATGATGAAGAAAAAATTTGGGAATATGTATCTTCATCTTCTTTTCAATAAGCTTGCGCCTTGTGCTGATTTCTGTCACCAAGTTATCCTGAGACTGGCTTCACAAAAACTCTATGAATATCTTCACAAAGTAGACCAAATTTACAAGTACAATTTTTTTTATCAAGTAAAAGATTTCATTGATAAACAAGTACAATTTTTTTTATCAAGTAAAAGATTTCATTGATAAACAAGGCCGACTTGGCTGTAAACAAGAGATATACCAAAAAAAGGAGAAACCTACAAAATATGATTCTCTCCAAAAGAGACCTAACGAGTGCGCCAAAAGAAAATAAGAAATCGGAGACTACTCCTCAATTAACTAAAGCTCAGCTCCACCCCTTCAAAATCTCTCCTATTTCTCTCCTTCCATTTACAAGTATAGTTTCACTAAAATTTGGAACTGCATCAACCTTTTCCTTTCTTCCTCTGTTTTTGGACAAGCACACTTGAGAAAATTTAATCAACACATATAACAGGATTCTTTGGTTTCAAACTTAATTGAGTAGTTTAGCTTTCTCTTTCGGCTAAAATTAGTGTTCCATCTATCAATCAATGAATATATCAATCAACTACCCCTCAATTCCAAACTAGTTTGGTCTTCAGCTAAATCATCTATACCCAACCTGCTCTAAGACTAAGATTAGTCTGGGTGTCAAAATGTTAACATTAGATTTCAGTTTCCACAATTAATAAATTCTGGGAATGTCTTAAACATATAACATCCAAAACAAGTATCGAGAAAGTAATTTCATGTCATTCCCCATATCACTCAATTTAACTTGACTAGCAGTGATAAAACTTAACAACTGAGATTAAAATGCAATAAAAAAAACAACTAGGCCTCATTTCGAAACTAAGTTGGAGTGGACTATATAAAAAGGTTACTCTGGTGCACTCAAGCAAAGGGTCAGATCACAAGGGTCTATTGCAAGCAGCCTTACATTGCATTTCTGCAAGAGGCTATTTCCACGGCTTGAACACGTGAAATAGCCTTATGATTGGATTGGACTATATGAATCATCAAACTCCATTCCGACTTTTAACCCATTCCATTCCAATCTTGGGTGTAAAAGAGAGCTGGATTGGACTGTATGAATCATCAAACATATAACATCCAAAACAAGTATCGAGAAAGTAATTCCATGTCATTCCCATATCACTCAATTTAACTTGACTAGCAGTGATAAAATTTAACAACTGAGATTAAAATGACAGTAAAAAAACAACTAGGCCTCATTTCCAAACTAAGTTGGAGTGGACTATATAACAAGGTTAGTCCCGTGCACTAAAGCTAAGAGTCAGACCACAAAACTCACAAGGGTCTGTTGTAAGTAGCCTTGCATTGCATTTCTACAAGAAACTGTTTCCACAGCTTGAACACGTGACCTCCTAATCACATGGAGGCAACTTTACTAGCTGGATTTGATTATATGAATCATCAAACTCCATTCCAGCTTTTAACCATTTCAATCCAATCTTGGTTATAAAAGAGAACTCTTTCGTATCACAACAATCAAATTCATCATTACCAACACTTTAGAGTTCATCAGTTCCCAACTCAGTTCCATTTTCCCCTTTTTTTAGCATTATTCAATACTGCGATTATATTGTACATACAATTACATCAATAAACTATGAAAATTACGGATCTTTACAAAAATTTTACCTGACAAAGACTATCATCTGAAGCCCAAGTAACCCTTTTTTTCGATTTCTCCCTTCCTCGCATATTTACAAATACAAATAATTCCGATTCGGTTCGATTCAATTCTCAAATATAAAAATCTTAAATCCAATGGAATTAACACTGATTTTATTGTCAAATTCGCTCCAAAAACCCTAAAAAATCAGCTAAAATTTTGATCCGATTCTGAAGAAAACGATTTTTCCAATGAAAGTAAATTTCACTTAAAAGTACAGAGAGAAGAGAAAGAGAAAAAAAGAGGAACAGAGATCAAAAGGCAACCCTAAATAAGAACCCTAATTCCTCTGTTTTTTTTTAATTTTTTTTTCTGCGCCTCTTTTTTTTTTTTTTTGGAATAAATAAAATAAAATTATGAACTGTTCACTCACTGTTATATCACTTGGAAAAAAAAAGCTATTTTTTCTTAAATAATTTTATTTTTTTAAAAAAGGAATTTTTACTTGTATGTATGCATTGTCATTTAATTAGTGTTTTTCGTCCTAATTTATATGATGTGTTTTAATTGGGTATGAAGTTTAAGAAAAAAAAATATTTTTGAAATTTATGATTTCAAATAAGTTATATATGTTTGTGTGGCTATTATATTATTTTATTAAGTGTAAAATGAATATTTTAAAGTTAAATTATAATTAAATATAAAAATGTGTGATTTTTTTAGACGGATTAAAAGGAAAGTGTATCGTATAAATTAAATCAGAGGGAGTAGTACATTAGTACTTTCTTTGTTTCAATTAGTATGGTGTGATTGGAAATATGAGGATCAAACTAACTAACATTAGGTGTAAAATAATACACATAGTTATTAATTTATAATCTTTTTAAACTAAAATTTTACATATTTAAAAATTATATAAAAAGTACTTAGTTTTGGTGGCCAAGGTTATCTAGTGTTGCTGATAGGAGATGATACATATCCGTGAAATTAGTTGAGGTGCGTATAAATTATTTTGGAAATTACGATTAATAAAAAATGTATTATAACTCACAATAGTTAACAACATATGTGATATAATATCATAAATGAGGTCTAAAAGTGTAGAGTACCGTACGCAGACCTTATCACTGGCTTGGAAGGTATAGATGTTGTTTCTGATAAAACTTTGACCCAATGAATAAGTCACAATAGTTAACCATTTAACTTATTGTTAATATGTTTCATCCGATAGATCTTTGATTCAAGGAATAAATCACAATAGTTAATCATTTAAAATATTCAAAAATATTTGAAAAAAATACAATCTCTTTTATTGTCTAAAAAATAGCTAATGAAAATAAATTGACACAGAGTGAACATACTCTTCATGTTACAATTTATGTGATACTATTAAACTGATAAAATTTAAGAGAAAAAATAACTTGTAGAATTTAACGTCTAAAACAAGACTTAAATATTTATATAAATATAAATCGATTAAATTATATGATTGGAATGATATGTATACATATATATTAATATATATAATCATGTATAGCACATATATTTTTGATACATTAGTCTAATATGCATTCAATATATCATTATGTTTATCACATATTTTGAGCTAAAATTGGTATTCATTATCATATTAAATAAACAAGATTATATAAGAAAATATGTGATATATTTTCAAAGAGTATCTGAATATTTGATTTAAAACATATCAATCATATTTAAGAATGGTATGTATATGTCAATACCCCTTGAATATGTGGCATGAACTTGAAAGCAAAAAATAATGTTTAAATTTTCTAATACATGTTGATCAATTATTTATTAAATTAAAAAAAAAGTTAAATATGCGCTTTACATTTTATTATGTGCTCAGAAATTTAATTATATATATATATATATATAATAAATCAAATATCTAAATAAATTTATTAACAAATTTAAAAGATTGTCGATGTATTCTGCCTCGATTAATCTATTTTAGGACTGATATGTGTGCACCGTCCATGCCAAGAGGGCAACCAATATAGCCAAGTGACAATCAACTTGCAAGTCAATTTGTGGATAATCCATCAATAAATTGTGGGGTTGTGTGTTGGCTGACGTTATTTAATTGAATTTTTGTGTTTTTTTTTCACTACTAAAAAAAATATTATTTTTAATTGAAATTTCTAGAAAAATATTCAATAATTTTTTTTGCAGATATTTTAATTAATTTGGTGAGAAAAGTAAAAGTAATAGTGTTTTCATATGAAAAAATTAGTAAGCTTTTGAGTACTAATTCAATGAGAATATGTTTCTCATTATGTGTTGTTTTTTTCTTTTCCAGTGAGATGATTTGATGTAAAATGACTGAGAAAATCATATTTTATAATATAAATTTCCTTTTAATTCGCAGTAGAAAAAACTTCTGTTTCTGATAGTATTCTTTTGAATTTGAGATTATTACCTTAAATACCATATTTTTGTTTTGTTAATACTACTAGGTTGTAATACAATGGATCGTTTAGTAGAAAGTATTAGGATAAATAGTCCATGTATAACTAATCCATGGATTAGTTACACACCCTACATGGTATTATATGACGTATTACTAATACCTCTCATTTGGTGGTATTAGTAATACATAGGATTTAATACCATGAGATTATCCATGTAAAGACAAAAATATCCCTCAAATCCTTTTAATCATTTTATTTATTTTCTTGATTTTATGTTTTATGTTTGTACTAGTAAATTTATTTAAATAAATTAGCTTACAAATTTTATTATTTAGAAAGAGTTGTTTGTGCTAAATAAATTCAATACAAATCAATATAATATTTGAAATGTGAGTTATTTAACATTTACTAATTGAAAAGACAATTATATATCACCACGTGACGTTTATGATCTTAATTGAATGTATTATTTGTTGATATATGTGATTTTCTAATTATTTGTATTTTGAACAATTTATAAAATTGCATACATATAATTATTAAAATTACAACTTGCAATTTTTATGTGTAAATGTAGATGGTTTATTTGATTATACTATTGTTTACTGTATTTTCGGTTTTAAAAGTAGTTGGTCTATCTTTTTTAAATTGAATTGACGTTTTGTGAGTAATCAATTTATTAAGATAACAATTATTTTATCCTCAAATAATTCAACTGAGAAAAAAACAAATATGACAACAAAATTGTTCTTCTCCTAACTAGTTAGAAGGCCATAAAAAATAATATTGTCCGTCAATTATCTACTTTGACCTGATTACATGAAATAAAAAATCTCATAAATAAATCAAGGGTATAATTGGAAAGAAACATTTTGTAGAATTTTAATCCAAACACAAGATGAGATGGGAAGCAATGAACCAAACACTTGATAAAAAATAAACCATGCATTATTAATCCATGCACTACTAATCCATGCATTACTAATCTTTGTATTGCTAATCACTGCGTTATCAATCTTTGTACCAAACGACCCCTAATTGGAGTGTATAGCCTCTTATATATTATGTTTTTTTAGTACACATGTTGTCTGGTATCCATTTTTGGTTTGTTCTTTTGCATGATGAAATGGATTGTGGTGCCATGTCCATTTCCATCATAGGGGATAAAATTAAAGCTAATTAATGCAAATATAATCCGACTTATGAGTTCAGGGTCGATCCTACAAAGAATAACATAGTTTTAATCTCTATAATTCTTAAATTATCAAGTAAAATGGATTCTTAATTATTTTTATATTTTCAAATAATGAATGAAAGAATTAAAGATGAATAAATAAAAATACGTAATAAAGATATGATTGGTAAAAGTTGAAGGATTAAACTTATCGATTAGTCTTGAATTATATTTCTTTGAAACACGTGTTTGATAGTACTATTTTATCAACCTTGGACTTAAGGTTGATCACTAATGTTTTCCAACTATATAACAACATTGTTTTAAGATTATTTGAATAATAATAATAATAATAATAATCGAGATCATTAATTAATAACTCTAATTTACGATCGCAGTCGAATCACGATATGCCTGTGATCATGATTTCAAAATCAAATTAATTATTTGTTGTGAACCAAGCTGACTCCGTAAGGGCCTATGGGCTATTTGAGACTTTTATTTGGGATCCAGGCCCAATAACCGTTTGTTAAAAAAAAATTAGGAGTTAGAAGAACGGTTATGCAAATTATTATGTTGAAGCTTTGGCTTTCTGATCTTTCTCATCTCCGTTCTATGGTCTTGTATCTCATCCCTTTCTAGTGACTTGTTTTTCTGTTAATCTCTCCTTAGTTAGTGTGTTATTACTTTGTTGTGCGTATTCTACGTTGTAACTTGTATTCAAGGATTAATATATATATCCGTGTTTGTGTTGGAAATTGAGTTTGTTACATTATTCCCTTAACTTAATTCGACATATTGTTATTTGACTGATCAAGCCAAATGCAGCCAGAAATGTAAAGCCCAAAATATAGATAGAACACATGAAAATGTAGTTCAATATTGGACCTAGCCCAAAATACCCAATAACATTTTGTAGGTGAATGAACATTGTTGTTATAATATTTCTTTTTATTTTAGTATTTGTACTGCTTTCCTTATTGATTGGCATGTTTCACTGTTGTATTTTATTTTCATCTATTGCACTTGAGCCAAGTATCTTTTGGACAGTGGCGTAGCCACATTGTTGTCAGGGTGTTTCGTCGAAAAAAAATACCGTATATACAAGTAAAATGATAAACGAAATGATTAAATAACATATTTTGGACATCCTTAACACAACAAGTTGTTATAGCTGAATGGTTTCATACGCCTTGGAATGAGGCAGTGCTTGTGTGTTCAAATCTCACTAGCAACCACTTTCTATTTCTGCACACCCTTTGTGAAATTCCTGACACACCCTTTGTGAAATTCCTGGCTCCGCAAACCCCACTTGTGGAATTACTGGATCACAAAGATTCAGAATGATCTATCTGGGAAGATTCAAAGTGTCCAGATATAAATAATTATTCTTAAGTATGAAATCTCCCACTTTTCTTCATGATCATATGATATCTAATTTTTCACCTGATTAATTATTACTAGTAAATTAACCGTCGTTCATTATAAACACAATCGTTCATCACTGTTCTTCAATAATATAATATTCATCTTTGATTAAGGAGAATCAATAAGAATCTCTTTTTGTTATTTTATCAATTATTTATTTAAAAATTTTCACATCACTAATCTACGCTCGTTTAAATTCAACACAACATGATATATACAATTTTATATAGTCAACTAATTGGGCTATTAAAATTCTCCGAGCAGTCGAATGAGTTATGGGAGTGAAAACAAAATATATGTGCAAGTGTAGACAACTTGTTTATTGCACTTTCTAGCCCGTGATCCATCTTCTTCTTTATATTGCCCGTGACTCTCTTTCATCTTCAACTAGCCTTTAGTTCTAACCGCTGTTTTTATTTTAATTTATATGGTTTGATTCGGAGTATAATGGTAAAATTAACAATATGACCTTTATTGATTTAACATATTTTAAAAGAAATTTTTAATTAAAGTATATTTTATGAAACTAAATTTATTAATATTCTTTGAAATTCTAAATCTGTATACTACTATTACTTTATGTAGCTATTTAATATTAAGAATAGAAAGTAAAAAAATATAATAAAATTTCCTTAATTTTATAAATTAGATAAGTAAATTGAGATAACTATTTTTAAAAACGGAGGAAGTATATATAAAGATGATGAAAATGAATTTGAACATATCTATAAACACAAATCACTTCCATGGAGAAAAGATTAATCGAATTACAAAAAATATATGGAAGAGCTAGCATATCCATATGATGATATACATAATATGTAACATGTTTCACCGTTGTTAATAAGACAATGGATCTATAAGTTTGATTAGATCTTAGATAAAGCTCAAAGTACAAAGAATAAGACAAGCTATTTATGTATTTATTACACTTTAGTCATTTGATTTGATGTCGTAATATTTGGTTGAGACTAAATTATTTTCAGATCATAGTCCTAAAATTATAATTCTTGGATTGACATATATCCTGTGAGAAGTGAGATAAAATAAAAACAAGTCGAATGTGATAAGGTAAAATATACCTTTCAATCAAACAAAATATAAATTTATCTCAAACTTAAATTCGAATATCCTCTCACCTTATCACATGAATCAAACGATCCCATAATGTCAATTTTGGTTCGATCCACACCTCTCATGTCTTAAAAATAATTATCAGAACAATCAATGAAGACAAATAAGTATTACTACAATTTTTCATTAAATCAAAACAATCAAGACCTATAAATTACATCTTTTTGGTAGAAGAAATTGTTTATATAACCAACATAAATATAAAAATAATAGCCTATAAAGAAACTTTAAATGCTTTTAATTTCCTATATGTGTGTAGAAGGCAAGAAAAAAGGCAAAAAAAAAATATGTTCACTGAATTTTGACCCAAATTCCTTCACTTGGTATATCTTGATGAACCACAAATAAAATATAATAACCAGGTGGAGCTAATTTACCATTATTTGGAGTGACCACATTAATTTGATAAGCTTTTTCCCCAACTAATTTCACATTTTCACTTGTTAACTCCAATAATCTTTGGTTCATAGTAAATGAATGTGTGTTAAATCCTGGTGCAACCATTGTCACCATGACCAAATTTATGTCAACCCGACCCAAAACCTTAAATCGTATGGGCATCCGTTGCCCATACCCGATTCCATATTGCGAACCAGGCGAGACGATCCATGGGCGAAAGTATTCGGATCCTGAATCCAAATAAGACGGTGAGAATGCCTCCAGGCTTAGCTCAGTAGGAAAAAGAACTCTAGTGAAATTGTAATATATATGTGGGTTACTACCCCCAACAAGAACCCGACCATCTCTCAGTAAAACTGCTGTTGAATGGTACATCCTTGGTATGGTACTTGGATTTTGTATCTCAAATCTCGAATCTAACAAGTTGTCGGGTCGGTAAATTACGGGTTTTAAAACCGGGTCCCGACCACATTCCCATCCAGCTGTACCCGTGGCGGCTCCATTAATGATCAAAACATTTCCATTGGGTAAAATTACCATATCACCCATTGTCCTAGCTAATGGCATGGTCTCCATAGTCCATTGTGGATTCGGGTCGGTTATTGTGATTCGCCCGCAAGTATTTAACGCACCCGAAAAATTACCATTTAGAGCACTAGTATACGAACCTTTTGGAGCTCCACCACAAACTAAAATTTCAGCTTGAATTTCTTGTGCTTGTAAATTCTTCAAAGGTAAAAGAACGGCCGAACCCGTACTCGGATAATTTCTCGGGTCACCACCTGATATTTCCGGGTAATTTTTCAATACCATATTTTTCGTGTAATCGAACAATATAGCTCGATTATTCGCGAAAATGAATAAATTCCCATCGACATTAAGGAAAACAAACGGGTATAAATTATTCTCGATTTTATTTGGATCATTTGTTTGCACAAGAAATGGCAAACTATATGAATTATTGGCTGAGGCAATCTTGGGATAAAATTCGTAGTTAAAAGTCCTACGACCACCAATAATAATTTGTCTGCCATCTGGCAAAATATGATTGGTCGAATACCATCGTCTTTGAATTAATCCACCATGAATTTCTTCCCAATCACACGTTGACGTACTATTAGTAGTTGCATTACTACAAGGTTTAAAAACTCGTACAACTTTCTCACCATCGTTGAATCCACCGGTTTGAACTAACGAACCATCGGGGAACACCGAACCCGAGGAGCACCAAACATCGGTTTGGACCATGAGGGGACGTATAGAGTTGCTAGCAATGTCGTATTCTACAGAGTGAGCAGTGCAATCGACTTTCAACGTAGTGTCATTTTGATCGTACCGACATTTTCCATCGGGCAATGAAATGTTGGACATGCCAAAATCAGTACGATCGAACATGACGACTCTGTCGTTGTTGAGAAGTTGCATGTGCATGGCGGAAATCCCGATGTTTGATAGTAGTAAGTTCCAGTTCCCAACAGCCGCGGCGGAAGCGAAACTCGGCCGATGACATATGAGTAGAAGAAAGATGTGAGGATGTATGAAGAAAAGAATATTGTTACTAGTACTAGTACTAGTACTCTTCTTCATAATGAGTTGTGTTTTTTTGTTAGGTTTTTTATGACAAAAGTTATATTAAAAAGGGGTGGGGGTGTAATAATGTAATAGAGGTGTATTTTTCTTGGAATATGTGTGTGTGGCTAGTAAAAGTCCATTATTTATATGGAGTGTTATGGTAGGAGGATATGCTTTTAGTACCACAAAGCAAGCAAGCAATCGCGTGAAGAATAATTGCGGCCGGTGATTGGTTTTTGTCAGCGGAGGAAAGACTAGTGTTTGGTTTTCGTTATCGAGGGTCGATATCAGTATTGAAGTTCGATTAAATTTGAATTTATATCGAAAAGTCTCATGTTAAAAAAGTAAGATTATCATATCTCTAACAAAAAATGATCTCATGTTCAGGATTCAAGTTTGAAATATCAAATTTTCGGATGAAGAAATACTTATTATACCACATCCTCGTTGTTGGGAAATTGGAGTTCAACTTTGATTCATAATTGGGGTGTAGAGAATTTTCACACAATCAATTACTTAAAAGATAATTATATGTAAATATTTAAGTTATAATACATATTTGATATATTAAAAAAATCATTTAAAATTAATTAAACTAAAAATCAGAAAATCCTACATACAATTACACTCCCTAAGAGCTATAGGTATTTTTGTAATTAGTGTGTTAAAATATGTTTTTATTTATTTAAAAATGAAAATGAATAGTTTTATGGAAAATTTATATTCACAATTTTGATTAAAAAAAGAGAATAAGAAGACAAAATATTTTCACATGAATGATATAAGAAGTTGTCTGTGGATCCACCTAATCGATGATGTCTCTTACTTTATTATTTACCACATGACTTATATATATAAGGGTCATAATGTATTTAAAATATATAAAATTCATCTCCATTAATAATTTAGTCCAAAAATATCGACTTTTTATATATTTCAACTTGTTACTTCAACGTTTGATACTTTAGCAGTATGAATTGTGCACACATGGTGTAAATTATCAGGTTTGACAGGTCAAAAAATACATTCAAAGAATATATACCTTTACCATTTAATTGAATTAGCTTAACATGCTCACATACTTTCCCCACAAATATATTATCGATAATGTTAAAAGTTCACTAATATAAAGAAGATAAAATTGTTTCAAGTATCAACATCATCGAAAGCATCTCTTCTTCCAAAAAGTTAGTCATGACTCATGACTCATGAGTACTTGCACAAGAGCTATATTATTTGATTACAAGCGTTCGCATCGCTGCCCTAGCTTCGTGTTAAGGGCACAACTTAAAGAACAACTTACTCTATTGAACGTAATATTCATTCATAGTGGCCAGGCGGACCGTTCTGAAGACGGAGGGCCCTAAGAAACCCAGAAATAGAATAGAATAAAGAATGAGATAGTCTATATCATGTATCGATCATAGGATCACTCTATGAATAGGTCAATTCTCTGAAGTTTTTTAAATTTATTTATTAATTTCAAAAAAAAAAATTATGTCATAAAGATTTCTGAAGAGTAAAAATTGTGTTTGATTAATCGATTTGAATAATTAATACTTTTATTAATATTTATTAGAACACTAATTTGTATCTGATCAAAATTTCAAAAGTATTTCCAGGATGATGATATTGAAGCGCCTCTACTTCTAAAAAATAACTTATTCTACGTATTACACAAAAAGACTTAATGTTTTTTCTTTCTAAAAACTTAGTCGAACACTTTAATTCTCTAAAATAATTATTTTTCCGAAAAGGCAAAATGTAACAATTTTTATTGATTTTGCTTTCTTAATTTAATTAATTTTTGCCTTTAATCTTGAAAATTTAAGGATTGTGTAGAAGGAGATAAATCTTGAACTAATTTAGTCTCCCTGGTGATATTATTGTGATGACCATCTTAAATATATTTATTTTTATTATTTAGAGATGTAAAAAAATATTAATTTAGAGATGTGCTGTGGACATCATCAATTTTGGACATATGATCAAATCTGGATTTAGTCGGACGCCAATATGGGTATCGAACACTGGGTGGAACATCAAAATAAGAGCGAGCAGTAGCGAATCGCTTAGATAAGTCCTTATATCGATTGGTGTGCATATAAATAAGAAGGTCTAAATGTTAGGGTGTGAATAAAGTTTTACCATTGGGGTAATATCGTTGAAAACTCCGTGACTACTGATTAAGATAATTGACACATAATTAATCTAAATGCTCCATTATGAAATTTGTGCAATTAGATAAGTTTACATTGAACAGAAATCAGAAGACAATTTAGACAAGCAATTAGAGTCTGAATTTTGTGGTGTAAAATGAATTATTGAAATATATTCTTGCAATAGTTATTAGCCTTAATTATCATATTAAATTGTTACTTATAAGTTTATAGTAATTGTAACTGATAATCAAATTTGAACAAACTCATGTTATGGATACTAAATATGGAATTAATTAAGTTATTAGTAATATTTTCTTAACTACTATTCTCAGTTCATCATATAAGTCAAGTCTCAATTAATGTGGATTTTATGTTCTAATTAAACACAAAATTAGCCAATCTAATAAATTATTTACTTTCTTTGTGTTCTTCATTTCAATTTTGTTATTTATTTTAGGCTATTGTCACAAGTCAAGTCATAAAAAATATTGTTCGCGCTTTGGTTAATTCAACAGACTTCACGAATTTGTCTCTCAATCTCAGGTTACATCATCATCGAGTTTAAAAGTACACGTAGCACGTGAATATTTATGTTATGATGTTTTATTAAAGCCACTTTGTATCATTCTGATGTGGAATTCATCTAAACTATTGATCAACCTAGAAGTTTGTCAATCCTTCTCTTTGACCCGTCCATACTCACATTGGCGGTAAAAAATCACTTTCTACGGAAAATAAAACAAGTTACCTTCTATAATAAGCAAATGTGACTTGATAATGTAAAAATAATAATTATACGACATGTGGTTATTAGTTAAACTCATACTATTAATATACAAAAATAAATACACGAAAATGACGTGTAACTTATAAGTTAGAACTCTTTAATTGATTTCCTTTTAGGTAGAGAAACTGAATTAGCCATAATATTAGTGAATGATTAATTAGCTGGAGCTGACTCACATAACTATAATAATTAGTTAATTAGCTAATTGTTTTTTTTAATAGAAAATATGGAAGTGGTATTTATAATGAAGATAAAATGGAATTTATAATTATTTTGCTTGCATTAAATCCACAATTGGACATGTTAAAAGTAGTTGAGGAAACACCAAAAGTAATGCTAAGAAAAAAAGTCCTAAAAAAGGTATTGAGAATATAATTAGCACTTAATCTAAATAAGCTAACTTGCCACATATTTAATTATCTGCACGTAGATAAAGATAACACATTTACGGATCGTTTGGTACGATAGACAAGCATGAATAATTAATTTTAGGAGAAAAATTAAGAAGTTATGCTTCTTTTTCTGCGTTGGAAAGTCCCACATTAGAGAGTAAAGCGCTCCCTAATAAAAGTGACTTTGTACCAAAGAATAAACCCGAAATCTCTGATTAAAAATGAGGAAATAATCCACCACAACCCTGGTTGGTGACAACCACAACTATTATATTTATTATTCAAAATAAGTTTTGCATTAATTCGTATTTGAAATATTATTTTAAGTAGAAGAAGTCAGATTTGATTAGACTATGCCTAGACTTCAAAACGAAAAAATTCTAATAAGAAATACTTTTATTTTTTATAGGTCCGTAAATTTAATTAATTTGAGCTTCAAAGTGAATATTGAATATTAGATGAGAGATTAAGTGGATGTTTGAATATAAAAATTATAAAATTTGAAAAAAATTAGTATTGTATTTGTTTTTAAGTTCAAAATGGGAGTTGTGATTAATACAAATTGAAATTGTAAGACATTCATACTAATGCATACTGTAAAAAAAGGTATTTTTTTTAAAAAAAATTTAAAAAAAGATGTGAATGAAATACTTGGACATGAAGAAAATAGAAAAAAAGGGTTGGCTTATAAACCAAATATTCTATTTAGTGGTATAATATTATATAATATGCAGAAAAAAGCCTGTATTTTTTTTCATCTTTCGGTGCCTTCTTGCTAATTACAAACTAAAATAAAGAGAAAAATTCCAGACTTTGCAAAGTTCTAAACTTAAAGCACAAATATTATTTGTCTCTTTTCTAATGCAAAAAAAATGATTTTTTTATTACTGTATTTCCTTTTCATATGTATTTTCAATATGTTTTACATAAGTCGGAGTATCAAAAATAACCTCTCTACAACTGCTCTCACAAGGTAGAAGTAAGGCTGCATGCATATACACTATCCTTTCATACCCTTGTAGACGATAATTAAATATCTCAAGAAGATCCACAAATCTTTTCATAGAGATCAAGTTCAAATAATTCTAGTTCGAGAAATACATCATTAACGATCTTCAAATCACTGAGAAATCTTAAGAGAGAAAATCAAGGGATAAATATATTTGTATATATCCACGATGTTTATCAATAAAATTATGTTTCGTCGTATTTTATTTGTGATTGCAATTTACTTTTTATCACTTTAAAATTTATTACAGCAATCCCACTTATGAGATTACACAGAATATGTTATTGTTGTTGTGAAAATGTAAATTGATTAAAGGACAATAGAGATTAGAAACGCAAAGAAGTGAAGAAAAAAGAAAGTTGAAGTTAAGGAATTTTCAAATGATAAAGAAGCAAAAATGCATGCAAAAGAAGCTTTTCAACTAAAAAAATTTCAAAGTTCTTTTATTATAACCTTAACAACATTAGTAGAAGATACATTGCATGCTAATTAATTATAAAATCTAATTGTGGCAAATTAATTAAACCTCTTTGTTCACGTGAAGAAACTACTCAAGGCCCCAAATGATACTTTAGACTATTCATTTGTTCATTTGGGAGGGTGGGGGGGTCTTCGTGAAGCATCTAAAATAATGTTAGAGCTAAACAATGATATTTGTCGCTAATTTTAATTAATGGCGAATTTTTATTAACTACGAGCAAAATAGCGATGGAGCTACGATGAAGTTGATATCTCCTTTGGAGTTTTTAATAGTAAATTGGATGTTGAATGAGTTGTATAGACCAGCAACTAAAGATCAATTCATTTTTATTTGTTTTTAATTAAGGCAACTTTTAGATTATTGTCTAAAAATTCATTAAATTTTATGAAAATACATTAGATCTATGTTTAAAATTTTGTAATTAAGCCATTATAAACGTGAGATGACAGTATGATATTTTATAAGGTTGAGCAATATATGAGCAAACGTTAATCCTTTGCCAAAGACTATATTTGCATAACTTTAAAATAGGGATAAAATCTAAATTGTGACCTTAATAAAAGGACATTTGGGTAAATCAGCCAAGTTTTACCCTTTGATGTAGTCTGGGCCAGCTAACATAATTGATCCATCTCAAATTGGTCCATTTGTCAACTCTTAGCCCAATTCCTATAGTCTTAATGGACTCTTAAGGCCCAAATCTAACATAACTGTAATCATTTGAGCCCAGTAATAACGCTTTAAATAGCATGTCCAAAAGCAGCATTTTGAAGATTATACTTTTGTTTTATTATCTTCTTGTTGTTACCGCTTGTTATTACTGCTCTTTTTCATCTCTCCTTGAGACAAGGGTCTATCGGAAATAGTTTCCTTACCATCATAAGGTAGGGGTAATGTCTACGTACACACTACCCTTCTCAGATTCCACTTGTAAGATTTTACTGAATTTGCTGTTGTGGTATACTTTTGTCATTCTAGCTTTAATTTTTCCCACCATCTAGTATTCACACAATAGAAAAGTGATAGATATATAATGGCTTCAACGCTAAACCTTTTCTACTTTTGAAGATAGATTGAAAAGTAAGCTCAGAGAATAGCTAAGTGGAAGTCACAGACTCCCTTTTTTAGGAACTTAGACTACCTATGTGTTGATAAACTCCACCTAGATTGAGATTCATCAGTTCGATCATTTGAACCTATCATTTTTTATTCGGAATATAGGTATACATGTAAAATGTAAATGTAACGATTTATATTTCTTTCACAAAAGATAGAGAAGCTACTCTGAAAAGAGACATCTAACCAATCGATCGAATTTAGAGATTATTAAAGAGTTAAATAAACTTAATTGTTTCACTAAAAACAATTGATATATATTGAAGATTAAGAATAGTGTTGTTTGAGTATGAAATATCATTAGTTACGTCTCAACTTCAAATGAGTAATGATTAAAAATTAAATAAATTCATCTCTTTCATTAGATACCTATACTTTTTTTATTTATGTATAATCCTTAGTCCTTACGTTATGATGTATATAGCTTAAATCAATATCATTATTATTATATGAAAGAAAAAAAGTACTTCTTGTTGGGAAAAAGATTTAATAACAACAACAATATATCATTGTTTTCGATAGAGGAAATGAAAGATAAACAAGTTGTTTACGACATGACTTTCGAGAAAGAGATACCTCCACCTTGTAAATATAATCAAGTTATTTTCAATAAGACTCGGCAAAACATGAAATGAGATATATATAGACAAGTTGTTTCCGAAAAGACTCGGCATAACATGAAATGGGATATAGACAAGTCAAGTTGTTTCCGAAAAGACTTGACATAACATGAAATGGGATATAGACAAGTCAAGTTGTTTCCGAAAAGACTCGACATAACATGAAATGGGGAAAAAAAAGATGGTTCCGTTGCCGGGACTTGAACCCGGGTCTCTCGGGTGAGAGCCGAGTATCCTAACCAACTAGACTACAACGGATTTGATATTTATTTTGATCATTTATTTTTAATAATATAGTAACATAACACAAAGATCTTCCAAATCCCAATCCTAACAATCGAGTACTGCAAAATAATCTTAAAGTTGAATAAGAATATAATATATATCTCAGGATTATCATATGGATTTGCGGAATTTTCACTAAGGGAGTTCAACATAGAATTTTCAATAAAGGGAATTCAATCTCTAGCTTCACCGTGTTCGTAAAAAACATTATGTGGACACATACTTAGGTATATTAAGAAATTCATTAAAAATATCTATAAATATTAATTTGATTACACATTTAATTATTATTATGATATAAATTTAAAATCATCGTACACATTCATAAACTTCAAATCTTCGATCTACCATGTCAGGTGATTTACCACATGAGATTGTTAGATAGTGGAATGGCAAGAACAGGATATGCCACCATTTTTTGTTAGAAGATATTATGGTGGATAAGACCATGTTCTACCTCTGTTTTGAAAATAGATGACATGATGGGTCCCTTTGTTAATAAAAATTATTATTGATATGAAAAATATCTACTTGGTTGCAAATTTCAAAGATCAAGTACGATAATTAATATGCAAAAGTATGTGTGAAAAACATGTCAAAAACAGTCAAATACTTCTAATTAATGTTTTCTTATGATACATATAAATTAAAAAACACGACAAGTATTTTGAGATGGACGGAGTATACTTCTTACCTAATAATACTAGCATCTACTTACTGTTAATTATATCACAATATAAAAGAATTCTCCATTTAAAACTTTTCACACTATACTAAAAAGAATTTTTAGCGGTAATTAATTAATAATAATAACTTAGTGACCGCTAAATATCTTTTTAGTACTTTGTGTAAATGTCTCTAAAGCCTTAGCGACAATGAATACAACGATAATTAACTAACATCGATAAATGCTTTAATATTCTTTATTTATATGCATATTTATTATAGCTAAAAACTATTTTTGTTGCATCGTCAGTAAAATTCTAAATTTGATTATAAATCATTTTCAACAAAGCTGTTGTAATTAATTAAACATTCATAAATCTCATCACCAAATTCATGTGCTACTCATGGTTGACCCATAAATGCAAAAGCACTGAAAGACTTGTCAAAATACGGCAAAATGTAAGTGCTCGTCGCAAATTATCTGTTGTGATTTTTAGAAATAACATTAAAAAATCGGGAAAAATAATTGGAGACGGAAGAGTACTAGTCACCACAACCTCTTTTTACCTATCTTAACAAGATTATAGTCATTTTAAATAAATAATTTGTAAATATTCAATTTTTTTTTTAAAAACAAATATTGAATTTGGACCAACATTATCGAATTCGGCTAAACACACCAGTTGTACTCTAGCTCTGCCCCTATGCATAGAGCATACTAGAAGAAAATATAAATCAAAAGACATTTTGCTAGCTCAAGATCGTTAACTAAAATCGGAGGATTCAACTAAAGAAGAGGAAGCTATAAAAAGAGAACTTGGTTATTTAAAAAAAACTTCTTGAATTCGATTGATTACAAATGTACAAGACAACCTCTATTTATGTTTGTCTATCGATGATTCTAGATATTTTTCTAGATACATCTATAAGAAAATTTTAGTAACTTTATCTTCTATCTAGAATATCTAGATATTTCTTCAAGATGAATATCCTAGGTACTACTATACTAGGCTATTCTAAAAACTTTACAATAAAATTTATAATATCCAAAAAATCAACTTTAATCATTTCATGCAACGTGATCTGCCTGTCTACAATTACACTTCGTAGGTGAAGGCAATTATTTGACTAGCAATGAGATTCAAGATTGAGGGTGGAGTTTCTATATTGTCCAAATTTGTGAATCAAAGTGAAATAAGATCCAAAATTTGTGACTAAACTTGTAGTTGCTAAGTCTTTATAGAGAGAATTTGGTTGACATACGACTGACACGACTTAAGTTCATGGTACGTGTTGTTCATTTTGACTCAATAGATCTCACGAATTTGTCCTTTTGACTATGTTATAATCTAGTCCAAAAGCGTGTGTATCATGTAAATTTGTGTTATATATTGTAATCTTTTCACCTATTCTCTCCCGCTCCAATGTGGGATTAGCTTGCTTAATTAAGTTGTCATGTTACGCTCGTTCTTCAAAAACTTGTCAGCTTAGAAGCTTGTTCATCCTTATATTTGATTAGCTCTAATCGATCCACCCTCTATCATGAGCGTCACAATGACAAAGGTAAAGACACTTCCAATTTGCTAGGCTAGCCTTCTTATATTCCATACCAAAAAGGTAAAAGTACTTGGTCACTTTCTTTAATTGTCACATCGTCTCCAAATAAATATAACTTTCCCTACATAACAAGAAAATTTTCATGGAAGTACAAAAAAAGACATGACCTAAGATAGTGGTTACATATTCAATACCTAAAGCTTGAGTTTCCCTTCATAGGATTCACAAAAAGATATTTACAACAACAAAAAGACCCTTGCACTAAGCTAGTACGAGGTACAACAAACTTGAGATTTTAAGAACTACAACAAAGCCAATTGTATTAGAGCAAAAAGGACAAGGGTCATCATCATTTTTTTTAGGGTCAAACTAAACCACAAAAAAAAGATAAAAAGGTGATGAACAAGTTAGAGAAAAAGATTATAGAAGCCTTCTCGATTTGTTGCGTGTCATCCTTGCATAGAAACGTCAGTATAAAATTGGAACGATACAAAAAAGATCATTGTCCGAGTTTTTCTACCAAAGAGTTCTTGATCTCTTGAAAGAAGTGGAAGGTGGGTTGATTTGTGGGACAGCAAATGAATTGTCATCTGTCCACTTTCTACTGGACTTGATGTTAGTAACTTCTCTTGATTCTTTTAGCCCAATTTGCCCACCAAAGTTCAAATTTTGTGAAGGAAAAAATTGGATCAGAGTCTCTTGCTTTGACTCTTGAAGAGGAGGGGCTTGAGGGACCCAAATACCAGCATTTTGTGGTGGAAAAGAACTCAATTGACTCTCAAGATCAGTATCCCAAAATGACAACATATCCTCATCACCAATATTCTGTTAATGACAACAAAAATAACAGATCAGAAAAATTTTCATTATATTTTACACTTTGTTAAAGAGATAATTAAGTAAATAAAAGTCGCACACTATAACATGGTATCAGAACAGACAGAGATTTAGAGCTTGAATCTCACAATCATTCATTGTTTAAGAGAATTTCTACTTTCTTGATCCATGAAAAAAGAATCTTGCCCATACGTGAGGGAGTGTGTCAAAGAGATAATTGAGTAAATAAAAGTGTCCTCTCTCTAGATAAGAGGGTTTGCTCATAAGCACCCTCCACCTCCAATCCTAAGGTTGTGGATTCGTCTAGGGAAGGGTAAAAAAATGTGCTCTCTCCAGCAACTTAGGCTTTTAGATGAGAGGTCAGACATTACAACATGATATCATATCAGACATAGATTCTAGGTTCGAGTCTCACCACTACCCAATATTTAGAGTTTCCATGTGCTAGGCTCATAAAAAGAAATTAGACCCCCCACATGAATAGGCATGTGCTCTCTCTGTGGCGGCTTAAGCTTTTAGAAAACATGATCACACATTCCAAACATATTCAATTGACAAAATATGCAGAGAAAAGACTCAAAATCAAGGAGCATGAATACAAACCTTGGAGTAAACATTAGGAGTTGAACAATCAAGAAAATCTTCAACATGCCAACCAGGCAACATCTCTAAATACTCTGATATACTACTTGTTAAGTTATTTCCCCCTCCATTCACCAATTGCCCATTACTATTACATCCTCCAACTTTCTCCTTAACAACTTTCACCGATTCCACAGCGGCTGATACTGCTCCTCCCTTAGTATTGCTAGTAACAACAGGCTTACTAATGGGGTTCTGAGACTTAAAATTTGGAACAGACGAATCGACGGAGGAAATTGCTGATTGTGATTGTGATTGTGATTGTGATGGAGCAGAGTATAAAGCAGAGTTTGCGGAAAGTTTTACACCAGTAAGAAGGTATCTATTGTGTTTTTGAGTGTGTTCATTTGCTTTGTGTATTGGAATATCACACTCTCTACACATAATAGCTCTGTCTTGTTGACAAAACACGAAGCCCCTCCTTTCCTGTGAATCAAAAAAGGGGCAAAACCGTCATCAACAAGGTGAAATCAAACACGAAATGTCATAATATGAGGAATTCTTTTATCCTACGTACCAAATTTATCACGATCTAAAATTAGAAGGGTTCATGATATTTGATATTCAGTGACAGAGTCAGAAATTTTATACAAGGGTATTCAAAACAATTCTAAAATTTTACAATTGGGATTTGAGTCTATGAACTAAAGCAACTATTGAAACCCCTTCACAACTATAGTGGCATAGAATTTTTTTTTTAAAAAAATAATTATGTCAAGAAGATTCAACAGTTTGTACATAATTTTAAAATAATTATTTTTACTCTATTTTATGAATATATATTCTTGATGAAGGATTCATTTGAACCCCTAACCACTACTTAGTTCTGCCACTAGTGATTGACAACTAAAAAAAAAAAGACAAAGTCGATAGAAGCATTACTAAAAAGTACCTTAATAATTAAAATAAAATGAATCATGTTCACCCTATTTATGAGTATAATTTTTTTGACCAAGGAAAATTCATATGAACCCTCTTGCCATTATTTAGTTTTGCCACTAGTGATCCCCATCCAAGCTATCAAAAATATCAAGACTAAGGTTGATAGTGACATTATTGATAATTATTAAGGTGCTTTTTGAAGTCTTAACCATATTATCATATCCTTAATTCTTGTAATTATTAATTATTTAAAAAAAAAAAAAGAACTTTGAGATGAAATTCACAGCAAATCATATTATTTACTTCCTATTCGTCTAAGCCTTAATAAATAATACCATCGAATAGTCAATACTCTTACTAACATAAGTTATTATGTAACAATTAAACAGTTTAGATGTGCAGAAGCTGACTCGAACAATGTTATTATAACGAGAACTTTGAGATCAATTTCAAAAACACCTCAGGTGTACAAAAACTGACGCAATTATTATTGACAAGTACTTTAAGATCAAAGCTTTTGAAGTTGAGTTATACCTTACAAATGTCACACATAGGGGCTTCTTTAGGAGATGGTTGAAGAAGAGAAAAACGTTGATGTTTGCCAGCAAGCTTGTTGACATGATGGACACGATGGTCACAATCATCGCAAAGAGCAGCCTCATCCGCTGTACAAAAAACAATGGCTTCCTTCTTGTTACACACATCACATTGAATCTTCATTTGAATTTAAATTTAAATTTAAATTATAGCCTCTCTTCTTTTTTTTTTGATGGATCAAGATTCTTGCTATAAGTGAAAGGGGAAAAAGAGAAATGCAGCGTTTTTCAGAAAGGAAGATGGGAGGAGAGAAAGAGAGAGAGAAGGTAGGAGGATTATTTATTGTAGTAATAGACTACTAGTGGTACCATAATTGGAAGTTATAAATCATTTAATAAAGTGCACATATTGGAATGTGTATATCGTTCTACGCGGATCTAAGATTTGAAATTTATGATTTTTGATTATAGATGAATAGTCACTTGTGACTTATTTATGCTATTGACTTCACAAGTAATTACCTTTTTTTTGTTGTAATTTATGTAAATGAGTTCAGAGTGTTGGAATCAAAATATTTAATTTTGATCTGATATAAATTATTTGAAAATTAAATGAAAAGTATACGAGTCTGTAATAACAATATATGTAGTCACAAATGGGATCTAGGAAAAATAGTGTGACCTTTGACAAAGATAAAAAGTTAATTAATGATTTAAAATATTATTCTTTTTATCATAATTATAATTGTAAAAGAAAACTTTTGAATTTTCAAAAAATAACACTTAATCTTTATTATCGTAAGTGTCACTAGGGATTTCTATTTTTATCTGGGAAGGATTTTAGATAACTTTGAGGAATATTCCAATTGATATTTATAGAAAGCTAAAATATAATATATTTAGTATAATTTTTTTTAGAACTTCAAGATAACCTGTTGTCTTTATAATTTTTGTCACAGATTGGGTAATAACCATATCCACTATTGCAAACCTATATTAGTAATGTAAATCGTATCAGATGAACCCTATACGACAGGTTCGATGCAGAAAATATTAAGAAATAAGCGACTTTGGGTTATCTGTGTAGTCCTTCAAACTCACTAAGTCATCCCGAAAAACATTAGTTTAAGGTTCATCAATTATTCTTTTTACCATATGACTTTTTTGGGATTAAGAATAATTGATTGAATGATATAAGATTTATGTGTGTATTACTCAAATAAACAGAGTAATTCGTAAAATGGGAATATCCTACATTTATAATAGATTAAAAATATAATTTATATAAGAGAGAGTTGCTTCTTATTTTTGAATGATAAAATACTTACACAAATAACTATATCAAATAAAAAAATTATATTTATATAGAAGAATTTAAAAAATTAAATAAAATTATACACTTGAAATTAATTTGAACTTATAAGTTATAACCTAAAGCAAAATTATCCACTCCTTTGTTACTTTACTAGAATGTAAAATTCAACAGATCATATATAATCACAAATATTCATTTTACTCTATTTATAAATTAAAAAAACTAGGATTATTTTTTAATGCCGTCTTCTCCACTTAGCTGTCACGTACTAAAAAATAATATTCGAATCTATACAAGATCTCTTTACACTTTAATATAAAATAACTATAAATATTCAGATGAAATCCTAAACATGATTACAAAAATAACACCTGTATTAAACTTGTTATATCAGATTTGTTTTATCTAATTAATATAGTAATTAACATAATCATACAAATTAATAACCTGTTACACCCTTATTGGACAGATAAATATCTGCCAATTAATTAACTTTTTGTACACAAAATATCTTGATAGGACAGAGAAACAAGGAATTATATATAAAAGGAAAGTACATCACAGCACTACTATTATATCTATTTATTATTATTTAGAAATAATGATAAGTATATATATATATATATGAATTATTTTTTTTCATAACTTTTACATCCCAATTATAACAAAGTACATCTCGAAAGTGACTAGGCTAACTATTATCAGTTGTTCACTTTTCTAACCTGAACTACATACAGGGCAGATCTTGGATGGAGCATAAATGTTTACTCGAGTCCCCCTCGATAAAAAATTACACCGTATATATAAGGTATTTTAATTTTTTTTAGTATATTTTGAATTCACTGAACACAAAACTAGAGGTTCACTACAATAAAAATATTTCTAGCGACAATAAATATACACATTAATAAAGAATGTTGAAGCGTTAGAGACTTAGTTAATTGTCATTTGATCCAATGTCGCTATAGGCTTTAGGGACATTTACAAAGAGCGTTAGTTGCTGCTAAAAATACATATTTAATGATAATTAAGCTATTGTCGTTAATTGATTGACGCTAAAAATCATTTTGACATAATTCCTTCACTAAGTAAGTGGTTTAGGGCATTCCAAATCACTTTGAGCTTTCAAATTCAAAATCCAAGAACTATATTTTTATTTATTTTTCGAACCCCTTCAATTAAAAATCTTGAATTCGTCACTAATTTTAATACTAATTAATGGTATTTCAGATAGGAAAAAACAAACAATAACTGATAATTAAAACGTGAAACTCGCGATATAGTGATAAGTCAAATATGTTTTTAGAGATTATCTTTATATTTTATTGTTATACATGTTATTTAATAGATTTGTGTAACATGGATGGGAAGCATGGGATGCTTTTAAAAGCAAGCAATAATAGATATAATATATAGTATGGATCGAATAGAAAAATGCCAGCAAATTAATAAGAGGATTCTAGAGCTCTTATGTGTCAGCGCATGGGCGACCAATAACTCATGTTTTGTGTTTTCTCTTTTTTACTTTCTATTTTATTCGAGCGTTTGGATATGTAATTTAAAATCATGATTTGAAATTACGAATAAAAACCAATAATGAGTTACTACTTACTTACTCTTAAGAGCAAAGTGAGCTTATTTATCCTGAATTAAATAATTCAGAATCCATTAAATCTCTCCGAGTAGGATTTGAATTAAGGATCGACAACGGATTCGCTCTATTACTGAGCTATTGAGAAATAAGAAGTTTTCTTTTTGTTTTTCATCTGGTGTCCGTTACCTACATTGAATCTCGATTAAATCTGTGCTCCTGCCGGAAAGTTCACATTGAGGATAAAGTATTTCCTGATAAAGAGGACTTCATACCAAGGGAGACTCGAACCCAAAACTTTTGGTTAAGAAGGAGGAGAAACAAAAAGTTATATTTAGCATAAAGAAATTTAGCAAATTAATTTTTTTTATAAAATTATGTATATTTAAAATTTTATCTTTATAAATATTTATTTATAATAATATAAAATTTTATCACATAAATATTTATTTATAAAAAATCGAATAGTGAAAAAAAGTTATCTATAAATTTTACTTGCTTTCTTTTAAAGGATAAGATCAAATCCAATTGGATCTAGTTTTATTGAAGGGATAAGGACATCATAAATATTTATCTATAAAATATCGAATGTTGAAAAGTAATTTCGATCTAATTTACTTGTCATAGTTATTAAAATGAATTCGTTTAAATAATTGTTATTTTATAAAATTATAAGAGTAGAGGTATTTTTTATCCTTACTTAATAAATATGGAAAGAGATTGAAATGGTAAAAGAAAAAATAATATTAAATTAAATAGTAAATAAATAAGTTTTTAGTTAATATTTTTTTTAAAAAAAACATGTAATTAAAGATAAATATGATATAATAAACAAAATAGCCAGGAGGAACTGTACTTACAGTTAATGTTGAAGAACTTAATTCTGTCGACTTCATGGGTCCATTAATTATAAGATATTTATACTTTTATATAATATAATGTTTGATTTTCACTTTTATAAAATCAATTAATAATAGATAATAATGATCTTATAAATCTATTAACATAAAATAAAAGCAGTTATATCTCTTTATAATGGTCATTTTTTATAATAATATTTTATTAACATAATAATTTTCTTTTATTTTTGAAATCGATCTTCATTGAAGGTTTATATGTTCATTATAACAATATTTTACGATAGTAAAAACACATGTTAAAATAAACGATATCGTTATAAAGATATTTAACTATGATTAGTTCTTGTAGTCAACTAGATTGAAACTTTCATAAAATCATAAAATTGAGACACTATAACAAAAAAATATTTAGTAACAATAAAATTTTCTTTTAACGATAATATTTATACTATAAAATATTTAGCGTCAGTTAAGTTAATGTCATTGTATTCAGAATAGTTAAAGCCTTTAAATATATTTATATAAAGCATTAATTATAAATATTCATATTTATTATTATCGTTAAATATAATATATTATTACCGCAAAATCCTTTATTCATCACGAGGGCGATCCATTTCTCATGTATAACATGTACAACAATCTAAATAATAATAATTTTCTATATATATATAGAATTAGCATTGCCATGTGGATCTAGTTTATTTGTTTCCTCGTTTTGTTACTTCTTCCAATAACAACAATAGTATATGTTTAATTTAAATTAAATTAATTATATAGATGATTACATCATGCATGACATATTCTACGACAAATATTTTAATAGAAACATTGTTTTATGTTTTTAATAATATCTTTCAATTATTTAAGTACTAATTATATATACTAAGTAGAATATTATTTTTCTAATTTGGCCTGATTTGCCAGCTAATTAGTAGGTACAATGATGTTCTCATCCTATGTTTTGTACATATACAGTCAGCTCCACTAATTTTAATTTATTAGATATTAGCTCGTTGAATACATCGACAATCCCTTATATTTATTAGTATATTTAGTTTTATTTGGATAAAATATTTTTATTAGATATTTTTATTCAAATTTTGAAAATCATTTAATTTGCCTATATTTTTAAGCGTGCATTATATGGATAAGTAAGTTATTCAGTTAAAACATATCATCTTTTTTAATTATACACATCAGATTCAAGCCAGATATTTTTTACTTAATAACAAGAATTTGTACGACATTCGAATTATAGGATAATTTAACACACTTTTTGATCGTGATTCTTGATTACTTTTGTGCTTTATGATAACTATATTTATCTTTTTAATTATGGTTGATATATACATTTTTATTTTAGTCAAAATGTGGATCGATCTTTTGGTATTTAAATGAAATGTCATATATCAGATAGAAACTTGAGAAATGGGAATGAAAAAGAAAGAACACATAGTTTACGTATGAAACCTTCTAAGGGAAAAAAAAATCTACGATCAATCACTAACGCTTATTATTTCTTAATAAAAGATGATACAGATTGACCTACAAACGTAACAGACAAATCTATTATTTATAAATTTTTCTTGTCAATTTCATCAACGTAGTCTTTTGGAAACCTAGTGATTAAATCAACCACCAAATATGAAAAGAAAAATAGGACAAATTAAAAGTGTATTGAGTTGAATAACGTATGTGAAGAACGATGGAGGGTCAACACATAATTAAACAAATTTTCTAACCTCAATAGATAGACTTGTTATTTGACTATATAGAGGTCTACTTGTCTGTCTACACTTAATTTTCCTCTGAGTGGGGTCGAAAATTATGTGATTGGATCGTTTGATAGAGTGTAATAAAAATAAGGATAAATAAGATAAATTTCATCAATTTATGTACGGATTATTTCTCTTTACGCTAATTTTCAATATCATGAATCTTATCAAAATTTGGACTTAATATACATGTATCTGGCGTGTCTAGATACATGTATATTTCGGTTCTTAGATATATGAGGTCAAAATTATGTGTAATTTATTCCAGATTTACAGTATATATCCAAGTGGATTCACATGTATCTGACTCTCTCGCTTGCTTCTCTCCTCTATCGCTCGCCTCTCTCATTATGTATATGTATTTCAGAATGTATCTAGTGTGATTCGCATGTATCTGGAATACATAGACTATCTCGCTCGCCTTCCTTCCTAAGAATAATACTGAATAAGATGTATTAGCGGTCTTTTGCCACGTCCCGACAAATCCATCCTTTCCAAAATTTTCCGCTCAATTTCATCAACGTGTTCCTTTGAAAATTAAAAGTCATAATAAATCTGATCAAAGTACACATGAACAAAAAATAAAAAAAATAACGTACGTACGTGAAGAACGATGGAGGATCAACAAATTAATATTCATGTGCTACACATAATTTTTTTTTATTAAACCTTGATTGACTAATTATTTGACTATATATTATGAAGTGGTCAAAAAGTATACATGTCTTCAAGTGCAAGAAAAACAACTTACATTTATTACTTGATTGCTTACAAACTTAACAAGTAAGAACTAATTTGTTACGTTATCATACATTTCATTGGGTTCATTTTAGTTATCGTACTTTCTAAAAGTAACTCATCCAAAATAATAATATTCATTTTAGAAAATTATGATATAATTGATAGCTTTCTCTATTTCAAAACAAATGATGTTTTTATATTAAAAAAAAAAAACTATTTGTTCCTAAATAAGATGTATTTAATTTTTACTAGCTTACTTTTAATAAATATTTTTTTAAAAACATATATATAATTAAAATATTTTAACCCATAGCTGCAACATAAATATATTTATGTAAAAAGATTAATTTTTCATGCCTGCCACATTGATATGGGAACTCAACAATTCCCTATAAAATATATTTATACAGTCGGATCACTTAATGCGGGTTAAATATTAGTTGTTAATGTGATAAAACCTAGTAATTGACTCTAAACTATATATCTTTTATAAATTATAAAAAAAAAATGTAAACCATAGCTGCAACATAAATTAACTCAAAATTTTATAAAATTCAATAAGTTGAAAGCTAACAGAATAATACAAATAACACTTTTTTCATGCAAAGATTTATCATGAAAATGTCCAGTTACAGTGAATCTATCATGATTGTAGTGGAAATTGGCTGTGAGGAAGATAAGATTTAGTAAAGAAGATGAGATGTCTCAATCCATTTGTAAAGTGGCAAAAACATCAATTTAGAAAAAATATATATAAAAATATTTACTAAAATTGTCAAATATTTAATAGTCATGTCATGTCCTTTAGAGATAAAATTTACGTATACTTTATCCTTTTCAGATCCACTCTGTGAAACTACACTGAATGTGTTGTTATTGTATTTAATAGTATCCTATGAAATTAAAACGGAGCAAATTATAGCACCAACATAAATAACTATTTGTCATCACGAAAGATTATGCTGGAGTGATAAGTACTCCTTTATGCTTAAAATTTTTGAGGAAAAGCATTTGTCGGGTCATTTACTCTTTTATCTCTATTTTGTGCTGGTCTTTCAAGTATTTTTATTCTTCGTAATAAATAATTAACTTTTTTTTTTGTAGAATATAAATTTATATTTTTATATTATAATATTTTATAAATTTTGCTCGACATGATTTTAGTTTCTAAAAGTTTGATTACTTCAACAATAATAACAAATTTAATGGAATCTCATTAAGTGAAATTTGAAAACAATATAATTTACATAAACTTTATTACCATCTTATAAAATTAGAGAGACTATTTTCGAAACACACTCTGCCCATAATTTTATGGAATCTACAGGGTCATGAGAGTTCAATTCATGTGGACTATGTAACACACAAGCCGCAATTATACCTGCACCGCTTGGAATACTATCATCGCCATTTTGTGCTCATATTCGAACAAGTTGCTGTTGGGATTTTTTTCAAATTGATTTAATCTAAATTTAAAAAGCACTGAATTTGATACCTTTTATTCTGTGTAAAATCTTTTTTACATATTTGAAACAAAAATATATAACTTTAAATGATGTATAGCCACATAAATGATTGAATTTTTGTTGGATATTTTGTAATATATAGAGGTGTTAAATTGAATTGACACATTTGTTCGTGAAAGAACATGACTGTTATGAAAAGTCATATGTTTATGAACGAACATGATCTTTATGAAAAGTCATATGTTTATGAAAGAACATGACTCTTATGAAAAGACACATTTATTCATGAAAGAACATGACTCTTATAAAAAGGCATATCTGTTCATGAAAGAAAATGACTCTTATGAAGAGTCATATCTTAAGTTCTATAAATATAAAGACTCTCTAGAAGTAGCCTAAGAAAATCTGCATGTATAAACCAATGGCTTTGTTGTATCCTTGAAGAGAATTGTTTGTATTTACCTCAATATTTATATGGGCAATAAATCTTTAAAGAAAGTGATTTCACGCCTCAAAGACATCTTCTTCTTCAATCATATTTCCTACTATTATTTTTTCTAACAATTTTAAATCATAATTTTTTTAAAAATAAAATAATTTTGTGTTAAATCAAATGATATTACATATATTGTCGATGAAAGGCTATCAAATTGTCCTTCGATGAATCTATCTTGTCGCAAATATGCTCGTTGCCAGGTTTTGAGATGGAAAAAGTTCTATCGCTGTATACATCAATTCATAAATCATTTCATTGGTCAAATTAATTCGTGACAAAAATTGCAATGCTAATCTGTCGCAAAACATTTAAAAGGACATTTTACCTTGCTTTTGGCTACAAGCAAAATTATTTTCTTGTTAAAATCTTCTTATGGAATAAATTTAAATACACCGTATTTAATAAGGAAACTATTTTCCATATTTTCCTATATTTTTTTAAAATCTCTAAAATTCCTTGTTTTAATAATGTATCTGTATTAATGTATCCGCACTTTCACTAATGTATCTGAATTGAAAAAACCCTTATTTTAATAATGTATCTGTATTAATGTATCCGCACTTTCACTAATGTATTCGGATTGTTGTATTAATGTATTAATGTATCCGCGCTTTCACTAATGTATAATGTATCCGAGTTGTTGTATTATGTATTAATGTATCCGCACTTTCACTAATGTATCCGGATTGGGAAATCCCTTATTTTAATAATGTATCTGTATTAATATATTAATGTACCCGCGCTTTCATTAATGTATCCGGATTGGGTTAATTTTAAGGAATTATTGTAATTAGAAAAAAAGCAGGGATAGATAATAATTTCATCTTTACGCTATATGATTTATGTAACTTATACTAAAAATTATTAGAATATCAGGAGCCAATGTTGCATATTGTCTTGCCATTTAGATGATTAGGCCAGATCAGAGGGCATAATAGTTCCTAGCCTCTTCCTTCATGTAACTAGAGTTAGATTGAACTAAATGAAGAAGATCATCAAATATGCCGATGGGTGTGTGTCGGATTTCCAAAGTAGTGCAATTTTGGAGGATCCGACATGTGTGCAGTAACATTTCTGGAGAGTCCGAGAAAACATAGGCAGTATCCTCATTACCTTTACTCAAAAAAAAAGAAAAGAATCCTCAATATCCATACATGTTCTACTTGGGAGCAAAAACAGAAAAAAGTTCATAACAAACAAAATGGATAAATAAAAAACAAGGATGTAAATCATACATATAACTCTTACTTACAGTTTTTCATTGCAAAGCTCAACAAGTATGCAACCTGAACTCCACATATCACAGGGATAGTTCCATCCAGGACCTATAAAAACTGCATAAGAGAAACTAATAGACCAACAAAAAATGCAACTAAAAGATGCAAACGCGAAAAAAGAGAGTTGCTATCAAAGATAAACGCTAGAGCATGTTAATGACGCGTAGACACCACATAGTATTGTATTGTACAAAAAGTCTTTGTCAAAGAGTTATAAGTCCACAAATCATGCTATGAAAGAGGTGATAACTTGTTCTATTGCCTCTTAACATAGTCCACATTTGCCATATAAACCTGCCAACAAGGAAGGAGGTAATCAAACTTTTACTAATAGTATATACAGACACATACCTGCTGAGCGATGGGCATATCATGGAACGACTGGTTTACTATCCCAAGCCTCCCTTATTTCGACAAAATCTGGACGGTATCTCTTAGCTAGAACTTCTACTTGATCACCAAATGACCAGTTTCCAAGTTGACCTATGTGAAGAACCATTTGGTTCCATCTCTTGCGACATATCTCTCCAGCCCTGTGGTCAAGAAGATTGTCCCAATCCACATCTTCTATGCAACTTGCATCCAGCTCAAAAAGTGCATCAACTAGGCGATAGTCATCAGCATCCGCCCATTCACCTTTAGCCACCATAGGTGATGTTAATTGATCATACCATTTCAAGCAGCAATTTGCATCCGTTCTTGTGGACAACTTGTCACTTATTGCACTCCAAGCAATGTTATCCCGTAACATCCCATACTTAGATTTCTTCTCTTCAGAAAGCTTCAGTCTCAAATCGGTGTTTACTAAATCAAATAAAGTCTGGTATTCCTCCTGAGTCCATTGTCCTTTCTTCTGATTAGGCAATTTTAGCCTTCGCCATGTATCCTTCACATGAAACCGATGTTTTCCAAGTTCATCAGCTAAGACCTTCCAATTGTTCCCATGCTCTTTCTGGAACTTCCGTACCATCTCATACTCTTCTTCAGTCCATTTACGCGTCTCACTCCTTCGAAACAAGACCTGTGCACGATAATAAACCGCAGTATAAGGCCTATACGGAATAGCACTCCCTATTTCTTTCCAGCAACCCTTTAATTCAGGATAAGATCTAGAATTCAAAATCTTTTTCAGACCTTCTTCGCCACAAGTTATGTATCTATGTATTTATGAACGGCCTCTTTGACAATTTCATCTTCTAATTTTGAGAATCGTTTGCCACGGAGTAAATTTTCTTCCTCAATTTCATGGTTCTCATCATTTTTATCACTGAATGAAGGGAAAATCTGAACATGACCAGAGAATCTCACTCTCTTTTCACTCCTTTCATGTGTATGATCATCGGAACTGTGTCCTAATCTTGCCTTTTTCCTCTTTCTGATATTACCTTGATTGACGTCAGCCACAATATCTTCATAATCTGCAACACCGGGTGCTAAACTAATGAATACATTACTCTGCTAATACCATGATTATGAAGTCATACATATGGCCCAGACAGAATACGAGTTAATCACAATAAGAATTCATCACATCTAATGTTTCATTATACCTTAATAAATCAATAAACAGATAGAAGAAGCACAGGGGATTGAAGATACACGTTATGAAATAAATAATTCGGAGTCACCTCATTTTGCATCTCCTATTTTCCCACAGATGCAAATCCATATCATAGTAAACACATCTATTATAAACTACATAAGAAAAAGAATGGATCGCACATTGATGGTCGGAATGTGCTAGTACTTTTAAGGCCAAAAAGTCTGCTTTCTAAGCACAAAGAGGAAAAACATACTGCTTATTACCAAACATGAAAATACTCGGCGTATATGGATCTACATTATTTCTCCAAACTGCTAATAAGAACCTGCTTCCTATTCTTACGAATCGAACAGCTTTGATGACCTGAATGTGCTACATTAAGGACAAAGTAGCTGTTTTTTAAGCATAAAACACAGGAAAACACTTCTCGAGGTATATGGATCTAGATTTTTTTTCTTCAAACCGCCAATAAGTACCTGTATCTTATTCTTATGAATCTAACAGCTTTCATGACCTGAATGTGCTCCATTAAGAACAAAGTATGCTTTGTTTTTTCTTTTATATAATCGTGGTATCCGCTACCTTACGTGCACCTCGACTAATTCCACAAGATACCTATCACCTCGACTCGACTAATTCCACAAAATACCTATCACCTCGACTAATTCCACATGATACCTACTAATCACCTAGTTTTTTCTGTCTCTACTGGAATTTGAATCTGAGACCTCATGATCATCAACTCAATTCATTGACCACAGGCCAAAACATTACGAGAATTTAATGCAAAAATCAACTATTTCTAGCGGTTTATCATGATGGATCTAAAATAGAATGAAAATTGAGGATATTGATAGATTTTAACATAGAGATCGGAGCGTGTACCATCGTCGCGCTCCATTGTCGTCAGTGTCCTTGCTTGCTGTGTGGTTGCCGCCATTGTTGTGCTCTCTTCTCAGAGAATGGAGAGCCCTTCTTTGGTTGGGTTTGGTATTCAGGCTTTAGTGATGGGCTTGGGCCTAAATTATCACCGGGAAAATTACGCGAAATGACAAATATCTAAATTCAGGATTTCTGATTGTATAAATTCAGGATTTGTATATGCTTACCCTAGCTATTTGTATACGATTTATGAAAAATTGATAATAAATTACCATGTTTGTATATTGGCAAGCGAAATATACAAACGAAGTTTTGAAAAATTTGTTAAATGTATAAATACAGATTTTGCATATACTTACTCTGTTTGTATATTCGCAAGCAAAATATACAAACCGCAACCTCCCTTTGTATATACTTACCCTGTTTTGTATATTTTCAAGCAAAATATACAAACGAGCAAGCGAAATATATAAACCGCATCCATAGCAAACGAAACTATAGCTATGGAGTGCATCTTGCTCTTTTGGGTGCAACGTAACAAAAATCAAAAGATAATTCTCTCAAAACAAACACCAAAACCAACAAATATTCCAAAAGGGTCGTTTTTTTGGATGATCACTCAATTTTTTTGTTATTATCTCAAAAAGTTAGTATGAGAAATCAACTCTATTTCAAAAGAAACCACAACAACTACTAAGAGAAGCAGTAGCCTATACTGATGATAGAACAACGACAAACACCAACCAACCTGAATCCTTGAAAGCAAGGAAACACACCACTTGCCTATTAACATTCTATCCTAATAGGTGACCTCCACACCCTTCTCCTATCTAAGATCATGCATCGATAATCTAAGTGGTGTGTTCCGTCTAATCAACTCTCCCCAATGTTTTTTCGGCCTACCTCTACTTAAAACAAAAACAAAAAACAAAAAAATTCAATTCCAAATTTGCATTCCTCCTTGAGTGCTATTTGAGTAGAGGTTCTTGTGCTTCTTCATCCACCAACACAATTAAATTAAAAATACACTGCCTAAATAATTTATCACATGGCATAACAATAAGAATAATACACCAAAACCATAAAAATAACCATACAAATACAATTCCCATCCTCTTTCCAACTTCAAATTGATACCAATTCTTAATCCAATATCTCCAACAATCTATCGTGGAACAATTCATTATTACACCAATAATAAAGAACGCAAGCTTAGCTGGATTTTCTAGTAAGTCGAATATCCAATCGAATATCGACACAATTATCAGAAAATTTTTTCTTGTATATTTGCCTAAATGATGTGAAATCAGGCATATGTAATATATAAGACATGTGAAGAAAGGAGTCACAAGTATATGGAACAACATGTTAAGAATGTGAATATGCACCTCTTGAACTTAATAACTATCCCTAATAAGTTAGTCGTGTCAAGAAATGGTGAAAAAAACATCGTATAAAGGATCAAAATAAATTGTATAAATAAGATCATACACGTATTGAAATTTAATTCCATATTGTTTGTGTTTCACGGGATATGTTGTTGTTGTACCTCGATACATGGGAATGAAATTAAAACTAAAATCAAACCAACTATATATAAGTGAAACAAAAAAGGCTATATGAGACCAACTAGCTATTAGGGTTAGGTTTTGGAGCCTCTTATTTATTGAATTAAATTATATATAATGAAACATCCTATATTTGATAAGTTTTGTGAATTAATTTTTGAAAAGGAAAAGAATTATTTAAAGAAAGTAAAAGCCGTTGAAATTTACACCCAAATTATGCTAATTTATCGTGATTTTAAGTAATATTAGAATGTGTTTAAGCTAATTATAGTTTAGTGATAGCAGTGTATACCGTATACAGAGACATATTAATTTATAATATGGTGTTTTTTTAAAACTTTTATATTTTGTCCAAACTTTTATATTTAGTCCAAAAGATGAGCAGCTCAAACCAAAACCTAACAGTTTTTTGTGTTATATTTGGAAAGATAATCGTTTTATTTATAAAGTATATATTTTGCCATAATATCCGCGATTATTATAAAAAAAAAAAAAATCTTATAAAATAATTTGGAGAATGAATATTTAATTTTAAGAGCAAAATATGTATGAAATAAATCATTTTTCTCTTGATAAGGTAAACTGTATAAATAATAATAAAATATTTTTAATATAATAAACAAATAAAAAAAATAAAATTAATGAATTCAACATAAGGTTCTTGTACTTCTTGTCCCTAAACTCAATTAAACTAAAAAAATCACATAGTTTTACCATGACATCGATCAAGAGTTTGAAACTATAAGGCGCAATTGATTGATTTCAATATTTTGTCCCTCCTTTCAAAAGACATTCTTGTATCTCTTCATCAACATCTTCGTTTGAAATTGAGACACAATTGATTGATTGATTCGTTGATTGTCTCAAGAATGTCACGATAGGAAGAATGATAAATAAAGTGTACCATGACAATGACCATAACCATAACAACACAAAAAAAACCTTATTCCACACTTGATAATTCTCCCAATTTATAATAAAATCCCTTGAACAATCCACTAGTAATACCTTTGAAATTACCAAACCCGTTAAAAAAACCAAAAACCTAATTGGATCTTCAAGTAAATACAATATATGTTCCAATATTATTCCAAGTTTAGTTCTTTCACATATTTGTGCTTCTTCATCAACAATATTGTAATAATTCAGGTATCTCTCGCAAATATATCGCGTAGAACACAAACACATTTTTTCTTGAATCAAGAAGAAGAATATGTACCATAAATATAACGAATAACACGTAAAAATAGTGAACCATGACCTCTTCACATGTAACGCGATAATTGACATATTTGTCGTGTCCAAATATGGCAAAAACACTAACGCTGCTGCAAAATTACAAAAGACTATGGCAAATAAGATCGATGGCCGAGTCCCCTCTGCTAGAAAATCGAAAAATCGTTTTGACATCGATGATACAACCATATTTTCGTTCAATTTTAATTTGTTCGAAATTTCTATGAAGATGAAATAAAATAATGCAAACTATAAGGGGAACGTATGAACTAGACAAACAAATTAAAGTGGCTTGAAATTAAAATCCTGGAAAGAAGTGTTATTTATAAAGGCTTGTAATACACATTATTAAACCGATTAGGTTTAGGTTTAGGATATTAACGTACCGTAAATAGGAAATTTTGAGGCTAACCAAATTATTTTAGGATAGAACTTTCTTTTTAGTATATTGGAATTTTTTGGTATTTTCCCTTTTTGTATATATATCGGAAAAGTACAACAAATTATCACTTTTTAGGATTAATATTTCGAGAGAAAATAAGAAAGCTATTGAATACGCCTCAATATTTTAATATTAAAAAAATATTTTGTTACATATTATTTTATAATAAAAAAGAATATATTTGAATGTTTAAGTTCTTTAATATTTTAATTTTTTTTTGCTATCTTGATATGAGAAGTGTAACTTATAATATTTAATTTTGAATATCTAAATCTAATCTTATTTACCTTCAAAAATTAAATAAATTTGAAATACAAAAACGTGACAAGTATTTAGGAACAAAAGAAGTAGATTAAATACACCAATAAAACAAGTTCCGAAGGTCGATCATATATAATATCTGTGAATATTCAAAAGAAAAAGGAAAAAAATGAAAGAACATGTGCTTTAAAATGAAAAAAAAAATCTTTAATTTTCTTGATTTCCCCACTTGAAACTAAACCTCATTTAAGAGGCTAACAACAACAATAACAATAACAATAAATTCAGTATAATCTCATAAGTTGATCTGAAAAGAGTGAAATATATTCGAAACTTATCTCAATTCTTGTGTGGGGCAGAAATACTGTTTCCGATAGATGTATCCTCAACTCGAGACCTTATTTAAGAGGCCATACTAGAAAAGTCCCTAGTATCATTCTCCTTTTCAAATTGACCATCAAGTTCAATTAAATTAGACTCATCTCTAATTGTTCCTCTTTCATAATTTCTCCCCTTATACCTCCATGCAACAATTAAATATACCAAAAAATTCACTCCATTTATTCCTGTTAATATCCAATAAAAATAATCAAGTTTACTATTATTAAGATTATTCCTAATCCACCCTTCCTCTACACCACCACTTGCACTTTCAATAATTTTCACTATGGCTGAACTTAACCAACTCCCAATTCCAATTTCACTCAAAAATAATGCACTACTTATACTCCTCGTACCATCGGTCGCTTCGTCGTAAAAAAATTCCAATTGACCTACATATGAAAAAACTTCAGCCGTACCAATTAGGAAAAATTGTGGAAATAACCAAAATACGCTCAACCCTTTAGGGTTAGAGTGTGAACGTCTCATTCTCTCAACCAATGCAGCGGACATTAGGGCAAAAATTGACACGAATAAGCCAACCCCGATACGTTGCAATGACGTGATGCCACGTTGGTGCCCCGTTATGGAACGGAGGTATGGGACCACGAACTTCTCGTATATCGGGACAAGGAGGAGCCCGTTGAGGGCGGTGAAGACCGGGACGGACCCCGCCGGGATGGTGAAATGTGGGCCTAGTTTTCGGTCCATGATTTGGGCTTGTGTTAGGAAAAATGTTGAGAGTTGAGCAAATGAAATTGAAAGTGCAATTGTTGAGGCCCAAATTGGAAGAATTCTTATAAACGATTTGAATTCTTCAACTTGTGTTACTGTGCATAATTTCCATTTATTGTTGGTGATTATTTCATGGTCTGTTATTACTGCTGCTTTATCCAAAAATCTGCAATATACAAAAAAAAATAATGAGATAATATCGCGAATATTAGATTTACACGTAATTTTTTACAATAAACATTAGTAATCGATAAGTAAATTACATTGATTGTTAAAAAAAATTCAGATTGTCATTATGTATAACTTAAATCATATCGTGAAAATGTGAGTCATCCTCAAAGATCCAACACAACTTTAATTTTGAGATATAGAATTTCATGTTATGGAAAAAGAAATACTTTTGTTCTTTCATTTTTATATGTATGTCTTTGACTTTGACTTTTAAATAACCAAAATTTGAAATTAATATTTGACCAAGTACTTTTTATGCTTAATTAAGAAAATACCACTACTAATATTCTAGGCAAGCTAAAAGACTTTAGTAGAAAAAAGACCACATATATTAAAAGTAATTTGTTGATATTAACAATTAAAAAAAAAATAGAACTCATGGCAAACAACTTTTATTGCTAAACAATAAAAATTCATCATTAATCTTATCTAACGACGATTTAGTGATAAATTACCAAACACAATCTTGTTAGCTATGAACTATTTAGTGTCAAATTACCAACAATTATCATAGCTAGCTCTTTTTATTATACAATCAAACCTCCCGATCTATAGCGTCATTGTTTGTCTCGATATATAGCGAAATGTTATTTTAAAAAACATATAATATAACATAACATGAAAAATCAATTTTAAAAAAAATTTGACCGTTATAGTGAAAATAAAATAAACTAATATAGAGAGAAACAAATGGTACTTTTTGTATAAAGGAGAAAGTAAAAAATAAATTAATACTAACCTGTATTGTTTTGTATGAGGAAGCTTTCTAGCACCAAAAATATCACTTTCTTTGGTCTTCATCTCATATAATTCACTTTCATTTCCCACCACAACACCTCTAAAATGATTTCTAATAGAAACCACAATAACTTGAACAAATCTAGTAAACACACTTCCCATAGGTTTTTTATACCTATATTTCTTAAATCCAACAATTAAAACAACAATTGATGTAAACATAACTATTGTTGGCACACCAAAACCCCAAGTCCATCCTTTTTCTTGTTGCACATAAACTAAAAGTGTTATTCCCAATAATGCACCCATGTTAATAGCAAAAAAGAACCAATTGAAAAATGCATATTTTTTTTGTGATTCTTTTTTGTCTAATTCATCAAATTGGTCAGCTCCAAATGTTGAAACACATGGTTTGATGCCACCTGTCCCAATTGCAATTAGATAAAGTGCTCCATAGAGAAAGTAGGTTTGTGCATTTGTTGATGGAGTACATGGCCTCTTTGTGCATTGTGGTGGTCTTAAGCTGTCTATTGATGCTGATAGTGTTAATAATATCATTCCCTGATCAGAGACGGATTCAAGATTTTAAAATCAGTGAGTAGAAAGTCGTGTATATAATCTATTTACGACTACTTTTAGGGGTTCCCCACATAAAATTTAGCATGTTTTCTACAATAAAATTTGAATGATCGCTCAAGAACAAATAATTTATGCATGTATAAACTATACCACACTTGTCCAACCTTTGTTAAACTCTAAAATATTGATTATATCCAGAAAAGATATACATAAATTTATATATTATTTTATGCAGGATAGAATATGGTATTATAAGATATTAAGAGTGTACAATCCCTTTGTTTCAATTTATTCAACGAGTAAAATGTATAATGCATCTATAAACTGTTCCTATACTTTTAGGGATCGTTTAGTAAAAAAATAATTTCAACATAACGTTTCACATATTTTATACATTATAATCTGATTGGGTACACAAATAATTGTTGCATGCATAACTTATACACCCTTAACTCAGTTTGTATGATATAGTTTGAATCTATATAAAATTTAAAAATCAATGAAGATTATCAACTCATTGATTACTTCTCCTAATTGATATACTTAAATTATACACTGATTATATACGAACATACGCATATCATAAGCATTGTGGAAAGTTAGAATAAGAAAATAAAATAAAAAAAAATAAAATTAGTGATTTAATATCTTACCACAAAGTAGATACAAGAGAAAATAATGATGGTTAAGAGTCGACCAAAATATGCATCAGCCAAAAAAGCTCCAACAAGTGTCAAAACATAGGCAGCTCCAATCCAGTCATTGACATGAGTTGCAGCATCTGGCAGTGATTGATGCATCTCAAACACCAAATATGACACCATACTTACTGCTACTGCAAAGAATGCTAACCTCTCCGCCACTTCATTGACTGCTCGATCAAATTAAAAAAAAAAGTTAAAATAAAAAATTATTTTTATAACAAGGTTTGACTATACATATGCATAGAAGATTAATAGTGAAAAATGTCTAGCTATAAAAATGGCTCAAAAATTGCTTCATGGTTTGAATCCCAATAATGCCACTCTTAACATTTTCTGAATTATCTTATTAGAATTCTTGATTCCACCACAAGATAAAGAGAGTGGTATCAACGGGGGTGGTGGTAGGTAAAAAGAATGACAAAGTTCTACTTTCTTGCATTTGAGCGATAAAAGAAAAAAATAAATTTTATATACTGACGGTGAAATAAAAAATTATATCATAATCAGGTCACTTGATTAAAAGATAACTGCAAGTAATTTCTTATATAAACATTAGTTGAGTGCCTTATAAAATGAAAAGTAATCTTATATAATAGTTCAAAAATACATTGATAGTATTAAAGAAAAGATTACACGTCAATATATATAGCTTAAATTCGAAAAAAAAAATGAGAAAAAGAGAAGAGACCTATGATGAATGGTGAAGCCTTCCATCCTCCAGTAGTTCGTTTGTCTGCAATATTCCCTTTATAATCAACACAGCCATTGCTCACCAAAGTTTTTGTTACCTGCCAATATTTAGAATTAATACAAAATATAATAGTTAATAAATAGTAAACATATAATAACAAAATATCAAATAATAATTAGCTATGTTAATTATAGTATTAATCACCTTCTTGTCATTCTTAATCAAATCCACATATCCTTCAAAAGATGGTTGAACATAAGATAATTTGTCATCCAGATCGTCAACGTGAATGGTTCTATCCATAATGAAACTACAAAAGCCTAACGTATTTCTCTTTTCAAATTCTGTAACACTCAATTTATCACTATTTCGATCCAAATGATAACAAGATGATTCTAATATATATTTTTTTCTCTTTCTGCAATCGTAACCACTTAGTCGAACTAGCTAGCAAGAAAGGTGACATTAATGTGGTACATCTTAAGTTCTATATATAGTACAAAAGTAAAAAATAATTTTCTTATTTTTTATATCGATTTGCTTTAAATTCGGGCAGGTAGATTAAATAAATATTTAAACATTTCTATTTAGAATTTTATGTTCTCAAAAGTCTTGATAACCAACTAGAAAACAGCAACAAAACGTATTTTTATTGCCAATTGGCCATATACGATTCATAAATTAATTTGGTCAAACAAATGACAATGTAAGAGATTTTTTCAAAAATATATGACCCAAACATATAATATTTTGTCACGTAATGAAATATTCTACGTATGTTAACCTTATATGAAAGTATATAATTATACATAAACGGTGTTTATACACGAATAGGACCAAATCAGGTATAATGTTGAGTAATATTTTATATTGAGCTACGTAAATATTTTTTTCTCAATAGAGCTTAATTTTCTCTTATAAAGGGATAATTTAATAATTTAAATTGCCGTCTAGGGATTTGGTCAGACAGTTCAGGTAAGATACAGAAATATAAAGACGAAGATTTTGCTGGCTAGCTTGGCTGGTTTTTGAGGTTTTTTTCATTTAACGTGTTAGACGGCTACGTTAAAAAAGAAAAAAAAATCACAAGTTTTTCCTTTTTTATGAGCGTAGTCAGGTAAGACCAAGGGGTTCATTCGAATTTTTTTCGACAAAAAATTATATAAATTTATATAATTAAACTTATTTTTTATGTATATATATTGGGAACAGATCTAAGGGGATCCGAAGGGACTCGGGTGAATACCCTCAGTCAAAAAATTATATTATGTATATAAGGTAACTTTTACTTTTATATACATATATATAAATATTGAATCCCTTAAACACAAGACTAGAGGTCGCCTTTGTAGTTTTGGGGTTCAAAATTCACTTTGACTCCCCTTTAGTTTCTTCGTGTATTTACTATTTCATATTTTGAACCCTTTAGTAAAAATCTTGACTCCGTCGTTGTTTATGACCGTGTTTATCTATATCTTTTAGCATGAAAACTCACAAATTTCTCAAGTTATTAACCCTTCCACCATTTAATTACCCGTATGTTTTGTTAAATTTGTAATGTTACTCTAAATTTGAATGTAATATATATATACTTCCCTAAATAATCCAAATAGATAACATAGTTCCTACGTGAAAGGAAAAAAGAAATATTTTAATTAATGAAGGTTAAATATATTGAGTCACATATACCGACATCAAAATAAATAGTCAACAAATTATTTCTTTGAAAGAAGTACAGTTGTAGATTTTGTCCTTGTTGACAATTTGTACATCAACATCCTCACAATCTTGTAGAACCAGAAAGCACTGACAAATTGCAGCCCCAAAGCCATGACCTAGAAATTTCAATTAATAACATTAGTTGTTATTCCACTACCACAACAAAAAAAAAAAAAACTACGAAATTGATAGTTAATCTATCGCTAAATAGCTCATAACTGATAGGTATTTTTGAATATTCATCGTTTAAATAGAATGTAGCAATATGAATATTTTAATATCAAACAGAAGTTGTTCGTTGCTAATTTGTGTATTTTTAAAAAATTAATTTTGATATCAATATATTGTTTGTAATATAATATATAAACATTGATGTCAAATATATGCATTACCTTTATGATGATTGGATTATCAGCAGAAAGAGTAACATAGCAAAGATATGGCCCTCCTATCATTCTAGCAATGGAAAAAATGACTCCAAATAAAACCTGCAAAAAATATCAATCTTGTCTTAGAGATATCTAGTAAGTAGTAATTAAGGAAGATTTGTCATACTAAAAAAAGATTGATTTTAAAGTAGGTGTTGTTGGGTTTAAAAGGTGTGAATAGGAAATGAAGAGTCGTGACTCTCCTGAAGGGTTGTGACTTTTTCTTTTCATCTTTTATTGTTTCTGAATTGCTAATCTGATGAATAAAGAGATAACAGGTGTCAAGCTGAAAAATAACACTTTTTAATTGTAGGTACGTCTCTGATTCATTTAACGCAAAATGATTATTATTATTCTTTTTTTATTGTTCCTTCAAACACTATTAAAAATAAATGTTTTTCCATCGCAAATCAGTGAGATATTTATGTTATAGAATATGATTTTTTTTATTCATTTTCTACTAAACCAGTTCACTGAGAGAATACATGGTGGGAAACAGAAATTCACATTATTAATAGAGGAAAACTTCCTAATTTTTCCGTATGTAAACATTAGTACTATTTTTATTTCACTGATTTAATCAAAATATCTATGAAAACAGAGACAATGAACATTTTTCAGTGAAAAAATAGTGATTTTTTAATAGTGAAATGGAAATGCATATGAATTAAAGTTTGAGAAACTAACATCAGCAGCAAAGTTAATGTCAGTGTCTCTGTATCCAAGTTCTTTGAGAAGCTCCCTTAGGTGAAGAAATGGACTTGAAATCTCTGTTATCCACAAAGCAGCAACCATTTCTGAACCACACTGCAACAAGTGAGTAAACATTTGTTTTTTTATTCATGTTTTTCGATTTTTTTAATAAAAATAACGATTTGTATTTGGCTAATCAATTTGATAAAACAATTTTGCTTACAACATGACCGCACTCAGGGTGTGACCTAGATGGTTGATGAAGTGAGTTGAGCACCATGAGGTTTCAGGTTCAAATTCTACTCTAACAAAACACTAGTTATTTCTTTCTATCTGTTTTAGTCTTGGTAGTCAAATTTAACCGGTACTTGTTGTTGATGGGAAGTGGATGATATCTCGTGAAATTAATCGAGGTGCATAAAAATTGACCCGAACACCATGATTATAAAAAAATATATATATTATAACATGACCAATGTTCTAAAAGTGTTTCGGGGAAAAGTTATCCTATTTAGCTTCTGAAAAACAACTTTTTTATTGATTTCCCATCGGATCGCGCATTGCAAGAGTCGTTATGGGGGTTGGCGCTCCCAAAAGAATTTTCTCCATACCTAGGGTTCAATCCCAAAATCTCTAATTAAAGATAGAATCAATTTCACCACTACACTACAACCTATGTCAATGGGAAACACTTTTTCTACTCCTCAAAAACACTTAATTTTTCTTTAACAATTTGTCCAAACATATCAACTTTCTAAAATAAGTATTTTTTGGGGAAAAAAAAAACTTTTGGCTTGATAAAAATTTGGCCAAACAAACTATAAAACTCATTAATTAGGAAAAAAAAGAAGAAAAGAGGACTTGTAATTAGGAGAAGATATATATATTTACCAATTTATAACCAAAGCCAGCTGCAATTCCAACAATACACACCAAATGATGAACCAAGTTATCAATCCTCACTTGTTTGTCAAAGAGGCAACATACAAAATCATAAATAAGATAGGCTGCTGTCACTGCAAGTGCCTTCCTCTGTTTAATTTTTATTTTTACCAAAAGTCATTGTTAGATCTTAAAATTCAAAATAACCAAAAGAATAATTAAAAAAAAAACAGAGTTTAAGTTATATACATCGTCACTTTTGTCTGTAAGTCACATTCTACACCATTAACTAATATGTACATATTGTAGTAGGTGATTGGTTTTATTCTTTCAAAATTTCACATTTTAAGAAGACTTACTTATGAAAATCCTACGAGTAACCTGATAGCAGATAATATTTACATGTTATAACAGGTAATTGGTTTTATTTTTTTAAATTACAAATTTCACATCTTAAGAAGATTTACCTATATGTGACATGATAGTGTCACAAATTTCTTACACTACATGGTGTGTACAACTTAAACTCTTAATATATAAATAGATCGACCTACCATCCCTAGTTTATTATTAATAATAATACAACTCAACAACTCTAGAATAAAGACAAATAAAAACCCATGACATAAAAAAAATTAGGTTGTTTATCACTAAAACTGTGGTTAGAATATTCAGATTGATTAGAAGTGTTAACAATAATGCCGTTCTTGAAAGAGCTAAAAGTAACGTAACCCCTTTACTTTAATTATGATATAAAGGAAAGATAAAATCTTTGAATACTTTTTAAATGCCGACTTATAATGAGAGACTAGAGTTCAAATTTCAGTAACCACTAAAAATATAAGATGGTTTTTTCTTGCCTACTGACCAAATATAGTAGAGATAGTACATATTTGATAAAATAATCGAAATGCACGCAACTCGAGATGGAAAAAAATACCTGTTTGGGAGAAGATGTTGAAGCCACAGGACAAACAGGACAACTCCAATCTTGAACAGATAGAGAAGCCAAAGTCACAGCTAAAGAAGCATGAATTGTTGAAACTAAACGATTGCAAAAATCAAATGAACGTTTTGGAAAAGCCTTTTTTACTAATAAAAAAAGTGTAGACCATAAAATAATTCCAAATAAAACAATAATTATCATTGAATCTTCTTCCATTTAGAAAAAACTCTTGTTTATTTCTTCTATACTTCAAAAAAAACAAAAAGATTTGTGAAAAAAATACCAATTATTATTATTTAAAGAAGTTGAGGAGTGACATTATTAAAGATGCATTAATGTCTTTTTCAAGTGGCAAAAGTAGAGGTAGTTGGGGAAGTTCACAAAGTAGTTGGAGTTCATTATATCACAAAGGTAGCATGATGTTGCAATGCCAATTTCCCACGTCAAAGCAGAAATTCACGACACATAAATTTTGTAGCTAAACAGTGGATAATTTGTCATAATCGGATTATCAAGTTCTTTTTAGCTATGAGCAATTTAGTTTAAGTCCTGTATTACACTAAAAAATTCACTAAATATGTACCAAAAAAATTGCGCATTGATTGTTGAAAAAAACTCATTGATACCGTGTGTGGATATAATTAAGATAGATCCTTTCAACATAATAATACATTGACAACCAAACTTATGGGCAAATTTCATTTAGATACTCAAATTCAGGTTTGTTTCGATTCATCACCTGAGCACATGATAAATGTTCCTATTAGACATTTTCAATTCAAATTTGAATTTTTTTTACGTGTGATCTCAAATACCTATTACATAATCAAGTTAACTATTTAAAATATGTAATTTCCCTTAATTAATCGGATCATTGTTTTCCAAATAACAAATAGTTAAAAAAGTGCATATTTTTTGTTTTTTTTTTCCTCCAAAAAAAAAGTGCATGTTTAATGCCATCAGAAAACTACCAAAACTAACTTTGATCTTTATGGTTTGGATAGAGTGAGTCACCAATAATTGATATTTGGACATATATATACAATTAATTCAAAATTAAATTGTTTCCATTTGTCACACTTCCACTTGTTAAGTTTTTAGTTGTCTAGTTTTAATGGAAGGACCATACTTTGAGTCTAAAAGTTGGATACTAAATACGAATTAAAATATCAACATCTAACATTTAGATATATATAGTCTGATAAAGATCGTGGTAAGTATTCTTTTATTTTTAACGAAGGGTTTCCGCCTAAGTTAATATAGGAACAAAGTGGTATATACTAGGAAATGTTTTATCTTTTATTAGAAGTTAGCTTTTTCGATACGAATCTGAATTAATCAAATTTCAATAAAGTCTGATCCAATAGGTTGCTTGTTTTTTTCTCTAAAATTTCAAGGCAATGAATAGTGACATCAACTCTTTAATTTGTGTGTCATTGTCCATCTCTATGGATATTTCCAATTGATAAGTTGTTTCATTAACATGTCTCTTTCTGTTACAGACTAGTAAAAATAGTGCTAGTTGAATGTGTAAATGTTATATTGTCAATTGATTTTTTTATTTTTTTTTTCATTTGTAAATTTGTTCTTAATTTTATGTCGTTTTTATTAGAAATTTTTAGTATTATTTTGTTTATATTTGTAAAGATAACAAGTGAAAGTGAACTTGATAATTGGGAAGAGCATAGTTGGGAAGAGCATAATACAACTGTCCTTTTAACTTGGTTTTCACTGATATTTATTTTCTTCAATTTTGAATGCACTCAAGTAGATACTTAAATTTGTATAAAATGACACGCGTTCTATGTGACATAATACACATAGGAAGCCATGTAGGATGCAAATTGTCTTGTAAGACACCACGTAGAAACGCATGTGTCTATTTATTCTACTTTATACACGTTTAAGTATCTAATTTGTGCAAATCTAAAATTGAAGAACATATATTTCAGTTGATGCCAAGTTAAAGCGAATGTTAATGATTTATTATTGCTTATATATGCACCAAAAATAATTGAGTTAAATATCTTCTTTTTCCAACAATTTTTCTTTCACATTCACACTATTTCTTCTCTCCTTTAATTATCCAATTCTTCAATCAAATTTGTGAAGAATTTTCTTCATGTTGAAACTATGAATTTGTGATCCATCAGTAGCTGTTGATTTTTGGAGTTCTGCTTTTTTCTCTAGAAAAACTTTGTAATTCAGGTGTGAAATATTCTACTTTTTTTTTTTCATTTTGATTAATTAACAAAATCTGACTGAAATTGTGTTTTCTAGCATTTTTATTCATTCTGGATATAGTAAATTTTTCAGTATTGAATTTGAATTTACTTGAAATTCCAACAGAACCTGTGGCCTCCTGATTACATGACAATAACTTTACCAGCAATAATTATTCTTTTGTGAAACCAATATAGTGGATTATAATCTAATCGTTGTGTAACAAATTTCAAACTAGGCAAAATGAGCTCTCTGCAAGGGCCTGTTGTTTGTCCTCTGGTTCGTGGAAAGCGAACATGTACAGTTAGTTCACCTATAGTAAAGGCTAAGATGATGAGGAGTGAGTTTTTGGGGTTTAATGGGATACATAGACGACGGATTAATGTGGATCGTCTACCACAATCACGTGTAAGCAAGTTGATCGGATGTAGTTTCAGTTCATCATCAAATGACAATGGAAGCATGGCTGAGAATTTCAACGAAAGTGATGCTGATTATGTGAATTGTAGTGTTGTTGAAGCTGGTATGTTGATTTTATTGCTCAGTTGTTATATTGAAACGTTTTGTTTGTTGTTTGGCATCTTGTTATGACTATTGTTTCGGATGATGATCTGTCAGGTTGTTTGTAGTATTTTTGCCATCATTGTTTTCATTTCCGTTATTTCTTTCTCTATACTACTTTAGACTGTTTTTTCTTGAGTCGAGGGTCTATCTAAAACCTCTCTAAGGTCTGCGTACACTCTACCCTCTCCAGACCCTACTTTATGAGATTACACCGGGTATGTTGTTGTTGTTATGTGTTTGTTTTCTTTAGTACAAGTGGATAAAACTGTATCTTTGCTTAACATAGATTGGAAACGACTGATCATACTGAATTTCATCCCCTGTATGCTGCACTTTTTGGTGCGAGATTTCTCTGATAGTACTACTTCACTTAACTTAAGACATAATCAATCAACAAGTCTCAAACAAACTCTCTACTGCTATGGTAGTGGTAAGGTCTGCGTATATTCTAACCTCCCCAGACCCTACTTTGTGGGCAAGGGCGGAGCCAGCATATTGTTAGGGGTTCATCCGAACCGCCTTCGGCATAAAATATTACTATTTATACATGGTTAAAATTATTTTTTATGTATATATAGTAGATGTCGAACCCCTTCAGCTAGTTTGTGTGTTCTACTTCTTTAGATTTTGAACCCCCTTATTGAAAATCCTGGCTCCGTCACTGTTTGTGGGGATTACACTGGGTATTATGTTGTTATTGTTATGTGTTTGTTTTCTTTAGTACAAGTGGATAAAACTATTATCTTCGCTTAACATTGATTGGAAACGACTGATCATGCTGAATTTCATCCCCTGTATGACGCACTTTTTGGTGCTAGATTTCCGTGATAGTACTACTTCACTTAACTTAAGACACAATCAATCAACAAGCCTCAACACATGTCGAAGTGAAATAGCGATACAATTTTGTGGTGACTTCCCTATTATCCTGTGTAGTTGAAGTGCAAAGCGGGAAAGATGGTTTCATGATTAAGATGAGAGATGGTAGGCATGTGAAATGCGTCCATAACAATCCGCAGGGGGTTCATGTACATAATTATGCTCCAAACCCCGCGATTGTGCTAAGGACGGAGGACGGGACAGGGCTGCTTCTTCCTATAGTTGTTTGTATGTACATGATTCATTTATTGTCTTAGTGAACGTACAGTCGCTTGGGAGTCTAATGTTATGTCTCTATTTTATGCAACAGTGGAGATGTCAAGTGTCCTGCTCATGGCCGCTGTACGCAATGTCCAACTTGTATGTGTTCTGTTTTTTATTGATTCTGATAAGTCCATTCAGCGTAAGTCACAGTAATCATTGCTTGTATGCTGTTACTAAAAGGTACAAATATTTGCTCCGTTTCAGGCCAGACCAACAATGTATCAAGTTTTGAATGAAATGGTCGAAAAGATGGGCTACAAAGTAAGCTTGTTGTTTGTGCATTTACCAGTAAATGACACATTTTTTCAAGCTTAATCTGACAGTTGTAATTTGAAGGTTAAACTTGTTCGAGTTACCAAGAGAGAGCACGAGGCATATCTTGCTCAGTTACATATAACCAAGGTATGTGTTAAAATGTACTTGTTGCTGAATGCTGAACCGATTATGTGTACATTTTTGGTAGTATGCAGCTTTAACAACTTTCATGTGGTTGTGGTAACAGTTAGATAACAATGCTGAGAGTATTAGCTTCGATCTTCGTCCTTCTGATGCAATCAACATCGCTGTGAAATGCAAGGTAAAGTAGTTAACAATCCCCTTTAAACCATAAACTGAAATTTTATTTATGATTTGGTGTCATAGCTTGGCGGAATTATATTTATGAACCAAACAACATTTGAAGTATCAGTACTTGTGCTGTTTCTAATTTTCTTAGGTGCCAATACAAGTCAATAAAAACTTGGCATACAGTGATGGCGTGAGGATTGTTGAGTCTGCAGATCCTGCACCGCGTGCTGCCACTTCTGATGGCCTATTGTTCACCGGGCTTGACAAGTAAGTTAGTGTTTTACTGTATCCTTTTCGAAATGAGTTGCATTTGGAAAGTGGGGGAAAATTGTTTTATGTTCATTATGTGAAATAAAACATGTAGGACTCGAATTGCCATGTAGGATATGCGTGTGTCTACTTGTTCAACTTTATACAAGTTTAAGTACCTACTTGTGTACACCCATAGTTGGAGGGTATAAATGTCAGTTGAGGCCATGTTAAAGGGCACATTTATTTATTTTGGATTTAATATAGTGTCCACATTTGGTTTCTGTGTTTTGAAAATTCAAAACATTCTGAAATGTGATTACTTTGTGGGATTACACTCGATATGTTGTTGTTGTTGATATTTCTGCTTTCAGATGTGACGATGATGCCTTAGTATAATACCGTTTTTGAACAAAATATAGTTCTGACTAGCATTATGAATTCAGACCCACTGGACAGCCATCCACTGATGAAAAGGAGTTTATTCTTGTGCGGAACATGCTGGTTGCTGCAGTAGAAGAACGATACATAGATGCAGGTAGACATAATATTCGAAGCTAAATTTGATTAGATATTTTTTTCCTTTTTCGAGAGTCAATCTGACTAATCTTCGAAGCTAAATTTGATTAGATAAACTCACATAAACTCAACATTTTAAGATTAAAGTTATACAAATCGACTCTGCTGACTGTTAAGTATCTGATGCGGTACAAGTTTAACTGTCTACTTGTGCACACCAAAGTTCGAAGGCATAGATGTCAGTTGAAGCCAAGTTAAATGACATATTTATATGTTATCCCGATGTTTTTATTGTAGCTCTTTGGAGGGACAAACTTACTCAACTTCGATCCAACAAGAATTGTGCATAGCAATGTGTGTTATTCCAATCTTCCTTTACATATCGATCACTTCAAATTCCAAAGAAGTTTGCTTCATTTGATCTTTGACAGGATTGTTGCAGTTTGTTGAAGAAATTAGAACTCGATATGTATATAGAAGTCATTTATCGATATATATAGCTCTTGATCAAATATGTAAAAAATTGTGTATATATATATTGTATATTTGTATAGACTCTAATGCTAATGTTAAGAGAAGAAAAAAACTGAAACTGGTAAAACTTGTTGTTTTCTTGGCTATGTAAAGAGAATATTATAAGTGTCAAGTGGCCTATTAAAAGTGTAAAATTCGAAAGTTATTAATTTATCATTGTTAAATTATTAATTATCTTTTCATGGTTTAGTGATATGGGAAGAAATTCCGTATATAAGGTGTGGATAAATATTTATCTGTCACAGAGAGATACAAATGCAATCAACACAAAGAATAAAGAAAGGAACATACATCATAAACTGCGAACAGAGAACCAAGCAAACAAAGAATTTAAACGATGGAAGGATTGCAAGGGGGACCTTAAGGCCATACATACTCATCACTTTAGGACACGCCGAAAAGAGAGAGATAATCACACCACAGGAACGGACAACAGATAAAGAGTTGTAGCTAGGTCCTATAGAAATTGGAATAAGAGCTTGCCGGTCACGTGGAAGGTCTTCGGGGAGCCAAAAAGCGCTCCATACGAGGCCGATCCGATCTCCATTGTGTAGCCTTTCAAGTGCTGATAGACCGCGAGCTCCTGTTGTTTTTTATTGGCATGGACTGAACATGGTCCCTAGCTGTGAACGTATGTGTTGACTTCGTGAAACCTTAGTAGGATGGTTCACTGGAGATGCAGTGTGCTCGGCTTTTCCGTTTTTTCTTTGTCTTTGCCTCCAACAGTTGACTGGGCTATAGCTAAACCTGCCCTTTGTCTAAAGATGTGGTGCCACGAGATATTCGATTTGAGAGTACCTTCTCATTGGGGCATGCCGGCAACCTTGCGGCTGAGAACTATCTGGTGCGGGAGTAATCCATCGAGCTGAATGCTTGGTTGAGTATTCTATCGCGCCTAGTAAAACAGGCATCCCTATACCTATGTGTCTTGTGTGCTTATTAGTGCCATTGAGGGGTGGCCGAAGGTTAGGCGTACACATGGGCTCATCCCCGCCATCGATCTATAAATTTCCATGGCTCCTTTCCTTACAGTCAAGTGGCTTTCCGCTCCTGAACTCTGCGGCGAGTTCAGCCACCACCTCCGGGTCTGGGCTCTGCTCGAGCGTAGTCAGCCAGCTTCGTGACTTTGCTTAGCTTCCAGCCTTGCAAAGGGATATTAAAGTGAGAATATGTATTAACTATTTATGATTCACTTGTTATTTATTACTCCCTGTGTCCCATATTAACTGATTACCTTTCTAAAATTCTTGTCTCAAATTACTTGATCACTTACTAAATCAAGATAAAATTAATTAAATTTTTCCTATTTTACCCCTATAATTAATATCATAAATGTACATAAGTTCCTATGATACCTTTTGTATGCCCTATGTCATGATACATTATCTTAATATCCATCAATATGGATAAAGGGTAAATTTATCAAATTAATCATCTTATTTATGATTTTTTAAATATTGTGTAAAATGGAAAGTAATCAGTAATTATGGGACAGAGGGAGTAATTAGTTTAGTGTAAATATTGAGTGAACGTAAATTTTCTTATCTTTTTTAAAATACCTCAATAGACAATCTTATGAGTAAACAACAACAATATTGAATCTTTAAGTAGAAATATGTGAAATATATCAGCAGAATATATTGTATTTTAAAATTTTTTTGGGGGGGATCTAAAGTGTGCGCAGAGACGGAGTTAGGTGGGGTTCATGGATTCAAACGAACCCAGTAGCTTTTCCATAAATCATGTATTTGTACCAGAAAATCAATTAAATATATATGTATATTAATTTGTGAATCCTTAACAAAATTGATTGACGGTTCTAAAGAAAATTTAGAACCCCAAACTCTTAATCCTGGCTCCGCCTCTGTGCGATGTTTTATTTCTATTTTGTGATGATAGACTAATTACTATGATAACTGAAACAATGAAATAAAATGACATTAATAAAATTAAAGAATAAATACTTGAATTAATAATTATAAAAATATTTAAAACTACTTATTATTTTTTTATATTATAATCTTCATGATCCATATATTCTTTATCTAGGAACATATTCTTATCCTGTCTAGTTGCAATATCTAAAGTTGATAAGTGGCAATACCTTTTATGGTCAATGTCATTCTCTTTCCAAGTCATCATATCTTATATTGGGAATTATTTTTGTGTATTCCCTTCTTATTTTATCCACATTTTTTGCTTCAAGTGTTTTGACTTGTGATAATAAAAAATTAAGTGAAGGTGCATTAAAAACTATCTTTTTCTCTAAAGTAAGAAAATAAAGCTTGCATATATTTTATTTTTATGAAATTACATTGAATATATTGATATTTTTAACTTTATATAATCTTTATATTTATAGAAGATAATAAATATTTCATAAAATTAATTTAAATGCGTAGAAATTATCAAAATATATTGGATTATAATTTTTTTTAAAAAGAAAATATGAATTGAAGCTATCTCATATTAAAGAGAAAATTATTGAAAACACTTCTAACTTGACACAAATTATTAGTTTCATTCTTGAATTGTTGACATTCTTAAAAATACCCCTCTACTTGACTAATTAAACTTAGATACACTCTCGATGCCATATGACATAGCAAGTGGTCTCAAACTCGGAGCATGAAACTTTTATAAAAAGATCAAAAGAAGTATTGAAAATATCTCTAAACTTGACGAGAATTTAGGTTATTTCACTCATATTGTCTCTGCTTATGTATTTCACTCATGTTGCAAAATCAGATGTGTATTTAAGTTCAATTAATCAAGTTAACGAATGTTTTTAATGCTATCAATAGTTTAGAGATAAAAATAGTAATTCACACACCAAATTTATGGGTGTTTTCGGTACTTCTCTCCGTATTAAACTATGGAAATAAGCTAATGTAATTACTAGTAATTCTTTTCGGCTTGAGTAGGGTTTATTCATTTTAATTAACACAACCAAATTACTCTCAACAATCACCATCCAAACAGCACCAACAATGGCCGCCATTTTCGGTCAGTTATCTTCTCTCCGATCACCGGAAAACCTCTCCTACTCCTCCATTTCCACTCTCTCTCACTCCGGCAAGCAATCGTCGCACTTTTCCGGTGTAATCGTACCTTCTCCGGTCACATTTCCGGCGATACGTCAACGCATCTCATGCCAAAACACCGCTTCAGCAGCAGCTCCGTCTTCCTCTGTTATTGCAGAAGGTCCGATCCAATTACTCGATTTTTTCTGTTTCGTTTTGTTTAATTTGAACTTTTTTTTTTCCTTTGGAGCTGTCGATTTGATTGATTTTGTAATGCAAGGTTTGTTTATGCTTGGAATGTGTTGTCGTAAGCAGAAAATCACGTTTCAATGTTAGGCAGACTTTTGTATGCTTGTTTTAGGTGATTTTAAGCCAAAATAGCTTTTAAGCAGTTTTGTATTGTTTGTGGAAAATTTAAAAAAAAGTGCTTTTGACAAAAATAAGTCGAAAGTCATAAGCTAGAAATCACAACTTTTATAGATTTTGGCTATAAGCCTATCCAAACAAGCTCAGAGTCTAGTTTGTTTAATCCTTGTTGAAGCCAAGTACTTGATGAGTATCCATCTAAAGTAAAATGCTTTGAGTGACAGTGAGAATGTCTGAATAGACTGTGACAAAGAAAAAGTATTTAATAAAAAAAGTGGCAGAATTTGTAACTTCCTTGTTTAATTTATTTGCCGGAAAGTCAGATTCCTTTCTTTTGGAACTTTGTCTAAAAGACATATCTTGTTGCTTATCCTCATATCCTGGTCTAGGAGGTCTATTTTTATCATGCACATTGGATGATTGACCTGATTGAGCTTGTTTGCTTTCTGCTTCATTTGTGATCGAGTGTGTTTTTGGCAGAGGGCAAGCTGATTCCTGGTTGATATCTTTGTTGATGGAATGATTTTCAGAGTTTGAGTACATCGAGTTTTTAAAAATGTTTTCTTTCCACCAAACGAGAAAAAATTAATTCTTGTACTTGTGTTCCCAAGTCATTTTCCTTCATAGGCATCCAAACTCACATGCTATGTCATTTGCTTCAACCAACAGTTAGACTTTTTCGTTTATCTGTAATACTCAGAAAGATGACCAAAACACTACCCTCGTATGCTATCTCTATCTGGTAAATTACCTGCCTGCTTTTTGTCTTTTATGGCCAATCAAACACTAGAAATGATCCAAAAAAAATGATTTTTTGGCCCACAATAGAACATTTTCTATGAAAATTCCATGGAGGCATGGAAAACATTTTAGTTGATACCCAACTAACTCATAGTTGCTTCGTTTACTTTTTCAATTTTTGGTATTTATAGTTGTTTCCTAGTATTGGAGTTCATATAATCACCAAAAACCAGGCATGTGTTGTTTAAAATTGTTGACATATTCTAGTTTTAACTGTTTTCCTGCTGTGGAGTGAGTATCTTAGTTTTTCATTACTGATTTGGTTAAGAAAAGACATATTTTTGATACATGGACATTTGTATTGTCTATGTTTATGTGGCTGATTGGCCAGTTTCCTAAGAGTTATCTGCTATTATCTACAAAAAAATAAAACTGATCAATTTTACAAGGATAGCTTGTAAATAATATATGAATTGGAGAAACAACATGTAATTTTCTCCAATTTTTAGAACTTGAATGCTAAGGAAGTTTATCATAAAGCTACTCATAGGAATAATTTGTCAAAAGAGCATGTTTGGCAATGGCTTAAACCTTGTCTTTGGATCAATGATGGCTAAGATGTGATCTGAACATGCTCAAATATGTGTTAAGTACAACTTCTTATTAGAGTTTGTTGAGGCTGGATATTTCTAACATGGCTTTTAAATTTTCTATTTCAGGAACTGCCAATCAAAAGGACTTTCTACACATTAATGATTTCGATAAAGCCACTATTTTGAACATCTTGGATCGAGCCAGAGAGGTTAAAGAGTTGCTAAAATCAGGAGATAGGACATATCTCCCATTCACGGGTAAAACTATGGCGATGATTTTTGCTAAGCCTTCCATGAGGACACGCGTTTCTTTTGAGACAGGTTTTTACTTGCTTGGAGGACATGCAATCTATTTGGGACCAAATGATATACAGATGGGTATGCGGGAAGAAACTCGTGATGTCGCTCGTGTTCTTTCTCGCTATAATGATATCATTATGGCTAGAGTTTTTGCTCATCAGGTATGCTGGTGAGTTTTCTGTTGTGACTTTTTCCTGGTGCTTGGTAAGAATTAAGGCTTGTAAGAAGCATTGCATGATATTTTTATATGTTGTAGTCTTATAGTTGTCCAGTACACATTTTTGCATCTTTGATTAAAGCCGCTCTTGGCAACAATAACATACCCAGTGAAATCCCACAAAGCAGCGCTTGGCAACTCCATATTATTGTTGAAACAAATCTGTTCTTTTTTCCTGGGGGCAGTGAGGAGGAAGTTGGGGGTGGTGCAAAGAGAAGGCTCATTAATATTTGGTGGTCCTACAAACTTTGTTATGATTAATCTCTGTTGACATTTGACTCCACGGACATCAAACTGTCTTTTGTTTTCGTTGTTCCTTTTTGTCTAGGTTTACAAAGATGCAAACCATCAATGATTGCTCAAATTTGGCCCTAGCTTTATTACTAATTTACTATATCTTACAGATGATGGCAGTTTGATGATGTTGCTGTACCTCTCCCAACAAGTTAACTGAGTGTAGCCGTTCATGTCTAGTTTTCTTTAGGCGTTGCTTAAATAGAAATGTGGGCTGAATTATCTGTCCACTGAGTTTAGGAAAATTTCCCCCTTTTCTTTCCACTGCAAATTAAATATTGGTATCCATTGTATTTCTTTTCTTTTGCAGGACATTCTTGATCTAGCTAAATATGCAACTGTGCCTGTGATCAATGGCCTGACAGACTATAACCATCCTTGTCAAATAATGGCTGATGCCCTTACAATGATTGAACATGTCGGCCAGCTGGAAGGAACTAAGGTTAGCTCTTTTTTAGTTTTCCTAATGAAATAATTACAGTTTGTTTATGTTCACCCAGAAAATGCAAAAAGAGTTCATCTCGATCAAAAGGCATTAAGCTCCTGTACATGTTCACCTGCACTTCTACACAGAACAGAATGAGCATAAAAAACCCAAAAAGTGATCTGTATAATCAACATTGTTCTTCTTACAAGTTACACCAACAAAAATGACTCATTAAACAGAGGGTAGTGGATGTGGAAGTTAAAACACCTCAAACATCTCAGATTTCTTTCAAATAATCTCAACCATGTTTGGTTGTATTGGTAAATCGATTTCTAATAATCTAGTGGTAGCTGCAAATTTAGGTTGTCTATGTTGGAGATGGAAATAACATAGTGCATTCGTGGCTGCTTCTGGCTGCGGTGATTCCATTCCACTTTGTTTGTGCCTGCCCCAAAGGTTTTGAACCTGATCAGGAAACAGTTGAGAAAGCACGACAAGCTGGAGTCAGCAAAATTGAGATAACTAATGATCCAAAAGAAGCTGTTAGAGATGCTGATGTTGTCTATGCAGATGTCTGGGCCAGCATGGGACAAAAGGAAGAAGCTGCACATCGCCATCAAGTATTTCAAGGGTTCCAGGTAGGAGCATGAGAAATGACTCTTAATTGTCTATTCAGCTTGTGCAAGTAGGCGAATTAAATGCCCTTTTTAACCTTACACGAAATTTTCTTGCTAGAGCGTTCATTACATCAGCAATCCTAAAATATGCAAGCAACTATCCGAACTTTCTGGAACTTTAATGGGGAGATGCTCACTGCATAGGTTTTGTTTGTGCGTAAAACTTTGTGCATGATTCTAGACTTTCGTATTATAATTAACCAAGGGTCTGCTTCATAGTCAAATTAGATATGCAATTATGGTCAATTGTAGATATCTGGGGTTAATGTGATCCTCTCTAGTTCTGATACACACCTTTTGAAGAATCAAAAAGCAAATGATAATCCTAAACCAACTGCGCCTTAACTTATCAAATAAACTCGAACTCTGCTGTACTGAAACATGCTTGACATTATTTCTCTACAGGTGGATGAAGAACTGATGAAACTAGCTGGAAAAAAAGCGTATTTTATGCATTGTTTGCCGGCAGAAAGAGGAGTGGAAGTTACCAATGGCGTGATTGAAGCACCAAACTCCATTGTATTTCCTCAAGCTGAGAATCGCATGCATGCGCAAAATGCAATTATGCTTCATGTTCTTGGCTTGTAAATGCCCTTTGTTTGGCTTATTAAAGCAGAGCCTTCTTAGGACCTAGAAGCAAATTTCCTTCTGTTCTCCCTAAACCATACTTTATTTGGAACATTGAAGAACTTTGATCATCATTGTCCATACAATTTGAAGTTTTCTAGTATTGATTTGACACTCGTGTTGAAAATATTCACTTTGATAAGATATTGTTATCTTGTATTCTCTTTGACTCTAGCATATGTTTTGAAAAAAAAGAAGTTTGTTCAAACAAGCTATTAATCATTGGGAATAGCAAAAGAAAAAGAGACAACAACAACAACATACCAAGTGAAAGAAGGTAGAGTGTATGCAGATTTTACGAAGGTTGTTTTTGAAAGACCCTAGGCTCAAATGCATTAAACCCAAGTAATAAAAGCAGAAAATCATGAAGAAAACATAGCAGCTATAAAAATAACAATGTAAAGTTTACAAGAAAGAAACTAGTGTATGATTAATACTACAACAGTCACTAACAAACCTAAGCATGACGCCCTCTAATCCTACTAACCTTGTACCTTAATACGTAATATTCACTCCTTCATATCTAAAGTCATGTCCTTGGTAATATGAAATTGCTCTTTCCAGTACTTTTTGGTCTATTTGTACCCCACCACACACCCCCTACAACCAGCCTCTCGCATTTCCTCACTAGACTCCTTTGCCCATGTTCAAACCATCTCAGTTTCGCTTCCTTCATCTTGTCTGCCACAGTAATAAGTACTCCCTCCGTCCCATTTTATGTGGAACTTTTCGGATTTTGAGATTCAAACAAGTCTATTTTTTGATGATAAGTTTTTTACATATCTTTTAAACATTTTGAATTATCAATTATTGTGACTTATAGTACTTTTTACGTAGTTTACAAATATATAAATTTCATTCCAAAAAAATTGAAGATTCCATGTGCAAATTCCCGGTTAAACTTAAACTGCTTGACTCTTGAAAAACGAAAAATGCTACATAAATTGAGACAGAGGGAGTAATATGATTATTTTATTACAATACTCATATCAATTGAGGTATAGTTTCGAATCTTCAGAAATAAATAAAAATATGTTTGTCTTGGATTGGCTCATCTCCATTACACCTTCTCTCCATTTCCTCAAGTGCATATCTAGATGAGTGACACTTGTAATATTTAAAATTGAAAGGCTTAGATTAAATTAAATTTAACAAACCTCTTAACCATAGTTAAAAAATAAATTAAGAAAAAAATCACCAATTTTGATAAGAAAAGATCTATCTTTCACTAATTTTGGCTCCTCATTAATATAATTATAACCAAATCAATTATATCAACAAGAAATTACAAAGTATAATTAAAATAATTTTATTAATGAGGAACCAAAATTAGTGAAAATAGAGATTTTTCTTACCAAAATTGATGATTTTTTCTTAATTTATTTTAAATTATGATTAAGAGGCTAGTTAAATTAAAGTTAATCTAAACCTTTAAATTTTAAATATGGCAAGTGTCACTTATCTAAATGTGCACTTGAGGAAACGGAGAGAAAGTGTAATGGAGATGAACCTAATCCGTTTGTCTTGATATATTAAAAATGACTACGTAAAATTGAAAATGTATTTGTAGTATAATCAATAACTGAACCAAAACCCCTTTCTTCCCACTTTGCCTTGAAGAAAAAGAAACCAAAATACGAATCACATATAGAAAGCATTTTCAGGGCGACGAGTGTGATTCAATCGAGTGAAGATGTTCAGATATGATGTTCAATTTTTTCCTTCTCACTTCTGTATAGGTTCTAATCTTTTTCTGCGTTTGCTTATTTCCTGCCACCTATACCTTCTCTAAATTTCTATTTTTCAAAAAATAAATTTGTCGTGTCTGATGACCCCTATTTAGGAGTGATACTGCGCATTAACTCATTGAGTTCCAATATATTAAAAATTGCTATATGTTGCTTTAAAAGCCCATGGATTCTATGAGATCATTTTTAGAAGGAGGTCTTTTTGCCTAGAAAAGGGGTCATATCTACTGGTTGTAGCATAGCACAATTATTTTACGTTTGACATTTTACTGATTATCTCAAATTCTTTCAAGTCTTACTATAATCAAGCATGGTATAAATCCAGACTGTTTGAACTGTCGTTTCAAATTAGTGCTTCCTTATTGGTTTCCCTCCAGAAGTATTACACCAATTAGGTGGTAGACTAACCAGGTAAAGAAAATCATGTTTATTGTAAGCTACAACTATTTACCATAACCAATTTGGACAAGGGAGTTCTGTCTTAAGTTTCAACTGCAACCTTCAGTGCGCCTTGCATGTGTATGTCCTTTATTGTCATGCTCTTCCGTTTAATTATCTGGGGTAAGTTATGCGTAAGTTACCAAGTGGAGGTAAATTGAGGGAGACATTGCAAGGAGAAAAGCTGACAAGCACGAATTGTAAAGTTGCTGTGGTAGGAGTAGGAGAGGCTGTCCATATGTTGGATAAAGAAACTATTCAAGGATTGATCAATGAATTCGAGTTAGCTGGTGAAGAAGTTGCTCCTGCTGCAACTACAGATGCAGCTGCTGATACCGAACCAGCAGTACCTGAAGCGGGTTCCTCTACTGATGAAGGTGCTGCACCAATGGATATATGATCCTTCCATATGCAAAAGTTTCTTCTTGATAGAATATTGAGGTTTCCTTTCGTCTTTCGATACGTACAGTGGACGATATTTTCTTGTTGAACTATTTTGTTATTATGTAACTTTTTGGAAAAAATGTCAATATTGTGCCGTCCTTGCCATTAGAGTATCTTTTTTGGAACAAAATACTTTTTCCCTTTGTTCGAAGATTCTATTCATCCTTTGGTGTACTTCTCAAGCTTTTACTGGAACATGACTGGACAAAATAAAAAGGTGTACCTCTTTTGGTTTCTGATAAGTCACCAAAGTTGATAATTGGAAGAAAAAAAAAGCTCCAATTGAAAGGTTTCAAAACAAGAATCCTTTTTATTTAAAAATCTCATTAGGGCAAAAGAATTAGTGGTTGAGAAATGTTAGTATCTTACACCTGAGTATAGCAAGGAATTTCAAGTGCAGTATGACATATATAGTAGGTGTGCACTGGAATAATCCAGTTACGCGAGAGGTGGATTCATGATTTTGAACTTTATAAGTTATGAGAACGACCTCATGTGATTAGTAATTGAGTTCTTAATGTACTATTTGTGCATTTTTAGTGGTTTTTGTAACACACATACGGTTTAGGTCAAAACTACTGGATTCTGTTGAACTCATATGTTAAAGTTTAGCTTCGCCCTTTGGTGTGTGTAAGCTAGCTCAACACCATTGTTATGAAAGAAAATAGGGAAACTTACCTAAATACACTAATTTATGAGCTAATTACTTAGATACACTCTAGTTTACAATATTACGTATCTTACCATATTTTGGTGCTTCCAAATACGTCCAGATACATGTATCTCAAGATACATGAGATCAAAATTAGGTGTAATTTGTTCTAGATACATTGTATCCAAGTGAATTCCCATGTATCTAAGATACATAACAAATCTCGCTGGCATCCTTCGCCTCTCTCCCATCTCGCTCACCACTCTCCTATGCATTAGGTATCCTAGATATATGCGAATCACACCAGATACATACAAATGCATATATTTAGTGTGATTGCCATCTCGCTCGCCTCTCTCCCTATTTTAGTGTATCTAGTGGCAAAAATACATCTATCTAAGTGTATCTTCCTCAATATATGACAGGAAACTCTTAATTAGTGGTAAAATACTCAATATATTGAAAATGTAGGTAATAATAATATATATGGTAGTGAAGTATGTCTAGTTACATAGTTTCTCGAAGAAAATATTCTCCATGATTACCATTTACCAATCATTTGAAACCATGAGTCAAAGAACATACTAGTTTCTTAGTGAGAAAGGTATACATATATATATATATATAAGAATGTTTTTGCTGTATATGTACATAGATTCCTGCTGCAAGTTCTCCAAGAATATTACTTAAAAAAAATTGTGAATAAGGACCCTCCACTACAGCATTAATAAGGAATCCCCAAGCAAGTTGTCTAAAAAAGGGATAATCTCAGTGAAAGGTAATACATAGTTTTTCAATTCTTATCATGTAGCTATATATTGTTGATGACCGATCAGGGTTGTGATGGAATGGATAAGATCCCTCACTGTTATCCAAAGGTCTCAGGTTCGAGCAAAAAATCATGTTAGGGAGCAATTTCCCCTTAAATAGACCTTAGACACCGGATGAAAAATAAATAAATAAATTATTGTACCTAGCCATCCAATCCCTTAAATAAAAAATATTTGATGAATATATAATATATGTATATCGTGGAATCTAGTTGGCTATTGGTTTAAAATCTCATTTTGCAGTAAATGATACTTTAGGAATTTATCTTTAATTTTCTTACCATTGACTCCCACAATCCTATAACATATGTCAGCAGAATAATTCTTCTCTAAATTGCCTTTTGCAATAAATTTGCTTTGTCATAGTGCATATAGCATAGTCAAAAACACTATATCACACATAGTTGACTCTGAAAAGATAAGCTACTTGAATATATAATATGTGTGAACACATATCTTTTACCCTTATATAAAATGAGACGATAGATTTACATTATTTACGTTTTTAACAATTTAAATTTTTAGATTACGTGATTATTACAATTCAAACATGATATTATAATAAGTAGAGATTTTAGATTCAAATCTCATCGTTAGCCATTAACAAATTATTTCCACGTGAAATCTGAAAAGAGTTAGAACTTAGACCTGAACGTAACAAGCTAAGGGTGTTGAAGGCGTAAAATAGATTATGTTACTATCAAGTTTTAGTTAGGCATTTTATACATAATTCGAGTCGAATGTGGTGTGTTTCTGAAGGTCCTAAACCCTCTCACTGTTTTTGAAGTATCTGAGTATCAGACACACAATCAATGTTATTTTTGAAGAATTCGAACAACATAGTCCACAGTTTCATAAAGACTATACATAAAATATCCTCCATGATTACTAATCATAGAGAAGACAAAACAAGACAAACTTTAGAGAAATTGTGGTGTTTTATTCCATATCATTTTCAAATAACAAGATTCTTAAATACTACAAGACTGATGTTATATATCAATATATATAGATTCCTATTGCAACTTTTTGCAGAATGTTTACCTATGAAATTTTGAGATGAAATTTTGAGAATCAGGGCCCTCCACTCCAAACAACTTGTCTATATATATAATGGGATATTCTCCCTCTTTTTGATAATCTTTAAAGGTTCATAATCGGAGGAGGAGTCAGGATTTAAAGTTATAAGTATTTGAACTCATCACTGAATTTCAACTTATTTTAGTTATTAGGTTCATAAATAAATACTTATGCATATTTAAGATTATTTTTTTTTGTACAAATACATGATTTAAACAAGTCATTATTAAAAAAAAAGTCACTGAATAATTATTTTATAAAACATAAATATCACCTAACTTGATTAATTATCATATAAAGTCACTAAACTATTATTTGTAGCATCACCTGAGAATTATTTCTAAGTCACAATCTTCTTCTTTTTTTGTAACCAAGAAGTTACTTAACTTTGCTCAAGTATCATATCAAATAATTATGTTTTGTTTTCTCCTAATGGACTTCTTATGATATTTAGGTAAAATTGAGTGATATTTTACAAAAAAAATTGTTTGATGACTCTCGTGATGCTCAAGTAAAATTGGGTGATTTTTTAATTATAAAAAATAGTTTAATAATTTTAGTGCTATATAAATCAATAAAGATCAAAAAAGAAAAAATGGCAAGATAAATTAGATATTTATGAAAAAAAATAACGATGTTGAGAATCATTGAAAAAGAGGCTCAACCTATAAGGAGAGTGGTGGTCAAGAATTCTCTATAATGACACTGTTGTACACCAATGAAAGGAACGTAGCGTAGTGTTATTTAAAACCAATCATTCCATCAGTCTTTGGATCAACATTGATTTTCTTTATTTGGGCAAACCTTTAATTTCCAAATCAAGAAATATAAATGTTAGGCAAAAAGTAGTGTGTCAATTCAATTAGCTTGAAAGTCATTTAACTTGTATCCCAGTAAAACCTAAGGTATTGCCTCAATGAAGAATCATATTCAATTTTTTATCAAAGGTTTCGACCACTCGTTAGTATGGAATTGCTTTTGTTATGGATCACTTCAACCTTAATGTGAAATTTTTTCACACAAATTCGAATTTAATGAGACCTTAATAGAGATATCGAATAACAAGCGAAAAACTAAATTAAAAGAAAAAAGAAGAATCATATTCTATTGTACACCATGTACAGTCAGAGCATAACCAAAGGATCTACTTGACACAGATTCCAAACAACATGGAATAATGTGCCTAGTTAATGGTACATATATATGATATTTAGTCTACCAATCTAGCTAGTTGGTGCAGAATGATATTGTTGATTTTGGATAAAAGTTTTACTTAACATCCATCCAATAATGATAGAGCACTATGAAATCTTTTATAATTTCTCTTCTAAAACTATAGTCAAAAAACAATTAGGGGCCGTTTGGTTACTGGATAAGGGCAAAGTTAATACATGAATAACTTGGTTATTTATGTATTAATTTTTATACCATGTTTGGTTTGTAAATAGAATAAAAGTTATCCTTGTGTTAGTTTTATACAATGTTTGGTTATATTTTTATAATTCTACATAACTAATACTCACATAAATATCGAAATCCGAAAAACCGAACCGAACCAAACTAATTCGGTTTTTCGGTGTGGGTTTTTCGGTGTTTTTTTTTCGGAATTTCGGTTTTTCGGTTCGGTATTCGGTGTCAGGGTAAGAAAAATTTGGTGCACCAAAAAACCAAAATTTTATTAACTAAATTTAAAATAATATTTTAATTTTATTAATTATATACTTGGTAACTTGTGTTTGTGAGTTGTGACTCCTATTGTTTTTTATTTGAATGAAGTTGAATATTAAGGCATTTTAAACTTTGTATTGTTTTAACTTTTAAATTTCAAGTGTTGAATTATTGGTTTAAATTGTTGGCTGCTATTACAAAGAGTGTTCGTTGAAACACAAAATCGGAAAGAGAAAAAAAAACTTCTTTAATTCTTTGTTGGAAACTTTAACTATTAAATATGTTAATTGATTATTTCGAGTTTTCAACTTTTATCTTTAGTTAAACGTTTTGATAATTTAATTTTCATTTTATTTTTTATTTGCTTGCACCGAAAAATCGTTTTAAAAACACCAAATTAAACCGAACCGAACCGAAATATTTTGGTTTGGTATTTGGTGCACATTTTTTCAAAACCGAACATCGAAATACCGAACCGAAATTTAAGAAAACCGAACCGAAGAACCGAATGCCCACTCCTAGTTGATAGGTTTTTAAATATTGTATAAAAGTTATTTATGTATTAATTTTATACGGTGTTTGGTTGCATTTTTTGTAATCCTACACAATTAATACCTACATAACTTATGAGGGAATCTATGTATAAGTTATGCAGGATAGAAGGTGGAATAAGTTATGTGGGTATTGGTTATACATGTATTAAAATGTTAAATTACACATTTATCCCTATTAATTTATTTTTAAATCTTTTTTTATTGAAAACTTTACATAACTATTCTATTTTCCTAACTATTTTTGTTTCTTATTTCTTTTTGTATACGAACAACTTTTTATTTGTTTTCATTTTGAAATCAAAATATAAATATTTTATTAATATTATGAATCGGAATGTATAATTTTGACAACACTTATGCTAATGATATATTAGCACTATATATTACTAAATATATTCCACATATTTAATTATCATGTATTATTATTTTTTATTTAGAATGTGAATTTATAATAATTCATATAGTTGGTATACTAAAAATGTACTAACAATACATGCAACATATTGATAGAAATTTACATTATATAAAATAGGATAGTATTATGTACTTAATATTAATAATATTTTATTTTTATAAGCTTTAAACATTAAAAAATAGAGGAAAAAAATAGAATTCCTACTTAAGTATAGAGAAAATTCCTTTCTTTATTTTTTTAGAGAGAATTTATACTATTTGCTTGCTTATTTATTTGTAAATAATATATATTAATTTATATTAAATTCAATATTCAATAGTTAATAATTTATGTAATGTAATCTCTACATAACTAAATAATACCCACAAAACTAATACATGCATAACTAAACCCTGCATAACTAAACCCTGCATAACTAATACCTGCATAACTAAACCCTACATAACTAATACCTGCATAATTCTAACCAGTGACCAAACGGCCCCTTAGAGGTTAGAAAGTCAATTTGTTTTTACCCAATCAAATATTGGTGATGAATCCCTTTCTCTAATGTTCGTTTAGTAAATAACAAGTGAATTGCATAAGTCCTTAATATACTATCAAAAATAAAATAAAGAGGTATACAAACAAGATATCAAAAAACAAAGAAAAAGGAAAATGATCAAATAGAGGAACTCCTAAGCATTTGACGATCTAGATATGTTGATATATCAATGGTGACTCAATTATTTCGATAAATCGTTTTTCAGACTTAAATTTATGTTTTTGATGATTTCATGTTTGCTTTTGGTATTTTGGAGAAGCAAACCTTAACTAAATAGAAAGGAAGTTGATATCGATAAAACGTTATTGTATATATAAGGTAACTATAACATTAGAAATCTGGATGATCACACGCTTTAACGTGCTAATAGAAATAAAATTAGGGATCTAAATCCTATGGACCATCTAGGTGATCCACTTGCTCATGATGATACTATAAAAAGCAAGAAAGATACTTCAAAATACTTTATCCTTTTTTCCCCTCCACATGCATCTTTCCATTAGCCTCATTTCATATTGCTGACAAGAATCACATTTATGTATAACTAGACTAGATCCCCCCTCCCTAGAAAATGAAAAGGAGATTCCCCAACTTGCTACTCCCAACACTTCCCCTCTTCTTTTTTTTATTTTTTTATGGTAGTGGTGTCTAAACTAGGGGCGGAGAGGAGGAGCTAGATCTTGGCATACGGATTTGGTCTAATCTAGAAGTTTTGATCTAAATAATGTATTTATTAATTTAGAATTCAATTACTTTAAAAAAAAACTAAAATTTCGAATCCATAAGATTTTTATTCTTGTTTCACCTCTGAACTTTGAGTCGAACACCTTGTATGTATCTCAATAATTTCATCGGATATTTATATAAAAAAAAATAGTATAATAGTAAAGCATTTATGCCAACTTGTTTGCACCTTGATGATTTCATCAAATAACTGTTACCTTCACTAGAGACGGAGATAAAGTTTTAGTTATGTGTTGAATAAAATCGATTGTCTTTAATTTGGTCAACTGTATTGTGTTGAGAAATCTATTGAATATATATAAATAATTTATTCAAAACTTAGAAAACTGTCCTTTTTAGAATCTATAAACGTAAAATCTGAATCTGCCTCTATCACCACCAACATAGTACCAGTTAGTTCTATTCATCAAAATCTAGACAAATTGAAAAACATAACATATTTATTTATGTCTCTTTTGAAATTTCCAAGAGAAACAATTTTTCTATCTCCAAAATTAGGAATAAGATCTGCATATATACTCTATCTTTTTAGACCTTATTTAATATTATAAAATTACACGAAATATATTATTATTGTTATTTCTTTTAAAATTTTAAAAGTAATTTAATCATGATTTTTATCCACTTCATTGACGATTAGGCCGCCACACCTTGTGTCCCACCTTTCTCCTCCATTCTATAAATAGCAAAGCTTTACCCATCTTGTCCATACAATCCCCTTGACTTAATTAGTCCTAAGTACTCTACTTTCTTCTAGAACTTATTCTCCTTCTTCCAATCAATTCTCAACACACAATGGCCAATTGGACAAAAAACCAAAACAAGAAATTTGAGGAGGCATTGGCTTTATTTGACAAAGACACTCCTGATAAGTGGCATAATATTGCTAGGTGTGTTGGTGGAAAATCAGCAGAGGAAGTTAAGAGGCACTATGAATTGCTAGAAAAAGATGTCATGCAGATTGAAAATGATCAAGTTCCTTTGCCAAATTATAGGGCTCCTAGTAGCAATGGAAGAAGTTATGCCAATGAACAAAGGTATTGTTAATCTTGATATATTTAACTTATATTCACTGACAGTGAAATGTAAATCGTATATTTTTAACATATCGTACAAGTTACTTGTCTTATTTTTTATGTTACTGATTCCACTTGTTATGGACAGTAATTACTTGTAATCTATATTGTCTGGACTCTTAAAAAAGATGTTGAGGGGTGCATATTGAATTCTCCATAAGTAGTTCATTTTTTAAGAAATGACACGAACGATAACAGTTTTGGAGAGTTCAAGCCGAAAAAATAGCTAATAATTATCTCAAGAGATCAGATAGTGTTAAAATATTTTCATGTTGTATATATATACTCCTTCTGTCCCTTTTTACTTGTCAAAATTTGACTTGACACACCTATTAAGAAAACAATGATTGGTATAGTGAGTTTACCATTTTACCTCTATTAATTGATAGAGTCTTAAATATATTTACTCGCTACATTTTTCAAAGACATTAACTCAATATTAATAAATTGAGGGTATAATAGGAAGAAAAAAATTGTCCTTTTTGATTTGTCAAAAATGAGTCAAATGACAAATAAAAAAGGAAAATTAAATTAAGAAATATTTGACAAGTAAATAGGGACGGAAGGAGTATTATTTATACTATCAGTATATATTACTTGAATATTTATATTTATGCTAATTAAAGACATATTTAAATTTTAAAAAGTACTTGAAACTTCTAGATTGTTTGATATTTTACTATTTTAGGAAGCTATAAATGTTACCTATAATATTTTAGCTCCTAATTAGGCAATCCCACATGAAATTTAATCCTACTTGTTTAATTAAGCTCTAAGTAACCCACATGAAATCTAATCCTTCTTGTTTTAGAGCACATGCATATTGTCCTACATCTTAATTAAATCTCTGACCACATGACTATTACACAAAACAAAATTGTTTAACAATTATATCTTTGTCTTAATAAGTATATCATCACATGATGTAACACATATTAAGGTAACTTTTGTACCAAATATGGAAGCAATCAATAACGCTCCATAAAGGTAAGTTGTCTATATCACACTTTTCTTATGTGAATGTCAGATATTTTGTACATCTGATCGTCCTTTTTAAAAAATAATACCAATAGGATTAAAAACATTTTGTGATATTAGTATTATTTAACATGTTAACACGTTGTTTGTCTTATATTTTAAGTTATCGTTTCACTTACTATGAACAATTGTCTGTGATTATTTTTTGATGATCTAATAGCGTAAAAATTCTTTTATGAATCAGTGTATCGAAATTAACTTCTTTTTTTTTTTAATAACTTCTCTTGAACAGGCTTATGCAGAATCTGAGGTTATAGGAAGAAGAAAAATGCATCGGTGTATAATACCATCTAATTACCAGTATTATAAAATGCAAACAAAAATTAATCCATGTCTATTTATGCTAATATATGTATTAAAGTACCTTGCTTTGTAGCTAAAATGTATATGTAGGCAAATAATACCATGCTTACTTTAATTTTCTCTTTTTCTTTGAATTTTTGCCTTACAAGTGTCATAAAATATACAAACGTTGAGTTCGATTGAATCAATATAGCTTTGATCTGAAGTTTGTATTTCTCTTAAAAATTCATTAAAGATAGGGTATCAAGTAAGAGACACCACTCCTTTCGTAGAATTAAAATCAATGAGAAAAATCAGTCAACTGCAAATCTACAATTTAAAGATAAATAATTTTTAAATTATACGAAGTAACTTGAGATCACACTAAAACGATAATAGTTTAATTGAATAACTCCATGAGATGAAAGTTATGTTTCTAATTTTTAAATATGTTATGAGATTATTGTCATTATTATAAAAATATATGTGGTTAAGAATAAATTTATAAATATAAAGTTAAATCGTTTCCATATATAAACGTATCATTCTTTTTTTTATAATAAACTATAAAAAATAGTGCAACATTGTATATAAAATGGAATATACTATGAGACAGTCATGCTTTGTTGTTTTTTAAAGATAAAGTGACAGAAGAAAGAATAAAATATATATTCGCACCAATATTTTACTTTAATTCAAGTAAATTAATTTTCTTAGTTAAATGTTAAAGTGATAATACATATGTCAAGTATTTACTGTTTTGATATAAATATTCGATACGGATAAGTTTTTATCGTATTTTAATATCTTAGGTGTAATTAAGTTTGAACATCAATTTTACTCGTATCCAATGTTTACATCAAATAATACTAATCTATCATGATTAAATTTTAAGCTGGTACACCAGAAGTGCGCCCTTTCCGATTTTCTCCTACTAGGGAAAGGTCCTCCCAATATTCTATCGCCCATACCGTATGTGAATTGAACTGTCTCACGACGTTCTAAACCCAGCTCACGTACCGCTACTGTATCTACTATACACAGTGATACAACAACTGTTTAGATCCAGTAAGCCCAAGAAACAGGCTAATCTCTGGTATGGGCTGGGCCAATGGTTGGCTAACTGGGTTTCCAATCTAAAAATCTTAAATGGGCCGTGAATAAGGAAAAGATGGGGCAATGTGCACAAATAGCCGATCGGGGACCTTATTTAAGTCATAGGCACAATATAAACTTTTTTCTAATTTATAAATTTAGCCACGTCATAAACATATTCGAATGAAAAGTTGCAAAAATCGGATTGAAATTACAATTTTTTTCTGAAATTTGATATACAACTTGCGTAAAATTAAAAAGATCTAAGTATTTTTGTCTAAGTTTGGCCTAGCAATCTCAAAACTTCAAATAGTTTTGTTTGAAATTTATCTCAATGATCAAACTTCAGACATCGATCGAGTCGAGTCACAGTAAATTCATATTCCTTTTATGTTGCAAGGAAAAGTCATAATTCGAGCAACAACAATGTTTTTGTCTGATGTTTGATAATATTGATTATCAATTAAATAATTTTAAAAATTAAATATATCCAAAATAATAGGATAACAATTGACTACAAGTTGAAATTAACACGAAAAAAGATGAAATAAGATACGGATATTGTTAAAATGATGCACTAATTAGGTTACGTAAGGGATATGAGTAAATAAGTTAGGATGAAGTCAAGAAAGAAGGCTAGACTTGATTAAATGTTTCTAGACTTTTTGTTGTTTGGATTGTTTGTTACGTATCTATCATACCATAAATTTTGATGAATGTAACGTTTAGATGGTTATATTATTTTTTGTCGATGTACAATGTCACACATCAGTTTAAGGGATAATTTAAAAAAAATAGAAAAAAATGTAGATTAAAGAATAAAATAGAACGAATATATAATAAATAAAGACAAGATAAAAAAAAAACAATTTGATCACATCAGATCAATAGTTATATAAATTGTGACTTTTCTTTGTTACGAATTCAACGACGCCTACAACTTAAGTTATATAAATTGTGACTTTTTTTTGTTACGAATTTAACGACGCCTATAACTTAAAAGAGCATCACTCCTTTGACAACAATTTTTGAACTTGACGCCGAATCTCCTCATTTGGCAATTGAAATTAATGAGAAGCTATTTTGCGTGTTCTAATTCTCACATTCGGACCCATCATATAAATTGAAATATTTTTATGGCATCCCATTATTAAGTGACTAGTACATAGTATTGTCTTACTGACCAAGACGCCAAGTTTTATATATATATATATATATATGAAGGTCGAAATATCTATATATATAATACTCGTTACACAAGTCCGGGCTCAATATATATTATTTTATTTATTTTAATTTATGTGACTTAGATAAAATTAGGACAATCAACTAAATTTTTAAATATTTTTTGTTGTTAATTATTTTTGTAATATTTTAACGTACTTTTCAAATAATATATGTGGCACATATGATATTTTAAGAGTTAAATGATTTTTTAATTTTTTTTAAAAATATTTTAAGTTGTTAATTATTGTGATTTATGTGGCACATATGAAATTTGGAGAGTGAATCAATTTTTTAATATATATATATATATATATATATATATATATTATTTTTTTAATATATGTTATCACTTTGTCTCAACTTATGTAGCACATGTGAAGTTTTGAACTCAACCGAATTTTTATTATGATTTTTTAAATATTTTAAATTATTAATTATTGTGACTTATAGTACTCTTAATTAACGTAATTTTTAAATAATGTATGCCATTTCCACCATCCCAATTTATGTGGCATATGTGTAATTTTGAGAGTTATTCAAAAGTTTAATCTTTTTAAATACTTTTAGTTGTTATTTATAGTTTCTTGACGTAATTTTCAAATAATACATGTTACTACCTTTGTTCCAATTTATGTGGCACATGTGAAATTCGAGAGTTAATCACATTATGTTTTTCAAAATGTTTAAGTTGTTAATTATTGTGATCTAGAGTCCTCTTAATGTGATTTTCAAATAATATATGTTACTCTCTCCATCCCAATTATGCAGTACGGGTGAAATTTCAACAGTTAACCAAATCTTTAATATTTTAAGTTGATTTTAGCATTATTTTTGTAAAATATGTAACATATAAAAAGAATTACTCTTATAGTTGAAGAAGAAGGGCAAGTCGGTCAATTGACCGACTGACCTTAGATCCTCAATTATCTTCTATTATATAGTGTAGTGTAATGTAAAATAACAAAAAATATTTACAAATTCTAATATTTTAGTAATAAATTTTCCCAACATTTTTATTTTCGGTAATAGCCCAACTTTGTAGTAATAAATTTTCCCCAACATGTCCATTTTTGGTAATAGCCCAACTTAATTCTTTAATAGGCTTGTTTTTTTGGGTTTTTTCAAAAGTTACATGTCTTTTATTGTGAAAATAAACTCCAAAGGCAGTGCATACAAAAAGAGCCCGTGCTATATATTATTTTGTGTGATTTAATTTATATGGCACAAATAGAATTAAGGGAGTTAATCAATTTTTATATTCTTTTGAAAGATTTTAAGTTGTTAATTATTGCAATTTATAATTTTTTTAACGTAATTTCAAATAATATATGTTACTTTCCTTGTTCCAATTTATATGACATCGGTGAAATTCCGAGAATCAACCAAATTTGTATTATGTTTTAAAAATATTTTTAGTTGTTAATTATTATAATCTATAGTACTATGTAATTTTTAAATTTAACATACTAAAAAGGAATAAAACAAATAAATTTAAACAGAGGAATACTAAATATAAAGCAAATTAAAATATTCCAATTTAGTTGTTAATTATGTAATTTATAAATAAAGTAAAATAAATAAATTTCTATGGAGAAAGTACTAACTATAAAGCAAATTAAAATATTCACATCTTTAATATCTTTTACAAATATTTTAAGTTGTTAATTATTGTAATTTATAGAATAATACTTTTTCATAAATTTTAAATATATAATATAAAAAAATCAAGACAAATAAATTGAAATGGAAAAAATGCTCAAGTGGGCCCCCCAAAACTTTAAGCAATTCCAAGCCTATATGTAAAATGTGAAATCTGAGGGCTTACCCGTAAATTAACATTAACGGGAAGCTCCTCTATTCCCACTTATATATATTAGTAAAAAAATGTTGTAGAACATTTATGTAATTTAAAATAATGTGATTGGAGAGAGAAAAACAAGATCTCCAATAAATAAATAAATAAACAAACTACGTGACTGCCTATCAATCCACAAATATTTAGTTGAGATTAAGATTAAAGATGAGGACAAACAACCGAAAAACCGAAAAAATCGAATACTATATGTATATATATTCAAATTGCAAATATAACTTTGATTGTGTTTCTAATTATTGACATAACCGAATAACCAAATCAAAAAGAGAAAAATCAAACCGAACCAAATTTATTTTGGTTTGGATTGGGTTACACTTCTTCAAAACCAAAAAATCGAAAAATTCAAATCAAATAGTACAAAACTAAATCGAAAAACCGAATGCACACCCCTAGGTCGAAATATCAACATATAAAATGTTGTAGAACATTTATGCCATCTAAAATAATGTGATTGGAGAGAGAAAAACAAGATCTCCAATAAATAAATAAATAAACAAACTACGTGACTGCCTATCAATCCAAAAATATTTAGTTAAGATTAAGATTAAAGATGAGGACCAAAAACCGAAAACTCGAAAAATCGAAAAAATCGAATACTATATATATATTCAAATTGCAAATATAACTTTGATTATGTTTCTAATTATTGACATAACAGAATAATCAAATCGAAAAGAGAAAAATCAAACCGAACCAAATTTATTTTGGTTTGGATTGGGTTACACTTCTTCAAAACCAAAAATCAAAAAATTTAAATCAAATAGTACAAAATTAAATCGAAAAACCGAATGCACACCCCTAGGTCAAAATATCAACATATAAAATGTTGTAGAATATTTATGCCATCTAAAATAATGTGATTGGAGAGAGAAAAACAAGATCTCCAATAAATAAACAAACTACGTGACTGCCTATCAATCCACAAAAATTTAGTTAAGATTAAGATTCAAGAGGAGGACAAAAAACCGAAAAAAAAAACCGAAAAACCGAAAAAACCGAATACTATATATATATATATATATATATATATACATATTCAAATTGCAAATATAACCTTGATTATGTTTCTAATTATTGACATAACCGAATAACCAAATCGAAAAGAGAAAAATCAAACCGAACCAAATTTATTTTGGTTTGGATTGGGTTACACTTCTTCAAAACCAAAAATCAAAAAATTCAAATCAAATAGTACAAAACTAAATCGAAAACCGAATGCACACCCCTAGGTCGAAATATCAACATATAAAATGTTGTAGAACATTTATGCCATCTAAAATAATGTGATTGGAGAGAGAAAAACAAGATCTCCAATAAATAAATAAATAAACAAACTACGTGACTGCCTATCAATCCAAAAATATTTAGTTAAGATTAAGATTAAAGATGAGGACCAAAAATCGAAAAAACCGAATACTATATATATATATATTCAAACTGCAAATATAACTTTGATTATGTTTCTAATTATTGACATAACTGAATAATCAAATCGAAAAGAGAAAAATCAAATCGAACCAAATTTTTTTTGGTTTGGATTGGGTTACACTTCTTCAAAATCAAAAATCGAAAAATTTAAATCAAATAGTACAAAACTAAATCGAAAAACCGAATGCACACCCCTAGGTCGAAATATCAACATATAAAATGTTGTAGAACATTTATGCCATCTAAAATAATGTGATTGGAGAGAGAAAAACAAGATCTCCAATAAATAAATAAATAAACAAACTACGTGACTGCCTATCAATCCACAAATATTTAGTTAAGATTAAGATTCAAGATGAGGACAAAAAACCGAAAAATCGAAAAACCAAAAAATCGAAAAAACCGAATACTATATATATATATTCAAATTGCAAATATAACTTTGATTATGTTTCTAATTATTGACATAACCGAATAACCAAATCGAAAAGAGAAAAATCAAATCGAACCAAATTTATTTTGGTTTGGATTGGGTTACACTTCTTCAAAACCAAAAATCGAAAAATTCAAATCAAATAGTACAAAACTAAATCGAAAAACCAAATGCACACCCCTAGGTCGAAATATCAACATATAAAATGTTGTAGAACATTTATGCCATCTAAAATAATGTGATTGGAGAGAGAAAAACAAGATCTCCAATAAATAAATAAATAAATAAATAAACTACGTGACTGCCTATCAATCCACAAATATTTAGTTAATATTAAGATTAAAGATGAGGACAAAAAACCGAAAAACCGAAAAAATCGAATACTATATATATATATATATATATATATGTTCAAATTGCAAAAATAACTTTGATTGTGTTTCTAATTATTGACATAACCGAATAACCAAATCGAAACGAGAAAAATCAAACCGAACCAAATTTATTTTGGTTTGGATTAGGTTACACTTCTTCAAAACCAAAAATCGAAAAATTCAAAAAATTCAAATCAAATAGTACAAAACTAAATCGAAAAATCGAATGCACACCCCTAGATCGAAATATCAACATATAAAATGTTGTAGAACATTTATGACATCTAAAATAATGTGATTGGAGAGAGAAAAACAAGATCTCCAATAAATAAATAAATAAACAAACTACGTGATTGCCTATCAATCCACAAATATTTATTAAAGATTAATTAAGATTAAAGATGAGGACAATGGGTTCAATTAGGTCCACTATTTTTGAATTGTTCATGTATATTAACACAAAAACAATGGCCTAAAGGCATTCAAAACTTCAATAACTATTTCTAAAAAGTTGTTTTTTTATCTTATATATATGCATAATATAATTTTTCAACAAAGAATGTTCGAGTAATCAACCACAGTGTATATATGTCATTTTTAATTTTTATAAAATGTTTTGTATAAATTTCGAACTCATCAATTTGGACATGAAAGTGATAAGCATTACCATAAATAAGAATTAACTTTGATGAGTCTGAGATAGCTTTTATTCAATTAGTTTTTGTTCAAATTATTGAACAACTAATGGGCTGTTTATCTGGCTGGCAAAGTAATTATTTGATCACAAATAAAATTGAATGTACTTGAATAGTAATTACATTATTCAATTCTAAAGTGAGTATAAAAATTGATGGCAAATAATTATTTGATAATTTCTATCAATTAATTACATGATATAATTATCATGTATTCTTTAAAAATTTTCTTTTTCCTTAGAACTCGAAAAAGTTTAGAATAAAGTCCCCGAGGAGTGAGTATTCAATGAAAATATTTGAAGGTTAGAGGTGTACTTGTAATTTGTATTAGGGTGATTAATTAGGACATGCATTATAGAATCATGTGAGGGTAATGGAAGAAGACTCAAAGCACTCTCAGTCGTGATGCGGTTATATTAGGGATTAACTCTTAGAATATTTTTATTTATCTTGGTATGGATGAATTAAGGAATGAATTAACGAGGCATATCTTAGAGGAGATATCACGATGTATGCTTTTTGCAGATGACCTAGTATTAATTAACCAGACACGAGGTGAAGTTAACGATAGACAAGAGGTTTTGAAGATATAATTTGGAGTCTAAAAGGTTCAGGTTGAACATGACTAAGTCACTAAGATATAGTACTTGGAGTGCAAATTCAGTGATGTAATTCACGACTTATGTAGAAGTGAGAATTGATACACAAATCATCTATCAAAAGAAGAAGTTTCAAATATCTTGAGTTAATAATCCACGAAATTAGGGGAGATCGACGATGTTACACATCGTATTGGAGTGGCATGGATGAAATAGAGAATCCGAAGTCTTGTGCAACAATAATGTGCCACCAAGACTTAAAAGTAAGTTTCATAAAACTGTTGTACCCAACGATGTTGTATTTGATAGAGTGTTGACCATTCAAGAACTCGCACACCCAAAATACGAGAATAGCGAAAATTCGGATGTTTAAATGGATGTATAAGCACATTAAGAAAGATATAATTAAGAACGAAAATATTTAGGACAAAAAGAATACGACCTGCTAATATAGTTCGGACATGTGAAAAGAGATGCACCATACCTTTTTGTTTTAAGATAAATTCAAAATAGTCGTACCAAACAATTGTTATCTTTTAATCTAAATGGATGTATAAGCACATTAAGAAAGATATAATTAAGAACGAAAATATTTAGGACAAAAAGAATACGACCTGCTAATATAGTTCGGACATGTGAAAAGAGATGCACCATACCTTTTTGTTTTAAGATAAATTCAAAATAGTCGTACCAAACAATTGTTATCTTTTAATCTTTAATTATTTGGTGGAAATTAAAATTTTTAAATGTTAACAAATTTAAAGGACCAAAATCGTTTTAATGCATATTTAAAGGACTATTTTGAACTTTCACCATCTTATTTCAGTCTAAATTTTAGTCCTAAATTACTATATTTGCTACTACTATAATATAATCGGTTTAATCAACATGAGTTGTGCTGTAATAAATTTTTTTCGAATTTGAGCTACAATGATGAAAGTGATTTGCTCTTGATCAAAAATCTCAAATTCCAGCCACAATTTGAAAAATCAAAAGATAAAATATAAAAAATATCGGTCTGTCTTTCTCTCTCTCAAGTTTTCTTACAGCAAATACCTGTCACCTTAAAACGACGAACACCATTTTTTTTGCTAATTGGAGCATCCCGATGACGATATTACTTGTCTAAACACCAAGAACTTTGCATTTCTGATCTATTACTGGTAAATCCCATCTGGGGTTTTTGAATTCTTGAAAAAAAAATGAGTTTCAGAGAAGAAAATAGTGAAGATGGTAGAGGAGGGGATCTGAGGAAGCCATTTTTACATACTGGAAGTTGGTATCGTATGGGTTCAGCACAGACTTCTAGCATGTTGGGTTCTTCTCAAGTTATCCGTGATAGCTCAATTTCAGTTCTTGCTTGTGTTATGATTGTTGCTTTGGGTCCAATTCAGTTTGGGTTCACTGTATGTATAGCCATTTCTTGTTTTTTTTAATTCAAGTTGTGTTTTTTTTTTCTGATATGATGAGTTTGAATGAGAATGAAGTGTGTTATCTTTCTTGTTTAGTGGTAAAAAGGGTTAATTTAGCTAAAAGGTTGAATCTTTATTGACATTCTTTTTCTTAGTCAAGTGTTTTTTTTTCTGCTATGATAAGAGAATGAAGTGTTTCTTTCACCTTTCTTGTTTAGTGGTAAAAGGGGTTAATTTGGCTAAAAGGTTGAGTGTTTATTGGGATTCTTGTCAACTTAAATCTGTAGTAATTTTAAAGATTGAAGTTTCCCTTTATGTAGTCTGTGCTTTCTTGGTTGGTATGGTTATGGAAATTAACTTTGTCCTTCTTTTTTAAGTGATAAAAGGATCAATTTGGCTAAAAGGTTGAGTCTTTATTGGCATTTTTGTTAACTTAAATCTGTAGTAATTCTAGAGATTGAAGTTTTCCTTTATGTAGTGTGTGTTTTCTTGGCTGGTATGGGAATGAAAATTAACTTTGTATCTTTATTTTAAGTGATAAAAGGATCAACTTAGTTAAAAGGTTGAGTCTTTATTGACATTCTTGTCAACTTAAATCTGTAGTAATTCTAGATATTGATGTTTCCCTTTATGTAGTCTGCGGTTTTGTGGCTGATAGTGGAATGAAAATAAACTTTGTACCTTCTTTCAAGTGATAAAAGGATCGATTTGGTTAAAAGTTTGAGTTTCTATTGGCATTCTTGTCAACTTAATAGTAAATCTATAGATTGAAGTTTCCCTTTATGTAGTCTGGACATTCTTGGCTGGTATTGGGAATGAAAATACCTTTTGTGTCTTTAGAAAAAGGAATCAATTTGGTTAAAAGGTTGAGTCTTTATTGGCATCCTTGTTAACTTAAATCTGTATTAATTCTAGAGATTGATTCCCTTATGTAGTTTGTACATTCTTGGCTGGTATGGGAATGAAAATAATCTTTGGACCTTTCTTTTAAGTGATAAATGAATCAATTGACTAAAAGGTTACTTTTTTATTTTAATTACAGTTTCTGATTTCAATTTGTTATGACATGTTTCTGACCTATATGTGGAGCATTTCTAGATGTTGAAGTTCCAGTTGTCTTATTTCTGGTATGTATGTTTCTCTGTTTGATCAATGTTTTTGTTCTTCTGGGGTTGCTTTGTTGTAGTCTGGTTACTCATCGCCTACGCAAACTGCTATAATCAATGATCTGAAGCTCACTGTATCTGAGGTGACGGGTCATTCTTGCTTTATATATTTCGATTTATTTGCTTCAGAGCAGTTGCTAACTAAAGTTAAATCTTTTCAGTTCTCTTTATTTGGTTCCTTATCTAATGTGGGTGCTATGGTTGGGGCAATATCTAGTGGTCAAATTGCCGAGTACATTGGACGAAAAGGGGTAAGATGGGCTTTAGATATTTTATCATCTTGCCAACTATGCACAAGTAGATACTCAAGCTTTTTCATCCTACTTGCAGTCTTTAATGATAGCTGCTATACCTAACATCATTGGTTGGCTTTCCATCTCGTTTGCCAAAGTAAGATAATTCTGCTTTGATACTAATGATATAGTTTCTTTGCCTCATGCTGTTCCTCAAATTGCAATATTTGTTCTCCATTTTTGACTTCGATATTGATCTAGGATCTGTCCTTCTTATACATGGGAAGATTATTGGAAGGTTTTGGAGTCGGCATAATCTCTTACACGGTACACATTAAATTTGCCAATCCTCTTCTGTGTTACTTTTATGAGTTATTGGACATGTTAAAAGTGTCAAATTCTTGTTGCTTTCCGTATTCATGCTTATTTCAGGTTCCTGTATATATCGCCGAGATAGCTCCTCAGAACCTGAGAGGGGCCCTGGGGTCAGTTAACCAGGTTTGCTAGTGACTTAAAATTCTGTTTACCCAAGGTTATGCCTGCTAAGTAAATCACATGTTAACTTAACTTTTCTATCATGCAGCTCTCTGTTACAATTGGGATCATGTTGGCTTATTTGCTAGGACTTTTTGTTAATTGGAGAGTGCTCGCTGTTCTTGGTAAATGATCATTTCTCTTAAAATCTCTGTTAGATATTCAGTTTATTAGATGTGAAGTTGTGTATTCATTTCAATTTTTTGATGAATGGTATTTTCTGTGTATCATTTAATTCCTTCAAGCGGAGATGTGTTTTATACTCGGTGTCTAAAGGAAGTGTGAGCAAATTAATAGGATGTTCAAACTTGTCTTGACTTCAAGCAAGCTTTAAATTGAAAAATTATCACAAACCTCCCTCATGTTATTTTCTGTTGCAATTTTGGAAGTAGTAAAAGGCCACCATAAATGAAAGAGGAGGAAGTCAAACGAAATTCAATAGTAGCTGTGACCTATGTTGCTCGGACTCGGGTGTGAGTCTCTGATACGGATGCGGATATAGAGTTCGGATCCTTCATGATCTAAATTTTAAGATTTGGGGGTACGAATCCGTCGTCTTTTTCATCTGTTTGGAGCCGAGGGTCTATCTTAAACAACCTCTCCTCCTTTTTAAGGAAGAGGTAACGTCTGCGTACACACTACCTCCCTAGACCCCACTTGTGCGATTACACTGGGTACGTTGTTGTGTTGTTGGGGCCTGGGGGTACGGATCTAGGTATGGATACGGGTGCAGAGATTCGTCTAAAAATAATTCAAATATCTGAAAATAGAGGTATATTCATGAGACATTATGTAGAAAATTTACAAGGTATTATGAGGAAACAATACTGATCAAGAGGGGAATTACAGGAGGTGATATAAGGAAAAAGACTGACATATAATTATTATTTTTTAATAAAGTAATAAATTTCATTAGTTTAGGACAAAAAGCTTGCCCGTATACAAGAAGTAAACCAAAAGTAGAAAAACTCACAAGAGGACATGGTTTTCTACAAAGAACACCCACTCATCTATACATGTAATTGACATAGAAATTTCTATATACAAGAAACTCCATTTTCTTCAATTTTACCTTAGCTTTTGTTTTGATTACAAAAATCATTGTATCTGTCCCTAATTTCTTTGTTGATTTTAGTAAAAGTACCAAAATCGTTGACCAAATCCAGTACGGATCCCCACCCCTTTCTGATACCATGCGTCGAACTATGTCCAACAGAAATTTCTTATTGCTGTCTGTTGCCACAAGAAATGGCAACATGAGATCGACCTCTGCTGTTGCCGTGAGCGGCAGCTCCACCAATCATGAATCACAGCCAGCACCCAATGATCATAGTAACAACCACATGAAATGAGTGTGCCGAAGTTGATAGCAGAGAATGCAATGGTAATTGTATCCGCGCGTGGGTGCTCTATCTGCATCGCGGTGAAGCATCTGGTGGAAAGGCTTTGCGTTAACCCAGGTAGATGAGGCGGAAGAAGCTGCGAGCGGCTACAATGACCATCGCATCCTCCGCCTAATCCACCTCCAAAACCTTGAGGTTAACGCCAACCTTTCTATCGAATGCTTCACCGCGATCCATATGCAGCACCCGCCCGCAGTTACAATGACCATGACATTTTCCGCTATCAATTTCTCCACACTCGTTTTCATGCAGTTGTTGCTTTGATCACTGGATGGCGCTAATGATTCACGACTGGTGGAGCTGCCGCACACGGCGGTAGCAGAGGATGAGATCATGCTGCCGCTGCTTGTGGCGGCTGATGGCGTAAAGAAATTTCTATTGGAAATAGTTCAAAGCAAGGTATCAAAAGGAGGTAGGGAGGTGGGATGTGGAGATGTGCAGGGCAGGTGGAATATATAGGGCAGTTTCAAGTGTGACGGAATGGTGGCGTCATACCTAATATCATATTCATTTAATCTGGTCAATAACTACTTTTGACTTTCATTTGACTAACTCATCTTCATTTATGATGGCCTTTTATTACTTGCAATAGAAAATAAATGAGGGAGGTTTGTGACAATCAGTGACGTAGGCATGATTTTTTGCCAGCGGTGTCACTTTTCAAAATAAAAAAAAAATATAACACCATATTATAAAATATAAAACACAGTTCATGTACACTACTATACCTTTTTCCAAAAATAAAATAAAAATTATTACTTTTTCTGGATGAGTTTTCGTTTTGAAAATGTATTGAAAATGATCTCCTTTGAAATAATAGTGCTAAATAATTTTTTTAATAAACCACCAAAAGAAGAAAAAAGAAAAGAAAAAACTAAGGAAGAAAGAAAGGAAAAAAAATCACTGAACAACTTAAGCTCCTAAAATGTATTAAAAGAGGAGGCCATCTGTATTCGAACTCACGTCCCTCACGTGGGCAATTGGTACACCTAACCAACCGAGCTGCGCACACATTTGTATACAAGGGTGTCACTTTATAACATATATTTCTTATATTTTCTGTTGTCATTTAATTGTATATACATCTTTAGCAATTTTTTCCTAAGAAGCAGTGCCATGTGACACCCCTCGGACCTTAGTAGATCCACCCTGGGATGACACTGTCTTACCAAGCTCAAACAAGTTCAGTTGAGCGGATCAAGGGTCGAACTCAAGTAGTTCTTCTGTGCATCCAATACATCTATTCGTTGTGGAGTCATGCTTTAACTGAGCTTAATAAGTTAACAAAACATGCCCATTGTCCACAAGGGAAAAAATAGAATATGTTCAAGCTTAGTTACTTATCATAAAAAAAAAGTTTTCAATCTTGGTTTGATGGGTCAACCAAATTAGCTATCTTGAGAGTTTAGACTAGGCTCTTGACCAGTGTTATCAAAAGAAAAAAGTACAAGAAAGCTCTAAGGTCCTTTGGGGCTTTAAGGGCAAATAAAGTGTGAGCTTTAATGAAAAAAGGCGCAAAGGAAGAAAAAAATATAAATATATATGTTTAGTTCAAGTCTAATAATTATAAGCATGAAAGACAAATATATGAACAAGGAAATTCAAAAAAGTTCACAATAAAGTGAAATATCAATTGTTTAGTGTCGAAGAGGCTCATTTGGCAAGGAAAAGTATACCTTAGAACCTTGATAACGACAGTGAAGCACACATTAAGTGAGGCAAAGCGCTCAACACGTTTGAAGCCTCGCTTCAAGGCTTAATCACACCTTTGACAACACTGTTCTTTCCTCATTCTTAATTAAATCCACCTTTCTCTTTTCTGATAGTTTGGAGACAGAAAGATGAAGCACTTTCTCTTTCACAGATACTACTTATGATGATCACATACTGTTTGGTTGGGGACTTTCTGTTTCAAATGACCTTCTGTTCGCCTTTTGATATAACAAGCCATTTTAAGCAATTGTAGTGGGATAAATGCATGCTATTATCTACCCTGGCATTCCCTTAGACGGGGTAACAGCTAGGATATTCTACATTAGAAACAAAAAGTACCTCTCAAGAGAGAATCTTAAATTCCATTGAGATTTACACCAATTCATGAGGTGGTCTCTGCTCCTACCGAAGCAATAGGAGAAGCAGAACATTGTAGCTAGTCGTCTTTGCTTGGTCATCTAATTATTTGTCATCCTTGCTAACTGATTTAGCATATCTCTTCCAGAAAGTTGGTTTTACTGGTTGTGTTGTGTTGAAACAAAGCAATATCAAAGATATATCCGAGTGACGTTAAGCTACACTGTGGATTGGTTTGAAGTGCAAAACTAAACAACCTAGAGTGTTTTAAGCCTTTTCAAATGCGAAAGAATCCAAAGTGCTTAGTTTCGTTGGGAATCACGTGTAGAAAATCCTCACATGGCAGAGATCTTTCTGGTGTCTGTCTTGGGCATGTTAACTAACTATCATTTTCTGCCGCAGGAACATTGCCCTGCCTTGCACTGATACCTGGACTATTTTTCATCCCAGAATCTCCTCGGTGGTTGGTGAGCATCATACTGTAATTTTCCATCGTTCTTTGAAAGTTCTAGTTGCAGAATCTCATATGATTTTCTTTGTGAGACATAGGCCAAGATGGGTCTGACTGAAGATTTTGAAACCTCTTTGCAAGTTCTCCGAGGGTTCGATGCTGACATTTCCGTTGAAGTAAATGAAATTAAGGTAATTCAGTTGCTTGAAAGACTATGAACTAAGAGTACCACCGACATCTGCCTATTATAATTGTAGCTACTGTTCCATGGGACAATTTTGTAATTGAATTTTGCTGTCAGCAGTATGGAACTTATTGTCCTATTAAATGTCTGTTCTATATAGAGGGCTGTAGCGTCCACAAGCCGAAAGTCAACAATACGTTTTGCAGATCTCAAACAAAGAAGATATTGGCTGCCTCTCATGGTAAATTTGTTGTTTGGTGCTGTTTTCGGAAGATGACCATGTTTACATATGCCATTCTTTTAAATCTGTCATCCCGCAGATAGGCATTGGACTGCTTGCCCTACAACAACTCAGCGGAACCAATGGTGTGATCTTTTATTCCAGTAACATTTTCCTATCGGCCGGTATGTGGATAACTTTAACTGAAATATACTTATCTTCCTTTGTTCAATGATGGAAGTACCAAGTATTCTATCTATACAAGAAAGGTCATGAAGTATGTGGTAGAAGCAACATTATGATTCTCAGTATCAGTGAAGCATCGAAACCTATTTTTAACAACTTTTTGTTGGTGATGATGAGAACCTTAACCGAAACTACTGAAGAAACTTAACATTTCTATTCAAATCTCTTATTGATTGATATGCTTATTTCACATGATATGAGCCTATCTAATTTAGTTGTCTCTTTAACAGGGATTTCTTCAAGTGATGCTGCAACTTTAGGTCTTGGTGCTATCCAGGTCCAGATTAAATTTTATTTCACTTGCTTTTCCCCGTTCAGCATATTATAGAAAAAGGATACACAAAGATTGTTCTTTTTTTCCCCCATGTGGTACTTTGTGTCAATTTGTTCCCGTCACATACCGATCTATTTCCTTCTTAGCTAACATACAACTGAAGAAGATTGAAATTTGTAGGTGGTTGCCACTGCTGTTTCTACATGGCTGGTGGATAAAACTGGCCGTAGGCTTTTACTGATTGTAAGTTTTGGCAAAATGTAGTATATACATGTAGTTTTTGAACTTTTTCCTAACAAAGAACTCAAGTGCTTCATTATAGGTCTCATCGGCTGGAATGGCTGTTAGTCTCCTTATTGTTGCCATTGCATTCTTTCTGAAGGTACTTTTAGCTCAAGTTATGTTACTTGCTTTTGAATTTTGAAAACAATGAGGTTTCTGGTCATAACATGTTTCTCTTCTTTCGTGCATCGTTATTCAAAAAGGGTTTCGTAGATGAGGATTCTACATTCTATGGCGTTCTGGGCATTATATCAGTGGTTGGTGTTTTGGTATGTCCTCGACTTGTTGTAGACGTCTTTTTGACTCTTGGAAAAACACTGCTTCTAAATGATTGATTTCCTTTTCTAACCATTTTTTCTTTTCAGTTGATGATTGTTTCATTCTCACTTGGAATGGGGCCTATTCCGTGGCTTATAATGTCTGAGGTACTAACATCTTTATTTATCACATTATTTATTATTACATTTTCTTGTTGGTTTTTTACTCTGGCAATGTTAAATTCAGCACGTTACTACCTTTCCGAATCGTAATATAGTACGAGTTTTCAGAGTTCATCTCAGAAAATACAGTCTTGGATGTTGATGGTGTGAAAAAAACTTCTATGATATGGTCTTTTCCATGTCTTGAACAACATAACATATTGACCTTTTTCATTATTTTGTACTTTAAAATATTTTTTAACACAAATTTTGATATAATCCCTCTGGTATTGTAGATTCTTCCGGTTAAGATCAAAGGCCTTGCTGGAAGTGTAGCGACGTTATCCAATTGGTTCTTTTCCTGGGTAATTACAGCAACTGCACCGCTGCTATTGGCTTGGAGCAGTGGAGGTATGTCTCTTGCTCTCACAACCTATACCATGTACACTGTACACCCATCCAACCCGATCACGAGTATAACATGCATTAGTATGAGCTAACATTTTATTCAGTGCTCGCGATCACCTAATTGTTGCTTTATCATTGCTAAAATTGTTGGTCATGGTCATGTTGATCTGACTCAACGCGTCTACGTGATCTTTACCAGGAACCTTCACTCTTTATACACTTATGTGTGCATTCACCGTGGCGTTTGTGGCAATTTGGGTACCTGAGACGAAAGGAAAAACGCTGGAGGAAATACAGTTCTCGTTTAGATGATAGAATTCGTGTATAGTTTCATTGCCACTCCGTGTTTCCTCTTCAATCTTTCAACAATAAGTCTTGCCATTCTGCAAAAGTTTCAATACCTTATTAGAAGATAAAATCTATGAGATTTCATTTATTCATCTTTTTTTAGAAAGAGAATCATATTGCTTTCTTTTTTGTACACTATACTATTCAGAATAATATGTTGTTGTAACGGTAATATATATATACTCCACATTTATTGGACAATTTGAGGGATCATGTGATATTTTTGCTCTTTGTTGATGACTAATTCGTTAACCGCTCTTACGTATTACAATATAGGTGCTTTTTCATGCTAAGCGAAAAACAGATTTAATGGACAAATAAGGGAGTGGCGATAACGCTTTCAATCTTATGTTAAAGTGTTCGCATAGTGACTAATGTATTCTACAATGAGAATGTCACGACTCAAAATCTCATTAAATACCTACATTATATATGTAAGGTACTCTTGTAAAATAACATTGATCCTATTAGAAAATGTTTTCTTCTATAAGGAAATTCAAACAGTATTTTTGCATAATTATATTATATTATTTACTTAATATTCAAATGAGAGATCAATATAGTTAATTAATTAGCTAATAAACACAAAATATCTCAAAAATGATGTTAATATCAGACAAATTTCCCATCTAGACCACTAATTTTATGTTTTAAAAAATCTATTTTTTTTAATTGTTCTCAATATATATCTCAAAATAAAACATTAATATCATATATTTTTTTAAATCTATAAAAACCAAGTTTTAAATTCACACACCATATTGCGAGTTCACACTATACATGCACAAAAGGAAATCTTAGATTCGCCTTTTGTTCATTGTGAGTTCACACTATACATGCACAAAAGGAAATCTTAAATTCGCCTCTTGTTCACTGTGTGTTAACACTATACACGTATAAAAGAAAATTGTAAATTCGCCTTCTGTCCATCGTGAGTTCACACTATACATGCACAAAATGAATTCCTAAATTTCACCTCGTCCATTTTGAATTCACACTTTACATGCACAAAAAGAAATTTTAATTTCACCTCTTGTCCACCCCGAGAGTTCACACTATACACGCAAAATTCTTTTTTTATAAATTTCCGTTTTGTCCATAATATGAGTTCACACTATACCTGCACAAAAAGAAATAAGTATATATTTTTACAAAAAGAGTCAGGTGAAACTGATATGAAACTTTTCAGAAATACGCAAAAAAGTATAAAAAGTAGAGCTAGGCATTATCACGTTTTCAATTTTTCTTTTTCCCTAAAAAAAAGAAGAAAAACTGGGCCAAATTTTTTCTGTGAATGCAAAATAATAATACAAAAATGTTTTCTACGTTTTAGCCAGTAGAAATTAATATTACCATTTGCTTTAATTTTCCCTTTAATATAAAAATTATATTCGATAGATAACACTTTATTCCAATTTAAAATACTTTTAAAAATTTAATTTTTTATCCACATTAAACATATATCTTTAACCAGGCACTCTCGTAAAATAACCTTATTGGAAAATGTTTCCTTTCATAAGAAAAACAAACCAATATCTTGCATAATCATATAATATTTTTTACTACTTAATATTCAATTGGGAGATTAAATATAATTAATTAATTACCTAACAACGACATAAATTATCTTTAAGAGGGATGTTAATATCGGATATAATCATTACTGATTATGTATTTTCAGTGACGTAGTGTAAAATTTTATGAAGAATGTTCAAGTCATAAGTAAATTTGTTTTGGAAAATGGATGCACCACAAATTTCAAAATCAAACTATGCAACATTTGTAATTGACTTTTTTTTAATGAATGGATATATGCACCAAAATTTTATAAATCAAAATGCTTAATATTTAGGTTTAATGAGTTTATATTTAATTTAATATGCCAAGAACGGATGGAGCAAAAAAAAAAAAAATTTATATGTAACAATAACAGTGAGACATGAAGAACAGAGAGCAGAATCAGACGGTATTTTTTTTTAAATTTCTTTGTGGAGCATTTTTGCTTTAGATTTGGCCAAGTTGTAGAATTACTTTTAAGTTTTATTTAAAAAACTTAATGAAAAGAAAAAAGAAAATCAGAGATACATTCGTTCAGAATTCAATTGGCTATTGATGTAATTATTCTTTTCTTAAAAAATAAAATTTTACATTGTACGTCACTAATTAAAAATTATTTCAAGGAATAACTATCTAATTACACAAATATTCCTACCATATTTACTAGTTCTCCCTATAGTTTGAAATAATTACATATTGTCTCACTAATTAATAATTTCATATCATATTTCAAGTCATATACACATAGATGTAGGGGTGTCATATGGGCGGGTGTATTAAAATGGAAATTGGGTTGGGTTATGACCCGCCCAAGTTTACTTTGGGCTCAAACGGGCTAAAGATTGGGTTGGATCATGATCCACCCAATTTGACCCGCTTAATCTCAATAATTTTAACACATTGTAATTTAACTTTTATAACCACAATTTGAATTTCAACTTAAGAAAATAAAAAAAAGGTTACAAATGGATAGATAAATTTCAAGAAGATATAAAACAGGTAGTAATTCATACCTTCAATATAGGAACATACATTACATCAATACAAATAAAGAGACTTAAAACGGGTTGAAATCGAAGATTAAGTTGTGCTCAATTGAAGATTCTTTTAAAGTGGGTTAAGGCTTGAATGGGTTGAGTTAGAACCCAATTCAAATTATCTTCAGCCCAATCCATAAAATATTAGGCAGGTTGGATAGGTTACCTATACTTGGGCTCATTTTTGACACCCCTATATATATACATATATTTTTACTATTAGATACACCGAAAAGGGAGAGAGACAAATGAATTAAGAGGGAGCCAAGGAGATAGTCTATGTATCCTAAATACATGTGAATCACATTAGATAAATGTATATGAGATACTAGATACATTCTTAAATACAAATACATAGGGAGAAAGGTGAGGGAGAGAGGCGAACGAGATAAGAGAGAGGCGAGCGAGATAAGAGAAAGGCGAGTGAAAGAGTTAGATACATGCGAACTCACTTGGATATAGTGTATTTGAAACGAATTATACCTAATTTTGACCCCATGTATCCGAGATACATAAATCTGGACTTGCCAGATACATGTATTCGAAGTCCAATTTCTCATAAGATTTGTAATATTGAAAACTCACGTGAAGGGAAGTATCAACTACTGAGAATCGAACTTGTGCACATGTAGGCTTTTCTTGGACACCCGCTACCACTAAGCTACCCCATCAAGTTGTTGCAAAGGTGTGCAAACCTTAAAATATAGTTTATTAAGTAGCATTTTACCTATATACACAATATAATTTTATGATGAAGGGTGTTCGTCTGATCACTCTCAGATTATTGTAGCTCTGCCCTTGTGTATTTTACCTACACTCAATATGTATCTCTAAAAGAAAATGTTGATATTGGAGAAATTTGAGACTACTAAAGGAGTCAGTAGACTCTTTCATTAGGTAAGAAAATAAGGGCTAATCAGTGGGACATATGTCGTACACTTGAGTGATAAAAGAAAGCGAGATCTTACCTATTTAAGGCATGTTTGGACATACAGTTCTCGCTAAAGATCAAGTTGGTGAGACCATATTTTTCTCAACTCCACTAGCTATCGATTATGGCCCGATAAGAAAAGAGTTGAATTCATACTAATCCGAGCCGAAAAGAACATACTCTCGAGGGACTGATGAGGGTAAATAAAAATTGGAGCCACTGGTTTTTTATTTCACAATAAGAAAGGTCTTGTTTTGGTATGAGATTAGAGAAAACTTGCTCGCTAAATATATATCTCAAAAAGATATGCTAGTACGTGATAAATCTATGGATCTGGACTACTGATTACGTATCTTAAAATTTAAATGTACTTACATGCATTTAATATGTATATCTAAAAGAGATGTTTTATTCATATATATTAAATACCAACAATAATAACATACCAGTGTAATCCATTCCGTACTAATACGATGGATGACATCATCATCAATCTCCTCATTATTTTAGATAATAGACTTAAGATACATGAAACTTCCTTTGTTTTGGATGGTCTGGGTATCAAACCTCACTTCCATACTAGCCTCATGTGTTACATCACTAAACTAGCACTCTAAGTATTTTGTTTTGGTCCTGGCCAACATGAACCATTTAGCCTTCAAGGTTCGTGTCCATAACCCTAGCTTAGCTTTAACTTTGCCACGAGTCTTGTAATCAAAACTATGTCATCTGCAAATAAAATATACCATGGTACCTCATCTTGGATTTTCTGCGTCAAAACATCCATCACAAGGTAAATTAAAATGGGCTAAGATTAGATCTATAGTACAACCCCATCATGATATAATTGGTTAGTGCTCTAAGTCTTCTTCCACTGTTCTTACTTGGTGATGTGCCGTGAATCCATAGCACATTTGATGCTCAAAACTAAGAATTAATGCGAGAAATCGAGCGTGTCCATGTAAATATGATGTCTTCTTTGAGTATGTACAGGTAAAACACTTGAATGCGTAAAATGGAGGAAATGATAAAGATTGAGCTAAAGTAAGATTTCACGGAGCCCTTGACTGGCTGTGATCATGCTCACGAGCCGTCTGATGGCTCGTGGAGAGGGACCAGTGATGTCCTAAAGTGTGAATAAAATGAACTGAAGGCCACGATCACTTAGACGGGCCGTAAAGGACTGTACGAGTCGTCTGATGACTCCTGAAGAAGAACCAGTGAAGACCTGAAGCTTTGTCCAAGAGAAGTTAGGACCACGACCAGTTGTGAAGAACTATACGAGTCGTATGACAACTCGTGAAACATGAGCAGTGACGAAGATGCTCATTTTGCATAAGTGTTGAGTCACGAAGCACTTCACGAACCGTGAAGCACTACACGAGCCGTTAAAGCAATCGTGTGAGGGATGCAGTAGCTGAAGGCCTCACTGGCCAAGTGAGATGACGGAGGGCTTGACGAGCCGTCAACCCTCTCGTGAAGAGGCGCGATAGAAGATTCTAAATCACTTTAGGACTTGTTTTCATAGACTATTATTTTATTACCTAGGGTTTATTTTTGGAGGTATCTTTTATTATCAACTTTTTTTTTGAATATTTTTTGAGCGGAGAAAACTTTATCTTCGAAACTCAAACATCGCTTAATCTTGATGACTGAAATTGTTGGATTTGGAGATTTGATTGTTCTTGGTTTAACATCATCATTCAAGGAATCTTTGGATCTCAATTATTGTAAATAGTATTATTATGCTTTCAATATTGTTCTGCCTCGTGTTCCTCGACACAATGAGCAGCTAAACACCACAACTAGGGTTGTGGGAAACATGACGTGAATGTATTTCCAGATTTAACAAGTTTGATTTTTGCTTGTGAATTGTCTATGTGTTTTTGCTTTCGACATAATTAATCTCTAGTGAGTGCATGCATTAGAGGTAGCCTGTATTCTTTACTTGTTTGAGAGAAAAGTAATGATTGGGATAAAGCAAAAATAAACTCTGCAGAAGTGGTGTAGACTGTTAGAGTTCGAGAGAAGATGACTGTTACACTAAAACAACAAATGTTAGAGTTTAGACACTCTAAGGTTGAGAAGAAAAGAGTGAACAAGCATCTAATAAGACTGAAAAATGGTTAGATGTAATTATCTTGCTAGGAACGTTAGACATAAATGAGTAGAAATCATACGAGTTAAATCACACGAGTAAAATAGTGTCATGTGGAACGCAGCCCTAGTCTCTTTCACAATTTAACAAAACCTTGGAGACATCATTTCTCTGGTTCAACTAAAGTGTTAATAATTCAACAACTAGTGTTAAAACATCAAACCCCCATTATTTACTTTCCTGCATTTTTATTCTTCTTTTCGGAGATATCAACCACAATTGAATAAAAGCGCCAGTAAAACTGTTTCTGCAGCAAATTCCATGTGGGATCGACATCAACTCCAGTTGTGTTCAATAAATTGACTTCGACCGTTTATACTTCTTCATTGAGCTGTAAGTTTGGACGTATCACTTGGATCTTTTCTACACAGTAGATGTCATTAATCGCCCTAATGTATGCCATAGGTACGTCTCTAGCCTCCATATACTTTCATAGAACCCTTTTCAGGACTTTGTCGTATATCTTTTCTAGGCCGATGAACATCATGTATAAGTCCCCTTCCTATACTGTTCCATTAGTTTCCTAACAAGATGGAAGACTTCTATAGTTGAACACCTTAACACAAATCCTAATTAGTTCTAAAAAATAACGTCCATCGTTAGTTTAATCTCCATCACCCTTTCTCGAACCTTCATATTATGGTTAGTAGCTTCATATCCTATAGTTGTTATAATTCTGAATGCTACTATACTCTTATTCTTGTACGACATGATCATTGTACTCCACCTATGTTCGTGGGCATTTTTATCGTGTTAAAAAAGACATTAAATAATCTAGTTACCTATCGTGCCTATGCTCTTCCAAAATTCCACCGAGATCTCATCTAGCCCGATCGTTTTTCCCCTATGCATCATTTGAATCACACCCTTAACCTCCTCAACCTTTATACACCTCCAATATCCGCATCAAATATATATCTCAAAAGAGACGGTAATATAAGATAAATTTTCTCATGTAGACTACTGATTCTGATTCTTAAAATTTAAATTTCTTACTCATAGTCAATATCTCTCTCTAATAGAGCCGTTAATCTCAAACAAATTTTTTAATTTGAACCCTTGATTTTGAGTTTTAAAACTTAAATTTTCTTATTCACGATTAATATATATCTCTAAAAGAGATATTTGTCAGTATCTCTAATAGAGCCGTTAATATCAGACAAATTTTCTAATTTGAACTACTGATTCTAAGTTTTAAAACTTAAATTTTCTTATCTACGGTCAATATATATCTCTAAAAGAGATTAGTTCCTGAAAAATTTTCCAGTCTGAACTACTAACTTTTGTCTTAAAAATTAAATCTATTACCAACTAAAAAATCTAAGATAATTATAACTAATTAGGAGAAGAAATAAAACGTAACAAAGCATCACCAAAAAAGGGAGCATATTTTCAGGCCACAATACTTCCCAATTGCTATATATAGGGTGTCATGGTTAACCTTTTATTAACCAAAAATCAACTTTCTACCCTCCTTGTTTATCATCTCAAGTTTTCTTTGATTTCCTTGTAGAAATGGCAACTAATTCTACATGGACCAGGGAGGAAGATAAAATGTTTGAAAATGCATTAGCCATCTTTGACAAGGACACTCCAGATAGATGGAGTAATGTAGCTAAGGCCACAGGCAAAACAGAAGAAGAGGTAAAATTACATTATCAAAAACTTGTAGAAGACATCAAAAACATCGAGGCTGATCTAGTTCCCTTGCCTAAATATAACGAGGCAAGTGTTGGCTATGACAACAGTGCAAAGACGATGAACAAAGGTAAAATTCATTTGAACTACGCTTTTTTAGTGAGTTTCATATACTCTAACTATTAATTGTTACATTCTCCTATCTGAATTATCATTACCTAGCTAGTTGAGTAGACGATAATAATTTTTCAGATAGAAAAAAGGGAGCAATTGATAGTTGATCTTGTCAGCTTTGAGATGTGTTTTAATTCATAGATAGTGATATTTCAAATAGCAAAAACTAGTGACACAAATGAGGTGTGATACTTTCAAAAAAAAATGATATAGTTCAATTGTGTTTTTTTACAATTTTATTAATTCTAAATAATTTAAATCTAAAACTATATATTGTGTTATCTTTTCTCTCATTTAATTTATTTGAATTAATGAACTTGTTATTTTATTGACAGAGTGAAGTATCTCAAGCTCAATTAGAAGCAATAAAGGACAATGAAGCTGGAGAAAAGGATATCTGCTAAAAATGTCTTTTTTTTCTATACCATTTACTTTCATTTAACTTTTCAATGTCTTTTTTACATATATAATAAGCAATTTTATGTACTATGTTTCTGAAAGGTAACTCAAAAACATCTTTCATATTCAAATAAATGATATCTTTATGAATTATTGTACAAATTCGTGTGCATTATCTTACTTACAATTAAGGAGATAGAAATATTCATAATAACAAAATTCTGAGTTCATTGCTTAAATGGTCACTCAATTATTATAAATTATATAATAAAGAAAATTTTATAGTCTTTCTACACGAAAAATTATTATGATTAGTTTTATCAATTTTTGGACACTCAACTCTTGGTCTGACATCTATATCAATATCAATTGACACCCCTTTAGCAAGGTGCCTCCTTTGCATAAATCCTTAAGAGTACATTAGTGTAAATGAGTTTGGTATGGGTTGGGTTCTTTTTTTTTTGATTTCAGAGTCATTTAAGTTCATGTGGATTGTTGTAAGTTTCAAATCAGGAGTTGGGTAGAAAAAAAGGTAAGAACTTGTTTTTCTTTGCAACTTAAGTGTACCACATTTGTCGTGCCATAGGATCTTTTTTTCCTTACCTAATGAAAGAATTCATCAACTTCCTTTGTAGTCTCTTTTGAATACATAATCAATATGTAGTTTAGATCAAAATAACAGGGGGACTTGCTTAACAGCAAAAGAAGGAAATTTGGTTAGAACGGGGCTGCTCTCTCGCACTTCCCAATCTACGTTCAAGCACACCAATTCCAGCGGAATTTGAATTCTAAAGGGGTCGCAGATTTGGTCAGGGAGATGCAGAAATAGTACTTCAAGATCCATTACGTGTCCAAGGACTTTTGTTCTTCTTGGCATCTGTTATTTTGGCACAAATCTTTTTGGTTCTTAAAAAGAAAGAGTTCGAAAAGGTTCAATTGGCCGAAATAAATTTCTAGATTCGCAAATTTATCGACATCAAATTAGTAAAAAGAACCAAATTACCGAAGCTCCTACTCAGACTCACCCTTAGACTAGAGCTAACCTTCCCTACAAGGGGTAAGGCCGAATGTGTACATCCTAAAATTTTTGTTGTGTGAAAATTTATGACTCAATTTGAAGAAAAAACTAATGATTATGAATTTTAAAACATAATTTTTTTACCCATATTTAATATATATCTCTAAAAAGACATTAGTTGCAGATAAATTTTTCGATCTAGACTGTTAATCTCTTTATCTTAAAATAAAAATCTATTACCAATGAGAAAATTAAAAAAAAATAGCTGCAATTAATTATGACTAATTAGAAGAAAAACCACAATAGAAAAAAGAAGAACATTTTTTCAGGCCAAATATTTTTGTCTATTTGTGTGTCTCAATTGAGAGAGAGAGGGGGAGAGAGTGTGTGTGTATCCATGTTAACCTTTTTTTGTACCAAAGCATCATCTATTTCTACTCTCTCTTTGTATCATTTTAATTATAGTGTTCTTTAGTTTTGCAACAATGGCATTTAATTCAACATGAACTAGATATAGTAATTTCAAATTAATTCTGTATAACAATATTTTGATATAGTAATTTCAAATTAATTAGGCCCTAAAGTGTTCGAGTATCATTAACCAATATTGTTCAAGTGTGTGTATTAAGAATTGAAATTAATATAAAATTTTGAAATTCTTCTAGCTTATGCATATCGCAAAAAATGCGATAGATTATCACCTACATTATAAAAGTAGTTAATCTTGTAAAATATATTTTGATCCTATTGGAAAATGTCTTCTTCCATAAGGAAAAGTGAAAAACCAACCAATATTTTGCACAATTACATAATATTATTTACTTAATATTCAAATGAGAAATCAATATAGTTAATTAATTACCTAATAAACACATAAAATATTTCAAAATATCAGACAAATTTTCCATCTAGACTATTTATTTTATGTCTTAAAATATTAATTGTTTTTACCCGCCTTCAATATATATCTCAAAAAGAAGCGTTAATATCAAATAATTTTTTTAAAAAAATTCTATAAAAGCCTATGTTGAATCCCCACTCACCATATTGTGACTTCACTCTATATACACGTATAAAAGAAAATTCTAAATTTTCCTCTTTTTCGTATTGTGAGTTTACATTATACACGCGTAAAAGAAAATCATAACTTCGCTTCTGATCTATGCTATGAGTTCACACTATACATGCCCAAACGGCAAATATGTAATGATAAAAAAGTCAGGTGTTGAACCAAAAGCCAATTGAAACTGGTTTGGAACTTTGCTAAAACATGCAAAAGAAGTGTGGTAAGTAGAGCTAGGCATTATCACGTTTTCAATTTTTGTTTTTCCATAAAAAATAAAACTTGGGCCAAATTATTTTTGTGAATGTAAAAATAATAATTACAAAAATGTTTTTTTACATTTAAACAATAGAAATTGATATTACGATTTATTATGACTAGTTTTGCTTAATTATTTATTTTGATTGAATTTATGTTATAACTAATACATGTAATATTTACCCACATTATTCAGTATGATAAATAGGATGTATAATTAATACATAACAAATTATGGTATTATCAATATAAAGATTATTAATACGCGGATATACATGGTTAAAGACATAACAATCCTGATACACCAAATCAAACAGAGAATAAGAAAATAATGTCAACATAATTAATCTCAATATAACTAATTCAATATTACTAATCTTAATATTCTTAATATACTCTACTCAGTACTATTCTTATATGCTCTATTAACCAACTACATTATTGTCAATGGGTTTCGAGGGAGTTGGGCTTTCTTTTTTGGTTTCGGGGTTATTTAAGTTCATACGGGTGTAGAAAAATGATCAAAATTTCACTAGTGTAGGAGCTGATTACTTAGATACACGCTAGTTTGTAATATTATGAATCTTACCAGATTTTGGTACGTCCAGATACATGTATCTTGGGATACATATATGGTCAAAATTAAGTGTAATTTATTCTAGATAAACTGTATTCAAATGGATTTGAATGTATCTGGATACATAGACAAATCTCTCTGGCCTCCCTCCCATCTCGCTCACCACTCTCCTATGTATCTGGTATCCCAGATACATGCGAATCACATGTATTTATATGTATCTAGTGTGATTAACATATATACATAGACAAATCTCGCTCGCCTCCCTCCTATTCTCACTCGTCTCTCTCCCTATTACACTGTATCTGATAGCAAAAAAACATGTATCTAGGAGTAACTGACTTGAAATCTGATATAAAATTATTAATTAGTGATATAAAATGTAATTATTTCAAATTATAGGGAGCATTAGTAAATATGATAGGAATAATTGTGTAGTTAGGTAGTTTCTCCAATAATTTATAGTGTGATTTAGCTATATTGAAAGTAATTTTCTAAGACAAAATAGAAAGAACAATTTTATTACATAATTTCTAATAGTTGCATAAGTATTCTAACTTTTCTATTGGTTGTTTCACATTATAAATTATTTTGGCGAGTTTTGAGAATTATTTTGTATCCAACTCTTGATTTGAAATTTATATTATAAAACAGTCTACATGAACGTAAGTAATCCGAAATAAAAAAGAAAACTCAACCATAGAGGCAGAGTAAGAAAAAAAACTTACGAATTTGTCAAAACTCATTAGCTTTGTTCCAAACAAATTCATATTTATAATACAATTTGATTATTAGTGACAAATTAGTACTCTTGAGGATTTATGGAGATGAAGGTGCACAATATGATAAATCGAAATATATATACATAAAGTTGAACATGAAAATGATGACGTGACACTTTTCAATGACCACCATTAATATTTATCTTTTCTGTCATTTTCTTTTTGAGCCTTTTACCTTCTTTTTTTGTTGATTAAAAATCAATATATTCATGATAAGAAAACACATTTAACTCCTACCTACACATTTAAAGAGACACATTAAAATTTTGCTAAATTACTTCAGTGGTGCATTTATCTTCTTGGTACGTTTTTTTTTCTTTTTTACTTCTTCTCTTTCTTTTGATAATAAATTTAATAAATTCTAGATATTACAATAAATTAATACTCAATTCTGTCATCCATAATAGAAAATTATTTTTAATTTTTATATTGTTGATGTTTTATTTTTAAGTTACCTATTAGGTCATCTCGTATTCCAACTGAGAATTTTTTTTTTTCCCTATTCTCTATTTAAATTGAGTAGTTAATGCATAATAATATATATACTTCTCTATATTTGATAACATGTTTGTGTGTGATATTTAATATTTCGTTATGATTTATATTGGTCGAAATTTTTTTATTTTTTTTTGATTACGTATCTTTATTATTAGGGAGTTAGAGAAGAAGGAAAAATGTGATTTGATATTTAAAAAAAAAAGAAAATGAACTGGTAGGGACTAGGGAGGCAAGAAAGAGAAAAAACAGACGAAAAAAGGAAAACATAAAAATAAAAAATTTAAAGAGAAAATAAAATATATAAGATAAAAAGATACATAGAATTAGATTTGTATTAAATGTAGAAATAAATAATTGAGTTTTAATATGCACGGAAGAAATTTAATTTTATTGAATCCTTTTTTTCTCTCTCTATTTTCCTTATGAAAAATAAAATTGTTGTTTCACTTATAACATATTATTAGTGCCGTCAATATGGGCTAGGCCCGTTGGGTTGGATTGCGCTAGCCTAACCCGTGATTTGATAGGGCTGGGCTAAGATATTTGAAATCCATTTTAAAAAAGGGTTTTTTAGCCCGGTCTGAATAAGCCTGTTAATTTTGGGGGTTTGAGAAATATTAGTACGGCCGGCCCGTGGGCCAAATAAAAATTAATTAAAAAATAAAAATAAAATAGAGTATTAAAAATAACAAGAGTCCAAACTCAAAATCAATTTAAAGTTTTAAATATTAAAATTTAAATACAAATTATGTTTATAAAATATGTACTACATAAAATAAAAATTCCTTAAAATTTCTAAGGAATCACTACATAGGCCGTAGCCAATGAAATATTGTCATATTTTTTGTGTTTTATTATGATCATTGGAAAACAATTAGATTAATATTTCTATTTAGCTATTTATACTTTTATTTGAAATCAAACTTAATAAATATTATAAAGATAATTTTATTTGTGGATTTGATTAAAAAGTAGAGACACTAACACCATGCATTATTGTCTTGTCGATATTTATGATAATATTTTTAAATTATAATTTGATTTAAAAAATTATAAAAAATATATACTTTTTAAAAAAGTGAGCTAGCCCGGCAAAGCCTGTAGCTCACTTACTTGTGGGTTGGGTTGAGGTTTTCTAGCCCACAAAAAAATGGGCTAGCCCCGCTTGGCCCGTCAAAGCCTGTATGAGTTAGCCCCGGATGGAGTGGGCTAGCCGACAGGAAATACTTTAAGTGACAGAAATCCGTAAACATATATAAAACTAATGTCAATAATATAATTGGTTAAAATTTGATAATTTTAAAATATTTGAGAACTAAAAGAGATTAAAAGCTTTAGCACTTGAAAATTTGATTGATTAACGCAAAATGTGAATGGATTCACTAGTCAATAAAATAACACAGAAGAATATATAAGAAAATTCATTAATTTGGATAGAAAAGATAATTTTGAGTCACCTTTTATACAATATCAATTAACAAACTAAATGAAAATAAATGGTATGGAATTAAAAGAAAGACATTTTCAGCCAAGATCCTTCTTTAATTTATTATTTGTTTTTTGTCTTTGAGTTTTCATCTTCTCATCATTTCTTGCTTCTACCTGCCAATACAATAACAAGTTCATTAATCCAAACAAATGAAAGAAAAAAGTTGTCTGATCTAAGATAGATTTTATGACTATAAGTATCATTCACTAGATTGTTAAAGATGGACCCACAAAATTTGCGGTTAAAAAAAGCAGTCTGTTACACTCCAAAAATTATAAGGACTAATGCACATGAAAAACTGACATATCACTGAATTCCTATTTTGTGGCCTCAAAACTCCAAGAAAAATGTGTAGATCTGGTATGGGATATTATTAGAGTTCTCTAGGTCGTCATAGATGGACCTAACCATACTTCAACAAAATCATAGACTAAAACACATGAAAATTCGAGATAGTTCTAAAAATTTATGTTTCTTGGCGCTATTTTTAAAATAAAATTGGTTTGGGTCTTTAATAGGCTATTATTATCGTCCATTATGTTATTATGTATGGATCCACAAAATTTGGGGTCAGATAAAGTCGGTCAGTCATATTCTAAGAAATTCATGGACATTACACATGAAAAATTGAGATAATCCTGAATTCTGTTACATGACCCCAAAACTCTAACAACAATGGCATCAATTTTGTATAGGCTATTATATTGAGTGTGAATAAATAATTAAGTTTTAAGAATTGTAATCAATAGTTTAGATTGAAATATTTGTCAAAAACTAATGACTCTTGCCCTTCTACAAATGTTTGGGTAGGAATATTTGCTTCTCAACTCCCTAATTCCTCTCCTTTTTAAAGAATCCACGCTTTTAATCTTGTGTTAATGTGTTCGCATAGCGACGGTTCAACATGAGAGATATCTAACTCCTCTTAAGACATTTACATACTCCCCCGTTTCAAAATATTTATCGCTTTCAGAATTCAAGATAAACATAGTAATTGTTTTCCACTATATCATTATATTAAATAACTATTTTTCTTAATAATATTCAATTCTCAAGAAATATCAATAATACATTGTTATGATCTACTTAATTGATGATCCGGTAGAAGTCGTGAGAAGTCACGAATTAATTTGTCAGAACTCATTAGATTTGTCTCATAGGTAAATTCTTAGTTGACTAACTTTCAGGTTATAAAAAAAAGTTGAGTGACTTTCAAATATTATCTCTAAAATATTTATCAAATATATATAAATAATTTATCCAGATCCAAATAAATAAAAAGAGTATGATTCAAAACTCATAAACTTAATTAAAATTCCCCACCTACCTAGTCTTCTCGTTCCAAACGTGTTGCATTGTTTATATAAACTCTAATAAAATTGATTATCAGTGACAAATTAGATAGTTTATGAAAATGAGGGTGCATTATATGGTAAATAAGTAACATAATGTAGAAGAATTTGTAGGATAATTCATTAATTTGGACAGAAAAGATGTTTTGAGTAACCTACCAACATACTTAGAACAAGTATTTACTAATAACAAAAATATACATCGATAAACTAAATGAAGATAAATGATATGAAAAATAAAGGCAATTTCAGCAAATGCATTTGAGTTTTCTTTCTTCTAATTGAGCTTGAGATCTTCTCCTTTAGCACTGCCAATACAATAATTGAGTTCATTAATCGAAAGAGTCCAAACAAATGAGAGAGAAAATAATGTGATAATTTTGTATTAATGTTATATATCTACACTAAAAAATAAAGTGCCAATGCAATACACGTGACAATAGATTACTCACGACTTCTATCAGGTTATCAGTTAAGTAACAATAATTTGAGATGGGAGAGAAATGTTAGTTTTACCTTTGTTCATCATCATCGTGATCGTTGTTATGGCCACCACTTACCTCTTCATTTTTAAGCAAATGAATTAGACTTGTCTCAATTTTTTTTATTTTTACCATAATTTTTTCGTAATGCAATTTCACTTCTTCCTCATTCTTTCCAGTGGCATTAACCAAATAACGCCACATACTTGGTGTTTCAACAAAGCCACAAATAGCCAATGCTTTCAGAAACTTCTTCTCTTCCTCCCAAGTCCATGCTGAATTTGAGATCATTTCTACAAATACAAAGAAATTGAAGAACTATGATGTTTGATACTGAAAAGATTAACATGAATACACTATATATATATAGCAATTGAGAAACACAAATAGAAAAAAATTTATGTGCCTGAAAATAAGTCATAAGTTAATTATAACTAATTATCATAATTTTTCTTGCGAGTAACAAATTTTCCTTTTAAGATATAAGATATCCTTTTAAGAAAAATAATTATGGGTCAAGTGGTATTCATTTTTTGGAACAAAAGGTATGGAAGGGTTATTTTGTGTTAATTCCTACTATATATCTCTAATAGAGTAGAGATATATTGCAAGTTCGCGTAAAGATAAGTAATTTGCTCTTAAATTAATAGAATTTATGTTGTTTATCCTTTATAATTTAATAGACCTTGGTATAGGCCCATATATCTTGTCAACAAGCTAATGTAACAATAACCATTGTCATCACCTAATTGTAGCTTCGTAACAAGCCCAAATTCTTGATTGGGCCAGGAAAGTTGCACTTACTTGGGCCAGATGACTAGTTTACTATAGAGATCTTTACTTACGTAGCTGATCGAATTTACTATTTATATTTTAGCCAATGTTCGGATATTATATACGATTACATACCTATTGTATTTGAATTATATATTATACGCCCATTTAGTATTTTTATTTTAGAAGTTTGGGTTACAGACTATCTAATTTCACTTAAGTAACAAAATTCTAGTCAACTGAAAGGAACTACTAATCAATGCAGAGATTATTTACTGTCAATTAAATTATCATAAAGTTGTTGCCTTGCTTAAGTGGAGCCAACATGTGTAATATGTTGTGTTTGATAAATTTAGTTGTGAAACCAGATTCATCAATATATGTGGAATTAGTCTTTCTCCCGAATTAGATGGTTGCGCTCAAACTCGCTCAATAACTCACGTATATTATTTTATAAGTATTTACAATCGAATGGTGTTATTCTATTAAGATTGACAAATAATACAATAGTTGAAACCACTTAATACCTTAGTGAAATTGTCAATTTTCTCACTAAACAAAGCCACATAACTCGAAAGGTGATTAGTTGAGCAGTCTTCGTCGTAAAACTACAAGTAGTCCATGCATGTGCTGAACATGAATAGTGGACGTATTACTTATAAGCTGTATCGGACATTGGTTATAAGATCAATTATTTGTGCAAATTTTCAACTATGACAACTTTGATAGGCTATATATAAGCTAATTGGTTGACTAGTTATACTTGATATTATTGGATTATTTTTTTTCGTTGTGGTTCCATCTTCTGATGTTCGGTGTTCATATTAAAGCTCGAATCACTGCTTGACTTATTTAGAGATGACGCTCCCAATTGAATTTTCTCGATTTCCAAAATTCAAATCAGAAATCTATAATTAAGAATGGAGCAGTTCCACCACCGCACCACAATCATATTTATAATTATTGTACTATATTCAATATAGACTATATATAGTCTTCTTCTTATACCCTACTCTTTTGGGAATTATTGCACCGTATACTTTTAAATGCACCTTTCTATTGTCTTTATCTTTCTTTTTTCTTTTCTTTTTTCTTTTTTGTGTGTGGCAAGTGGAAAAACTAATTGTGGCAAGTAGTTCTAGAAAATGACAATTTTCTAAATTGCATAATTGTTTACGTGTATTACATGCAAACTCTCAACTAAAAAAAATGCGTGTCTAAAACTAATACTACTAAAGTATTAATTGTCTGCCGACGCGAATGTTTTTACTTTTCAATAGTATGTCAAATGTGCGATTGAGCTGAATTTGAACGGATAAAAATAAATCAAGTAAATTAATTAATTAATTAAAAACTACTTAAATTGAAATAAATTGAACAAAAAGCGTATTAAAGTTCAATTTTTAGATGAGTTGAACTAGATTTGATTGGGATGGACAGATTATGTTTTTATGAAATAATTTTGTCCCCCTACTTTTCAATCAAGAAATTTTGTTAGTAAAAGCTATGGCCAGCATATTTTTTGTAATAACTTATTTGATCAAGCTTTTAACAAGCTAGTAATGCCTTTAAGAAATTTTTTTAAAAAAGTATTCCCATCATTTTAATCTATGTGAAACTATTTGGTCAGACATGAAATTCAAGAAATAAGAAAAGATTTTGTCATGTTTACTAAATTATCCTTATTAAAGTCATTTTAGTGCTTACTTTTAGTTGACTTTTATTCACAACAAAATTTTAACAGGGTCTAATAAGAGTTAAATAAGGATGGTACCATTAAATAGCTATCAAATAAGAAGAGGTGGCATTCCTTTTGGAACGATCGCAAAAATAAATGTCACATAAATTTGATTGAAAGAGTATTTATTTTAAAGAGTCTAAGTTGTTTGCCTAAGCTTTTAGAAAAAAATAAGTATTTTGAGCGGCAATTGGAAGTTGCTTTTCATAACCTAAAATAATACCTCTTTTCTGAAGCACTTTTAGTACCTTGGTAAGAATAAGTTACTGTTCTAATTATATTGATAAAAATATTTTAAAAATAAATTAACTAAACATAAATTGTTATTTTCCAGAAGTATACATTTTCAAAAAGCATTATCTGATAAAAAAAATTTTTCAAAATTATAAGTAAATTTTAAAAGTTGACTAAGCAAAATAAGTGGACGATTACAATGTAAAAATATCATCGATCTCAGATATTTTAAATGTTATAAAAAAAAAATAGATATGAATATACAAAAGATTCATATAACTGACTCATTAGATAGATCTGTTGATCTTCGCCTTTTGTATTTCTATAAAAAGAACCAAGTAAGACTTGGTCAATCCTACTAAAGGAATGAGAAGGAGTATCACGATTCCTCAACCGACATACTGATGGAGAAGGTCAATCGCCTAAATTAATCAAAGAAGCTTATTGATTTAATTAAAGGACACTAAGTGAAGGAGTTGAATAATTAATTGATGATAAAAAGCAACTATAGATTGGATGTGAAAATTGAATAATTGGCCTAAAGATCAAGTTGCTTTCAAACTCCAATAATTTTTATATAATCCAAGATGAAAAAAGGGCAATTGATGAATAATGGCAAAAAAGCATGATTGTGCAATATGCTTGGATTTTTTTCTATCTGACCAAGTCAAAAATACCCCACAATTTGTCTCGTCTTTATGTCATTGAAAACTACAAAAGAAGTAGTGAGGACATTCCTCAAAAAGAAAATTGGATATATTTTTAACTTACTACCCCCCCACAATCACCATCATTACCACTCTCATATACACACATATGTACAAACAGACACATAATAATCTTGAATATCGAATGTATTCGTGACACATATACACATGTATGAATAGACATATATAATATTCTTAAATATCAAATATATTCGAGAGAAACATTTATTTACACATGTCCAAACAGTAGGCACATAATACTTAAATGAATCCAACATTTGCGTTGAACAAAAAAGTTTCAATCTTTTGAAACAAGAAGGAAAGCTCATAAAACAAACAATTAATACCAATCATATATATCTTGCTTCGGGGCTGCTGACCCCAAAAGAGAGGTCTTTCTTTAGATGTATTCGAAACATGTAATTCAACACAAATTTTTATATTATTCTATCAAATCTTATATATGTACGGAAAAAAAATGTATGATTATAAAATACATGTATAAATTCTTGATAATTAAGTCTGGTCATGTTGTGATATTTAAGAAATAAAAAATAAAAATAAAATTATTTTTTTAAAAAATTGTTGTGATAAGAAATTGCGTGCTAATGCAGTGCAGCTCAGGAAAGTCCTTTCTTAATCAGTTGAGTCACATGCAAAAATTTCTCTTTTTTGAATATTGATAGGTGCATATTGTTTTTTAGTTGAGTATTACTATTTGATTTTAACTTATTGAACTAGAAATGTCAAGGTCTATGTATTGGTAGAACATGCGTCTCGTGTCATTGGTTATCGAAAATTCTTACGAAACAGATGAATGATATCAATTCTTATTTTTATAGTGTAAAAATTCTTTAAGACATGTAAAGCGTTTTTGTTGTAAAGTTAGCTTTACCAACTATATTATTATGAAAAAAATCATCGTTCTTTTAATATTTATAATAATGTATTTATATTTAGAGGTTAGAATTTAGGAGGACAAGATAATAGGCTGACATATTAATTAGCATCCTTTATAGGTGGATGCGAACCAGTAACTATTTTTAGCATTTATAAGGAAAAAAATTTGGAATTAAAACTTTGTTGTTAATCTATTGCTGCTTGTAGCTAATAAAATTTTGTAGTCAGTTGAATTTTATTGTTTAATTATAGAATTTGTCCATTGTTAATTTCTTTTTTTTTTAAAGATTGGGCAAATTATCTTTTAGAATTTATATAGCAAGGTATATCCATTGAAGTGTTTAAATTATATGTCAACGCAATTTTTTTTATATAATCGTGTCATTTTTATCTATTATTATAGATAATCAATATTTATTTTCAAAATTATAAATCTCATATTTTTTTCGAAAATATCTAACATGTTTTATTCTGAAGAGAATGATTAGCACATTTTTTATAATTTAGTCATGATGCTCATTACAGAAACTTTGACTAAGAGTCTAAGATTTTCTTCATTAAAGCATTTTAATTGCATTATTATATATTTTCATTATTGCAAATTGCAATGGAGTCAACTAAATTAAGTAGTATCAATTATCGTAAATTTAGCTCTAATTGGAACCCCAAAAGGAATTTTAAAAAAGCTTGCCATTTTCTAATAACACGGGGAATCTTTGACCAATATATGAAAAAAAATAATCAATAGAGGTTTATATATATATATATATAACCCCCCTCTATTTTACTCTCTATTCTCTATATTTGGAGAGTAAAATAAAAAATTGGGTCTCCAACCACACTATATTTTGCACTCTACAGTCTACACTCCAATTATAAAGAGTTGAATAGCAGTTCTCCAAATTGGGAGAACTACTATTCATATTTTCTATTTCACTTTTTTGAATATTATATTATTATTCCCTATTATTTTGTAATTAACATATTATTTTTCACATAAGGCTATTAATTAAATCTCTAATATTCGTGATTCTTTTTTAAATGTAATATAACATTTTAAAAAATATATTATTTGATATATACTACATTCATCCCGAATTAATAATAATTTTTTTTGAATTTTTGTCACTTAAAGTGAGATAATTTGATATTATTATTAATTTTCACTATGAAGAATGCACAAAATTTAAATGAAAAGATAAAAATTAAATTTAAAAATATAATACATAACATAATAATTTAAATACAAGATAATAATATAATACATAACATAATAATTTAAAAGTGTTCATTTTGAACTCTGTATTGCATTAATAGAGCATTTATGGGAGCAACGTAATATATCATCTTAGCCCATGAATATTTTGGTGATATGACTTTCGGACGATTTCTTTGAGAAACCTTTACGGAACCCTCCATAGAGAGTGGGGGAGAAGTACGTACAGTCTCACCATTTTCGGAGTACATTTTGGGTATTTAGGGGTCAATTTACAGGAATTAGGCGATTTTCTCAATTTTTTTTCGTGTGTTAGCCGATGAATATTTTGGTGATATGGTTTCCGGACGATTTCTTTGCGAAACCTTTATGGAACCCTCCGTAGGGTGTTGGAGGAGCAGTACGTACAATCTCACCATTTTCGGAGTCCATTTTGGACATTTAGGGGCCAATTTACAGGAATTAGGTGATTTTTCTCATTTTTTTGTGTGTGTCTGCCCATGAATATTTTGGTGATATGACTTCCGAAAAATTTCTTTGCGAAATCTTTACAGAACCCTCCGTAGGAAGTTGGGGGAGAAGTACGTACAATATCACCATTTTTAGAGTCTATTTTGGATATTTCAGGGTCAATTTACATGAATTAGACGATTTCCTCAATTTTTCGTGTGTTAGCCGATGAATATTTTGGTAATATGGCTTCCGGACGATTTCTTTGCGAAACCTTTACAGAAACCTCCGTAGGGAGTTTGGAGAGAATTACGTACAGTCTCACCATTTTCGGAGTCTATTTTGGACATTAAAGGGACAATTTACAGGAATTAGGCAATTTTCTCAATTTTTCGTGTGTGTTAGCCCATGAATATTTTGATGATATGACTTCAGCACGATCTCTTTGCGAAACCTTTATGGAACCCTCTGTAATGAGTTGGTGGAGAAGTACGTGCAATCTCACCATTTTCAGAGTCCATTTTGGGTATTTAGAGGCCAAATTATAGTAATTAGGCGATTTTCTCAATTTTTTTGTGTGTTAACCCATGAATATTTTGGTGATATGTCTTCCTGACTATTTCTTTGTGAAACCTTTATGGAACCCTCTTTAGGGAGTTGAGGGAGCAGTACGTGTAGTCTCACAATTTTTGGAGTCAATTTTGGGCATTTATGTGGCAATTTACATGAAATACGCAATTTTATCAATTTTTTGTGTGTGTTAGCCCATTAATATTTTGGTGATATGGCTTCCGGATGATTTCTTTGTGAAACCCTTATTGAACGCTCCGTAGGGAATTGGGCGAGCAGTATGTACAGTCTCACCATTTTCAAAGTTCATTTTGGGCATTTAGGGGGTAATTTACAAGAATTAGACGATTTTCACAGTTATTTGTGTGTGTTAGCCCATGAATATTTATGTGATATGACTTTCGGATGATTTCTTTGCGAAACTTTTACGGAACCCTCCTAGGGAGTAGGGGGAGCAGTACATATAGTCTCACCATTTTTCAGAGTCCATTCTGGGCATTTAGAGGCAATTTACAGAAATTAGACGATTTTCTCAATTTTTTGTGTGTGTGTTAGCCCATAAATATTTTGGTGATATGGCTTCGGGAGAATTTCTTTGCGAAACCTTTATGGAACTCTCCATAGGGAGTTGGGGGAGCAGTAAGTAAAGTCTCACCATTTTTGAAGTCCATTTTGTGTATTTAGGGAAAAATTACAGGAATTAGGGGATTTTATCAGTTTTTATGTGTGTTAGCCCATGAATATTTGGTGGTATGGGTTATGAACGATTTCTTTGCGAAACCTTTATGGAACCCTCCGTAGGGAGTTGGGGGAGAAGTATGTGCAGTCTCACCATTTTCGGAGTCCATTTTGGGTATTTAGGGGGCAATTTACAGGAATTAGATGATTTTCTCATTTTTTCCGTGTGTGTTAGCCCATGAATATTTTGGTGATATGGCTTCTAGACAATTTCTTTGTGAAACTTTTATGGGACCCTCTGTAGGGAGTTGGGGGTGCAGAAGGTACAGTCTCACCTTTTTCGGAGTCCATTTTGGGCATTTAGGGAGCAATTTACAGGTATTAGGCGATTTTCTCATTTTTTGTTTGTTAGCCAATGAAGATTTTGGTGATATGACTTCCAGACGATTTCCTTCAAAACCTTTAAGGAAACCTCTGTAGAGAGTTGGGGGAGCAGTACGTAAAGTCATAACATTTTTAGATTCCATTTTGATGATTTAGGGGGCAATTTACAAGAATTACACGATTTTCTCAGTTTTTTGTGTGTGTTATCCCCTGAATATTTTGGTGATATCGATTTTGACCAATTTCTTTGCGAAACCTTTATGGAACCATCCGTAGGGAGTTGGGGGAGCAGTACGTACAGTTTCACTATTTTCGAAGTCCATTTTGGATATTTAGGGACAAATTTTAAGGAATTAAGATATTTTCTCAGTTTTTGTGTGTGTTAGCCCATGAATATTTTGGTGATATGGCTTCCGGACGATTTCTCTGTGAAACCTCTATGTAATCCTCCGTCGGGAGTTAGGAGAGCAGTATGTACACTCTCATCATTTTCGGAGTCAATTTTTGGTATTTAGGGGGTAATTCACATGAATTAGGCGATTTTCGTGTGTTAGCCTTTGAATATTTTGGTGATATGGCTTCCTGACGATTTCTTTGAGAAACCTTTATGGAACCCTTCGTAGGGTGTTGGGGGAGCAGTACGTACAGTCTCACAATTTTCGGAGTCCATTTTGGATATTTAGGGGCTAATTGTTAAGAATTAAGTGATTTTCTCAATTTTTTTGTGTGTTAGCCCATGAATATTTTGGTGGCATGGCTTCCGGATGATTTTTTTGAGAAACCTTTAAGAAACCCTCTTTAGGGAGTTGAAGGAGCACTATATACAGTTTCACCATTTTCTGAGTTCATTTTGGGTATTTATGGGCAATTTACATGAATTAGGCAATTTTCTCAATTTTTCGCGTGTGTAAGCCTATGAATATTTTAGTGTTATGGCTTTCGAACGATATCTTTGTGAAAAATTTATAGAACCCTCTGTCGGGAGTTAGGGGAGCAGTATGTACACTCTCACCATTTTCAGAGACCATTTTGGGCATTTAGGGGGCATTTAAGGAATTATATGATTTTCTCAGTTTATTGTGTGTGTTAGCCCATGAATATTTTGGTGATATGGCTTCCGGGTGATTTTCTTTGCGAAACCTTTATGGAACCCTTCATAGGGAGTTGGAGGAGCAATAAGTACATTCTCACCATTTTCAAAGTCTATTTTGGGCATTTAGTTGACAATTTACAAGAATTAGGTTATTTTTTCAATTTTTCGTGTGTGTTAGCCCATGAATATTTTGGTGATATGGCTTCCAGACGATTTCTTTGTGAAATCTTTGTGGAACCCTCTGTAAGGAGTTGGGGAAGCAGCATGTAGAGTCTTACAATTTTTGGAGTCTATTTTGGACATTTAGGGGCTAATTTACAGGAATTAAGGGATTTTTTCAGTTTTTTGTGTGTGCTAGCTTATGAATGTTTTAGTGATTTGGCTTTCGGACGATTTCTTAACAAAACCTTAACTAAACCCTCCATAGGGAGTTGGGGGAGCTGTATGTACAGTCTTACCATTTTCAGAGTCTTTTTTGCGCATTTAGAGGGTAATTTATATAAATTAGGTGATTTCTCAGTTTTTTGTGTGTCTTAACCCATGAATATTTTGGTGATATGGCTTCCAGACGATTTCTTTGAGAAACCTTTACGAAACCTCTGTAGGGTATTGGGGGAGCAGTACCAAGAGTCTCGCTATTTTCAGAGTCCATTTTGGGCATTTTAGGGGTAATTTACAGGAATTAGGTGATTTTCTCCGTGTTTTGTGTGTGTTAGCCAATGAATATTTTTGTGATATGGCTTCTAGACGACTTCTTTGCGAAAAATGTATGGAATCCTCCGTAGGGATTTAGGAGAGCAGTAAGTAAAGTCTCACCATTATCGGAGTCCATTTTGGGTATTTAGGGGGTAATTTACAGGAATTAGGTGATTTTCTTAATTTTTTGTATTTCTTAGCCCATGAATATTTTGGTGATATGACTTCTGGACGATTTCTTTGAAAAACCTTTACGAAACCCTCCGTAGGGAGTTGGGGGAGTAGTACGTACAATCTCACCATTTTCAGATTCCATTTTGGACATTTAGGGGGCAATTTACAGGAACTAGGTGATTTTCTCAGTTTTTTGTATGTGTTACCTATGAATATTTTGGTGATATGGCTTCTAGACGATTTATTTGTGAAACTTTTATGGGACTCTCTGTAGGGAGTTGGGGGTGCAGAAGGTACAGTCTCACCTTTTTCGGAGTCCATTTTGGGCATTTAGGGAGCAATTTACATGTATTAGGCGATTTTCTCATTTTTTGTTTGTTAGCCAATGAAGATTTTGGTGATATGACTTCCAGACGATTTCCTTGCGAAACTTTTAAGGAACCCTCTGTAGAGAGTTGGGGGAGCAGTACGTCTAGTCTCACCATTTTTAGAGTCTATTTTGGACATTGAGGGGGATATTTACAAGAATTATTAGATTTTCTCGATTTTTTGTGTGTGTTAACCCTTGAATTTTTTTGTGATATAGCTTCCAAACGATTTATTTGTGAAACTTTTTTCGACCCCTCTGTAGGAAGTTGGGGTAGAAGTACGAACAATCTCACCATTTTGGGCATTTAGGGGGCAATTTACTGAAATTAGGTGATTTTTTCATTTTTTTTTTGTGTTTGTTAGCTCTTGAATATTTTGGTGATATGGCTTCCAGATGATTTCTTTGTGAAACCCTTACGGAACCTTCCGTAGGAAGTTGGGGGAGCAGTACGTACAGTCTCACCATATTTAGAGTCCATTTTGGATATTTAGAGGTCAATTTTTAGGAGTTAAGTGATTTTCTTAGTTTTTTTATTGTGTTAGCCCAAGACTATTTTGGTGATATGACTTTTGGATGATTGTCTTTGGGAAACCTTTATGGAACCCTCCGTAGGGAGTTGGGGGAGCTATACGTATAGTCTCACAATATTCAGAGTCCATTTTGGGTATTTAGGGGCCAATTTACAAGAATTAAGCGATTTTCTTAGTTTTTGTATGTAACGCCCATGATTATTTGGTGATATGACTTTTGGATGATTGTCTTTGTCAAACCTTTATGGAACCCTCTGTAGGGAGTTGGGGGAGCTGTACGTACAGTCTCACCATTTTCAGAGTCCATTTTTGGTATTTAGGTGGCAATTTACAGGAATTTGGTGATTTTCTCAATTTTTTGTATGCGTTAGCCCATGAATATTTTGGTGATATGACTTTTGGACAATTTGTTTGTGAAACCTTTATGGAATCCTCCGTAGGGAGTTGGGGGAGTTGTACGTACTGTCTTATTATTTTCTGAGTTCATCTTGGGCATTTAGGGGGTAATTTACAGGAATTAGTTGATTTTCTTCGTTTTTTGTATGTGTTAACCCATGAATATTTTATTCATATGGCTTACGGACAATTACTTTGCGAAACCTTTGCAGAGCCCTCCGTAGTGAGTTGGGAGAGTAGTACGTACAGTCTCACCATTTTCAGAGTTTATTTTGGACATCTAGAGGTAATTTACTGGAATTAAGCGATTTTCTTAATTTTTTGTGTGTGTTAGGCAATCTCATCATATTTTGGTGGTATGACTTCCAGATGATTTCTTTACGAAACCATTATGAAACTCTCCATAAGGAGTTGGGGGAGAAGTACGTACAGTCTCACCGTTATCGGAGTCCATTTTGGGTATTTAGGGGCAATTTACAGGAATTAGGTGATTTTCTCAATTTTTCATGTGTGTTAGCCCATGAATATTTTGATAATATGACTTCTGAATGATTTCTTTGTGAAACCTTTAAGGAACCCTTCGTAGGAAATTTAGGAGCAGTACGTACAATCTCCAATATACGTACAGTTTCACTATTTTCAGAGTCTATTTTGGATATCTAGAGGCAATTTACTGGAATTAAGCGATTTTCTCAGTTTTTTGTGTGTGTGTTAGGCAATGAATATTTTGGTGGTATGACTTCCAAATGATTTCTTTGTGAAACCTTTATGGAACACTCCGTAAGGAGTTGGGGGAGCAGTATGTACAATCTCACAATTTTCAGAGTCTATTTTGGTCATTTAGGTGGCAATTTACTGGAATTCGGTGATTTTCTCAGTTTTTTATATGTGTGAAACAATGAATATTTTGGTGATATGACTTCTAGACGATTTCTTTGTGAAATCTTTTTGGAACCCTCTGTAGAGACTTAGTGGATCAGTACGTATATTATCACCATTACCGGAGTCTATTTTGGGTATTTAGGGGACAATTTACAAGAATTAGGCGATTTTCTCAATTTTTCGTGTGTTAGCCTATGATATTTTTGTGATGTGGCTTCCGAACGATTTCTTTGAGAAACCTTTATGAAACCCTCCGTAGGGAGTAGGGGGAGAAGTATGTATAGTCTCACTGATCTGAGGTCAAAAATATATGTTCTTATCATTAATTGCTTAATATTTATTATTTATATTTGTCCTTTTTGAGCATGGATTTTATGGATTGTGCTAAATAATGTATTTTATTTGTAGGATTAAATTGGTGTAAAGTTGAAGAAGTTTGGAGCTAAAACGAATTAAAGATGGAAGGTTGAAGAAGAAAATCAAGCAGGCAGCTTAATGGATTAAATTGAATATTATATTATATTTATATATATACATATTCAAACGATTTGTTGCAAATTAGAGGATTCCCACGTGGCAGCCAATAAATGCAGCATCAAATAAAATTGAGGCGGTGCACTGTTCACATAGGAATTCAATTCCGTTTTGGTTTTGGGTTCCTAATTTGTTTTGGACTCAGATATTTTATTCAGAGTTTTCTACATCTATAAATAGTCCATAAGAATATACTAGGGGAGATATATTGTGTAAGGAAAAGTTGTGAATACTTTTTAGGGTTCTTTTCTTCTTTTTTTCTTAGGTATTAGTAGCTAAAGACCCTTGTTCTGGGGCTGCGGACATGGGTAATTGTTGAACATCGATTGTTTTGAATTAATGTTGGTTATCGTTTAAATTACTTTTGTATTCTTGTTTTAGTATTTCATTCTTGATCACCATAGAAATAAATCTATTGTCTATTCTTGGACTCGAGAGATAAAGAGGTAGATAGACCAAAGAATGCAAATAGATTGTTCTAACTTTGTTTAGATTCGTGTTCAGGAGTGACGCCCGGACGAACACCTCGCTTGGTTACGAAACATGATGAAATATAAATGCTCGCCAATTAGGACTGCCTATCCCCGCTCAACGATGTAGTTAGACAGCTAGTTGGAGTAGGCGATTAGAGGTCAAGAGATCATGATCATAAAATCAACACTGTAAATCAGTAATTTGATAACCTTAGTTAATTCATTTCATGAGATGCGATACATGAAACCCTATGCATGTTGCAGCCCTGGAATTGTCCCAATCACTGTAAGTTAATCTTAGTATTTAATTTTTGCATTCTTTTATTTCTTTTGACACTCTTAAATAAATAATTAGACTAGTATAAGTAAATAGTTAATTGACAAGTTTCTGTGGGTTCGATATTCCGGTTCTTAAAGAGTCACTTATTACTTTTGCGACCACCTACACTTGCATGTGGAATTGGAAGCAACAAGTTTTTGGCGCACGCCCCACACTTAAAATTTTGTTCGTCCTCGAGCAAACATTAAAGCTCATCTCAAAAATCATACTAGGAAGCCATCACTATTGTTGATACAAACAATTAGGCCATATTGAAATTTGAAAACATCAAGTACAATTTCCGCTCATTATGCAAGACATCACAAATAAACAACAAACCTCTAACCTCCTAACCTCAAGGAAAGACTCTGAACTCATCAAATTTAAGTTTGCTCACCTACTCTCATCAAAGAAAGTTAATAACATCACCTATCTATCATGAAACAAGTGCCCTCACATGAAGAAATAGTTCACACACTCAATTCAAAAGATTGAATATAAATTAAGGACTTCACATCAAATATCAAATCTCACACTCACCAATAAAATTCACATGTATGCTCAAAAAATCATATGCTTGCCCATTATGTACATCTCCACTAATTAAGCATGCTCGAATAGAATCAAATAAGACTTTAACGGGTTGTAATGTAGGCTAGCAGACAGGTAGGAAACTATATAATAGTGACTCACACTTCCCTAAGCACTTTGTATTTTTAGACTTCATCACCCATTATTTTCTTCTCTTTATTTTCAGCCCTCTCTTCAACAATTATTTCACAAGTAATTCTCATCATCTCAAGAATGCTTCAATCATTTTTTTTTTACAATAATAATTTTTTTTCAAAGGGTTTTTTTTCTCCCTTTTTTTTCTTTTTCATGTCACATTCTTTTGAAGAGGGCTTTTTTCATCACTTTGTAGCTATCATTGATTACCTTTTTTCATTCAACCATCCCTTTTTTTCTTCAGATTTACCAATCATAATAAGTCTATGCTACAGTGCTCAAGGAAGCAAGGTGCAAAAACTAGGGATTCAACAAAATAGTTAAGGGCAAAATATGGCTACCAACAAAAGGCTACAGGCTCAAAAGGGCGAACTAGTGATATAATATCTGAAAAGGCTAAATTTACAAGACAAATCAAAGAAAGCCTATTATCATCTCCTAAACTGAGCAACACTTTTTATTTCGCTTCAATAACATGCAGGGCAAGTTCTAGACTAAGATGCAAAACGTGGAATAAACAAATTCTCACTACACATGGCACAAGTATCAATCAAGATGGATCAATTCTACCTCTAAGAGAGACAGGGTCATAACAAACTACAAAAACAAAATAAGTTATATACAAAGTCACAACCATGAGCCTAAGTGTAAAAGAGTCTGCAATTTCATTAGCAATCAAGCATTCACAAGAACGTACTACTTAAAATTAGGCCTAAATAGCAAGTATCACACAACTCAAAATGGTCTTTTCTTTTCTCTAAAAAAATTAAAAATAAAATAAAAAATAAAAATTTTTACTCCCTATCGGTTCAAAGGGACTATCCTCAGGAAAAGTATCGAAAACAAAAGCCGAGGAACCCACCTAAAAATACAAAAAGACTCGATAAAGCTGTAAAAACTAGGAATTCATTCCTCCACCCCACACTTAAAAAGATGCTATGTCCCCAAAGTATCAAATAAAATTTAAAACAAGGGTTAGGAAAACTCCCTGAGGCCTCTAGGCCTAGCTAGTAGCATGTTTTCCTTTTCCATCAAGGGTCGTACGCACCACACACTTAAGCTCAAATGTGCTCCTTAGCTCCAAATTTTTGGGTACCCAAACTTCTCTAAAACCTGTAATAACTAGACCAAAAGAAAAAAATGACACTAAAAAAAATAAAAATAAAATAAGAAGCTACACTACTAATTGGGTTGCCTCCCAATAAGCGCCTAATTTAACGTTGCGGCACGACACAAGTAAATTCACCACTTTTCTTTCCACTTTGAACTTATGAATTGTACCCCTAACTTTGCATCAATTTTTCTGCTCCTCTCTAGGAGCGGTGGTATAAAGATAAAGGAACCAAGTAATAAATGTTGCATTTTGCACTTCTTGGTCCTTATGTGAGGAATGTCGTTTTGCCTACGTGGATTAGAAAACTGTAGAATGTAGGGGCCTTGTTCCTCATCTAGACACTCCTCTATTAGTTCAGATGACTCGAATTTCATGTCGTCATCCAAGCATAATGTAGAAAAATGTTTAGAATGAGGTCCAATATGCCTCAACTCCAAAGCAACATTATTTACAACATTCTCACTTTTGTACTCTTTCTCAACATTGACATTAAGGAATAAGTTATAGTTGAATGGTTGGAATTCCTCTTTTTGCTCCACTATCTCCTTCACATACTTCGCGTACTTAGGAATTCCCTGCAAAATATCAACCAAAGGAAGATTAATGTGAACTTGTTTAAGGAGAGACAGAAACTTACCGAAGCATTCGTCCTCGTTCTGCTTTTTGAACTTTTGAGGAAACGGAGGGGGTGGTTTTATTTGAGGAACAATCCTCTCAACATTCGCATCTTGAACCACTTTTTCAGGTTTCTTTTCTTTTCTCACCGCCTCAGAACTTCTCTTCTTTGGAGCTAGTTCTTCCAGTTGTAATCCACTCCTTGTGCTCACCACATTCAGTTGCCTTGGGTTAGGTTCCGTGTCACCCGGAAGACCTCCAGGAGGACGCACATTGACTGCATTAGCCAATTGTGCGAACTGCCTTTCCAGATTTTTCTACGCTAACTGGGTGCTTCTCAACTCTTCTCCCAACTTCTTATAGTGTTCTTCATTTTTGTTGTTGATTTCTGTACTTAGCTTTTGGAACAGCTCCTCATTAGTCATGCCCCCTTGCTTCTCACCTTGATTATTTGGCTGTTGAAATTGTTGTCCATTACCTTGTGGTCTGTATTGGTTCTGCCCTTGAGCCTGATTTTGGTGTTGATTCTGATTTCCACCCCATGAGAAGTTGGGGTGGTTCCTCCAACTTGAGATATACGTGTTCCCATAATTCTGCGTACCTCCACCTCTTTGGGCATTCCCCACTTCATCACCCCTGTCAACATCATAGATAACAGAAGAATCATAATAGGGGGGAGGGGGAGGGGAATAAGAGTTAGGACAACCATTCCAATGACCAAATTGACCACCACATATATGACAAATAGGACACTCGATATCCAAGTGGGGTCCGTTACAATAATTACAAGGATACTTCTCACTCAACCACGATTTATCCCAATCAGTCATATCAATAGGAGTACCAAATCATTCAAAGGAAAAAAAAAATTAATTGTGTAGAAAGAAAAAAAAATTAACTAAAAAAATTAAAAATAAATAAATAAATAAAAAAGAAAAAGTATAACCTAGAAGAATAGTTAATTTCTAAGTCCCCGGCAACGGTGCCAAAAACTTGTTGCTTCCAATTGCACACGCAAGTGTACGTGGTCGCAAAAGTAATAAGTGGCTCTTTAAGAACCGGAATATCGAACCCACAGAAATTTGTCATTTAACTATTTACTAAATTATACTAGTTTAATTATTTATTTAAGAGTGTTAAAAGAAATAAAAGAATGCAAAAATTAAATACTAAGATTAACTTACAGTGATTGGGACAATTCCAGGGCTGCAACATGCATAGGGTTTCATGTATCGCATCTCATGTAATGAATTAACTAAGGTTATCAAATTACTGATTTACAGGGTTGATTTTATGATCATGATCTCTCGACCTCTAATCGCCTACTCCAACTAGCTGTCTAACTACATCGTTGAGCGGGATAGGCAGTCCTAATTGGCGAGCATTTATATTTCATCCTGTTTCATAACCAACCGAGGTGTTCGTCCGGGGGTCACTCCTGAACACGAATCTAAACAAAGTTAGAACAAGCTCTTTGCATTCTTTGGTCTATCTACCTCTTTATCTCTCGAGTCCAAGAATAGACAATAGATTTATTTCTATGGTGATCAAGCATGAAATACTAAAACAAGAATACAAAAGTAATTTAAACAATAACCAACATTAATTCAAAACAATCGATGTTCAACAATTACCCATGTCCGCAGCCCCAGAACAAGGGTCTTTAACTACTAATACCTAAGAAAAAGAAGAAGAAAAGAACCCTAAAAAGTATTCACAATTTTTCCTTACACCATTATCGGAGTCCATTTTTGGTATTAAGGGGCAATTTACGGGAATTAAGCATTTTCTCAATTTTTATGTGTGTGTTAGCCCATGAATATTTTGGTAATTTGGCTTCTGGATAATTTCTTTGCGTAACCTTTATGGAACCCTTCATAGGGTGTTGGGGGAGTAGTACGTACAGTCTCACAATTTTTGGAGTTTATTTTAAGTAATTAGGGGCGAATTAATAGGAGTTAGGCGTTTTTCTTAGTTTTTTGTGTTTCTTAGCCATGAATATTTTGGTGATATGACTTCTAGACAATTTCTTTGCGAAACCATTATGGAACCCTTCGTAGGGAGTTGGGTGAACAGTACGTACAATCTCACAATTTTCGGAGTTCATTTTGGGTATTTAAGGGCCAATTAATAGGAATTAAGTGATTTTCTCAATTTTTTGTGTGTGTTAGCCCATGAATATTTTAGTGATATGGCTTTCGGATGATTTTTTTGAGAAACCTTTATGAAACCCTCCGTTTGGAGTTGAAGGAACAGTATATACAGTGTCACTATTTTCAGAGTCCATTTTGGGCATTTAGGGGCAATTTACATAAATTAGGTGATTTTCTTAGTTTTTCGTGTGTGTTAGCCTATAGATATTTTAGTGATATATTCCGGACGATTTCTTTATAAAATCTTTATAGAACCCTTTGTGGGGAGTTGGGGGAGCAGTGCGTACATTCTCACCATTTTGGGCATTTAGGGGGCATTTCAGGAATTAGGTGATTTTCTCAGTTTTTTGTGCATTTTAGCCCATGAATATTTTGGTGATATGACTTTCGAAAGATTTCTTTGCGAAACCTTTATGGAACCCTCCAGAGAGTTGGGGGAGCAGTACGTACATTCTCACCATTTTCAGAGTCAATTTTGGGCATTTAGGTGGAAATTTACTGGAATTAGGCGATTTTCTCAATTTTTCATGTGTGTTAGCCCATGAATATTTTAGTGATTGGCTTCCGGACGATTTCTTTGTGAAACCTTTATGAAACCCTCCGTTGGGAGTTGGGGGAGCAATACGTAGAGTCTCACCATTTTCGGAGTTCATTTTGGGCATTTAGGGCCAATTTACAGGAAATACGTGATTTACTCAGTTTTTTGTGTGTTAGCTTATTAATATTTTGGTGATATGGCTTCCGGAAGATTTATTTTTGAAACCTTAACCAAACCAATCGTAGGGAGTTGGGGGAGTAGTAAGTATAGTCTCACCATTTTCAGAGTCCATTTTGGGCATTTAAGGGGCAATTTTCTCAATATTTCGTGTGTATTAGGCTATGAATATTTTGGTGATATGACTTTTGAATGATTTTTTTGTCAAACCTTTATGGAACCCTCCGCAGGGAGTTAGGGGAGCTGTATGTATAGTCTCACCATTATCAGAGTTCATTTTGGGTATTTAGGGGGTACTTTACAGGAATTAGGTGATTTTCTCTAATTTTTGTGTGTGTTAGCCCATAAATATTTTTGTGGTATGACTTCCAGATGATTTCCTTGCAAAACCTTTATGGAACCCTCCGCAAGGACTTGGCGGAGCGGTACGTACATTCTCACCATTATCGGAGTCCATTTTGGGTATTAAGGGGGCAATTTACAGGAATTAGGCGATTTTTTCTCAATGTTTTGTGTGTGTAAGCCCAAGAAATTTTGGTGATATGGCCTCCAGACGATATCTTTGTGAAACCTTTATGGAACTCTCCGTAAGGAGTTGGGGAAGCAGTGCATACAGTCTCACCATTTTCAGAGTCTATGTTTCACCATTTTCGGAGTCTATTTTGGGCATTTATGGGGCAATTTACAAAAATTAGGCGATTTTTTCAATTTTTGTGTCTGTTAGCCCATGAATATTTTGGTGATACGGCTTCCGAATGATTTCTTTATGAAACCTTAACCCAACCCTCCGTAGGGAGTTAGGGAAGTAGTATACATAGTCTCACCATTTTCAGAGTCCATTGCGGGCATTCAGGGGGAAATTTACAAGAATTAGGTGATTTTCTTAGTTTTTTGTGTTTGTTAGCCCATGAATATTTTAGTGATATGGCTTTCGGACGATTTATTTGTGAAACCTTGAGGGAACCCTCCGTATGAAATTGGGGGAGCAGTACAGATAGTCTCACCATTTTCAGAGTCCATTTTCGGCATTTAGGGGCAATTTACATGAATTAGGCAAATTTATTCAGTTTTTTGTATGTGTTAGCCCATGAATATTTTGGTGATATGGTTTCCAGACGATTTCTTTGCGCAACATTTATGCAACCCTCCGTAGGGAGTTGGTGGAGCAGTACGTACAGTTTCACCATTTTCAGAGTCCATTTGGGACATTTAGGGGCAATTTTCAGAAATTAGGCAATTTTCTCAATTTTTCGTGTGTGTTAGCCCATGAATATTTTGGTGATATGGCTTTTGGATGAATTTTTTGTGAAACTTTTTTGGAACCCTCGATAAGGAGTTGGAGGAGATGTACGTACAATCTTACCATTATCGGAGTCCATTTTGGGTATTTAAGGGGTAATTTACAAGAATTAGGCGATTTTCTCAATTTTCCGTATGTGTTATCCTATGAATATTTTGGTGATATGGCTTCTGGATGATTTCTTCGTGAAACTTTTATTTAATCCTTCGTAAGGAGTTGGGGGAGCAATACGTTTAGTCTCGCCATTTTCAGAGTCTATTTTGGGAATTTATGAGGAAAATTAGAGGAATTAGGCTATTTTCTTAATATTTTATGTGAGTTAACTCAAGAATATTTTAGTGATATGGCTTCCGGACGGTTTCTTTGCTAAACATTTATGGAACCCTCTGTAGGGAGTTGGGGGTGTAGTACGTACAGTCTCACCATTTTCAGAGTCCATTTTGGGCATTAAAGGGCCAATTTACAAGAATTAGGCGATTTCTCAATTTTTGGTATGTGTGAGCCCATGAATATTTTTGTGATATGACTTCTGAATGATTTCACTGTGAAACCTTTATGGAAGCCTCCGTAGGAAGTTGGTGGAGCAGTATGTACAGTCTCACTATTTTCGGAGTTCATTTTGGGCATTTAGGGGGAAATTTACATGAATTAGGCGATTTTCTCAGTATTTTGTGTGTGTTAGCCCAAGAATATTTTTGTGATATAGCTTTCAGACGATTTATTTGTGAAACCTTTACGGAATCCTCCGTAGAGATTTGGGGGAGCAGTACATATAGTCTCACCATTTTCAGAGTCCATTTGGAGATTTAGGGGGCAATTTACAGGAATTAGGGGATTTTTCTTAATTTTTGTGTGTGTTAGCCCATAAATATTTTTGTGATATGGCTTTCGGGTGATTTCTTTTTGAAACCTTTACGGAGACCTCCGTAGGGAGTTGGGGGAGAAGTACCTACAGTCTCACCATTTTTGGAATCCATTTTGGGAATTTAGGGGGCAATTTTACAAGAATTAGGCGATTTTCTCAGTTTTTGGTGTGTGTTAGCCCATGAATATTTTGGTGATATGACTTTTGAACGATTTCTTTGCGAAACCATTATGAAATCCTGCGTAGAGAGTTGGGGGAGCATTATGTACAGTCTCACCATTTTCAGAGTCAATTTTGGGTATCTAGGGGGCAATTTACAAGAATTAGGCGATTTTCTCAATTTTTCGTATGTATTAGCACATGAATATTTTGGTGATATGGCTTCCAAAGGATTTCTTTGTGAAACTTTTATGGAACCCTCCTTAGGGAGTTGGGGGAGCAGTATGTACAGTCTCGCCATTTTCGGAGTCCATTTTGGTTATTAGGAGGTAATTTACAGGAATTAGGCGATTTTCTCAATTATTTATGTTTTAGCCCATGACTATTTTGGTGATATGGCTTCTGGATGATTTATTTGTGAAATCTTTATGGAACCCTCTGTAGGGAGTTTGGGGAGCAGTACGTACAGTCTCACTATTTTTGGAGTCCATTTTGGGTATTTAGGGTGTAATTTACATAAATTAGGTGATTTTCTCAATTTTTCGTGTGTGTTAAGCCAATGAATATTTTGGTGATATGGCTTCCAAATTATTTATTTGTAAAACCTTTATGGAACCCTCCATAGGGAGTTGGGGGAGCAGTAAGTACAGTCTCACCATTTTCAGAGTCTATTTTTGGTATTTAGGGGGCAATTTACAGGAATTAGACTATTTTCTCAGTTTTTTGTGTGTTAACCCATGAATATTTTGGTGATATGACTTCCGGACGATTTCTTTGTGAAACCTTCACGGAGCACTCTGTATGGAGTCGGGGGATCAATATGTACAGTCTCACCATTTTCAAAGTCCATTTTGGGCATTTAGGGGGCAACTTACAAGAATTAGGTGATTTTCTCTATTTTTTGTGCGTGTTAGCTCATGAATATTTTGGTGATATGATTTTGGACAATTTCTATGCGAAACATTTATGGAACCCTCCGTAGGGAGTTGAAGGAGAAATACGTATAGTCTCACCATTTTCGAAATCCATTTTGGGTATTTAGGGGGTTATTTACAAGAATTAGGCAATTTTCTCAATTTTTCGTGCATAAATATTTTGGTGATATAACTTCTGGATGATTTCTTTGTGAAACCTTTATGGAACCCTCTGTAGGGAGTTGGGGGAGCAGTACGTGCAATCTCACTATTTTCAAAGTCCATTTTGGGCATTTAGGGGGCAATTTACATGAATTACGCGATTTTCTTAGTTTTTTATGTGTGTTAGCCCTTGAATGGTTTCGTGGTGAGGCTTCTAGACGATTTCTTTGCGAAAAATTTATGGAACCCTTTGTAGGGAGTTGGGGGAGCAGTACGTACAGTCTCACCATTTTCAGAGTCATATTTGGACATTTAGTGGGCAATTTACAGGAATTAGGCTATTTTATCAGTTTTTTTTGTGTGTGTTAGCCCATGAAAATTTTGGTGATATGACTTCTGGACGATTTTTTTTGCGAAACCTTTATTGAACCCTCCGGAGGGAGTTGGGGGAGAAGTCTTAAAAGGTGAGTATTTATGTTATGTTTATGTAATATTATTTCATTAATGATTTCACTTTTATTTGAATTGTCCAATAATTTGTATATTATATGATATTTGCCAATTTATGTTATTTAGAAATTTATAGAATAAAATATAATTTTATATTAAATAAAGAATTTTAAAAAACAATTTTTTATATTACATGAAAATTATATGGGGTGATTATTTGGAAAAAAAGAAGTAAAGGATTTATATTATGAAATAAGAAAATAAAAATGAAATAGAAATAATAATATAATATTGAGGAGAGAGAAGATGATTCTTTTTTAGAGAGTAAACTAGAGAATTGAGTTGGAGTTGATTGTTTGAAAAAATAGATAACTCTATATTTGGAGAGTAAAATAGAGGGTAGGGTTGGAGATGCCCTAAGATGTAAATTTGATCGGATATATATACATACATACATATTTACATACATACTATATATATATATATATATGATTCATATTTCTAACCTCACTTAGAAAGGTGCACCCAATCATCATCACATAATATGATACTCCGAGTATGGGTTCACACATCTATATTTTAATATTTTAAAAAAAATATAACCTTATTATATATGATCTCGAGAGGGGAGTATGGATTCACGTGAACCCCGTGACCCTCCCCCCCCCCCTCTTAGATATGCCCCTGATTGTAAGTAATGGTTGAAGTCTCAATTTCATCTTATTATATTGTCCCCAAAACAACAATAACAATAAGATATTCAATGTAATTCCATTTATGGGGTATGGTGACACAATTTAGGAATAGAACAGTCGTGGGGAGTAGTATTCTATGTTTCTGAAAGTGTACATAATAGTTGAGTTAATTAACCCACTAGTTATTAAAGTTCTATAAATAGTTATTTTATTTCTCCTAAGTTTCTTTTATTACACTTTGCCCCTTAGATTTTACCTTCCTTGTATGTAACATAGTTATCTATTTTAGAGTTATGAATGAGAATTGATTTATTTTTTTTGTTGTTGCTTAATTTCTTCTTTTTCGTATTCCCTCTATTTTATATTGTTTTTCCTATTTTAATTTGATACAAATTTTAAGAAAATAAAAAAAATTGAATTATGCAGTCATAACTAAAGATATGTCAAATTATCAAAATATACTTTAATCTTGCAGTTTTAAATATATCATGTGAAAAATTGAAATTAAAGAATTGTTAAAAAGGAAAAGAAACATTCGTTTTCAAACGAACTAATAAGAAAAATATGACAAACAAATTAAAATAGGAAATAATTTCTTTTAGTTTTCTTCTTCAATTGTGTATCACCTGGGGAGGGTGGTGCATATGAGCCTTACCCCTACTTTGTAAAGGTAGATCGAGAGGTTGTTTTCAATAGATAATCGGCTCAAATAAAACATATCAACATCAAGTACTGAAGAAAAAATAGTAATTAAGAAGTTAAGCTAAAAATAAAGTAGAAGAGAACAGTAGCAACAACAAATAATACAATAATCGAAACAAAGAAAATCAAACAATATGTAATAATAGAATCGAAGAATAGGATAGTAGAATAATAATAATAATAATAACAATACTGATGATAAGGAAAATCAGACAACGCTCGATTATCTATTAACCTTATACTCTAATCCTTGACGACTTCACCTCTATACCATCTTATCAAAGTTGATCATATCCTCGGTAAATTACAAATATGTCATATTTCCTTAATACTTCTTCGACCTACCTCTCGTGTCCGTTTTTCGGAGCGAGACAAGATTTTTGGAAAGTAACAATTCCAATGAGAAGAAAAATATAGCAACTATGCTTCCTAGTAGACTACGTACTAGACCAGCTGCAAAAAAACATAGATAGTCAATTGTACAGTTGCCTGCTAAAATTTTCATTAATGACACTCTTGTTTAATGCTGATTTTATTTTATTTTATATTCAATTTAATGCTCAAGCTGATGCAATTATTTAACAGTTGTGGCAGTTGAAAATACTATTTCCACAATTAATGCCTTTTTGAAAAAAAGATAAAAAAATTTAGAGTAGGACATACAACATTTTTTGCTTATACTTTCATTAGAGAAATTTGACACTCGATTACAAATTGACCTATTAAATGACATAAAAAATGAGGTCTAAATTTACAAAAGAAAAGAGTGATGTGATCAACAACGATTGTGATAAAGTAGTAAGTACTTTTTCATCCTTAATTAGAAATTTCGGGTTCGAGTCTCCTTAGATACAACTCCCTCTGACACCTTTTTTTGATTAAATTTTTATTTATTTATATTAAGTATGATTAAGTGATAATAATCTATAAATAAATATATATATCACGCATATAATGATGTGATTGAGTGCTGGTAAAAATAATAATTAAATTGTATTTTTAAATATTTAATGTTGGCACTTACTTAGTGTGAACATATTTATATTTTGAGATTCTTTTAGCTCTTTCTCTATCTATCCTATATTTATAGTTTGAGCTGAAAATTTTAATATTTATAGTCATTACTCAATTCATCCAACATATATGAGGCACTTTTCATTTTTGAATATCTCAAAAAGCTTGATGTTAAAAGTATTTTAAGAATTCAAATTCAAAAAACTATTTCAATTTTAAAGTATGTATGGTCTCCATCATCACTTACTTTGATATCTAGTGTTTTTTAAAAAAAGAAATTGTATCTAATCAAATTAAGACACGTAAATGAATATCTTAAAATAGAGGAAGTATATTCTTTTACTATCACTAGTCTTATAAATAAGTTACTTCATATATTAAACTTTGAATCCAATCGCACACCGTCATATAAAATAAATACATTGTTTCAAAGAGAAAACATTGGGCAAACAAAAGAAATAAGATAAAAAGAGTATCGAAATACCAAGTGAAAAACCAACAAGAGAAAGAAAAAAGAAATGAGATAAGGTGGGTCTTGGATATCAAGTGAAAAAACCAACAAAAGAAAAAAGACGAAAAGAAATGAGATGAAGCGAGTATAGAATATCAAGTAAAAATCAATAAAAAAGAAAGAAAAAGCAAAAGAAATGTGATAAAGCAAGTACCAAATACAGAGTAAAAAATCAACAACAACAAAAAAAAGAAGAAAAATATAGCGAGTGTCGATTATCGAATACAGAGTGAAAAACCAATAAAAAGGAAAGAAGAAGAAGAAAAGAAATGTGATAAAGCAAGTACCGAATATAAAATGAAAAACCAACAACAACAAAAAATAAATGACATAATATATAAACATGACTCTTAACCTGACTTCAGTTGGCAACTATGACCTTTAACTTTTGGTGTGCATAAGTAGATACTTAAACTTGTATAAAATTCAACAAATCGACACATTTGTTCTACATGAAAATTTTGTGTCCTACGTGTATTATGTCACGTAGGACATGTGTGTCTACTTGTTCAATTTTATACAAGTTCAAGTGTCTATTTGTGTACACCTAAAGTTGAAAGGCATCTATAACCGCTAAAGCCAAATTAAAAACCGTATTTATATATTATATCAAAAATAAAGCAAAGAAAAGAAATACAGACACAGAACAAAAACCAACCAACAAAAGAAAGTAGAAGGAAAGGGGGTATATGTACTTGCATTGCAACTTGAAAATGATACATATATCACAGCTGTATATTTAAATAAACCTCAAATATGAAACAACTATATTGTAAATAAGAAAAAAAAAATGGACACATAAATTTCACAACATATCAACCATAGTCCATACACCTAATATACAAAAAAATGTTAAAGATTGCTCTTTTCTTCTTCTTCCTCTTCCTCTTCTTTTACTCAGGTTTATCTAATCAAATCTCCAATTTAGAACACAAAGCTTTACTTGATCTTAGATCATCTTTAGGCATCAGAGCAAGAAACTGGCCAAGAAAATCTGACCCTTGTACCAATTGGACTGGAATTCATTGCAACAATGGCAGAGTTGTGGGAGTTAAGTTAACAGGACTAAGAAGAAGTCACAAAGGGAACTTGTCTCCACAGTTTGCTGTTGATTCTTTAGCCAATTTTACTCACTTGACATCATTTAACTCATCAGGTTTTGTTCTTCCAGGGCCAATTCCTGATTGGTTTGGTCAAAAGTTAACACAACTCAAACAACTTGATCTTAGTTCAAGTTCAATTCTTGGTTCACTTCCAACCTCATTTGGGAGTTTGAGTAATCTTGATTTTCTATCTTTGTTTAACAATTCAATTACAGGAACTGTTCCTTTAGAACTTGGAAAGTTGAGTTCTTTAAGGGTTCTTAATCTTTCTTGGAATTCACTTACAGGTGAAATTCCAAGTTCTTTTTCAGATATTAAGAATCTATCTGTTCTTGATTTGTCTTCAAATTTCTTGTCTGGACAAATCCCTGTTGAGTTTGGTTCATTTCTTGGACTTAAGTTACTTAACTTGTCAAATAATAGTTTAAGTTCTTATATTCCTTCTGAAATTTCAAATCTTTCTGAATTGGTTGAACTTGATCTTGGCTATAATTACTTCTCAGGGTCATTGCCTGAGGATTTATCAAGATTGAGAAATTTGAGTAAATTGTTAGTTGGAAATAATGAGCTAGAGGGTGCATTGCCTAGTACTTTGTTTACTTCAAATGTTTCTGTATTGGAGTATATAAATCTTAGTTGGAATCGATTCGAAGGCAAAATTCCTGATGTTTTGTGGTCATTGTCTCATTTGAGGATTCTTGATATATCAGGGAACAATTTTACTGGTGTGGTTTCAAAGAGTACCTATTTTAGTGCTACTGGTGCTTCATATAACCTGTCAAATAATCTTTTCTATGGAAATGTGACGTTTGATGTTCGGAGTTTTCAGTCGATTGATCTGTCTAAGAACTATTTTCAAGGACTAGCACCTGATAAATCTGGTGTTCGAGTTATGGATAATTGCTTTACAGGGTTATTGAGTCAGAGGACTTTAGATGATTGTAGTAAGTTTTATGCTGATAGGGGTCTAGTTTTTGTTGATAGAGGAATCCAAACTCCGGTACAAAGAACCTCGAAGGGCGGGCATAAACGTTTGTTTATAATGGTTGGAGTTTTTGGTGGAGTTGGTGTTCTTATGCTTTTGGCATTAGTCATTTTATTGGCTTGGAGGATATGCTATAGAGGGAATTCAAACGAAAGAGGCATATCGAACGTTTCTCCTGTTGTGGAAGGGGGCAATAATCAGGCACCAGTAAAGTTCTCTCGTGATACATCTGGTTCGATTGAATCATATACTTATGATCAGATACTACAAGCCACAAGCAACTTCAATGAAACAAATCTTATCAAGAATGGTCATACAGGAGATATTTTTCGAGGCATATTGGAAGGCGGTGTCACCGTAGTTATCAAGAAAGTTAATGTTGAAAAAGAAACATACAAGTTGGAGTTGGATTTGTTAAACTGGACATCACACCATAGGCTTGTCCCTTTTTTGGGACATTGCTTAGATCATGAGAATGAGAAATTCTTGGTCTATAAATATATGCCAAATGGAGATTTGTTCAATTTGTTGTCCCGGGATACGGATTTAGAAGACGAAAATGGACAGTCTTTGGATTGGATAACAAGATTAAAAATTGCCACAGGAGTTGCAGAAGGCTTAGTTTATTTGCACCATGAGTGTAATCCTCCCCTTGTTCATAGGTATTGTTTCTTTCACTTTCTTGCATTCTTGTTTTTCCCATAATGTTGTACACCAAGCTAATTATATTCTGCATTTTCTTGTTCTTGAAGAGATGTTCAAGCTAGCAGTATCCTTCTCGACGATAAATTTGAAGTAAGGCTGGGAAGTTTGAGCAACGTGTGTGCACAGGAAGGTGATAGCCAGAATTTGATCACAAAATTTTTCCGCACGACAAAGTAAGTATTACTATGATCATAGTTTGATCTTAATACCAGATTTTTCAGAAATATAATAGACATTTAGTTAGATTTATGTGTTTACATTTCTGTATATTGCTTTTTGTTCAATGTTCTAAGATATATTATGTTTCTTCTTGACAATAAACAGGAATCCAGAGGGAGAGCCTGCTGGTATGTACTATTCTTTTCGTAAAAAAACGCATAGTTGAATAGAGTTATTTTTCTGAATTTCTCATAAGCTGTCTTTGTACATGAACAGGATCTTCATATACAAGTTGCAGTGCTTATGATGTATACTGTTTCGGGAAGGTCTTACTCGAGCTTGTAACTGGTAAGGTTGGCGTAAGTCACTTAGATGATGCCTCAACCAAGGAGTGGTTGGACAAACTTCTTCCTTTCATCACTATACGCGAGAAAGAACTAGTGTCCAAGATAGTCGATCCATCTCTAATTATAGATGATGACTTACTTGAAGAGATGTGGGCTGTAGCAATAGTAGCCAAAGCATGTCTTCATCTGAGGCCTTCTAGACGTCCTGAAATGAGACGCGTCCTGAAAGCACTTGAGAACCCGTTCAAGGTTGTTAGGGAAGGAAGTTTCAACTCTATAAGGCTACGAAATACTTCATCGAGGCGATCATGGAGTGCTGCTTTTCTTGGTAGTTGGAATCATAGCTCACAGGATATTACTAATGCTAGTGGCCAAACAAGCAAAGAAGCTGGCATGAACCTAAAACAGTCAGGAAGAGTAGGATCTCATTCTATTAGCAGCGGGAACGAACATTCGTCATCGTGTAAGAGATCATCGAGTGAGATTTTCCCCGAACCTCAGGAAACACTAGATATAGAGAGACAAGACATGAGCTAGACATGCCATCCAGCGCGAATCTATGCCAAATGCATATCTGCAGGCAGGGGTTTTTTAAGTATCAGGGGCTTTGATTTTTTATTACATGAGCAGCGGTACTATGATCGTTCTGAAGACATGGGGCCTACACACTACACACATGTTAGCAGTTGGTAAACTCTTTCCTTCTGCTACAGCCTATCAAATCGGATCAGTATTTTTGAATATGTTGTTTTGTTACATCTTGTACATGTATTCTGTTTTCCTCTTTTCTTTTAGTGTGTCACAGATGCTCATGTGATTTGTAAATTTTCAAAAAGTTTACTCTTGTTCCTTGACTATGTGCAAAATACAGATGTGATGATAGAACAAGTATATAACTATGTCAAGAAGAGTGTACACTATCTAATCCAGATTCACAATTTCATGATCTCATATTTTGCAATTGCATGGAAAAGTATGATATAATTGAATAATAGAACCAGCACTTTCTTGAGCCGAGGGTCTATCTGAAACAACCTCTCTACTGTAGGTAGAGGTAAGGTATGCGTACGTCCGGCCATCTCCGGACCTCATTTGTGAGATTACACCAGGTATGTTGTTGTTGTAATTGGATAAATAAGGCCTCAAAACTGCTATAGTGTTTTAATCCCTTGGTGGCCTAAATAAGGACAAGTAACTCAATACATGTCGATGCACCTGAAAGTTACAATGAGCAAAGTCTTCTTTGAAATGCATTTGGTTGTCCAATGGCGGAATTAAGATTTTCACGAAAGAGATTCAAAGTATAAAGAAGTAGATACACGAAGAAGCTAAGGAGATTCACATCTACTATACATACATAAAAAATTTATAGAATCAATATATTCTTTACAAGGCGTAGCATTTATCGGGCGAATACATGCACAAGTTTTTCACTTGACTGGTAGCATCAACACCTTCAGATGTGAAGCATCATGATCAAATTCATCAAAAAAAACAAGACAATCAATATTTTCATTTAAAAAGTTTCTGAACCAAAATGTCCAACACAGTATGATCTGAAATATCATAATCACATACTAATAACTATGATCAGTTTAGATTATGCAGAAAACTATATTGTCTAATCATTAGAGTGTCCATACACCAGCTTTCTCGATTAATGAACCTACAAAATCCTTCGAATAGTATCTGATTAAATCAATATATTGTAGATATTTCTTCATTTCCACTTTTAAATCTCAAAAACAATTCGATTAGGGGTCACTACACTAAGATTTAAGTTAATTTCTTCAAATTGCTCCACTAAAAAAGGATGACTCTTGCTTGATTGCTTTCCAATGGGCTGTTTTCACTTTAATTGCTAATACATGATCTTATTGATTAGCATAGTGAATATTGATTATTGGAAGACTTTTAACCAATTGGGGATGTAGTTCAAATGGTAGAGCGCTCGCTTTGCATGCGAGAGGCACGGGGTTTGATCCCCGCATCTCCATTTTTTCCAATTTACGAAAATTCATACGCAACTAAGTATTGTAAGTTCAATCATTAAAGTGTCTTTTTGTTTTTTCATCAAGTCCTTTTTCTAATTTTTACGAAAATTCATATGCAACTAAGTATTGTAAGTTCAATCATTAAAGTGTTGTATGTGTTGTATTTCATCAAGTCCTTGTTCTAATTTTTACGAAAATTCATACGCGACTGAGTATTGTAAGTTCGATCATTAAAGTGTTGTATGTATATTCAGTTGGAGAAATAGTATCGCAAAGTATTATTATCATTTGATTAAAGAGGGACAACACGATTAAGATCCGCAAAGTATCAGAGTAGTCCACAACGAATGTGTAGATCCATGATTTAAGCTCTATAAGTCCAACAGTTAAGGTTTTTAGTACTGAACTAAACCTATTGTATTTTTAAAATTATTGGCTTAAACTTACCATTTATTTCAATTTTTATGAATTTTTACACAGAAATTTATGGTCTGCGCCTAGTGAATTCAAATGAATCTAGCTCTGCTACTCTACATCCGCTCCTATCTACAAACCTAATACATTGGGAAAGCACCTGGAGAACCATAAAGGCAATTGACTTTCCAACACTAGAAGGTTGCAATAAAACACCAAGTCTCTATCGATCATGTGTTTGTCACGAGGAAGCTAACAAAGTAAAGTTTAAACGATAATAAATATAACAACAAAAAAAAAAAACTTAGGTTTAAGTTTAGCATTTGGTTGATTAAAAAGCTGGAACATTGCATCTTGTTAATGTTTAGTTGATGAGCATTTGCAAGTATGACGCTTTGCAAAAGGCATAATACGTAGATACTTTAACTTGGCCATAACTGGCTACTAAATATTTCAATTTTGGAAATGTATACTTAGACACTTTAATTCATTTTCACTGTGTCTCATAGAATTGATGATAAAAATTTTAAAAATAGAGTAGATTGGTGCACTAAGCTTCCACTACGTGCAGAGTTTCAAAAAAGACTAGACTACATTAGGCCTATTATTTGCAACTTTATCTTGCATTTTTATGAGAAACGAATCTACTGTTTAAACCTTTGACATTTAATCACACGACAACAACTCTTACTATTGCACCACAACTCTTGGTCGATAAGGATCAAGGAATGCTTGGAGTGAAATGCATACTTATATCGAAATATCATTAATAACATTAATTTATAAAAAAACACACTCCTAATAAATTTCTTAAAAATTATACTCCATCTGTCCAACAATACTTATCCATTATTGATTTTGCACACTTCTTAAGAAATTATAAATTAAAGGGTAATTTTACTATATCACCCTTTGAATATAATAAATACAATGTTTTGAAAAATCAAACAGGGAAATGACTATAATTAATGATAAAGGTAAATTAGGAGCTAAGTGTAAAATTATCCATTAATTTCATAAAATGAACAAATATTGTTAGACATCCCAAAATAATATAGTGGACAACTATTATTGAACAGAGAAAATATCAATTCAACATGATCCAAGTAAGATAAAACGAAAGGGGTATAATCAAATTCTCAATTCATATAATAAGCTTTGACTTAATAAAAGTCTTTCTACTTCATTTTCATCTTGACCTTTTGTCTTGTGAACAATTTGATTTTGACCTAACCATAAAATTTTTTATACTTCCTTTATTCATTTTTACTTCTTTATACTTGACTTGATACACTAATAAATAATAATATTTCCTTATTACTTTTGAATACAATAAAATTCAATATTCTGAAAAATACATTAAAAATAATTATAATTAATAATAAGAATAAAATATGAATTAAATGATAAATTATCTCTTAATGTTTTTAAATTAGATAAATACTTCTCCATATATTTTTATTTATCTATCTTAATTTATACACGCCCCTAAAAAACAATAATTAATATGAAAATTTTATCATAATATCCATATTAATTGAGGTTTAGTATTACATCTTGAATAATAAGTAATTAATGCTAAGATAAAATATATCTTTTTTTAAAAGTAAAAAAAAAAGGGGAAATTACGTGGTTAAGCAAACTTATACTACTTAATTAGTCATCATAGCTATAGTTTGCTATTAATTACCACTCGCGACTAACATTAACCATTAATTACGTGGGCTGTCTTCGGGTTTGTATAATTAAACACATTTGTATAATTCGCCACATTTGTATAATTCGCAACTAACGATTGGTCGTTTGATTTGTATTTGTATACGATGGTTTGTATTTGTATATGATGATGATTTGCTTTGGTTTTTTAGTTTTATCACCATATATATTCAATCTTTTTTTGTATAACTTTTTAAAGTTTGTATAAACGTGTAGTTTTCGGATTTTGTATAATATAATTTATATAATGTAATTTGTATAATATAATTTACATAACTGTTTAAAATTCATATAATTATGTTTGTATCAATTCGTTATTTCGAATTTTATCATATTTGTATAATTTCAAACTTTGTATTACCCAATTATACAAAAACACGCGAATTATTCAAACGTACCCGCGAATTATACAAATTATTGCCCTCTCTCGCTCGCCTTTGTCCTCCATCTCCCAATCTCGTTCGCTAGATATACGAATACATATGTATACCAGTTACATATATACAATTATTTTGACAGATATACATATACAATTTGCCTCTCTTCACTCTTTGGCCTCTCTCGCTCACCTCTCTCCTCTCTCTCCCAGTCTCGCTCACCACTCTCCTCCCTATAACATGTAGCTACGAATTATAATTAGCAAACTATAGCTATGGAGCATAATTAAAATATTTTGAATAGTTATATGTGAATGTTCCCTAATAAAGTAACCCTAAAAATCTATTTTTGAAATAACGAAAAAGTAATTTCAATGAAAGTAAAAATGAATATCTATTTTTAGCCCTTACCAAAATTAACCTTTTTCCAAAAAGAAAGATAAAACTTCCTTCTTCTACAGAAATCACAGCGACATAGCGAAGCATCTAAGCCTAAATCAAAATGGATCTCTGAATCTGTAGCTCAGAAAGTCATAATCTGTCTTAGCTTCTCTATCTCCGTTTTGCTGCGAGGTGAGGTAAGAAATTATACTTTGCAGCTCTTGATTTTGGTTCGATTTGATTTAGACCTTTTTGTTCTGTTGATTTTGCTATGAAATTCTTAGATTTGCGATTTTACTGCGAAATTTGCTGTTTTAGGTTCTAATTTTGCTCCAAAATTTGTTTAATCTTGTCGAATTTTTGCTGATTTGTTGCTTCATCCTGCAATTAAACGAATCATATAGGCCTGATGTGTCCTCGGTGATGTTTTAGAGTAGAAATCAATCTCCTTGCTCTCTGAGAGGTTAGTTTGGTAGATCGTCTGGAAACACCTCCAGATACTATGTATGACTGGAACATTGGGTTTTATGAACTGTAGTTATAGAGTATAAGAAAACCTGACTAATCATCCTGTGCACCATCGTGAAAGATATGATTTTTATCCTGTGTTATGGAAACTATATAATTCCATAGCTTAAGAAGTTTGACTAATTGCTCCTCCGATCCAGAGTGGATTCTAGGAAGTTCTACTTCTACATGTGGTTCCCGGGAATACCAAACCTCAAAACCGTGGAGTGGCAATCAAGTGTTGTATGGCATGATGCCTGCCAATTCATACACATAATAACATTGAGGTCCACCATAGGCAACACAATTAAGTCAACCATGGTGTCTTTGATATGTTCTAAGACTTCACAATCTCATCCACAACAATAGACTCCCCCACTGGAGTCGAGACAACAAATGACTCGTCTATGAACTCTAATACCTATCCAAACAAGATGTTAAGTGTGGTGACATATAAGAATAGTTAGATCCAAGATCTATAAGTGCAAATGTCCCATGAGAAGAAATTGTAAAAATACCCATGACCACGTCCTTCGATGCCTCAACATCCACCCTGGTCATAGCATAGAGATATGAGTTGGTTCCCATTACCCTGAAGAACGTTACCACTAGCAACATGTGGAGCGACCTTAGCTGTAATCTAAGTTGTACCAGTATGCCTTGGACACAAACTTGTGCTGATATCCATTAAAGGCTTATGTATTTGGGTTTTTATATAGCCCAAATACTACAATCCAGTTGGCTCCTTGATGCATTCTGCTCTAAATTTCTTTTTCCAGCAACTATGAAATTCAAATCAGTCATACATGGGGAGTTTCTGAGAGGACATGGTTTGCATTCGTTTTATTAACTTTACTAAAGTGCTTAGGCTTCGGGACACATTCAATATAGTTGTGCAAGGATTTTAGTTTAATAGTTTTGATTGACATTTCTTTTTGCAGGTACGCAATTTAAGGTCACTTACTTCATCAAAATAAAAAATAAAAATTTAAGGTCACCTGCTAATGCTATTAACTAAAAGTTTTGCACATTTATATCAAATGTGTCCCAAAGGCAAAGCACTTCAGTAATGTCGATTAAAAGTTTACAAACCATGCTCTCTTGGATACAAACCATGTACAAATGATTCGAATTTCTAAAAAAGCAATAATTAAATTTCGAGTGGAATCCATCAAGGAGCTCACTTGACTGTTGTATTTCGCTATATAAAAGCCCAAATATATACTGCCCATCGTCCTTTTAATGGATATCAGCACAGGTTTGTGGCCTCTTTCAAACTACTCTCACCCTCTCTGGTCTATTTTCCGATGAAATCAAGTACCATGTTCATCTCTCTTATTCATATTCTTTTTCTTGTCTTGTGAAATGAAAGACACAAACCTATATGTCTTCCCAATTATCAAAAGAGGATCAATTTAGTTTGAATTTTGTGAGTTCAAATGGATTGGTATGGAATTTTGCTGCGAAAAGCTTACTTTCCAAAATGTTGACAAATCTCATTTTGTATTTGTGGATTTCCGCAAGCCCCTTTTCCTTTGTGAAGATTTATGTTTTTATTCTCAGATCTCATGGATAACATTTTCTTATCTAAATAAAAAAATTTGAGTTCTTGGAAATACCTGCTTTTCCCAAAAAGCCAACAATTCATATTCGAGAGCTTTGGAATGACAATCTGGAAATTTTGTATCAATAATGACTACCATTACAAATCCCGAAGGGTAACATGGACTTGTTAAAGTTGATTCAGTTGAGGGGGTTTACATTTTTTCTCACTTCTCAGGCGAGTTAGCTGTAGAAGACAGGTTGCTTACCTTATTTACTATAGGTCTGTTAGCATATGCACTTCTCCATTAGCTTAAGGATTTTAGGTTCAACCCAAACTGAACGTGTTCACTTTGAACAAACATAAAGGCACTTTTATGCTTTAGTGTTATATCTCAAGAACCAAAATACACCTACCTCTTTACTGAAGGAAGTCTGGGACTATTTTGAGTTTTTGCACTTGATATCTGTAATGCCTTTCTAATGGAGATAGTTAGGGATATAGATTACAAACATATCACTTTGGTCGTGTATAAGAGTTTTCTTTTTTGGAATTCATCCTTCTGATAATTTTCATATTTTCTCGGAAAAGGCCTTCTTGCTAAATTGCTACTGTATCTCTCCGTCATAATACATTTTAGGCATTTTGAGATGTACTACTTTGCAATGTCAGGGCATAAGATATAGTTCTCCATCATCTTTCTCCTGAATCATTATATATGTTTTTTAGTTTTCTGATGTGTCCAGTTAAATGTTCTACAGTTGGTATTGAAGATGTCTTCAGCTCAAGATCCTTTTTATATTGTCAAGGAGGAAATTCAAGATTCTGTAAGTTCATCTACTTCTATCTAGTGATGTTCTAATAATCTTGAAGTGAAGTAAATCTTATTCGTCTAAGATTTACTTTTTTTATTGGTGTGTTGTTCTTATTCTTGCATGGGAGATAGATTCATGAAGGGTTGATGGTGTTTCCTATCATGTATCTATCTCTTTCTCTCTCAACATTTCGAGGGAGGGGATGGGTAATGTGTTTATGAGATATAGTAGAATTCTTCTAGACAGGATTAAAATGAAGTACTCCAGTAGCACGTAACAGGTAAGCAAGCTACTTTTGTGATTTTCTTGAGGCTATTGTCTACTATCACAGAAGAAATCAGAAAGCAAGCAGAACAAACTAAGAAAGTTTATCCTTTTCTTGACAACTAAGACTTTCCTTGCTGTTAGAATCTGTTGGTTCTCATCTGTGATCAAGTTTGTTGACTACACAATCTAACTCTTGAAATTCCTGCTTGGTTAGATTGACAAGCTCTTGTCCACGTTTCATCAATGGGAGCAAACTCCTACCGGAAGTAGTGAGCAAGTACATCTTACCAAAGAACTTCTTGCTTCATGTGAGAGTATTGAGTGGCAGGTATGTGCAAAAATGTAGCTCCTTGAAACTTGATTAATTTATATTTATTGCTGTTTGGTTTGTTAAATTCTCATTGTATGTCTTCCTGATTGCCTGTACTTTACGTGAATGGATAACGATGATTTCAAATAGCCTGATACAATTGCATGTTTGATGTGTTGCACCTGTCATAAGTTCAGTCTGTGAATTTGTACTGTCCAATCTGTCGACTTTAGTACTTAGAGAAAAATGTTCTTCTGTCAATGAACAACAACATACCCTCATTGCTACCTTATATTCTTAATTTTTAAAAAAAAGAAAACAGCAACATACCGTTCTTCTGTCAATGTGATTTGATCTTGATCTACTGTAGCTATGACTAACTTCATATCCTTTTATCAATGCTGAATTCCTGTTTTCTTGATGAGAAGGTGGATGAATTGGACAAAACAATTGATGTTGCAGCAAGAGATCCTTCTTGGTATGGTATTAATGATATTGAGCTTGATAAGAGAAGAAGATGGACCAGCAATGCCCGTGCTCAAGTATAACTGATTCTGTTGATGCCACATATATATTCTTTTGTTCCTTGGTTCCTTAAAATAAAAAAACTATTTCAATTGCCTTTAATCAGGTGGGAAGCATGAAGAAAGCTGTAGTAGCTGGAAAGCAGTCAAATGGGACAAGTACATCTAATCTGAGTGGGATGAGGCGAGAACTGTTGAGATTGCCAGATTCTGAACAGAAAGAGAGACCCAATGCATACAATGCCCGAGATAATGATGACTTCATATCATCAGAATCAGATAGGCAATTACTTCTTATGAGGTAATCTTCCCTCCATTTCTTTGCATCTATCCTTGTTTGTCATGTTTTTATTACCAATTGAATTTTGTTCCAATCTCATTGAAAATCTTGCACGCACCTATCCAATTATCTTTCTGAGAAATCTTCTTAATGCTTTCTCAATCTTTACTGTGGAATCCTAGCCTTTGATTTTATTTATGTGGGGAGGATGATAGGCATCATCAACCTCCCTAAGATCTTTATCTCGTGGTCATAACCATTCTGCTATGTCTTTTTAGCTTTCTGAGTTTGTCTACTCAACTTCATTTATCATGGAATAGTATGCTGTATTGATTACCCTTTAGTACCTGTTATAAAAGGTGTTAGCAGTATAATTTTACCAGCACTTAAATTATGTCAAGAAGACTTCAATTAACGTAGAATTTAGAGGATGTAGCATAATCTTGAATCTATTTGACATGGTACTATGGCATTTTTATAGGTTTTAAATTTAACTTTCAGAAAGCCTATTTTCTGGATCGTTCACTTCTAACAACAGCTTGGATGTCCTGTGCAGGCAACAAGATGAAGAACTAGACGAGCTTAGTGCCAGCGTAGTCAGAATTGGAGATGTTGGGCTCACCATACATGATGAACTTCTTGCACATGTGAGTGCTACCACCTGCTTAATCAGTTCCTTGAATTTCCCGTCACTCAACAAAATGTAGCTGCCTGCTTGAACTCCTCTGAAGCAAAATGTAGTTAAAATCAATATATGTTCCTTGCAGGAGAAGATCTTAAGTGAGTTGGACACGGAGATGGACAGTACATCCAATCGTCTTGATTTCGTTCAGGTAATTGCTAGTGTTTTAACTAGTTTCACATTTCCAAAATACTTTTATCGCTGTTATAGTATTCTTATCGCGTGGAAACCACAATTTGTTGCAGAAAAAGATTGGCATGGTAATGAAGAAGGCGAGCCTCAAGGGACAGATGATGATGATTTGTTTTCTGATAGTTTTATTTATTGTTCTTTTCGTTCTCGTTTTCTTGACCTAGTTAGCATAATTTGTTTTCATATAATTTTGTTCAATTCATTCTGGTTTTGTTGACCCAGTTTATGTACGTATTGTTATGGAAGAAACTGGCATGTATACAGCATACATAAATGAATTGGAAATCTTGGCATTGACACATGTACCTATTACTCATCGTATACCTCACTTATAAGATTATACTGGATATGTTGTTATTACTGTTATTAGTTATTGTACACCGTTAAACCTGGTATGTTATTGTTTTGTAATTAATATAATAGAAAGAGTGTTGCCAAGGGGTTTGAAGAAAAAATAAAGGCTTTATGTTGGATTAGTCATTTTTAGACTTTAAATTGTCCTTTATCAATTTTCTTTTAGGAGTTAATAAAGTGGACCTCTTTATTGACATTTCAACCTAAAAAATTATTTTTTCAATTTTTGTATTTGACAAATTGTGATAAAAGATTTATTAGGTCAAAAAAATTATAATAATTTTCATAAGGTATCTGCACAAAAGTCCTCATAATCATAATATGACATTTACATGTGTGGAGCATGTTTTTTTTAAAAAAAAATGAGTTAGCTAAATGAGATAAACATTCCTCTTATTTATATCTTTTTCTTTATTGCTATTTTACAGTTTAAGCACAATACTTAATATTTTTTCCACCTCAAATTATTTGTCATGATTTTAAAAATAAAGGTGTCAAATTATTTGTTATTTTACAAGCAAGATAAAATTAATTTTTTTATTTTTTTTATTTTTAATAGTAATTGTTCTTGGAAACTATAAACATCTCAAAAGAGTAAGAGTTTGATAGGAATGGTTTATTTTACACGTTTTAAAGTCAAAATAATTTTTTTACAGTATTTGAGTAATATAAAAAAAAATACTTTTACACATTTTAGAAGCACATTTTTATCTTACCTTAATATAACAAAAGTGATTCAAAATTATTTTAATTTAAAAATACTTAAAATAAATCAATTCAAATACCCAAAATATTTAATTAAAAAATATATGTTAATTCTTACTTATGAATGAGGATAAAATATCAAAATTCTCTCCTAATTAATGATTCATTCAAGAAGCATATTAAAAATACAGTTATTTTTATTTGTCCATTATTTTAAAATTAAAATTTTGTTTCTTATTATTATTTTTAACACATCAAAAATAATAATTATTTTTTCATGTTTCATCTTTAATATTAGTTACTTATTTCTTAAATTATTTTTGAAGATTTTACTTTAAACATCAATTAATAGAGATAATATGGTAAAGTAGTTATGTCAATTATTATTATTTTAATAGAGAGAAGTATTAAAAACATCCTAAACTCGGCGCGAATTATTAGTTAACTATTGATAGCTTTAAAAATACTTATTTAATTCACTAACTAAACTTAAATACGCTCCCGATCTTGCAATATGAGTGAAATATGTCCCTAAATTCTCGTCAAGTTTAGGAGTTTTTTAAACACTTCTCTAGACTTTTTATTGAGAGCCTCATGCTCCTACAAAAGTTTGAGACTATTTGTCAGGTCATGTTGTAAATCGGAATATATTTAAGATTAGTTAGTCAAGTAAAAGAGTATTTTTACGGCAATAATTTACACTGAGTTCTAAAAAATTTCAATACTTCTTTGGTTTTTAAATATACGTGTCAATCAAAATATGATAAGTAAAAGTAAACAGAGAGTCGGAACTATTAGGGTTTTGCCCTGATTTTCTTACCATATTTGAGTTTTACTTTTTCCTTAAAGGAAAGTGAAAGCATTACCATAATTGCCTTTACTTTTCCTGAAAGAAAAATATAATTTTCTTCCATATTTGGTTTATTCTTTCCTTAGAGGAAAAGTTTGGAACTCTATAAATTGAATACTCCTCTTATCATATCAACAACACAATAGAATCCATAATGTAGACATTTAAGAGTTTTGTTTATACGAAAATTTTCTCTCTATACTTATAATATTTTTCTTTTATATTAGTTTTCATGCGTAGACCAATTGGTCAAACCATACAATAATATTTTGTTTTTAGTATAAGTTTTTGTCATCTAATTTATAACTCTATGATTTGCAATTATAAGATTTCGCATGATGCCTTAATCACTTTCAAACTCAACAGGAACATCATTTTCATTAATTGAAATAAAAATTGAAGATACCACCGACCTCGTAAATCTCAAATTCATTCTTTTCTTGTAGAAGATAAGGTTCACACCCATCCTCTTTGTTGGCCCCCATCACCATCAACATTTCTTCATGCACATAAATTCCTCACAACACATATCCCTCCCTCACATGGGGTGGGGCTATAATAAGATTTTAAATGTTCAATCAAATTCAATAATTTATATTTATAATTTATATTTGTTTTAAAAAGTTTATTAAATATTATATATATATTTGGAAGTCATCAATTTAGGAGGACTAGAATTTACTAAAAATATATTAAGTATTTGAATGTAACAAAATTTATATAGTCCATCCTGAAATTAAACCATTGTTTGCTATATATTGGACAAACTATGAACCTTAATATTGAATGGTTATGGATATTATCTTTTGACTATAAAATGGACCCACAACAAGAAATATCCAATATTCTGATTTTCCTTATCTTCCAATACATAAAACATTATTAATCTATTCGTTTCACTTTATTTATTTTATTTTAATTTAATATAAAATTTAAAAAATATATTTAAAAAATTAATTTTATACTTTATATTAAAGATATGTTAAATGTACTAAAATGTTAATCAAAACTTGCTAAAGAGTAGAAACATCTGTTTTAGATAAATTAAAAAAAAAAAATAGAACAAACAAATTGAAACTATGAATTTTTTTATTTTTTTTTTGACAGAGCCACGTAAACATTAGTATAGTAATATTGATAATATCTACATGGTGTTATTATTATATACATACAGTGAGGGAAAAAATAATACTAGTAGAGATTAGAGAGAAGGAAAAGGAATATTTTGATTGTAAAGATTGAAGAAGATTCCAAAAAAGAGTAGCATCACTGTGTATGCTTTTTTTAGCCAACCAAAAAGTTTGGTGGAAGTTGATGAGAAAAAAACCTTCTTTTTTTGGCAAAGGCTGTGGATGCAAGATTTTCTTGGTAAGTTTATCAAGTTGAGAAATTTTTTGGATTTTGTATGTATTTTTCTCTTTCATTTCTTGGGTGAAAGGTGGGGGTTTTTTTTTTGGGGGTGGGTGGGGGTGGGAGTGGGGTGTGGTTTGGCTGCTTATGTGATGTGTGTAAATTGTATATTGCTAGCAATTTGTTGGTATCTTTCTGGTTTTGGTGTATTTGCTCTGATGATATCTGTTTTTGAGCCAGTTCAGTTCTTGATTTTGAGATGAAATGTAGAAAAGATTTGAACTTTGGATTGGTTTTTTGATTTGTCATCTGAAATTACTGGTAGGGTTGTGTTTATTTTCAAGAATCATTGATTTTTGCTGCTAATTTTTGCAAGATTTTCTTTTTATTCAATTTTGATGTCATTTCTCAGTTTAGCTAATTTTGATGATATGTAGAAAAGATTTCAACTTTGGATTGGTTTTTTGTTTGTCATGTAAAACTACTGGTGGGGTTGTGTTTATTTTCAAGAATCTTTGATTTCTCTGCTGCTAATTTTGCAAGATTTGCTTTTTATTCAATTTTGATGTCATTTATTAGTTTAGCTAATTTTGATGATATGTAGAAAAGATTTGTACTTTGGATTGTTTTTTTGATTTGTCATCTAAAATTATTGGTGGGGTTGTATTTATTTTCAAGAATCTTTGATTTTAACTGCTAATTCATAGCCTTGTTTGCAAGATTCTATTTTTATTCAATTTTGATGCCATTTTTTAGTCTAGCTAACTTGTATGACTAAGTCACATATGAAGTGTTTTTTCAATGACCTCTTCTATTTTTTTGGTCTTTCTAGCCTTCTAGGCATAATTATCTCTACTAAGTTTGTTTTTTAGCAGCCTTGTCATAATTTTGCTTGGTTAAAAATATATTTGATCCTATAAGAAAGTATTAACTAAATTTGGATCCCTTATTTTAGATAATTTAATTTAATTATATGCCCAAAATTCTGTTCCTAAAATCTTGGTCTGTTTGTTTTCTGGAACCTTTATATTGTGTGTGGTCTGTGGAATAAAATCTCTCTTTTTGCATTTCCATTGTTGTTCTCTCCATGTTTTGCCTGAGATAATGGAACAGGGTTCTTTGGCCTACGTAGGTCCCGATTCATGGTTCGATTATGTCCTTATATCGGTGTCTGGTGAAGGATTCTGTTGAGGATTAAACATGGAGAATGGTCATGAATCACTCAGCAATGGAAAACCAGCTGATGCTGGTCTCCAAATTATTAGGCACCCCTCTTACCAATCATCTTGTGGTAAATTATCGTTATCTTGGTTAGATATAAGAGTTTTCTATATTAGAGTCAGCAATTTTATTGTAGATGATTCCACCCCGGAATATCTTACTCTCAACCACATTCCTCTAAGTCCCGATACATTGCTTGAAGTTAATGGAACAAGATGTTCCATGTATTCAGAAGGAGCGTCTTGTCTCCTTCGAAGGGATCGGGTTGATAAGAAATCGGAAGAAGCTACATTTGTGAGCACGGATAGTATAAGGTTGACAGGAGGTGTGAAATTTGAGGTTTTCAATAAAGATGATCTTGTGCTCTCGGGGTTTTTAGAGATGTCGAATAGTAATGGTTTTGTTGGGGAGTCTAAAAACAGTGGCAGGAGATGGAACATGAAATGTGAATCAGTGATGAACGCTGGCACTGGTTTCCTGAAGGGTAAACAAATTATAGATTCTGAATCATTATCACCAACAATTGAAGTCTTTATTACTGGTTGCTTCTCTGGGACGCCTATCATCTTGACCAAGAGTTTGCAGCTCAATCACCGGAAGAAGCACAACAGGAAGGGTATGTTGCACTCAATCCCGGAGCATGAAGCAGATGAACAGCAGAAAGATGTCTCATCTGAACTTGATCTGCAGGTATAATTGGTAGTTCAGCACCCTTATTTTTGAGGTCCATTTGGTGTTTTCAAATTCTATAATGCATACCAAAATGCAAAGACATCTGATAGGGCACTTCCGAACAGTCAACGTAATTGAATAACCACTGGTACCTTTAAAATGTACAGACTGAATCAATTAACAAACCTAAAAATGCTTGCATATATACTTCTTGCATCCATTAAAGACCACTAATTTTAACAGATATTATGAAGATAACCGTTAGTTGTAGTGTTGAGGACAAAAACGATCACTTTTTGCATACATTAAGGATTATTTCTGCTAGAGTAGTGTATATATCAAGGACCAAAATAGTCCACCTTATACATTAAGGACCAAAAAACAACAACAACAACAAACCCAGTGCAGTCTCACAAAGTGGGGTCTAGGGAGGGTAGAGTGTACGCAGACCTACCCCTACCTCAGAAGTAGAGGGGTTGTTTCCGATAGACCCTCGGTTCAAGAAGAAAAACAGTCCAAAGCAGTCCAGAAAAAGAAGTAACGGAAATACACAAAACAACATATAGTAACAATAACAACAGCTAGTAACAAAACAGCACTACCAAAAAATAATACGATTGTCGAAGTACAAGAAACAATAGATAGTAACAGAAATTGTTATACATTAAGGACCATTTTTATCATTTTCTCCCCCTTCTTCCTCCGCTTTCTCATCCTTTGTTTTTTTAGGGTGAATCTATTGCTTCAAATGCAAACTATTGTTCAGGTTGTTTTCCTGGTAAAAGTAGGACAAACCTGAATTTGGGGCACAAATGTTTTACTCTTTCCTAAACTGTAAATAATGTGTGAACTACTGGTTAATTTAACTTTTGATTTTCTACAACTTTTTTTTTCATGATAACAAGCTGCACTTTTGAAAATATCCTTTTGTGGATTCTCTCTTGAAGACTTTTTCTAGATTTATACCCTCAATCTTTTGTCTGGTTCCTTTTCATTTCTTCTGAAGTAAAATGTGCGCTAGCTGATGATTCAAGGTCCTTCCCTTCAATATTGATGCACATGCACCTTGAAAGATCTGCTGCTGTCCTTCAATTTCTTTGAACAAACTATTCATGCTCATCGATCTTCCCTTGATGTTGTCAGCTTTCGTGCTCTATTTTGGCTGAGTCGGGACTAAGGAGTGATAGCATGGCCATAAGAACTTCCTATTTTTACCCTACAATCGCGTCTGCCTTTATTCATGCTTCATATCTTTCTTTTTCTTTTTTTGGATAAAGTTGTTCATGTCTCGTATGATGAAACATGTTTCTGTGTTACAACATACCATATGGCCTGTGTCTTTTAGAATCTTATCCTAATCAGTGTCATTAGGTATGGGCTGAGACATACCTTCAGATGATTCTTTAATATTAAATTTATGTGTCTCCCATGTTACATTGTTCCTAGTCTACAAGATCTTGATTTGTGGGGTCATTATCCGTTTTCTTTATTTGAAGGAATTGGAAATTGTTTTTTACAAAAAGTAGCACCAAGGAGGTGCTACTATTCAGAAAAAAAAAAAATCCCTAATGTGAATTGTAGGGAACTAATAAAGTTTACTAGAATTTCTACACTGTTCACATTTTAAGATCATACCAAGATGCAATAGATGGAAGGCATACAGATTTTTCAATAAGACACCGTCTGCGGTTCCACAAAACATGTGATCGAATAGTACTCCAGATTTTCTGATTCGTTTTCTTCTGTTTCGTTCGTAGCCGCTCTAACTTGTGTGAATGACCACCTGAAACAAAATTTCAAAGAAAGTGAAGAAAGAAAATCCCATGTTAGTAGTATATTGAAGTGTCAAGCTGCAAAAGTCCAAGTCCTTAGATATGTTTTTTTATCATCCCATGTCTATCTGTTCCTAATAATGTTGTCTGTGCCATGCATAATATCTTGGACATCAATTATCCTATGTGATAAGATTGGAAAAGGAAACAGAAGCCCTCCCCGAATCCTTTAGGATCTTCCTTTTTACGGATCCAAAAGAAGTGGTGGTGGTTGCATTAAAAAGAAATATTATCATTTGGTACCTATGAATACTGGCAAACAGTTTAAAATGCTATAATGGATGAGTACTCTACGTCTTCCAGGAATACTGGCGAAACTTATAAAATGCTAGAATCGACGACTATTGCTTCCTGAATATTTTGTTGCTTTTGCCATGAATTTTTTGAAAAGAAATTAAGAAATCCTTAGCTTTCCACTTGCTATAGCAACCTTGTAGAGATTTGTTCTTTTCTTTTGTAATGTCTATAGTACGCTTGTTAAGAGGACGAGTATAATGTTTCTGTTGACTGTATTGCCTATTGTGCAGCTTTAGTTTTGAAGTTGAAAGTTGAAAAAGGAAAGGATGTTTGCATACTTCGCCTTTCTTTCAGATTTTTGAGTTCCCTTCGGCAATTCTTCCTTAGATTCTCACAGATCATTACCGGCTTTTAGCATTTCTTAATTTCTATATTTGGAAAAGTGAATCTTAAAATCATAGCTGGTCCAAGAATTTGCACAGCTTCTGAACTTCATTGCGTGTTCACAGGTAACGGAGTACAGAAAGTATGAACTAGAAAGTGAAGAAGACTACAAAAACATGTACTGGAGACAGACAGAATATATGGATGGTGAAGATGGGGAACTATCCTGGTTCAATGCTGGGGTCCGTGTTGGTGTAGGGATCGGTCTTGGCATTTGCGTAGGAGTTGGAATAGGAGTTGGCCTGTTAGTTCGCACCTACCAGACTACTACGCGGAACTTCAGAAGGCTTGTGTGATTATGTAGCGGTAGCTGCATTTGTTTTTGCATAAACCAAACGGCTAACAACAGATATATGCTTGTCTTGGGAGTGTGAATTCTGCTCGTTAGACAGTTTCAGTGTTGCTAACCATCATACATTTTTCGTGTTAACTTACTTTCTGCTAGCTTTTCGTCTTCCCTTGCCCCGTCCCCCCTTGTTGTTTTGGATTTAGGTGTGCAACTCTTCTTACTGTTGTAGATGTTCCATTCTGTTGCTGAGATGTGTCCAAGGCTGCAAAAATTATATGATCATTTTGTATAATTTTTGTGTTAAGCTTATTGGACTAGTAGTTCAATGTAATTTTGTTCTTTTTGTGAACTCTTCCATCTGAGAAATTGATGGTTTGGTGTAAGTGCCTAGGAAGCAGTAAGTATATATTGTTTGATGTTTTACATTTGACAACCAGTGTTATAAAACGCGATCCCAAAAAAACTCTTAAGGTCCGTTGGGGTTTTAACTGCAAAGTGCTAATAAAGTGTAGGCTTTAATGACGAAAGGCACAAATGTAGAAAAAAAATAAAGTAAAATATCAATTGTTTAATACTGACTCTTCAGGATTATGTGAATTGGCAAGGATAAGTACTTTAGAACTTTGCACATAAAACGAGGTAAAGCACTCAACATGTTTTGCGTCTTGCTTTAGAGTTTTGACAACTAATATAATATAATATTGTATTTCTTGCTAAGTAGTCTTGCTTTAGAATTTTGACAACTGATATAATATAATATTGTATTTCTTTGCTAAGTAAATCAATGGATGAATACTTATTGGCTTAATACATAGTTTACCTTCAAGCTTGTAGCCAAATTCCAATTACATAATCTAATTGTACAAACAATCTTTGCCAACCAAATGTTTTTCGAGTGCGTCTAATACATGTCACTTCATTATCACACATCATACTTCTGCATTCCAACTTTCTTAAATTATTCGATCATGCAATACTTATTTAATATAAAAAAAAACACGCTCAACACTATCGTAATCCTCAATCATTTCATGGCATCGCGCTATGATGGAGGTGATAATAAGAAGTAAGTCTTGAAGTCGATATTCTTTTCCTTCTTTTATCACGGATGTGTCCAGATTATGCACACCTCGACTATTTCACCCGAAACGGTTACTTTCTATTTTCTACCACCATAAGATACCAGATAACTCTGTCAACCAAAAGACTTAAATAGATGAAAAGTAATCACCTAGCGTTTATTGTCTAATCTTTAAAATGCAAATTATTAACATCTTACATTTGTTATATCAAAGCAAAGTATCTAACAAAGTTTAGTAACTCTAGAAAAAGCATCTAAACTTTGACTGGTGGAGCAAGACATTCAGTCTTTGGAGCAACCTCAGCTGCAGAATAGCCATTAGTTTCAGTGTGGTATTTGTCAAAACTCCAAAACTTTGCAGCTTTCACATCATCTTGAGCCATTTGTCTTGAGAACTCTTCATGATCATATTTCAAATTTGCTTTTCCTCCTAATTCAGTTGGTAAATTATCCATGTCAAAATATGACTTCATCAGTTCTACACTGTCCTTGTTCTTTGGATAAACAAACTTGACCTTCTGCATTGTTTTGGGGTCCAGAAAATACTTGACTATCTGGAACAAGAAGAGAAAAAAATCAGCATTAATAAAAGGAAACACAAAGAGGGAGCCCCGGAGCAACGGTTAAGTTGATTCGAGCTGTGGAATCAGTTGCAACTGATGCATGCACCAGCGTAGGATGCCTACATGATGCATCACAAACTTTGGAGTGCAGCGTGAACGCATGATGCTTTGTGCACCAGGCTGCCTATCCTGAAGTAACTATGGTTGGTTGAGGCTTGAATGAAATACATAATAGCACAGGGTTCGATATGAACTCGTAAACCAACAAGTTGGTGACTGAAAAAAGAGATTGTGTTTGCTATGGAGGAAAACATTTTTGAAAAAATATATCTAAGAAAACAAGTTAATTAAAAATGAAAAAAATGACTTCTTTGGTGTAAATAGAGAAAACAAGTTTCATAAATGGCGTTCCATGTTGATTGTTTCCTCCCCACCCCCTAACACACTCCACCCACTCCAACCCCCAATTTTGCCTAAGATTATATACAAGCACTCTTGGGACAATATTTTCTGCATACTGACCAAACACTACAGAATAAGTAAGAAAACCACTTATTTTCGAGAAGAAAATATTTTCCGTGGAAAAATCATACCCTAACAGCACAGACTTTTGAAGGAAATGGTAATCATGAGATAAACTTGGCCTATTCATAAGCTTTGGCCTTTAAAATAGTTAACACAATGCAATTAACAAGGGTGAGGTGAAAGAAAAAGATAAGATTCAGATCAAACCTTCCAAAATGCTTCAAAAATTCGCGGAGGGTTGTACAGAAATGCTAGAGCAAGTCTTTCAGGATAGTGATTCTGCAAAATATTGACCGTCTCACGAGCAGATTTGATGGGAACATTGTTGGTTAAAGACCATCCTGTGAAGTCTATCAACCATGACATTTGCTCTTGGTCTTGTGGAAGATTAAGAATTGCATTCTCTATCAGATACACCAAATGCCTCATCTGATTGTCTAGTGCTGTCGTGTTCTGCAAAATGTAAACGAAAATTATGAAAACCAATTCAAGAATTTTTCAGCAGTAATCTTAACACAGATTTTGAAGACTTAGAGTTGGTGTTTTACGTCACCTGCATTCCCGGTCTCAAGATAAGAACAGTCCTCCCATCACGGTCACGAAAATTTGCTCTATAAACCTTCCCGGTCTCACCTTCAATTGCAACTTCATGCTGTCAAAGTGCAAATTATATGTTCAGCAGATACAAAAGTACTTTTTAGGGACACAAAAATCTACAGAGGTCCTGCATATGGAAAGGCAGAACATTCAAAGATACACATATTCGGATTACCATCTAGTACCAACAAGATTAATTATAACAAAACGAATCGTTGGTAAATAGAAATAAAGACGACAATCACAAAAATGTTATATCTTTCATGTCTGCAGATAAACTACAAACGGTTTGTCATGCAGTACTTCTTTTTTCCAATTCATAATTGTATGAATCCTCACTGTCCATGTCGCTCTGTGTAAGCCCATCTTATTCTAATTGTATACAAAAAAATAGTTTCTCTAGCAACTTTCTTTTAGCTACCAGCCCAAAGTTCCTATCTTGCACTTACATACAAATCTATCGGTAGTTCATCTCTTGGGGTACTAACTAACAGCTGAGTCCGCTTCGAACCACAGGAGATAGTTGCCCATCATACGGCTCACTAACTTCACTTGCCTCTATGGGAGGCCCTCTCAAGGCAAGTTCCAATCACTTACAATACATGGACTCTACGAAGGAAAGGGGTGAGTTAGAGGAGCGTTTTCAATATGATTCTTTTCCTGTATTTGTTCAATGAGAAATGCGAGTCTGTTTTGTCCATCTTCATTTTCTGCTAGCATATAAATTTGTGATAAGCATAAACACTCTTAGCAAATACCGGACCTAAAGTAATCATATATACTGGCATGATTTAGCCATATATAACTTGTTAACTAGAAGATAACCACATCATACAAAATCGTTTCTTTTCTTACCCAGCGGATCTCTTCAGGCTTAAAAGTTGACCTCCATTTTAAGGTCTCTTCCAACATCTTCTTTGATTTCTCAACGTTCCAATTCCGCGCTTCCAAATATCTCCTTAAACATGCATCATTGCAGTATTGTAAGTTGCGTCCTGATAAAGGTGCACCCAAGGAAGTCCTAAGCTCCTTAACCTGCAATAAAAGTAACAACCTCTCACTCATAGATATGATCTGATTAGAACAAGTTAAAAAGTACACGATGATTTGATCGTGAATACGTCCACAGTCCTTCAGAAGTATCAACAGTTATGCATCCATATAATGTCAACATTTATATTCAAGTTTTAACAGACTCAGAGAACCAGCTATGATCTAATTGAATTCTGAAAGAAAGAATTTACTGAAGGTACCGTTGATGCTTATGACCATCTCATCTAAAAGCTTAAGCTGTTTATATCTTCAACACACTCAGAAACAGAAAATTCAACATAAAACTATAAACTTTTCAACGATTGATTACCTTATGCGGTTGATCCTCACTCTCCAGTTCACTATGGGGATGGCTCTTGCGACGAAACATGATAAATGCTACTGCTACCGAAGCAAAACCAACATAAACAAAGTGAGGCCTTTCACCAATCGACTAATATTAAGATCAAAGTTCACATGTATCAACAAATACATTTTCATATATAAAACTCCACACAATTATTCAAAGGGAACAGGTTCTTCTGGGAACTTCAAAGTATATAAATAAGGCGTGCACACTTGCATCTTTAGTAGATGATTGATTCACTACCTAAGCGAAGAAAAGGCTAGATTAATCAAAGGAGGTACAACAAGCCCTCCTTTTTTCTAGCACCAACACAAGCGGATTCAGGATTTGAACTCTATAGATTCAATCTTTAACATTCTTAGTCCTAAACCCCTAATTTTCAAAACTATGAATTCAGATATACTATTTGTTGCAATTTTAGTCAATTTTTTCACATAAATTTATACTATCCATAAAAAAAAGTACTAAACTCAGATGAATCCAATGCTACAACAAAGTATTTTTGTGTGGTTCACACCATGATCCACCTACTACAGAGTGGTTAATTAGTGAAAGAGACTACCTTTTTGGCAGACCAAAAAGATCCAAACTTTCTCACAACAAAACTAACAGGCTCTAGATTACAACAACAACAACATACCTGGGATAATTCAGGGATCTAGGGAGGATAGGATGCGTCAGACTTTATCCCTATCTTTCTAGGGTAAAAAGGTTATTTCTGATACACCATCGTCTCAAAAGGAAAGTTATATAAACAAGACGGCAAGAAAAAAAAAAAAGCAACCAAATAAACAAGATACAAAGCAAATGCAGCAACAGACGGTAAATACATTTGCTCCAAATTATAACAGTTGTCATATATCCAAATCAAGATCACTCGCGTATATTATACATAAATTACAATAATCAGATGCGGATTCAAGATTTTAAGTCCATGAATACAAAGTCACTACAACTACAACAATCATAATATATATATATATATATATATATATATATATATATATATAAATGATTTTTTATATATATAGTTCGAATCGAAGATAATGAGTATTAATTAATTCATGATCATACCTTAGGCTAGAAATTTGAGATGCTCTAATCAAGAATATGACATATAATATATCAGTGTATATACATATATATTATGTGTATATACATATGATATGATCAGTGTGTTTTTGTGTGTGAAAAAGGACAATCAGATGTTACAATTATTTACATTAAAAAAAGAAGTCTTCCACTATGAACATACGGTTATTTTACTCTTTGGGATCCTGGGATAGTGGGGGATATAACATAGTGTAAATCACAGTTTGCCACGTGGCATTTAGATTTATATAAGATGAGAGTTTTTAGGGAAGCTTCCATCTTTGATTTTGGTCATTTTGATACATGATTCAATATGTTTAATTTTTAATTAATTAAATGTGTGTTTTTGATTATTATTTTTTTATGTAAGAAATATTTGATATTTAGACTATTTTTAGAAGTATTTATTTTTAAGTATATATGGAGTAATAATATAGGTTTAACATAATATATCAGTAATTAAACATTGAAACAATTAATAATTCTGAAAATTTGTAATTATATACATATAAGCAAAGGTAAAATATTATGAATATTTCAAGTGATTGAAGGTATATCTCGAAAATTAAAAGAAAGAAAAAAAGGTGTGATGTAAGTTCTAGAACAAAGAAAAAACTAGGATTAGTGGTGGATTTGGACCAAATTTGCCAAAAGAAAGACTACATCTAAGAAAAAAACCTAACAAAAGAAGTTGTTAATGGAAAAGAAAAAAGTTTTTCTTCCTATCTCCATCAATTTCCACTACTTAAAGTCAATAAACACTACTTTGTTTATGCCCTGCCTTTCTAGAAATCAGGAATTTGTCTCAGTTGGAGCAGTAATTACTTAGTCTCATTTTAACTATCGATTTAACTTTAGTAAAGGGTTAACCTGAAACCCCTTTCATTGAGAAAATTACACTATATGTATATATGTAAGGTCAAAAAAAAATTATGTATATATAATACATGTTGAATTCTTTTAATTTCTTCATGTGTTTACCTCTTTATATTTTCAATCACTTGATAAAAGTAATGGTTCTATCACATTTTAGGGGGCCTTGGAAAAGGGGGAGGAGACAGAGGGGGCAGGACCCGAGAATCGAGATAGAGGATGGGGGTAGGTAGGGTGGCGTGTTGGATGGCCGGAAGGAGACAATTGATAAATCACTTATGGAACTAGTTTCTCTACTTTCACGTAGGTAAATATTTTTTGTGATTTGTGAAGAATGTGTTCTTCTATAAAAGGAACTTTTAAAAATATTTCAATTAAGCAAACATGAAAAATTAACACAATATTCTTCAAAAATATTTCCCTTTGATACCAAACACATTCATAGTGTGTGAAATAAGGTTGAAGTTGGACGATTTTAAAAATCACACACTATTTTTACCAAACCAATAAGCATAACCTTAAATAAAAGGTAAATTGGTGCTACTTGTACATAATTGTTGAACGTTATTTAAAAAGGGACTTTTAATTCTTTGGAATTCTCCAATGGAATGAATCATCCCTTCTTAGAACTCTTTATACTTCCTAATTCAACTTTTTATGCCACGTTCAACTAAATACGAAATTTACGAAAGAAAGAAACATAAAAAGGCATATGTTAGGAAATTGAAAAAAGAAAGAAGCATAAATCAATTTACTATGAAAAGATAAATTGTTGGATATGTCACCTATAATCAGCTCAATCTACATCTTAAGACATATCATATGCTTCACAAATGAAGGACATAAATTTGTACAATTGGTACCAATTGCAATAGCCTATAATCATAAACAAAAGTGCTTTTTCATGACAACAAAATTCATCTTAAATTGCTTTGCTTACTTGATAGAAATATTAATAACAATATACAGTAACTCAATAATATATGTGAATATAAATATTAAAATTTAAGACGACTTTGACAATACAGTAGCTTAATCAAATACTTTTAAGTGAGATGTTAAATAGTTATAAGAATCCAGGTGGATTCGAACCACCGTCCTCTCAATTGCATACGCATTGAGCGCTCCCCCAATGGCCGAGCTCTTGGATCCATCCACAAACCAATATTTCAACCAACCAAGTGGGTGTTTGGATCAGATTTTAAATTGGTCAAACTAACTTTTAAATCAACTTTTGACTTGTTAGAGTATTTGACAATTATAAAAATAACTTGAAATAAATCAAAAATAACTTAAAATAAGTTAAAAGTAGGATGCCCCTACTTCTTTTTTTTAACTTATAAGTCATTCTACTTTGACCAAGTATATTACTTTTTTATTCTTAATTTTTTTATAATGTTAACAACTTTAAGGATATATCAGACATTTTGATTAAAAAAAAAAGTGACTTTTAATACTTTTTGCCAAACACATCAATAACCTTTTTTTTCAACTGCTGCCCTTTTACCCAAGCAAATAACTACTTATTTTTAAAATGACTTTAAAATAACTTTTTAAAAAATAATTATTTTATTTCAATCCAAACGGGCTCCAACTTCTAAATCACCAATTATCACTTAATCGTCTGGATTAAAACATTACATTGTTGTTATCTTTTCAAGATATCAGTCATATAGCAAACTAACTCAAAATTTAAACAAAATACCAAAAATTGTACCAATAAAACAAACGAAGAGCTGATTTCAAAAGTTTTAACCTCATCAACGACACTAACAAAAATAATTTGAAAAACTGCAACACATTAGCTTATACTAATAATTTAAAACCTTCAATTTCACCCAATTAATAGAATTTTACGTCAGCTAATAAGGTTTACTATGAGGTTGCCATGTAAATAGAATAGCTACATAGTAAACAAGCCAAATAAGTTCTTAGTGTTACATGGTATTTCGAATATTAGGAAATACATATTTGAAAAGAAAATTGGTTAAAACAAAGTTTACGTTCATTTGACCAGTAAAATTTACGTAATTTACACAGTTTAAACGATTTTTGGTTCAGCTTCTTGTTGCAAGTCTATGCTTTTGTTTGGACTTTTTGTGAGTAAATAAAAGGAGAGTTAGTACATAGTACAGAAAAATAACCTTTCTTTACTTTAAAACTATCTTTACCGCATGACAACAAATTTCCCATTTGCTCAAGAAAAGATGCGACTATAAGCAATAAGCATAGCAACCTAACAGTGAACTTTAAAAAACACATTACCTCAACAGACGATCCAGTTATCAAATTTATCAGACGACAATATTTCCTTGTAGTAAACCCTCAGTCAAGAGAAATCATACACTTGCACAATATACTTAGCACAAGATGGCAAATATCCCTCACTATTCTGCCTACACAAAAGCAACTTCTCAAATTAGGCATAATAATAAATTGTAACCATACTACATCATAGAATGCCATACTCGAGCGTCAAAAGTGAACATAACTAGCACAAATAGATCAAGCACAAAAATGAAATGGTAGACCCCCTTCTGCAGGAAGGAATGATGGTACTTTCTTTAAATCAACGGCATAGTAAATAGTTTACAGCTGCTTTGGACGACGGTAACCAAGCATCACTTATGAACCTAAAATCTCAGACAGCCTCAGCAACCCAGCCAAGCATCACTAAATCTGTCAAGTAAGTTTCCAACAAATAGATAACACACTTTGAAGATCAGCAGCTAATCCAACAGTCATCCTAACAGAACAAAACAGCTGACAATTGGATTTGCACGCTGCATATTCCGAGTGAAGATGGTCTTGGAAAAGAGTCCAGAACCTCCACATAAATATCAGCTTTCAGCAGGAGCATGATAGCAAACAGGAAATTCCAAATTAATGTGATCCAGTAAAAGAGTCCAAAACTACAACATAATATTTGATTTCAGCAGGGAGAAGAAGATCCATTTCAGTATAACACAGCAATATCCGGGTCAATTGACGATTTCAACGGAGGCAAAAGCTTAAATTCTCCAGCATGCAGAGGTAATCCAACCAGCTGAGGAACACCCATCGAATGAAAGAATCTCGAACAACTATATACTTAATACAGAATCAAACCCCAGTATATATTCACCCTCAAGGATTACAAAATGAGCTCAACAAGAGACTCCATTGAAATCCACTATTAAATTATTACATCAACAAGAAGACAATACAAAGATACATTTATCAATAAGTAACTATGTATTGAAATTTTCACAATGATGATAAGTATAAACAGGCAATTATGTATTCACAAGTCACAAGTCCAAAGTACACAGATTCCTATTGCGTTAGTGATAGATATTGATTCGAATACTGTTGATTTCAGACTTAACAGAGATATTGTAAATGGATGATTCATCAAGTTATGATCTATTCTCATTTAAGAACGGCCAATAAACTAGTGGCACACCTAAACGATCACAAAGGAGACCAAAATCTCAAACCCGAATTTTTAAGATGATCAAAATTTCAAAAACTCATATTTGGAAAACTTGTTCACTCATTCCAGATATCGTTAATCTACAGATGTTAGTTAATTATTTGCAAATGTAGAAATCAACTTATATTTGTGAAGTAGTTAAGAGAGTTATATTAAACTATTCCATTATTATATTCAATATAAATCATTATGCTACTTCTGTTGATAAATAAATCATTACTTCATATAAGTAGACAGAATTAACTCTTACATGTCGTTACCAATATAGCAACCTCTACTCACAGAGAAATCAAGTTTTTACGGACTAAAATTGGCAAGACTTTACTTATGGAAAGAACATATGCTATGATAGAAAAGTGTCGATGTTAGTGAAAAGGAATTCATAAGTGTACCTTTGGGAGGAGTAGTGTAGCAGAATAATCCTAGAATTCGCCTGTCCATTGCTGTATTAAGATTGCATCATATGCCTAAATCCTTGAATAGGTGGAGCGCTGCTATAACTTTGCAGATAACAAAACCATTGTTTATGGGACATAAACGCCAAATTTGATGAGAGGTTTATCCGAGTAGATCTTGCAGACAATTCTAGAGAACAGAAAAAAGAAGCCAAAGACGAGACACAGAGAGGAGAGTCGGGCAAAAAAAACCCCGTACCATCTCCCCTCCAAACACAAAAATGCAACTTTATTAGGTATTGTGACCTGCCATGCGAGCGCACCCGTCATGGCAAAGGTCGGCACAAATAACAATAAAGAACCTCACATATCCTCTCTTATCTTTATGGCTACAGTACTAGCTCGTACATATGCATGCATATCAGGAAAACTACTGCAAATTTTAATAATTAAGCTGAGAATAGACAACAAATTAATCTATCATAACCTTGTCTAACAACCTCAAGCTTGCCGATCACCATCCCCGTAGATCTAGCATAAATAGAACACCAGTGATATCCAATTGCATCGAGCTCTACAGAGAGATATGGTAAAATCACCCGCTTAAAAATGATAACCTGCAGCAATCAGAAATACACAGTAGATGTCAATAAACAGAATTTGGTCCACAATCGTAGATATATACAGATACAATAAACATATCAGCTCACCGGTAAAACTCTATCCGCAAACAACGAATCCTCCACCAATTGAAGGTCAAAAAATTATCTCACTCTCCTTCAAAAGGCCATATAACGGATGAAAACACTCCGACCAACGGATCAGAAGTTTACATCTCTCAATCTCGTAACAAATCCATCAGATCTAACCAATCGTCATCTAGCCAAAGGCATCCTCCATGGTCCGAGAGTATTCATACCAAAAACTCAGGATCTAAGCAAATATGAATTCAGAACCATCATTTTGCAACAAATAACAACGACGGTAGCAGGAAATTGATGTCCGATACAAGCCGAAACCATACTCAAACTGTAGATCGGCGAACGATCTACACGGATCTGCCTACCGATTCAGAAGCAGAGAAATGACGACGAGCAGATCTGGAGATAAAAGATATTCGGTGAGGAGGGAAGAAGATGAAACTGAAATGCAAGTTGATGTAAAATGATGCGTTATTTTATAACGGGGTTAGGATGATCGGACGGTTTAGATTGAATGTACTGATAGATGATGAACGGTTGAGATTCATTGACTCTGGCGTAGAGCTAAAGGCTGGCGATGAGTAAATTACGGAAATATCTATATGGTTGTTAATTGCTAGTTTTTGACTAGGACAGATGAAACAACATGCTTCACGTTGTTTGTTTATTTCATGTTCGGTAGTTTCACTAAAGTTCGATTAAATTTGGATTTACATCAAAAAAATCTTAAGTTAGAAGATAAAGTACTTTCGAGTTTTCTGATTAAAAATAAGAAACACTTCTCACTCTATCACAATTTTTATTGGTACATGCTTCACGTTTATTCTTTCAAATAAAAAAAAATCAATTCAAAGTAACTGCATGTATATCTAATTTATTCATTTGTTAGAGTAATTGATGTAGAGTTTTTTTTTATTTAACAACTTGATATTTGTTAATATAACATAATTTTCTTGAGTTGGACCTCTCTTTGTAAAGCTATTTATAAATTGCTTGCAAAAGTAGTTGTAATTTACTTTAAGTTAGGATCGCAGTTATAAAAGCACTTACTTACCAATATGGGTGGTGGTGCGGTGGTAGGCCTGTTTCACCCTTAACTAGATATTTCAGATTTGAGCCCTGGGTATGGAATAAATTATGTTGGGAGCGTCACCCTGGAATGGGTCCTGCAGCGTGCAATCTAAATTTAGTCGGGGCAATGTGGACTCCAAACATCGAGTGCAAAATCAGAAGAAAAAAAAAACATTTACTTAATTGCAAGTTTCTTGGTGAAATTATACAAATACGGAAGGAATATTCATAATATAGTATTTATAATAATAATATTTAAAATACACTAGAACAACAATTATAAATTTGGTATAGTTTTAAAAGCGAAGTCAACTAATGTGATAATTGAAGCACAGTAAACAATGAGGAAGAACAAAGTTCATAAGATAGGCCAACTACGAGACAAATGCTACCACTACTAATAAAAAAAATAAGAATCGGAAAACAAATATAGTGTACAAATTTATCTTGCTAGGAAATGAAACATCACTTAACTACCTACTTATCTTCTACCCAATTTGCAGTCTTCTTAACTTCATATATAAGGTCATCTTCTCGAAAAGTTGAAGTTGTGAAGTGTCTTGTCTAATCACCTTTCTCCAATACTTCTTCGGCCACTTTTACCTCTTATAAAACCCATAGTGACTAACCTTTCATATCTCCTCATTGGAGCCTCTACACAACTCCTTTTCACGTGTTTGAACTATCTCAATTTCGCTTCACTTATCTTCTGTACCAGAAGTCATTCTCATCTTGTCTTGGATACCTTCATCCTTATGAGTTGAATCTTTAAAATGACTAACTTAAAGGTGCAATTGCAATTCCTTATTTTCTTTTGCATCCAAGTATTTCCGTACTTCCGATTAGTGCACTTAACCCTATGTAGCTCATTACTATTTTATAAGTTATACAACTTTATACAATATGCTTCACACATGTGTTTACTTTTAATGATTTGTGTTATATAGAATCTAATTTTATAATTTATGGTATTACAAAAAGTATAAAATAAAATATGAACAAACGTGAAATTGAATCTTATTTGTTTTTATGATACAACTCTTACTTGTTGTAATTATTGAATTATTTTGTGTAACACAAAACTTTTTTGTAGATATTAATCTTTCACATATATGCAGATCATTAATGTTTATTTATAAATAAGGCATTAAGTTTATCCTGCATGAAGTACATAAAGCACGTCTTGATAATTTTTAGTGGAAAAAGAGAGGAAGAAATATAATATTATTCTACTTTTACAAAAACTCAAACAAATAGCCGTCTTAGCTCAGTGGTAGAGCGCGTGGCTTTTAACCACGTGGTCGTGGGTTCGATCCCCACAGACGGCGCATAGTATTATTTTTCTATTCTATTTCATTGCGTAAATTACTCTTTATACAAAATCATTTTTTTATTCTATTTCTATTGTGTAAATTACTCCGTATACAAAGGGTTCTTCTTCCAAAATCGAAACCCGAGACCTCTAATTAAGTGTCAAGAAATTACAACGCATACCATATTAGACGTCCGGTATTTCAAATTTAGTGGTCCGACTAATTGAACTCATCGATTCAATTAACTTGAATTCATGTTAGACATATTCACCAAAAAATCATCACTGAGAAATTCTTTATTCCTAATAAAACTTACTATAAAAGATACTTAAAAAATTTCAAATGCAAAGACGTACAAAGAGAAGTCACATATTTCAATGACGACATTGAAATGACAACATTCACAAGTAATAAAGTAAATAGTGTCTTTTGGTTACTTTAATTTAAATAATAAGTTGACATGATTTCAGATTCATTATTTTTAAATATATGTATAAAATTAAAATGATAGTATTCATATTGTATTAAAGACTACTATAAATATAAATTTGAAATTAAATTTGTGCAATATTTACTTGTAATATAAGTTCAAATCAGGATAAACTTTATTTCAAAATTATGAGATTATTTATTTTGTATTAAAAGATAGGTTTTTTTTAGAATATTTGTATTCTAATGTGTTCAAGCATTGTCGTGAATCACGACTATGGAATAATTTTTTTGTTTTGCTTTATTTAAATAGAATATTTTTTATTAAAGTTTAGTTTAAAAGGAAGAAGGATAGAATATAGTAGGGAGTGCCTTTCAAAATCATCAAAATTAAATTAAAGAATAAAAATGATAAATATTATATATTTTAATTATTATAGAAGATTGTTTTTCTTATTTTCTTAAGATCGTCAATCAGTATTTTTAATTTAAAAAATTAATCAATTATCTTCAAAATGATGTCATAAAATTTTACTCTAATCTTCACAATTATTTCACTTTCCTAATTATGTGTCCTTCTTTCCTTCTCTTTCGGTTTTGTTTTCAATTTTCATGCTCCCTTAATCGAGATTTCAAAAAATAAGAAAAATTGATTATCATTAATTCTATCCTGCTTTTTTATGTAAAATATTTGTGCTAATCATCTGACATAAAACTTATACTAAAGAAAACCCGATTTAAAAGTTATTTAGAAACATAAATCTATATACAAGACATGAAAGGTTGCAATTCTATTTTTGTGATTTAACTACCAATTTTCGTAATTGTAATTTTTATTCTGATTCAAGAATCAATTTTCCCCCCCTCCTTTTTAAGTGTTAGAATTTATACACCTCTTAAAAATAATTAAAATCTCATATCATAAGTAAATGTTAAGGGATGATTTCATTTGAACAAGTTATTTCAAAATTAATTACTCTAGAATAAGTTGTTTTACCATATATATTAATAACTTATCTCATTACTGCGATATAATTTTTTTAAAAAGTAGGTAGATCATTTGGCGTGAGAATTGAGAAAACTAGCAAAGCAAAAGTTGCATTACCTTTAAAAATAAAAAAAAAGTTTGGAATTATTTATACCTTTATAAATTCATATATCTTATCCCGCTAGCAAAGAATCAAAATTTATATTTTTTTTCCAATCGGCGAAAAAAAAATGTGGAAGGCATTAATGAAAGCTAAATATGAGACAGCGCCTGAGATGGGAAAAGAAGCCGCGACCGGCGGCGCTACGGTAACTTTCAACGCCGGCGACTTTAAGCTCCGAGCTTCTATCACCGATGCTACCGTATTCAAAGGTCCCAGCTTAGACGGCTTAGCTTTCGCCATTGAAAAACCTGATTCCTTCATCTTCGATTACAAAGTCGCCAAAAATGTAGCGTCAATTTCTTTTCTTCATCTTCATTTTCGTGTTTATTTATTTATTATTGTTTTTTTTTGAGAAAAGGGCTTGATATATCCTCAACTTTGCCATTTGGAGCCTCGTTATGAAAGTGCTTGTATATACTCTTACCATTATACAAATGGTTCACATTTGTATAACACTAGGGGTATATATGAGCTACTTTCCTAACGAGGGTTTATCAGCTCTAAATGACAATGTTATGAGATTTTCCTTGTTTTTTTTTTGTGCTAAATTTTAGTAGATCCTAACTGTAAAATCGGTATGATAGTTACAATTATACATGGATCGAAGCAACAAATAGCTGAATCTCACTCCAATTTATGCAATACAAAATTCGAAATAGTTTAATTTTCACCATGCATTTGGGCATGATTTTTTTAAAAAATAATAAATTATTTAAAAAGTACAGTAAAAAAAGTAGTACTTATTTGAATCATGAAATTCGAAAGGTGCTACATAGATGGAGTATTTGTTTTTTGTTTTGGATAATTGTGGTGTTTGGATCAACTTTCGCTACATTCCACCAACAATATGTATAGACAAGTAGCTCTGTCAAGATGTGAAGAGATCACTTAAGGCATGTTTGAAAAGGCACCTTGATAATTGGATTTGGTGTAATTCAGTGTAATTACATTATCTGTCCTATTTTTGGTTGACCATGTAATTAGTTAATTGGATGTAATTGGTAGGTAATTACACTCTCTAATTCACAGGGGAGGTTGTGAATTGTTGGTAATTACATACTGAAATTATATGTGGATTACTTTTTAATTTCTATTTTTATTTTTTCGTTTTAATGTATTTTTTATTTTTATTATTTAAAATTTTTATTGTTATAATGTTTTCTAAAATATATTTTTTTATTTTATATTATTTATATTTCATTTCCTTCTCATTTTCAACCTTTACTTCATGTGATTCCACGCAATTTTTCCTATTCTCTAAAAAAAATTTCATTAGTATAACTTTATTAGGATTCTAATTTTTAAATTAAAGTAGCATTCATTGTTGAATAAAATTATGGACTTATTTTATTCTTTTCTTTTAAATCATATTTATGTGTGTTATGTTGAATTTTGACATAAGGGTATTATGTTAAATTTTTTGGTTTAAATTTAGAACTTATGTTTTATTTTCAATTTCATTTGTTTTAGGAATATTGACTTGATATTTTACATTGTAAACTATTTTTTTAAAGTTAGACTTGATAGATTATTTTTTTGTCAAATATTTTATAATCTTATGACATGATATTTATGATATTAATCTTTTTGTCGAACATGCATTTCATGATATTCATAGAAATTTTGTACTTTTAGTTTTTATGATAAATACTATTAAAATATACGAAATTGAAAAAAATAAATCAATTATTTTTTTATAATATTAGTTAAGAACATATGTTTATTAATTAATATATTTTCAAAAAACAATATATATCTTAAATATTCAATTTAATATAATTTATAAAGGTCCTTATTTGTCTAATATAAAATTTTAATTTAAAATAATTAATTTTTATTTTTAAAATTCAATATAACCTTATGATTACACTTGTGCAACCAAACAGTACACTTATAATTACACAGCGGCAAACAAACAGGTCAGCGTAATTACTAAGTTGTGTAATTACTATCCCAATAATTACACCTTATGTTTCTCAACCATTTTTATTGACCAGTAGGCCACACTAACACTAGGTGTAGTAGTGTTGATTGAGTGTTCTTTAGGTGTATTTTTTTTTTCGTTTGTTAATGGTAATTTACATTGGTTACCATGATAAAAAGTTATATTGAATGGTTCAACGCTAACATTGGGTATGATTAACTTTCACATGAAACTGAACAAAACATTGGTAAATTAGTTTATTTTTTGGGTCTTTTGAAAATTTGAAATGCTTTTCTTAACAGAAGGAAGAAACTCCAAAGAGTCCTCTTTTTATGTTTGGTACTAACATTTTTATACTTGTTTAAAATTAGTATGGACTATTATTTTTTGTGATTTCAGGACTTGAAGTTTCAATTTATGAACTCAATTAACGTTTTGGAGAAGCCATTGAATTTGAAGTACACTCACTCTAGAGGTTTGAAGTACATTCACTCTAGTGGAAAGGACGAATCAACACTGGATGGGACATTGGTGTTTGATTCCGCGAACAAGTTGTCAGTCAATCATAAGCTGGGTTCAGGAAGTTGTAAATTGAAGTATAGTTATGTTCATGGAGGACTCACTACTTTCGAGCCGAGCTGTGATATAAAAGAGAATTCTTGGGATTTTGCAGTGTCGCATAAAGTTTATGGGGATGATGTGTGTAAGGCTACATATAAGACGTCGAGTGGGGATTTGGGGCTTCACTGGTCGAGGAGTTCTAAGCTAGGTGGATCGTTTAAGGTACAATTATTTTGTTGTTTGAGTTATATCATTGATATAGACCTGTTGGAAATGAACCATTTACTCACTTTTTATAGGATGTTTCCGTTGTCATCCTTGTGGAAATCTCTTCAGTGCTTACACTGTGGAATAGTCCACAATAATAGAATTGTTAGCAATGGAAACAAGTAGGCTCGAGGAATAGGAAGTATTGGGTGGTGGTGCACTGTTAAAATGCCTGTTTAATTTAGACGTTGTCGTTTTTGCTTTTCCATACTCTGCCTAGTGAGAGAGCCTTCCCCATGGCTGCCTCTTTTATAACACTATGTTATCTTGATCTAATGGTATGTTATGGAGTACTAAGTGGCTGGTAAGTACTTTCTTTGCACTACTTTGCTTAAAAATGGTTTGCTTGCTAACCGTTTGAAGGTGTTTGCTCTGCTTGGTTTTGTTAGTTTCATTTATGAAATCTTGTAAGCCAATTGCCCAGATTTTGGGAGGACCGGTAGCCAATGCCCAATCTGAGGATTATCCTGGATCACAAAAGTAGGACTAGAACGACTCGTTTGGGCAGGTGCTAGCACCATTTGCATATAGGCCAATTGCCCTTTAGTCATGTTTAATCCACCAATTCACTGTTGTCTAACTGGAACCATTCTACAAGCAACTGTAATGAGCAAGATGAGTTATTCAACGCTTCCTCTTCCAGACTCATGTCGTGAATTAGCTTATATTAAATTCTTGATTTGTGTTCAATTACATTCTCTAATATTAGCTCGTAGAGCAAATCAGAGAAGTGGAGTCAGTTTCTCTCCTTTTTTTCTTTCTTGATGTACTCCGTACCTATTTTACTATGCATTATCTTATATCTGTGATGACAATAGTAGCTTAAGGTGATTCATATCATGTTTGTGTCGCGTGCCATAACATATATAGTGTCTCGTTGGTAACATGTTCTCTTCGTTTGATCTTTTGATAGCTAACGAAGAATCTGATATGTTTTTGTTATCCGTCACTGCAACCAGACTCTGACATAAACTATTCTTGCCTCCAGGTTTCTGCATCTGTGTGTTTGGATGATGATGAACTTCTTAAATTGCCAAAGTTAACTGCTGAAACTTCGTGGGGCTTTGACATATGATTCTTTCTGTATTTTCATTTGATGATTTCATATTGTTGTTGTATTATTCACTAGTGAACTATTTAGTCTTTCCATGAAAACTCAAAATCTATGAATCAAGATTTGCCAATATGTTATACTTCAGAAGTCTCTGCTGTTTTGATGCCTTAATGTCTCATTGCATTTGCTTCAAGGTTCCTTTAAGGAAAGGCTAGAGATTGATTGGCCCGAAGAAGGTACCAGATCGACTTCTAGTTGTATCCAATCTTACTTGCATCAATAATTACAACAACAATGTATTCAGTCTAATTGCATAAAAATTAATTATTTTTCATGATGGTTTTTAGGACAAATCGAATAAAAACCCTCTTTTCAAGTCTATTTTCTTTTTTCTAAAAAGCTATATTATGAACTTACAACATCCAATGTACCCATTATAATTCCACAAGTGAGATTTGAGGAGGGTAAAGTATATGCATATCTTATCCCTATATTAAGAAGTAAAGAAGTTGTTTTTAATATATGCTCGACTCAAGAATCTATATTATGAACTTAAAACAACAACAATAACGACAACGTACCTATTATAATCTCACAAATAAAGTTCGGAGAGGGTGAGTATATGAAGATTTTCCTATTTTGAAATATGGAGATGGTTTTAATATGCGCTCAACTCAAGAATCTATATTACAAACTTCTTTTGAAAAAAATATAAAATAAAATATGAATTCAATAATTTATATTTTAAATTATCATGTGCATAAAAAATTTGTGTTGAATAGGTTGTACTCTTCCGTAGTCCATTAAAGTTGAGCACGTTGTCAACATTCATTGGCCCCATTTATAATTTATTTATATGGATAAAAATAATACTATCTCTGTCCAACAATAGTTATTCACTGTACTAAAAATACTTGTGTAATAATACTTGTTCAATTTAGAAAATTAAAAGATAATTTATTTCTTGTGTCTATTTTACCTTACTATTAAATACTATCTATCATCTAATATATTTTTTAAAGCATTAAATTTAATAAAGTCAATTAATAATATAATAAAATTATTTCTATTATTTATTATTTCTCAGGGGACAACTATTGTTGAAGAGTGGGAGAATACAAGTACTATAATTCAATATGTGAGGTCACTATTCAATTTTCTTTATAGGGACACTCCATCTAGATTGCCTCAAATTACAACTGTCTCATCTTTATTTATGGCTTCAACTTTATTTTTTTTAATCAAATGACACAACGTTCAAATTTATTTCTATCAAAAAATATGTTATCAGAGGAAAATGTCACAACCCTTGCAATCTGGTGTTGACCTAACTTATATAGAACTTTAGATTACTCTATTTTTTTTAAAGGTTTTGGGATTGAATTTCACCGCTATTTAATAAATAAATAATTCAATCTCAAAAATTAATTCAAGTGGTAAGGATTGTTCAAGACCACATAAAAACACTAATTCTCTTCATCCCACTGATGCGAGACTCAACACCTCTCAACACACATGACTGGACATTTGGAGTGTGAGCAATTTTATATGGGGTCCAACATCGATAAATCAAGAATTGAGATGTAACCTGACTTTGATACCCCATCTCATTAATTTTTTTTTAAAATTATTAGATTGAGCACAATTTTATCATTTAATTCTATTTTCAGCATCGATTAACCAATTAAGAAAAATGCTAAATCCTTATAGAATTGATAGCTAGGAAAACAAAAATTTTAAACCGTTATCGAACTATTTTAATCAATAAATCAATAACATTTTTTTCGATTTCGCTACAACTAAACTCAAAAAACCAAGGTAGTGAAGTGCAATTGCTTTAACAACATAAGGGGTGTCTATAATTTATAAAATATAAAAGGTTTTCCCTGTAATTTAATCCAAATATCTTTGTATTTTTTAATTTAATTTTTATTTTTTTCCGTTTTTAATTGCTAACCATATATTATGTTAACATTCCAAAATTGAAAAGTCAAAACTCTTCATTGGTGATTATTAGGGTTTGTTGGTTGGGGGAGATTAACTGAGCCCTTAGCTCAGCTCAAGAGAGAGAGAGAAAGAGAGGAGAGAGAGGAGAGAGAGGAGAGAGAAGCCTCCAACCTAACAAACTCAAGATTCATATGTAGGCAAATCAAGAAACATTTGGGGCATTTAAACAACATATTGTTTGGAGCTCTTAAGTTTTTTTTTTTTGTGATTTTATATGGATTTTGTTATCTGGGTGTTTGCTTCCTGCAGTTATGATTCATAAAGGTGCAATCTTTGAACCCTTCTTGTTTGTTTTTGTAATGGGTAGCTGCTTAAAGCTATGATCTTTGTTGTTTTTTAATTGAAAATTGTTGAGTTTGTGGTGATTATTGTGTTTGTTGTTCTCTTGGAGTTGGCCTTTATTGTATTGTATATATGTAGAGGTAGTGGTAAGGTCTGCATACCCTCTAACCTTCCCAGACCCCACCTAGTGGGATTTCAGTGGGTATGTTGTTGTTATATAAAGGTGTTAAGTTAGGATCCCTTCTTGTTTGCGCTTGCTTCGATTTTGAACGGTTATATTGTATAGTGTGATCTCTTTCTTATGTTTAGGCTGTTGGTGGTTTGAAGGTAACCCTGCATTTCTGAGTTTGACATTGTTGGGGGCGAGATGCATCCTTAAATTTTTGAGTATTGGAATGAAACATGCCCAAAATGAGCGGAACGGATATAGGAGATTTATATAGGTGATCCAACTAGATTAAGTTTGGAGAAGAGTTTTGTAGCCTATTGGTGGTGTGGAAGTACATTATTTGCGATGATCAAGGACGTGGATAATTGGGATTGACTGCGCTTATTAAATGATGCATGTTGAATTTCTTAATAGTGGGAATGGCCATGAGTTGTAGATGGATTTAGATACGGATCTAGGATTTCTATCAAAGAAAGAAAAAAAAAATGTATGTAGTGGGAATGGATTGCTGTTCCTTTGGATGATTAACTCAGCATTCAACCAGGTGCAACATTCAATCCTTTTGGATCATGGATGTTGGGTGCCAATAGATAATATTAGCTCAATTCTAGAAAATATGTACATAAAATATCTAGTTTAGCAAAGAGACCATGAGTTCACGTGCACCACTATTTCTATATGAAGTTCACCCCTGGATGGATTAGGTACTTTGTATATAACCTTGTTCTTTACCAACTCTGTGTATAGTTCGCAGGCTCAGATAGTTGTGGTAGGTTGACTATCAGTGTAAAAATAGTCTAACTATGTTATATCACTTGAACTTATGTTGAACCTGAATAGAGCAGAATAGATGTATACAACCAGTTTCAACTAATTTGGAATTGGGGTTTATCTGTTTATATTATGGTTCTTTATTCTTTTTCTAAGGGCTATGACTTTAGATGATTAAGCAATAGTTTCTTCGTGCTCCTTTTGTTTAGCTTAGTTGGTTCTATATTTGTGTGGCTCTATATTTGTGTGGCTCTTCTTGATTAGTTTTAACTTAAGATGAGATCAAGTGAGACTCTTTCAAAATAAACTACATATGCATTAATGTTTAATACTACCTTCGAGTACAGTTAATTTTAACCAAAATTTTCATGTTTTCTTTCTCATAATATTCTCTTTCATGTTCAGTAGGTGTTTGGATTCTCAAAGTTGTATTGGAGAAGGGAGGTAGTGAATGAGTTGATGCTTGTTACTAAATGTACTGAGCGTAATGATATTTTTTGTGTATAGTAGTGGTTGTTGTGTTTGTTCCTATAAAGAGGTGCAAGCAAATCAGCTGTGGTTAGTAAGCCGAAATGCCGAGTAACTATCTTTTTAGATTAAGCCGGGCAGCTAGGCAGGGACTCCAGAAATCCATTTCTGGGAAAGAAAGTGGGTTCCAGGATTCGGTAGAGATTTTGGTTGCCCAAGGGAGATTATTGTTTGGCAATTCAAAGTGCTTCTATTCAGTACCATTTGCAAGACCAACTGACCTGAATGTGCTTGTCTGGCCTGGAACCCTAGCTGCCGCACAGGCGAATTTGCATGTAGTAAACCAGAAAAAGAATATTTCTGTAGTTGGAGCTATTTCTCGTGCACTATCTATTCCTTCTGTATCAGGGCCAGCATTTCACGTCTGTGGCTATCACATTGATCACCTGAAATCGGACCCTGCTAAAAGTTTGTCTGACAGCAACTCTCACAAAGCACCTATGGAAATCTGTGGTTCTCAAACTTCTCCTCCTGGCTGTTCCTCAAGCAAAATGACTTCAAGGCATCTCAATGGTGTTCTTTCTGTAAATAATCCTATTACCTCTTATAGCAATAAAAGCTTTGATAATTGTAGAAAAGCCAGCATGAGTTTGAGAAATAAAAATCAGCCCAACAACTTTTTACTTTACGGATATTTCGCATACAATGTAGCAAAGAGACGGGGAAATTCTAATCTGTATGAAGGCTTTGGTTTGACGGGGTTCCATACTTCATCAACTACTTCTTCTTCTACTGGCACTGCTCATGATGTGTCATTCGGTAACTCTACGTGTGGGGTGCAGCTCTCAAGTTCAGCAGGTTCATCTGAACAGTATGCTTCCTTTCATAACTTTCTATTCTTGTTCAACCTTATATAGCTGAAGTACAGGGAATTCATGTCATTCGATACAATACAAAAGAGAATGATGCAATCTACATATTATGGAAGTGAAGGAATTATTATTGACTTGAACACTATTCTCAGTAGAAAGAAACTTAAAACATCTTGTGGTTAAATAAATTTAAGGAAATTGGTGTGAGTAGTGCTTAAATTTTTGAAAGTATTAGAATGGGACTTCCATCATAAGTTGTCTTGTTAGGATGCATGAGGTTAGTTCAATGAAACCTCCAAGCCTGCTCACATATCTCCTCCAACACTTCCATCCCTGGAATGTAGTTTTGAGAAGTCCTTGGCATGTAGTGTTATATCCATAGTTTATACCAGAAGAAAATTCAAGAACTGTATGGGTTGAGAAAATATGCCACCTTATGAACTTTTGCACCTGAAGTAGATTAAGAATTGAAAGAAGTCATTTGTCAGGTTGCGTCGGTTGGGATAATCTTTTCTTTTGTTTGCCTGTGCTTCAAAACCATATTTGCCAATATCACAATCTGGAAACTAAAAAAGAAAACACAAAAATGACTTGAGAGAAGTATGAGGATATTAGATGCTCCTCAACTGTCTTGGTTTGAGGTATTGTTGTTAGTGCCGTCTGTTATTAGAAAATATTAGATGCTTAATTTAATTTATCTTCCACCACGAGCAAGCTACTAGCTAATTTCAAAGTTGGAATTCGAGTAAAAAAGTACTATGTAAAAGTTGAAATCATCCTGCAAGTTTCTCAAGGGTAGCTATTGTGGGGGAAAAAAACCAAAGTTCAAAGCACTGACAAGCTTATCTCTTGTTCGAAACCTTTCATTGAGCTGGCATCTATCTCTGTGGAAGATTAGTTGGATTTATATCATATCCCACTTATTTGTTTAGAGGAAAGTGTGGCTTACGTAATACCTTCTTCTATATAGTGCCGATATTTTTTGCATAGTCATTATGTAGATCTGGAACATTTGCATATTCTCTCCTTCATGGTCTGTTGATTGCTTATCAAAAGAACATATTGTATTTACTTCTACATTGAAGTGAAAAGTATTTCTATTCATAACTATTGTTGCTTTGGTCCAATTGCAGGAATATCCACATTGACCGAACCCTGAAGCTAAATTCCGGATCATGTTACCTGCCTCATCCTGATAAAGAAGAAACAGGTGGAGAGGATGCTCATTTTATTTGCAGTGATGAACAAGCAGTTGGTGTAGCTGATGGTGTTGGTGGTTGGGCTGATCTTGGTATTGATGCTGGGAAGTATGCACGAGAGCTAATGTCGAACTCAGTGACTGCAATTCAAGATGAACCAAAAGGTTCAGTGGACCCTGCCAGAGTCCTCGATAAAGCTTATACGTGCACAAAAGCCAAAGGTTCCTCTACTGCCTGTATAATTGCCCTCACAGATCAGGTACATGTGCAATTCTCAGCCATATTGGAGTATTTATTGTTTTGAGTTTGGCCGTTGTTAGACTTGTCATTTTTCTTCTCTTCCCAGGGTCTGCATGCTATTAATTTAGGAGATAGCGGATTCATAGTGGTCAGAGATGGATCTACTGTTTTCAGATCCCCTGTGCAGCAGCATGATTTCAATTTCACATATCAACTAGAGAGTGGTAATGCTGGTGACTTACCAAGTTCTGGAGAGGTTAGTAATGCCCCATTTTCTTAATTACTATGTAGAACTTGGTTTAGAGCTTATGTTTATTAGAGTCTTAAAATTTTTTCGTACTCAAATCAAAGAGTGTTGCCTTTATTCAGTCTTTCGTTACGACTTTTCTATGTTATTTGGAGAGCACTGTGTTTTGGGTTCAGGTGGTGTTTTAAATTGTTCTGGTACAGTTCCTTGTAATAACTTTTTTTAGTTAAACATAATATGGATGTATTCAAATGCATTTCTTCCTGGTTTAGTCCTCAAGATGTGAATCATGAGAAGTGTACCATGTTTTAGAAATATTTTTTCTTTTTCTAGTATTAGCTCAAATTCCCCTCACGGTTCTTGTCCTCTCTCTTTTTTCTTTTTTTTCTAGTTGTGACAAATGTCATTTCTTTTCAGTTATTGATCAGAACTTCATGGTGATGTCAATGACATCCTGTCTTGTGATCACTATATTTCTTTTAAACGGCATTCATCACCCCTCCTCCAAAAAAAAAGAAGAGAAAATCCGTTGCTCATTCTTTTATCTGTAGAGCAGAAATTGCAGTATCAACTGAATTGTTTATTTTGGTTCAGGACTCCAATTTTTCCTTCAACTGGTTCACTGTCGATGCCTCCAATTCATTAATTTGTAGCACAGTTCTCTCTTAATCTGAATGACTTGCCTGTGCTGCAGGTCTTCAAAATACCAGTGGCACAAGGAGATGTTATAATAGCTGGTACTGATGGGTTGTTTGACAATTTGTACAACAATGATATTAATGCAATCGTTGTTCATGCCACGAGAGCTGGCGTAGGGCCACAGGTGACAGCTCAGAAGATAGCTGCATTAGCTCGGCAAAGAGCACAGGATAAAAACAGGCAGACCCCTTTCTCTTCTGCAGCTCAAGAAGCTGGGTTCCGTTACTATGGCGGGAAGCTGGACGATATAACTGTGGTTGTGTCCTACATAAGCAGTGACAAAAATGTATGAGCTCTCTGTATTTTCACCGCCTCCCCTCTTTTTATTCTCCACAGCTTGTAGGATTTAAGTTCTTTATTTGCTTACATTTACAATTTTTTTCTTGCATGGACACGTCAGGCATCATTTCACTTCTCTGGATGTGCTAAATTGTTCTATCATACTTCTACACAAAAAGGCTGTGCTAAACCTTTCAAACACACACACCCTCCTTTATTTCTCTCTAAATATAAACTTTACTACCTTTGAAGAGTGCTGCATTTTGTTTCAATTACCTAAGTCTCTATTTATAAACATCACTTCATGCTTATGTTGCCCCTACTCTTCATTTAAGTTTGTTTTCATTCCGACATCACCTATGGGAGCATGTCATCTTAATACTTTGATGACATCTGTAGTGCACGTTTGGTATTGGTTTTAGAAGGCTCAGTTATTATGATGTGGTTGCTGTTTTGATTGATCTAAGTACATATAGAAAGTCCTAGTTCTTACTGTTTCATATCAGCGCTTTACAAGAACTCCCATCATGTTGACTTATCATTCAACATGGCCTCACTTATCGCTTCATTGTTATGAAGCGGCTTTTCAACGAGTTATGTGTTGTATTTCAAACAAAGTAGAAGCTATAGCTTACTCTAGTGTACGGTTTTATAGAAAATGGAAACTGATGCCTCTCTTGTCCCGTGATGTGCAGGAAAGATCTAACAGCTTAAAGATGTAGTTGAGAGCTTTGTTTCTTGCTTTGAATCGCTTGGCTTTGGGCTACAGCCTACAGGTTTTAAGCTCCATTTGAAAGGGATGTCAAATCTTTGCATATATCGTTTGAAATATCTCGAAGATCACTTTTACCTCTGATGCACTAGTTTCTTGGCAATTTACCTCCTCTTTCCCACTCCATGCCTCATACACACACAAGCAAAGAAGGTAGATTGCAAACGACTTCCTCCCTCCCTCCCTCCCTCTCCCGTTAGGGGAAGATCAGACGAGTGCTGATCATGTATATGGAATTAGGTGTAGACAGAAAGGTGTTCCTATATATGGTGTTTGATTTAGGAATTATCTTTCTGGAGATATGTTGGTTTCCCATAGAATTGCTAGTTAGGACATACAGTAACTTGCAGCATTAAGCTTTCTGCAATTCTTGGAAACCAAATTCTGTCTTCTTTTTCCAGTGTAATAGTATTCTTGGACATGATTTTCCCACTGGCTGTAAATAAATGAGCATTTCCTTTGTTCCCCATGTTTAACTTTTTTTCTTTTTTTCCCTTCTTTTCTTTGTTTAGATTCGCTTGTCTAAGACTCGATCTTGGTACTGGTACTAGTACATGTTGATCTTCGCGATCCTTTGTCTTGGCCATTGTAGCATGTGTGTTGTTCAAGGTACAAGGGACATGATACTTAATAACATCCTCACTTGTGAAATTTAATCAAGTAAATGTCTTTTAGGTATTAATATCATACTTTTCAATAAGCTATAAATATCATATAAATTAAAATAGAAGAGGTGTTAAGTTTTTATTTTTGTAAGCAATCATTTATACAAGTTTTTGGGTGTGTTCGATATGAAGTAAAATGTATTTTTTTTTTGTATTTAGAATATAAGTAATATATATATATATATATATATATATATATATAATTTAGACAAACATTATGAGAGGTGGATGTGAGGTAGTGGAGATGAAGGTGAAGGTACGTTGGAGTGTCGAGAAAACATGAAATATTACTTGTAAGACTTATTTTCTCAAACTTTCACTGAGAAACTTATAATTTCTAAACTGACCGAACATGAAAAAAAAAAAATTATTTCCTCCTCTTGATACAGAGGTCTAACCTTATGCGTTTTAGAATTTATAATGACCATTTCAAGTGTTAATTTCTGCGCTCTAAACTTACAAATACACTATTTAAGCAAACGTTATTGAATTCAATCGATCCCATACCCAAGCTTCTAGTTCCGCCCCTGCCTCCCTATTACACACTCTTGTTAGTTAAATATCTCTACAAAAATCTTAGTCAATATAAAATTATTGAACTTCTGCAACATTTTTGTCAATAGCTCTAAAAGTCAAGTGGATCATTTTCAATCATATAAGCAACGTATTTGCTACTCCATAAAAAAAGTCTTTCCACTACTTCACTTTAACCTTTTCCCTTCTCTCTCTGCTGGAAAAATGAGACTTTAAATCATTTCAAGAATCAATCAAATACCACAAAATTTCAACTTTTTATGTGTGGGGTTCTGAATTTTTGCAGCAAAATTTTTACAGAAATCAAAATGGGGACTCCAAGTTCAAGAATTGGTGCAGCAATCGTAATAGGTGTTGTTGTTGGTTGTGTCTTTGCTTTCTTTTATCCATATGGATTCTTTTCTCCTGATCCACCAGCCAAAGCTCACCCTTTGTTTAAATATGATGTTTTGGTAAGTCACTCTGCACTAATTTTCTCTGTTACTTGTATGTTTCAAGAGCTTACTCAGCTCAGTTCAGTATACTAAGCTCTCGTTAGGCACAGAAATCGAGAAAGGGTATGATCATAGGGGTCTATTTTTCTGTAAGAGGTTGTTTTCACAGCTCAAAATAAGTTTTTCTTTGACCATGTCTTTTAAATTATTGTGAGTTATAGTGCTTTTACTCCGTTTTTCAAATATGTAAATTTTATTTTAAAAAGATTTCATGGCAAAATTAATGAACTTTGACTCTCAAAATCTAACTGGTGTCACATAAACTGGGATAGAGGTAGGATGGAGTGTTTATTGTTATCCTTTTTTAGTTGTTGAGGTGGGAGATGGTATGCATAGTTACAATAAAAGACAGATTATTGAGTATTGTAGTGAAATTGGTCTGAGTAGAGTGGATTAGATATAGATGATAAGTATAATCGAATCTGAGTAGTTTAGGATTAAGGTCTAGTTGATTGATCGATTCATGCTTCGATATGTGATTAAGGAGTTGCTAGTTTAAGAATCGAGGAGATTTTGGTGACGATACCATCTCGAGCAATGGTGAAGTTGTCTCCATATGACCTTATAGGTCTTGGTTTCGAGATATGGAATCAACCAGTAATGCGTGTGTTAGCATAGACGGCTTACATTGTGCCATGTTAGAGTGCGGACCTTCCTGGCTCCCTGTGTGAGCGGGGGATGATTCATGCACCGAGCTATCCTTTTAATGAAACTGTCTGAATTCAGTCTCATTCTCATTTCTCATCTTTCTGAAAGATGAGGCATTTAGGCATTATGTGTATATTCATATGCTACATACAATTCTAAGTATTGACTATAAACACTTTGCGACTAGTATCTTTTCTACATGTGACATTTGGTATAACGGCCAAAATGTCATTTGATCAGTGTTGAGGTCTTCTCTATGTATGTACGTTTTAACTTTTGTGATCTAATTCATAGGTCGAGTCAAGGTCGAATGAATCCACGGTGTGGATGAACATGTTGAGGTCATACATTAGGAGTTTGTCGGAGAAGAATGCACAGTTGCAGAAGCAGGTAAAAGATCTAAATGAAAAGCTTCAGATAGCCGAGCAGGAAAAAGGTCGTGCACTGGAGCAACTTGTATTGTTAGGTGAGCCTAAAAAAGCTGCACCGTTTGGCAAAGTCAAGAGTTCAAGAACTAACCGTCCTGTCCTTCCAGACGAATCAGTGAACCCGAGACTAGCTAAGATATTGACAAAGGTTGCAGTTGCGAAAGAGGTCATAGTTGTACTTGCCAATTCAAATGTGAAATCCATGCTGGAAATCTGGTTCACCAACGTAAAAAGGGCAGGTATCCCAAATTATCTGGTTGTCGCATTGGATGATGACATTGTGGATTTCTGTAATGAAAACGGGGTCTCTGTTTACAAGAGAGACTCTGATGAGACAGTCGATTTTATTGGCAAAACTGGAAGTAACCAAGCCGTGTCAGGATTAAAATTCCGAATTTTGAGAGAGTTCTTGCAGCTTGGCTACAGCGTCCTGCTTTCTGATGTCGACATTGTGTATCTGCAAAATCCTTTTGATCATCTATACCGTGATTCAGACGTGGAGGTCATGTCCGATGGTCACAACAATATCACAGCTTATGGTTACAACGACGTGTCTGATGAACCTGATATGGGTTGGGGTCGATACGCACATACAATGAGGATATGGGCTTATAGTTCTGGTTTCTTCTATATCCGTTCAACGATTCCTGCAATTGACCTCTTGGATCGCGTAGCTGTCAGGCTCACTCAGGAGCCAAATGCTTGGGACCAGGCTGTTTTCAATGAAGAGTTAGCCTTTCCATCGTACCCCGGGTACATTGGGCTCTATGCTTCTAGGAGAGTAATGGATTTCTACATGTTCATGAATAGCAAGGTCCTTTTCAAAATCGTACGAAAAGATTCGAATTTGAAGAAGTTGAAGCCAGTTGTAGTTCATATAAATTACCATCCAGATAAGCTTTATAGAATGAAAGCACTTGTTGAGTACTATGTTAATGGCAAACAAGATGCTTTGGATGCATTTCCAGATGGTTCAGATTGATAGGTACTTTTATTTTGAACGACGGTGGTGTCTGGACCAGCATACGTGCACCTGGACTATTCACTATTCCACCAGCATACGTGCACCTGGACTATTCACTATTCCACTCTGCACCTAAACTATTCACTATTCCACTCCATACCTACTGCCTTTCTTTTTTCTTGTAATATCAAGTTTGTCACTTTGCCACACAATTCATGTACGGACTGTTATACGTATAATACATGGATTGTTATGTAGAGATTGCGTAAGTTAAGGGTATTTTTGTTTTTGAATACTCATATACATGTAGAATACACATATTTATGCCACATTTTATTCCCTATACAAGATAACACATTGATTCTTGTATAAGTTATATCGAAATTAGTAATAGTGCAACATTTGGTTTGTTATTTCGTGCTACTTATGGGAGACTAATACTAAATTTGTGTTAGATACAACTTCATCTGAATCTAATCCTTTCGATGCACATATATTGGTGTAAACATTTATAAAGATTTTTTTGCAACAAATGGTAGATATATGAATTCATAACTTCAAAAAAAAGAGTTAAATGCTAAAAACTTTTAAAGTTAAACCTACAAAATCTCAAAAATTCTGAATTTGCCCCTGATTAGTCGAGTAATACAACATAGACCAAAAGCCATCAAAATAATACGAATCTGCACTTACTATAAAAAAAAAAAAGGTACTATTACCCAGCAACTTAAAATCCTGAATGCGTCTCTTTCTATTTTGCAGCACTAGTAACAGAATCCGAAATCTCGGGATTGATGAAACTGACATTATCACCATCACCATCACTATTTGGATTTTCACCATTATTGCTATTATTATTATTATTATCTGGAAGCTGAAAAAACAGGTAAAAATGAGATCCATCTTTTACCCCATACTCCACAAGGGAAATTTCATCGTCATTCAATATGATCGAATCTCCATCTCCGGTATCTAACATGAGAATCAAACGATTCTCTGGAAGTTTTTCTTGATTACTTATTTCTCTTTTCAAATCCGCCACAGATGTATCTTTGGCTACTCGAATGTGAAATAGTGTCCCTGTTAATATTTGTATCACTAAATTCATCTTCTTTGATTTTCATTTCGAATGAGTGTTGAGAGAGATTAAAAAGAAGAAAAAAAAAGATTTCATAGAGATTGCATGGTTAAAGAAGTTTGTTGCATTTGCATTGCCTAAAAAATAGGTAGGTAGATGTGAGAGATAAGACTCATGCTAATTCAAAATACCTAAGCAAATATAGGATTTAATAAGTTAATTTGAGTTTAATAGATATTTGTGAGAGACAAGAGTGTTTACTGTTAGAGCAAAAATTGATTCAAATTGATTAAATAAACTAATTTTACTGGGGTTTGATTTCGTTTGGTTTTACATTTTTTGAAATTAATTAAATTGATTTAGATTTTTAGATTTTTGTTTGTCATTATATATTTGATATTAATATACTTTTTTAGAGTACAATCAAACATTTCGCATAATGCATCTAGTGATGACATGATAAAGAATATCACACTTTTAAAAAATTATAAAATTGCTTTAAAAAGAAAATGTTTCTAATTTAATTTTCATAGATCACTACAAAAGTGTGCATAGTGAAATAATGCCCCTTTAATATTTTCATTACTAAATTTGTTTTCTTTCATTTTGCTCATGGAAATTATTTTAAAATAATTACTTTAAATTATTTGTCATTTTAGAAACTTGAGAAAAAATAAAAAAATAATTTTTTATTTACTGTGAGCAATATGTTCTTTACTTCATGACAAATTAAAGTAAAAGTTCTATCCTAATAAATCACAACTATCCTACAGATTTAGGGTAGTTGTTCTTTTTTGTTTATCATTTTCCTTGGTTTCTCCTAGGGTGTAATTTTTTATTTTTTATTTTTAAAAAATACGATCACAGTAAATTGTGTGACTCGATGACTATATAGTTAATTGTTTAGCCTAATGTTGGTAATTTCCGACTCTTATTATGCAGTTATAACAGTGATACAATGTTATTATTCTTGTTTATACAGATCGCATTGGTAAAGAAGTTTATTATATTTACATTGCCGAATAAATAGATAGTTGTGAGAGGTGGGAGTTATGCTAATTCAAAATCCCTAAGCAAATATGGAATTTAGTAAATTAATTGAAATTGATCCAAATGGAAAAATCAAATCAAACCAATTAAATATACTAATTTGATTTGATTTTTAAATTTAAAACTAATTTTTTGTAGCTATATTGTAATTTATTTTTTTGTATCTATCAAAAAATATCTATGATAGATTTTACAAGAACATAAGTAAAAAAATAAATTTGATCATCAAAATAATAAATCCAAATTATTCGTTGAATTAAAAAAGGCAATAAAATAATTCACGTATGAGAAAAATTAAATATACTTTTTAATTTTTCCTAAGGATCAAATATACCCCTAATGAACGTTATTTTATTAAAAGTTTTAAAAATAAATCTAAAAATTATATTTTCACTTTCATAAGCCAAAAAAGTATATATATGTGCTATTCATGTAACAATAATGGTATCTATGAGCCATTTTTCTAACGAGTGATTTATCAATTCTAAATCGCAAAATTGAAGAGTCCGTTTTTCCTTTTCTTTTTTCGATTTGAATTGGTTTAATGAAAATTGCGCCAACATTGATCTCGACACTCGCATTTAGTTTGACAAGTAGATATATATATATTGTCAATTGGTATTTATTTGCTAATAAATAACCATTTCTACATGACCTATTTTGAAATGTTTCAGTATATGTGTGAGTATTAATTTCATTCAGTATCAATTTTATTTGTTCAGTGTATTTGTGCAATATTTAGTGTAGTTATTTATATAGTTATAAATTAGTTTTGAGAGCATACTGATATATTCAATGTATTTGTGATATATCTAGTGAATTTACGCATAAATACATCTATTCGATATCAAATTTGTGATGTATAAGTGTATATTTATGCATATATACATACATAGAAAAAAATTTAAAAGTAGATATAGTTATCCAAATACATGTATTTTTGTGCATAAATACATGTGATTGGTGTATTTATGCCTTAATTAGTGGTCCTCCAATGACTATCCGATATTCATTACATAGCAGAAAGAGGGAGAGAGAGAGGAGAGAGTGAGGGAAAAGCAGAAAGAGGGAGAGATTACGTAATTATATTAAAGTATAATGAGATATAATTTAATAAATATGGTAAAGATGTGTTTGTCTAGTTAGACAATTTAAAAAATGAGTGAAATTTTCAAAAGGGCAACAAAAAATAAGGTTGAAACTAAAAGGGCAACATTTAGATGGAAGGGTGATGCCGTGAAAATTAATGGAGGAAGGCGTAGTGTCCCATGCGCACTTTACAAGGCGCAAGGCTACATGCTACTTGTAAGTCGCAGGTCAACCTGCTCCTTGTAAGGAGCATGGGACCCTGAGCCTTACTGTTTACTATTAAAAAAAAATTAGTCACTTTAGAAAAAAACGTTTAGCAACTGGAAAAAAAACGTTTAGTCTTTATTAGTGGTGTGAAAATTATTCAAGTATAAGTTTGGATCTTATTAATTAGTATTATTTATATTATTTTTTAAATTTGAAAAAAATAATTTAAAATAATTTATTAATAGTGGTGCTTAATATTAATAATTTACATTATTTTTTAAATTTTAAAAAATAATTTAAAATGTAATGTAAAATATTTATATAAATAATTTCATACCACTAAAGACTAAACGTTTTTTTCAGTTACTAAATGTTTTTTTCTAAAGTGACTAATTTTATTTTTTTAATAACAAGCAGTAAGGCGCAAGGTCCCATGTGCTTTACAAGGCGTAGGTTGACCTGCGACTTACAAGTGGCATGTTGCCTTGCGCCTTTCTCCATTAATTTTCACGGCGTCACCCTTCCGTCTAAATGTTGTCCTTTTGGTTTTAACCTTATTTTTTGATACCCTTTTGGAAATTCACTCAATTTTTTTTTTCCTTTTGACTCCAGACTCATATATTTTCATACTTAGAACTTGTCATAAGTAAGACAATAACATTTAATTCTAAGTATTTTAATCTGAGCATCTAAGGAGGTGCCCAATTGTTAATGAAGGCGAATGGAAATTATGATGTCTCGAATTTAAATTTTAACAAAAAAAAATATTAGGTAATTTTTTTATTTGTTCAATTTTGGTGAATAAAATTATCATACTTTTACTGAAAAAATATAGTAATACCTAGTGAATTTAGTCTAACTATGTGTAACCTAGCACATAGGTATGTTACCAATTTTATTTTATTAATTTTTACTATACACTATTTAAAATTTCTAGATTTTTGTTTGTCATTATATGTTTTCCATCAATTTTCTTTCATGATATGAATAACAAGTTAAATTAGATAAAATAGTTAATGATCCATCACAGAGTTAGTTCTTTCTGATATATCATTCATCTATTTATTTTAGTTTTTATTTATTACAATATTTGATATTAATATTACGGAAAAGGGTAAAAAATGCCCTTAAACTATGTGAAATGATTAAAAATGCCCTTCATTTATAATTTGGCTAAAAAATGCCCTTGTCGTCAATACTTTGGTTCAAAAATGCCCTCCAGTCAATACTTTGGTCTAGAAATGTTCCTATAGTTACTAAATAGGTCAAAAATGTCCTTTTCCGAATAAATATATTATTTTTCCTTTTTGAACACATGTTCTTCCTAATTAAAATATTATTAAAGAGCCCTATACTTGTTTTTCTTTCTTTTAAAATCACTTTAACAAACAAAAATGTAGGAAATAATTTTTTTCTTCTTAATCTCACTTTATCAATTAAAATAAAATAACTTCATGTACCCTTTCGACTGATAATATATGTCATATATATAAGACATGGTATATCCATCATTAATTTTATTTAAATAATGATAAAAAATCATTATAATAAAATAAGAAATATTTTTATTTTTTATTTTTTTCTGAATTGAAGTAGGATAAACATTTGCTAATTTTAAAAAATATTATTAGAAAAAGAATGTGTTAAAAAGAAAATAAATAATATATTTATTTGAAAAATGGGCATTTTTGACCCATTAAAATAACAATAAGGGCATTTTTGGACCAAACTACAAATGGAGGGCATTTTTGTTCCTTTCACATAGTTTAAGGGCATTTTTGACAATTTTCCCTTAATATTAATATACTTTATAGACTGCAAACAAACATTTCGCATAATGCATCTGTTGATAACATAACAAAGAATATCACACTCTAAAAAAAGTATGAAATTGTTTTAAAAGAAAATGTTTCTAATCCAATTTACATATTTATGATATGTTCTTTGTTCCCTTTTAATCCAAATAAGTCATTCATCACATCGATGGTGTCGAAAAATATAAAATTAATTTCAATGATAGCAATCTCAGTTATTTTCTAAGTTAAGTGAATATCTGAATAGCATCTTGAAATGAGTTGATATTAATACTATAAACTAGTTTGAAAATTAACGATATTTATAACTAAAAAATGATAAGTTTCAGATTCCTTAAATTTTTAAACGAGTAATAATGATAATAGTTCGTAGTGATGATTATTGAGCCCAAAGCGCAACACAGAAGTGTATGTGGTCGTACAAGTATTGAAGTAGCTCTTTAATGAGCCGAATGTCGAACTCACAGAAACTTAATATCAAATAATATTCTATTTTTTCAATGTTTATAATTTAAAGCAAGTGTGTCAAGAAATATTGATGATTATTTCTAAATTAACAATTCTTTAAAAGCAAACTAAAATATCTAACAATGATTCAATTTCAAATAGAGTTTAAACAATGACTTAAGTAATTCCAGGACTGCAGCCTACTTAGAATTTATGCATAGTATCTTCCTCTATGGACTTCAATTTGTTATCAAAGCATTGATTTACAAGGTTGAATGTATGATCATGGTCTCCCGACATCCAATCGCCTACCATAATGGCAGTCTAACTACATCGTTGAGCGGGATAGACTGAACCAATTGCGAAGCATTAAGTTTTCATCTTGTTTAGTAACAAAGCAAGGTTTCTAGGTATATTCCTATTCTAGATACCAATCAACCCTAATTTCTAGAGAAGATCATGCTTTTCTTGTCCCACGTTCTATCCTTCTATTCCTCTCCCAAGTTAAAGTTAGACAATGCATTTATCTCAATGGTGGTCAATCATGAAATACTAAAGTAAGAACAAGAGATCAATTTATGCGATAACCAACTTCCATCCATAAAATTCAATACTACATAATCGTTCATAGCTACAGTCCTAGAATAAGGGAAATTAGCTACTCATAATTTGATTCTCAATTTTTGAATGTTCAATAATCATAACCGAAATCAATTGATGAAAAGAGTAGGAGTGAACCCTAAAATTGAACTAAAAACTCGTCCAAGTCGACGTTCTCCAAAAACCAGAAAAAGAATAATTAAAATAATAAAATTCGAGTCTATTTATAGTTGGACCAAAATCGGCAAAAATCCGGCTTGCAGGTCTGCGACGCGGAGGAAAAACGGACCTGCCTATTTTCACAACAACTTCCTCTCTGCGACGCGGAGAGGATACGTAGTCTTCTGTTTAGGCAACTTCAAGAGTCGAGAAATAATTCCCTTCTCTGTGTCGCGGAGAGGATACAAAGCTGATATTTTTCCTTCAATTCCTACTTGACTCCCTCTTTCGCCTCGTCTCTTCTTCATCCATTTCATTTTCATTTCAAATCTAGCCAATTTTGTGTCTCTTTCATGTCCCTTCTTACGTGCATTGACTAATCACATGAATTACTTAATGATGCATACACATGACTTTGAAACTCTAAATGATATAGTGTTTTGCTCTCAAACTTAGCTTACGTATGAGTTTAATTTAACTTTCATGCATATAAATATGCCTCAGATCAATAGTCCAAAAATATGTAGATCCGGCGATCGCTCAACCTATAACATTAACTCAAGTATTATAAGGGAAGCTCTATGCGAAGATAATGTGTACAAGTTCAAGTAAGGTCTTCCATGTCTATTCAATTTCAAATCAAAGATATACTCAAATGATTCGAATCCATTCAAATAATGCTAAACAGACTAAATTCAAATAGCTCTGACTCATGATCCAAGAGATTCAAAACTAGTACATCATGTTATCCTTACTTTCTAATTAATCCGCCAGTAGTATATAAGACCGATGATGCCTACATAATAGAATTCAAGTAAGATGGAAAATTCAGGACAAACCCTAACAAATCGATTAGGAAATCGTTCTAAGAAATATTTTCTTTATTTAACTATTCCAATTTTCTTATTTTTCCTTTTTAAAAAGATACTCAATCTAGTCCATATTAAATGAATTGTTGAGAGTTTTTTCATTGTTCAAAATAAGTGAAATTTTTAAAGTTTGAGAATTGTCGAGAATTTTTTTTGATTTTTTTTTTCATATGTACTTTCTTTTAACGAGATTCTTAATTATTTGACATTTTTTAGGAGAGTAATTTAGAAATAATAAAAAAAATATTTTTTTTTATTTTTTCTTTCTAAAAGATATTATTTATGAAGTAACCAAAAAAAAGAAGATACTCGTACTTATGTACTGTTGCAACATAGATTTTGTCGACATTTTACCTTTTTATTTTTCGTTTTTTCATTATCAAGACAGTGACTAAACTTAGAATGGATATATTGCACAAATTTTTCTTTTCTTTAATTAGTGGAAAATAATGAAGTAAAAAATAATAATGAATAAAAAATAATAATAACTAAGCTATCACGAAAATTTTCCCAAAAATAATTTTATCCATCCTTTTTTATTGCTTTTTAAAAAGCTAATTTGGGTAATCAATTATATAGCCGAAGATCTATAGAAACGACCTCTCTATCTTCCATGGTAGAATAAAATTTGTGTATACTCTATCCTCCTCAAACTCTACTTATATATATATATGCTGTTTTGTTGTTGTTGTTGTTTGTTGGGTAATCAACCAGATAATCGAGCATGTATCAGTAGGGATAAGGTCTGTGTACACGTTATCCTCTTCAGACTCCATTAATGGTATTTACGGTTTTGGCTCATCTCCATTACACTTTCTCTCCATTCCTCAAGTGCACATTTAGATGAGTGACACTTGTCATATTTAAAATTTAAAGATCTAGATTAAATTTAATTTAACTAGCCTCTTAATCATAGTTGAAAATAAATTAAGAAAAAATCACCAATTTTGGTAAGAAAAATCTCTATCTTTCACTAATTTTGGTTACTCATTAATAAAATTATTTTAATTATACTTTATGATTTCTTTTTGATATAATTGATTTGGTTATAATTTTATTTAAGAATTTAATCAAATGAAAATATGAAAATCCTTAATAAAAAGTACATAAAAGATAAAAAAAAAATACATTAATAACTCGATATAATCTAAAAAAACACATTAGTAACTCAATATAATCTATAAAGTTTATTATTAAAAAAAGATAAATTTCAGATCATGCCTTTTAAATTACTTTAACATATAACATTATATTTTTCATTTATGTTTTGTTGAAATCTTGTAAATCACCTTTGACTGGAATTTGTTTTTAAAAACCTATTTATTGTTGGGTAAAAAATAAGTATTTAGCATATAAATTAATATCAAAAATGAAAAAAAAAATGGAGACGAGAAAACATATTGTATAATAATATTTGTAAAATGTTTTAGAATATTTTATGTTTAAAATAAAGTTGGTCTTTTTTTTCTTAATTATTTTGCTGTTTTTTTACCCCATGTTTGATCTGATTACATTTTTATCTATGGTTTTATTTTGTCATTTATATAAAAGAACGGAAAGAATTCTTAATTTTAGATTAGGAAAATGATATTAATGGAGATGTAAAACATATATCATCAAAATAATTATATTAACGAGGAGCCAAAATTAGTGAAAGATAGATATTTTCTTATCAAAATTGGTGATTTTTTTCTTAATTTAATTTTTAACTATGGTTAAGAGGTTTGTTAAATTTAATTTAATCTAAGCCTTTAAATTTTAAATATGACAAGTGTCACTCATTTAAATGTGCACTTGAGGAAATGGAGAGAAAGTGTAATGGAGATGAGCCAAGTCCGGTATTTACACTGGATATGTTGATTGTTTGTCGAGTAATCAACCAAATAGTCGAGAGTCTATCGGAATAAGATCTCGTTACTATATATATCCTACCCTCTTCAAAATCTATTAGTGAGATTATACTGAATATATCGTTATTATTAGGTAATCAATCAAATAGTTTATTTTCTTGAATTTTATTTTAAGGAAAGGAAATAGATATTAGAAATTTTAACCAAAAAATGAAAAGGTATAGATAATATTTCAAGTTTAAATAAGCAGTAGTAGAATCTAACGTCTTTAAACTTTAATTTTGTCTAAATTGCATTGATTTATCTTCTTTTCAAAAGGAAACGAAAACTTCACTACATTACAATAACAATTACGTCTAATTTTCAAATAAGTTGAAATCGACTATACGTTTAATCATAAACATTATCTATATGAACTTTTTTCTTCCATTTTAGGCTACAATTACATTAATTTTAAGAATACGTAGGTATTTCGAAACAACTTATTAATATTATAATATTAAACAAGAAATTGAATTGATATATTTTTTCCTTTTATTATTATTTATCTTAATAGTATATAATTCCCAATATGCCTAATTTTTTTTTAAGTCCTTTTTCTTTTGCTCTTGTCATTTCACGGGCTTCAACTTAGCTTGTCCTTTACTTAATTGTAACTTTGCTTTGTCTGATTTAACTTTATTCCAGCTGCAGTAAAAACCCAACAGGAAAAGAATAAGAATAAAAACAAGACTTTTTTTAAATTTTTTTTTTTTAATGATATATGTTAAATTGTAGAAAATGTTTTTCTAAAACGATTATTTTCAATTGAAAGTCATTAGTCATTACCAACGACAAGTGGCGTTTGGACAGAGTATAGTGTGTATTCAAATCTTAATCCTATCTTACAAGATAGAAAGATTGTTTCCGATAGATCCTTGATTCAAGAAAACGCATAGCAAAGTTGTTCAAGAAAAAGAATAATTAAAGTGAAAGAAGCCACGATAAAATACTAAAAGCAAATTGAAAGTAATTGTTTGGTAGTTGGTTATCCATGTATTAATTATTTCATCTTTTACTTTGCATAACATAATAGTTTAATACATAAATTTACGCATAGCTTAATTATATTTCAATTTTTGTGTGAAATTGTAAACTGAAAACCAAACATCGTACTTAGTGTGCTAGGTTTTATACACAATAATTAAAATATTATCAAACATAGTGCTAATTATATTAATTCTAATACATGAATAATTAACTTCTTAACCAACAATCAAATTTAATGACCTCTTAATGTGTTTTACTTTATGTGACACTACTACTATTTTTTTGTTTTTCAATCTCGTCGAACCGATTAGAAGGAAGGCTCGGGAACTTACTTGCTTTTAGCTTTATAGATATGCTAAATCATAATGTATATGTATTATTTTTTTGAGTTGGAGAGACAAAAAAAGGGTTCCAACCATCTCCAAGCTCATGAATGAATGGACTATGAAGGATCAGTCCTTATTTGAATTTTCAATAAGTACTCGTTCGTTTTCACCCTCATAGTTTATTAGTGAATGGGGTGATCAACTTAGAAGGCATCCATTCCATCCTCTTTCGATATTTTCTCAACCTTATAAAATCCCCTTCACAAGGTCACATTGACTTTGGATCTACCAAATGGTAAAAATATATAGAATAAATAAAGTTGGGTGAGAAATGACCCTATTCATGAGTATAGGCCCTCTCATCTTTGAAATAGCCATTTATGCACAAACAAATTTGTAACAGACCACTTTAAAAAGTATTTTCGAACTAATACCACATCCTTAAAAAATGTTTTTTCTTTCTTCTGTTAATCAAAACTCATATTAGAAAATTTTAGAAAAAACAGAAGGAAAAAAAAAGTGAGGCTGTGGGAGAAAGAAAGAGACTATGTGGGCGTGTGTCCCCCTTCTTTCTGTCAGTTTCTGCTTTAGCTTCTGAAAAATCTGGTGTCTCTTCAAATTTTTTTACTTATGAGCAAAATTATACCAACACTTGTTGCTCTAACAACATTTTCTTGAAGTTTAATTTACTGGGGTTTTTGTTTTTTTTATGTATGTGTTAATAACACTTGGACAGAGACACAATTAGCCTCATTTCAAGGGTGATCTGTCTTTCTCCTGTCTTCACAGAAGAATTGTTTTTGTTCATGTTCAGAGAAAGCTAAAAAGCTGCTGTCTTTACAATCTTTTTTACTAATGGCTATATGTAAGTATTTCTTCTTCTTGAATTTTTGTTGGTGTTTCTTGAAAAAGCTTTCCTTTTGTTGTTGTTGTGTAAAGATTGGATCTTTTTCACTTAATTCTTGGCTAAAGTTTGTGTTTGTTCAAGAATTGCTTGAAAGTTTCAATCTTGCTGCAAGATCTGATGTATAACTGGTATTTTTACAAGTTTGGATTTGCTAATTTAGCCTAATTGCTTTAGTTTCCTTTTTCTTTCATTGGGTTTTCCATAAATATGCAAATTGTGTGTTTGATGAGAAATTTTTGGTGGTTTCCTTATGTGTGTGGGGAAAATAGCATTTTAAGACATGGGGTTTGGATGAAAAGTTTGAAAGAATGAATTTTTTGTTGTAAACCTTTGAATTTAAGCATAAGAGTTAGAGAAATAGGTTATGCTTTGAGGGGTCAAGTAATTTTTGTGTTAGGAAATGTAATTAGCTTCGATGTGGCGATTACATGTCTAGAGAGGTAGTAGTTGGTTTTTGTTGAATTAGTAGTCATCCTAGAGTAATAGAATTATGTGTGTGATTGTATAGATGTTGAATTAGTCCTGATTGATTCTGCTTGGCACATCTGTAGCAAAATAGAATTATGTGTTTCTATGGATGTTGATAATTGTATAATGATTGACATTTGATTCAATCTGCTTACTTTCCTTGGTTTTGACTTGGACTTCGAATCATCCACCCCAAGGTAAGGATGTTATTTAACTCTTTTTTTTTTGGAAATAAGTAGGCAAGAGATGTTGTTATTAGTCTTTTGAAGTCCTTTCCGAACGACCATTTGTTTTGTTTTCCCATTTTCCATTTGACAACTATTTTTGGCTATTTTGTTTGGTTTCTGCAATTAATATTTCATCTTTTGAACTGGGATTTGTTCTCTATCTAAGAAAGGATGTGAGCAAAAGGTTTCTTATAAAAGTTACATATATCCTAAGTGTAAAGCATGTACATTTATGAGAAATGATTAAGTAGGAACTTGCCAGATTTTCTATTGGAACCATTAGTTAGATTGGTAGAGCTGAAGAAGAGTCAACTTAGTTTCCTTTTCTCAACTGAGTTGAATTTGACTTTATGTTTCAAGGTAGTAATAGTTTATCTGAAAATTTTATATGTTCAAGTGACAGCAGTTATATTAAATGAACATAAGTGTTTTCTCTTTTGATGACAAGGGAACCCGCAACTGCTACCCTTTGGGTGCGCACAGGGTAAACCCCGAACAAAAAGTGTTTTCTTATGCATATCTCTTCGCAATCGTAGCTTCCCATATATGTTTCTAGCAAATTTATCCCTTAGATTGGCTGATGAATAGATATTGTATTTCTCCCTTGAAATTGAACTTTGACTTTTTTAAACTACAAGTAGATTAAAGAAAAAGACATTACTGGATGCACGCTACAGATGATAGTATACATTAGTGGTTCCCCACTCATACATATAGTGGACTTCTCTTTGAAGTTGAAAGAGACAGGTATCCTATTTCTATTCTTTTTGTCCCTCTCATCCTCTTTCTCCCTTCTGAAGATTCATTATTATATTCCTTCTAGGAAATTTCCTTGGCATTGATTACCGACATTTACCCCCTTCTGTCGAGCACTTAATCTAATATTGAACATTTCAAGGTTAAGAAGTTAGAGTAGGGGCTATTTCACCAGGAAAGCTGCACAAGCAGATTACTCTATATTCTCAAAGGGTCAAGTGGGGTGTCACAGACCAGCTAATTTGATTAGTGAAATACGCTGTTATCGAAGAAACAATTTTATACCTTACTGCAAAAAGGAAATAGAGTTTCCCTATTGCATGATACTTGTTCTCAGCAAGACAAAAGTGCTGTTGTACAAAAAGTGTTGTGTGCTACCTTGCATGTGACAGTGTTGATGATCTAGTGTGAAGTTGGATAGAGAAGGTCATTCGGTAGGCAAGGGTTATAACGCGGCTGATTTGATCTCATGTTCATCAAAGTTGTTTTTCGGAGGATGGGAGTAAAATGACTTCGAACAAGCGGTTTATAGTTTAGATACATTAGCTCTTTGGTTCTCTACCTTCTTATAGAACATATCATTAAATCTCTCGTAAGACTTATTCAGTTATAGTGCTAATCAACAACACGTGCTCCATTGGTTTTTGCTGATGATTATGCTTCTTCTCAAGTCTCGCTACATTGAACTCAAAGTTGTTTAGATCAGGAAAGAAATACCATGGCAGCACAACATCAGTGTAAGGCCAAAACTTTACCTGAATAGTTTAAAATTTTGTTTCCTGGCTATGAGTGCTAAGGCACATGATATAGCTTCGTACAATAAACTAATTATGGTATGTTGTTGAATGAGAACTCTAACTCACTTGTAAAATCTGAAGGAAGCTAGTAATCCAACGGTCAACTAGTATTAGTTTTATTAGGTGACAAAAGTAATGTTTTTTGGGCTTGTTTTAGTGATAAATGATGTGATCTATAGTTGCGGAGATAAAGCACATGTGTTGTAAAGCATGTCACCAATAGTATTACATGCTTAACCTTATCTAGTGCAGTATTTTGAAATTCAGCATACTACCCTATTGAAATATTGTGATTGAACAGCCATGATTATTGATCTTTCTGTGGTTTCACTTGCTCATTTTCTCTCTCTTTTCTTTCTTTACTTTATTTTATTCTGATTTTTCATTCTTTTTTTTTAATTTCTTTCTTTGTTTTTCTGGATTCTAAAAGTTCCTGAAGATCCCTTATGCTTCTTGGTTCATGCAGAGAGCAAGAGGCCAGTGGGCCTTGAGTGAACCTTAATTTCCGAGTGAAAGGAAAATGACCTCAAAACCAAAGAAAGGATGGAAATCAAAGTTGTCTCTCAATTTGAAAACCAAATCAGCGGCACATTTTTGTTTGCTCCCCAGATCAAAGTCAAATCGATATGGTCCTGGTGACACACCTGTTTATCTCAATGTGTATGACTTGACTCCTATGAACGGCTATGTATATTGGGTTGGCCTTGGTATTTTTCATTCTGGTGTGGAAGGTACAGTCTTGTTAGATTTTCCATCTTCTTTTTTTGTTATTCACGGCTATTGTGTGTCAATGTACCCAGGCAATATCCATTTTTTGTTGTCGATCTCTTGCTCCTATTTTTGGATATACAGTTCTTTTGGGTTTTTTGCCTAATATGTTGTTTTTCCTAGTTCAGTTTGATCAGATATACTGCAGTATGTTTCATCACCCGATGAATTAGTTTGTCTATCTTGACTTGTGTTTTAGCTAATTAGCTAAAGTTTTGTGTTCAGATTCAGAAATGAAACTTATATTTTGGATATATCCATGTAAAATAGAACCTGTAAATGTGGTTTATTTCATTCAAGAACAGATAGATGCATTTAATTAGCATTGGTAGTCTAGCTTAAAGTGGGAAATCTAATCCAAGTCTGAAGTTAGTGGAACATAAGTCAAGTTTGCTCTCCGTTCTTTGGTCTTAAACATAAGATGTAGCGACTCAGGAGTCATTACGGTGTTGCTGCTATACCTTTTACCTGTGGATAGATCGCTCAGTTAATTTTCCCAAAATGTTGTTGCCTGGTTACATTTTCTACAAGTTCTTTGAGTCATGTCCAAAGAATTGTCAAAACTCTCTTGAAGTTGTAGTGGGTAGAGAGATGGACTTCAAAAGGACTTTATACTTTTGCTGGCAAGAGAGATTCCTCTGAACAAAATCATGGACTCATCGGAAAGTGAAACTATCATATTGTCATTAAATAACTTAACAAGTCTAAATGCATGTTTCTTCCTTGATTTGTTCAGTCATGTCAGTTTCTTTCTTGTGTTTCATGATAGGAGATTGTTTCGGTATTGTAGTTTTGCCACAAAAGAGAATTTTTTGATGATTCAGAGTGGTTTATTTTAGAAGATAGTAACAAAGTCTTTTGTGCATGTATTTTTGTGACTCCTTTATTGGTTTTAATCCCCTGGAGAAAGCCTTAGGTGGGATATTTACAAATTTCGATAGGGGAATCCCAAAGAAGTGTTAACCATTGACCATTGTATCTTAAGAGTTTTATGAGCCGAGTTGAAGCTTAACATGGAAAAAGGAGAACTATTAGTGGATCTGCGGCCTGAATTAGTTATATTTGGTGCCTCTAATTTTGTACGTTCCGTTAATCTGACCTATACTTTACAGTTCATGGTGTAGAATATGCATTTGGAGCTCATGACTATTCAAGCAGTGGTGTCTTTGAAGTTGAACCACGACAATGTCCGGGATTCAAGTTTAGGAAGTCCATATTCATTGGTGTTACAAAGTTGGATCCCTGTCAGGTTAGAGAGTTTATCGAACGTCAAGCTGCTAGCTATAATGGTGACACATATCATTTGATTTCGAAGAACTGCAACCATTTTTGCAACGATATATGCTACAAGCTCACTGGGAAAAAGATTCCAAAGTGGGTAAACCGACTTGCAAAATTAGGTAATCCTCTGTCATTCCACCTCTCTTTAATTAGCAATAACTACAACTAATAGTGCCTACAAACATCTGGCTCTAGATTTATCTATGGACTTTGTCTCGGAGGACTAAACTCATAATAATGTGCTTTATAATGACAATCCGATTGTGTTTAGTATGGAGGAAAATATTTTATGGAAAATGTTTTTCAATTTTTCTATGTTTGGTTGGTCAAAATATTTTGGAATACATTTTTTCCGGGGAAACAAGTTTCTTACAAATCATGAAAATGACTCCCGTAGTGGGAATAGGGAAAACAAATTTCATAAATGATGTTCCATGTTGATTGTCTTGTTCCTACCCCCAACACCCCACCACCGATCCCCGCCCCGCTCCCTCCACCCACCCCGTATAAAAGTTCTTACACCAGGAATAAAACTTCTTGAAAAGGAAATTTTTGTCTGGCTATCTCATGTTTTTCAAGCTTATTAAGGATTTCGTATGATATATATGCTTCGTTTTTTTTCCTTTTCGTGCATGTAGGTTCATCATTCAACTGCATGCTACCCGAGGCTCTGAAAGTTGCTGCGGTGGAACATGACCCTAATGGCCCAGAATTTGTTACTGAGAGAAGAAGGCTAAGAAGTGCTTTCAGCTGTCTTTCTTCAATCTCAACAAGACAAAGGCAGTTATCGACATCTTCGTTATTTCTACAATCACCCTTGAAAGGCTGCTTACCATCTTGGGAGTTAAGAAAGTCTAGCAACAGGTCTCTGAAGGAAAGGTAAAAGATAGTAGACTCTTTTCGGTTCCCGTTTTCTTGGAATCTGTTGGAACAGAAATGTTATGAAGGTCATGCTTAGGAAGTGGTAGTATTTGTAACATGACATGATTTCAGTGTATGTAATATGGTTTTTTTTTCCTTATTTTGATTGCTTCATATTTAGCAAGTTTGTCAACAATTAGAAGTTGAAGAAGTGAGTTGTTGTATCAAAGATGAAATGGAGATGCTTGTGGGACTAGTTTTTGATAGTGTCTTTTTAGCTAGAAGGATGAACAACTAAAGTTACATCAAAGAGTGTGGATTCAAAAAGCATATGTATATAATGCTTATGCCAATCACAAGGCAAATGTTTATGCATCACAATATGAATCCAAATTGGGTTTTGTTGTGTTGTCTACTGCTCAATGAAGTCGAATAAGAATCAATCTCAGTAGAGACAAAAACCGTTAGGCAATTTCTTCTCATATGTCTTAGTTGTGGTAAGCAGAGTTACCTGACAATTATTGCTAGTATGAGGTGTCAAGTATCCAGGCGCAAATAGCGGGCCTTAGCTGGTCCATATTTTTTCAGCCCATGAACTTGTCTGAACCAGGCCAGTTGAAGTTTGGCAAGTTACATATTTGACCGATCAGATAAAATAATTACATCTGTTAATTAAATATAAACAATTTTGTATTAAAAATATATTTTTTTATATATTATACAATAATATACAAAAAAATATCTGTTTATTGCTATTATTTAATGATCGGCTATATAGTGTAGTTTTCGCTTGATGACATCCTTTTATCGTTTCAAGTTAAAGCTCATTTTATCATAGAGGCGGAATAAGAATCGCGAGTTGATGAGTTCTGAATCATATAAAGGATAAATTATTGAGTTCTGATAAATTATTTTATTCTCTCTAGTCGATTAATTAGATCATATAAAATCAAAATAGAATAAAGTCTGAATTTTGGCTTCTCAACTAACTAGTTTAATAAATATTCATAAATGTGCATAGTTAGCTTTTAATACATTGAACCATTGAAATAAATGAAAACATAGAAGTTAAGTCAGTTGGTTATTAAATATATTGTCTGTAAGTTATATAAATGGTTGGTGTATATTTTTTGGGTAAGTTACATAAATCACATAGTATAAAGATGAAATTACTATTCATCCCTACTTTTTTTCTAATTACAATAATCTCTTAAAATTAATCTAATCCGGATACATTAATGAAAACAATGATACATTAATACAAGCACGGATACATTAATACAGATACATTATTAAAATAAAAATTAACTCAATCCGGATACATTAATGAAAGCGCGGATACATTAATACAAGCACGGATACATTAATACGAATACATTGTTAAAATAAAAATTAACCCAATCCGGATACATTAATGAAAGCGCGGATACATTAATACAAGCACGGATACATTAATGAAAGCGCGGATACATTAATACAAGCACGGATACATTAATGAAAGTGCGGATACATTAATACAAGCATGAATACATTAATACAGATACATTATTAAAATAAGGGATTTTAGTTATTTTAAAAAGATATAGATACAAATGGAAAATAATATACTTAAAAGGTGTGTACTTTAGTAATTTTTCCCATATTTTTTTATATTATCAGATTATTTAAAAGGATATTCATGTGTAACAATAACAAAAATATATCTAGTGTAATCTTATAAGTTGAATCTGAAAAGATAGGACGTAATAGACTATCCTTATAATAGGGTGTTTCCGATAGATACTCCGCTCAAAATAAGTATAATCAAATCTGGATTGAAAGGAAAATGACAACGGTAGAATAGCAAGATAAATAATGCAAATAAAGCAACATGTACAATAATATAATAGTAAAAATCGTATAATAAGGTATACTATGTGAATATTAACTAATATTACTACTAAATAAGGAAAATAAGAGACCGACCCCTACCTCTCCGACATAAAAAAAAAAAAAGGACAACACAAAAGTTTACCTTAAGACGTAGTTTTACATTAATATAGCCAGTGGCGGAGCCAGAATTTTCAATAAGGAGTTCAGAAATAGACACATGAAGTAGCTGAAGGGGATTCGACATCTACTATATATATCTAAAAAATTATTTTAACCATGTATAAATAATATATTTTTTCGCCAAAAGGGGTTCGGATGAACCCCCTAAGTATAAGGTGGCTCCGCCACTGAATATAGCTTGTTACAAAAGATATAAATGACCTGATAGCGTAAAAAATGTATACGCTAATAATTATAGCATTAGAAAACAAGTGACATTTTACATTGATTGAAATTTGTGTCTTCCTCATCCTCCAACGCACCTCATCTTCACTTCACCCTGTAGCCCCCATCCCACACTCCTACCTCCACCCTTTCATTATATTTGTCGAGATTAATAATAATTTTTATTTAATACCAAATATAAGAATTTTAGCAATTTTTTCTTCAGAATTTTTCTTTCGTACCAAACACACTCTCAATGCTAAAAACCTTAAACAATCAACTCTATATAACTTCAAGTAGAACTCTCCAAATCAAGAAAGGAAAAAAAAGAAGGGTTATTAAACCAAAAATGGAACATTACAACATTATGATCATGAAATTCTTGGAAAATCCTTTCCTTGTACTTTTCCTACTACTTTTATCACTAAATTATTCTTATTTCTTTGTTCCAAAATTCCCAAAAGGCATTCCAAGAATAATTGCACTTTCACCAATTTTTTACATTTTGTATTTTAGAGGCATTTTTATCTTTTTTCATTACATGGATTACTTCTTTCAAACTCATTCTCTTTTGTTTCAACAAATTAAATGCCCACTTTCACTTTGCAAAAATCCTATTGACTTTATTCTCATTTCCACTTTCCCACTCAAAATTTCGAGGGAGATCCATTAGAAATATGAGATTTTCGATGAAAAGTTTGTCAGAAACACTTCCAAAGAGCCAATCTATGACGAAAAAATCATGGATCGAGAATATGAGATTTCTGACAAAAAGTCCATCAAAAAAGCTTCTGACAAGTCAATTTCTAACCGAAAAATTCCAAGGGATGTTAGTCAGAAATATGAGATTTTCGACATAAGTATTTACAAAAGGTATGAAGTGGAGGAGATTTTTAAGCAACCGTAATAGCTACATCTTTTTGAGATTTCTGGGGAAGGAGATGGAATCTATACTCATCGAAAATGTTGAGATTAACAATTTATGATCCAACAAATAATTTGAGTTTTTTGGGTAAAAATACATCAAATTTATTAGCAATTGTGAGTACATTTGTGATTTCAGCTATAATGCATGAGTTAATGTTTTATTATATTACATATGGTTTATGTTTAAAACCAACATGTGAAGTAATGTGGCTTTTTGTGTTACAAGGAATTTGTATTTCTTGTGAAAAGGTTTTTCATGCAAAAAATTGGGTAATTATGAATGTAAGAATTTCAATATTATTGAAACGTATTTTTATTGTTTTTTCATTTTATTTTTTGTTAGTTTTACCAGTAGTGAGAGAAGGAAAAAATACATGTGAAGTCACCAAATAATAATTTGGGACTTGGTATTGTTAGTCTGGATTCTATTGTAATTGTGTTTTATTTCGAAGTCAGAAATTTTGTTAGGAATATTTAAAATTTAATATAAATTTATATAAAATATGTTTTGACAAGTATACGGAGTATTATTTTCTATGTGAGTGATATATTTTGTCAATAAAAGATGTTCGACTGACCTTTTATAGTGGAGGAAGACCTAATATGTATAAGAGATAGTCCCTCCTTTTCTTTTTATGTGTCATAACTATCTTTGATTGCGTCCTGCCTTTCACTGAGTCTACAAAATACTGTAGGTCTTTCGAGACAACTCCTTAACACCGACTCAACTCAGTACATTGCCAAACCATCTCAAGTGACGTTTTTCTTATTTTATTTTCAATGTGTGCTACTTGTACCTTCCGGTGAATGCAGTCATTTTTAGTTAGTGTCATTGGAGACATCACAAATTTGAATGAAACACAACCATTTGGTTGTCCATCTTATCAGAGCACAATCCTTCCAGGGATCTTATAACAGGATCCATAATCCCTGCATCTTGCTATTAGGCCAAAATACAGCAAGAACACACATCTCAAATGTATAAACTGTATTGCGTTTGATGTCTTCATCATGTGCACGAAAAACATCTGAGAGACTACAAGGTACATCATCGACTTCAAATGTAGCTAGTTCTGACAGGCAAAAAACGAGTTCTAATAAACAAATGTGAATAGTTCATATTTGTGAAGCTCCATCTAGTCTACAATGAAGAAAATGATTCTCGAACACAGAAACAAGCATATATCTACACGAAATGCTTGGGATAAGACCTGTATAAATTTTGAACGGGGCTTTTCAAATAAGGGGAGAGAATGTTATACATAAGGTAAATAGCAACAGAGAAAATCCAATCCAACCTAAGAAGCAATTAATGCAAGCTCTACGTTTGTGCAATATCTCACCAGATGAAGCTCGAACAATCCACTGGAACAAAGTGGTTCATCAGCTAGCTAACTAACTTGGAGAATCTCAATCATATGCGAGCATTGCCACTTCCAAGTGTGAGTTCCAGATCATCGAATCCTACATCGTGAATCCTTTCACCTTCCCATGCCTTGACTGATACATTTTCAAAGTCGAAGTCTATGCTCTTACCCTTGTCCGTGATCATATCATTAGGACGAAGGGGCTGGGGCACAGGTTTTACAAGATTAAATGTTGGAGAAGGTGGAACATTTGCCGCATACTTTTGGAAGTTGATCCACTGGCCTGAATCAATGGTAGATGAGTCAGATTCATCACACTCGGGTATAGTTGGAGGAGTAAAACGTTGACCCCTAGTTGGGCTTGCTGGGGCTGAAGCAGCAAAGAAAGGGATGTTTAAAGCAAGCATTGATTCTTTGGCCAAAGTTTCTAGATTGAATGTTTGCTTAGGATGCCTAGTTGGTGATGAAAGAGGTGGTGTTACAGGGGCGCTGTTTGATATTCGTAATGGAGGAAGGGATGAAGGAATGACATTATGGAGAAAAGAATATGGGTGTGATGACATGTTAGCATCAGCACGGGATGGACTGGGGAAAGAAGAGGAAGTTGGACTCGGCTGATAAGACGGAATTGGGCTAGCAAAGTATGATGATGGGGGACTTGGGTGTCGTGAAGAACTTGGCGTGATGTTTGTTGAAGTGCCTCCAATCTCCATCGGGGTCGTCTTGCATCCCTGAATCACATAATAGTTGAAAGAAAGTCAGTATCAAATTCTCTACACCTAACAAAGTTATGAGATTATAATAACCTAAAACAGATTCCAAGTTTCGCGTTAAGTTATTAATACCAAGCCACACACTCAGGATAGATTTACCAATATAAAAGTTTTTAAGTGATATTTGAGTTTCCAAGAGCAAATTTGCAGGATAGCATGGCAAGACGGGAAATTACTCCAACACTCAACCCGACTGGGAAATCCTAATAACCTACTGGCGAATGTCTTCACTTCAAACATTGCTTTTTGTTTAAGTTCTAAACCCCAAACCACACAATTAGTATCAATAACTCAGAAAACATTAACACGAAAGTTCTCATGAAATTTGAGTTTTCAGAGAGAAAAGTTGCAGGATAGCATGAGAACTGAGCTAATAAAAGAAACCTCAACAAATAACAATTTTGGAATTTGGACAAGCATTCACTACAGAAAAAAAAACACCTAAGGCCATGTTGCTCGGACTCACCAATGTCGTACCTATGCGAATACTCCATAAATGCACTAATCTTGGAGGATCCGGCACACACTCATCGGGGGGAAAATGCTTGAACTTTCCAGTTCAATTGTTGTTAATTTGGTAGTGAAAAAAAGGGTCCTTTTATTTGGTGCTTTTGGGGTGGAGTTGGATGCTATCGCCTTAGCCTATGTTGCTCAGACGTCGTACCTGTGCAGATCCTCCAAAATGCACTAAACTTGGAGGGTCCGACACACTCATCGCTATTTTTGAAAAGTCTGAGAAACATAGCCTAAGGCGAAACTCAAAAGGATCCAACTCCACCCCCATAAGCTCCAAACAAAAGAACCCTTCTTTCACTACCAAATTAACAACAATTGAATCATTTCCCCCTAAAATCCTCCCTTTTTCTAAGAAAACTATACACTAGATCACTCTAATTTCTCAAAATAACCAACATACAAGAACAAAGAACAGAGCAAAACAAAGAAATTCAGCAAATCCAGAAGCTTAGCAACTCAAAATTGAAGCTCATATATGCTAAAATCCATACAATCTAGATCCAAAAAGAGCAAACCCATTTGCCAAACCTTTAGATCTAAGCAAATCCAAGCAAAACCCATTAATGGGTTCACAAAAAACACAAAAATTAACCTAACAATCAATCAATAGCTACAAATTGAAGCAAATTGAAGCAAATTGAAGAGAGAGAAATCGAAAAACCTTGCGATAAGTGGTACCATCAGGTTCAACGATCCAACCAGCTTCAGTACAAAGAGCTTTAAGAACTTCATTGTTATCACAGTGTTTAGGAAGATTATAGTTTCCTTGAGCTCTTAAACCAGTATAAATCTTAGCAGCTACAGCTCTCCTCCTTCTTTCTCTTCTCCTATTATTCTCTCTTTCTTTCCATGATGGTTTCCTCCTCCCACTCCCACCACCACTTTCCGGTGGACCAACTCCGGCACCTCCACTTCCACCGGCGCCGGCGGAGGAAGATGCTGGTGATTCTCCAGCTTCCCACATCATGATTTTGTTCTTCTTGTTGTTTTCTTTTTCTCTCTCACACGCGCGCTTTCTCTTTCTCTATTTGTGTGTGTATATGAGAAGAAGAAAAAATGGGGTGGTCCCAGATGGGGGTAGGGTGGCGTGGGGTGGTGGGGGGTGTTGCAGACACACGTCTGAGACTATACTCACGAGAAAGACGTTCAACAAAGCAAAAGAAGAATCTTTGATGTTTTCTCTCTATGGGTATTGGTGTTGTGTTGTGTACATATAAGTTACGTGGTACAGTGGATGGTGTTGCTCCGACTGCTATCTACTCCGTACATTCAAATGGGATCCTACCTAAAGTGAATTCAAAATAATCCGAATGTGATACCGTAGATGGGATTGCTTTGACTAATATCCTCAAAATGGAATCATACTCAATGTGAATTGAATGGGATCCCACCTAATGCGAATCCAAAATAGTCGGAATGCAGTACCCTGAATAGGGTTGCTCTAACTACTATCCTCTTAATATAATCCTAGTGCGCGAATTGTCTCCATGATGGTTTCCTCCTCCCATTCCCAATAGGATTTTTTCCATACTCAGGGCTCGAATTCGAAACCTCTAGTTAAGGGTGAAACAGTCTCACCACTTCATCACAACCCATATTGGTCTTTGATTTGTAATTTAAAAACTTGCATAACTAATACATGTATAGATTATGACATAATTTGTGTATTATTTTATGTGAATGAGAAGACGAATAATTAATATAACTAATACATGCATAATTAATACATGTATAACTACTAAACAACCCTAAGGGATCGTGTGATTGTTGGTTAGGAAGTGAATTATTAATGTATCCCTAAAGGATCGTGTGATTAATAAGAAGTGAATTATTCATGTATCAAACTCAGTATAACTAGTACCATATTTAGTAAATTTTTAGTTGCAATATATATAATTCAGTACACCAAGTGATCTGTTAGATTATCAATTTCTCGCATAATTAATACATGTATAAGTAATCACTTTATGTTGGATAGAAAATTAAATAACTAAATCTACATGATTAACCTATACATTATTAATACTTACATAACTCTACTTAACAACTAAACAATTATTAATATATTAAAGACATAATACATAAATATATTATTTAACTTGATTTCAACTGACATTTATGCTCTTCAACTTTCAATCGTCACAAATAAAGGTAGTGTATATAAATTGAGATTAACATAGTATATAAGTTAAATTATTATTTCAAATTTCATTTTTAATCAGATCAAAAGTCATACATATATAATAGTAAAAAAATAGTAAGATTTAAGTAATTGTACAAAACCAAGCACATGTGGTGGGATTATAGCCTTGTGGGTGGGGAACAATTCTTCTTTTATATTTCACTTTTTTATTTATTTATAGTTTTTGCTACAAAATGATTTGCTAGCAGAGTTGTCTCTTTAATTATTAATTCAGTCAACCAGCCAATAGAAATCTGCCACGTAAGAAACAATCAATTATTTGCTGAGGAAATCAATGTTTTTATTTTTCTTCTGATGAATATTTTCTGCTTTTCAAATCTACCGTAAGAGATTGTCCCTCAGTAGGTGTTTTCCATATATATTTCACTTTTAAAAAAAAAATGAAATAATAAATAAATAATAATAATATTTAAATATTAACGTTATGTTTAAACATGCATTTCACATACCTGGTGTAATCTCATATGTAGAATCTGAAAAGAATAATGAGTACGCAAACTTTACCCTTACAAGATAAAGAGAGGTAGTTTCCAATAGTCTCGACTCAAGTAAAAACAACGCAGAGTAGTTTGAAACAGAGAAACAGCGAAAGTGAAGAAGCCAAGACAAATGCTAAAGAAAGGATGACAATGCATATTAAAAAATGGAACCGTTACTATCATAAAATAATATGATAATCGAAGTGCACGATGGTAAGGTCTGAAAAAGATGGTAAGTATGCAAACCTTACCCCTACAAGATAAAGAGGGATAGTTTCCGGTTGACTCTCGACTCAAGTAAAAACAACATGGTAATTTGAAAAAGAGAAACAACGAAAGTGAAGAAGCCAAGACAAAATGTTATAGAAAGTATGACAATGCTGTGCATATTTAAAATGGAACAGCTACTATCACAAAATAATACGATAATCGAAGCGTAAGACAGCGAAACATAAATTCAAATTGTACATAACTTCATCCAAGCAGAGGTCTCTAACACCTTCAGCCTTTCTTGCATGAGTTGTTGCAGAGTTTACACTCATATCATACAGAAAACTTTCTGCAGGTTTTAAGTTTATCATATCTCTAATAACATTTTGCAACCAATCTTTTTTCACAATGATCACATGTAAAAATGGTTCTTTCTGGTCCAACTTTACAGACTTTGAGAGCCTTCAACTTCTGGCGTCGGCATCATCAACTAATCGATTCTGCATCTGAGACGTTACATGCAGCGTTGGAAGTACGTTTGCCCTACATATCCTCCGGACATTGCCCTTCTGACATTGGACTCGAACATGCTCGGGTTGTCACTCAACACAGCAGCTGCTTCATGATTGAGGGGATCCTCGTGATTGGGTTCCTGCAGAATCGGAAGTTATAACTACCAACTACTTATAGTCGCGTTAAATACATCAAACTAGAAGGAAGTTAAAGTACCGTGAACAGATGATACAAGCCATAGATTATTGTGTTGATGTTGAGCACAGGTTTCCAGTCTTCTCGAAGAATGTTGAGACACACATTTCCTTCCAAGTCAATATTCGGGTGGTAAACCTGCAAATCCGAGTTTCTAGAGCTAATGATAAAACAATTGGAATCTAAATTCATTCTTCAAGAAATTAAAAGAGAGTCGAGAAGAAAAAGCTATAAACCATTACCCACCTTCGTCTTGCACTTGACCTTTGGAGCCTCATGAGGATAAATAGAAGAAATGCTGAAAGAGAAGACAAAAGTTCCACCCCTGAATACGAACAAATAATACAATGTATCTTATCAGCACCGAGGAAAACTAACTTGAAGTGCACCAAATTTCCATACAAATACGAATGCAGAAAGGTATATCCAAGTCAAAGTAAACATTTTTCAAGAATATACTCCATTAAAGAGAGAGAATAGTTTCAGCAAAACTACTTACATATAATATCCTTCATCAGGCCGAATGGTGACTTCAAAGTTCATGAGGTCATCTTTTCCATTAGGGAATGACATGCTACATGTTTTGGGTAGATTAAGTTCACTGATATCTACACGGAACAAGATAAACGTTATGGCCATCTCACAATTTCATTGGTGTGGAAAAAAATAGAAGACAAATAAATAGTCGGAGAAAAGAACCACTCAGAACAAGAAATATAAATGAATCCCTTTTGTATAGATTCTTTATAATAAGGGGAAACATTCTATGATGAATCCGAGAATGGGGCAATGAAGGAAGGAACTGATATAATCATTCATGAACTTCAGTCAAAAAGTTTACCAATCAAAAGAAAGAAGAAAAAACTTTCACTAGAAAGTGCTTTGCATCAAGCAACAACAATCTTTCACTTTTCACTCTCAATATATGTGAGAGTCATATGCAGTTAGCTGTCACATATAGATGTTCAAGCAACATCAATCTTCAACAGTGGATGGTCAAACATAACACAATTTTCGCCTTTATACGAGTAAAAGGAGTCAACATAGAAATGACAATGAATCACATCAAATCTCTACAGTAATATATGGGAGATTTGGGTAAACCCATGAATGATGAAATATGAAATTGGGCGGCACTCAAACTTTCACTGCCTTTTGGCCTCCATTTACACCAACACTCCTCAAACAGTCCAACCTCCCACTTCTTACCTTCACTGTCACAAAGAACAACCTTAAGAGGATTCCACTTCGATACACATGTTGGATGATAGAAATACACAGCAAGGACCTGTAAACTTGTAGCTGCTGGACACACTGTTTGTGAAATACTGAGATTAACGACACCCACCCCTTCCAGTAAAGTACTATATCTTCTACTTTTTTTACTTTTTCTATCAGGAAGAACTACATTCTCTCTTAACTTATCATTTTTTCAGCCTAACACGGTGTTGTCAAAAACAAAAAGCACAAAAAATCTCTAAGGTCCGTTGAGGTTTTAAGCCAAATAAAGTGTGAACTTTAATGAAAAAAGTGGAAAGGAGAAAAAGTAAAAATATTATATGTTTAATTGAAGACTAATAATAATAACCATGAACGACAACAATATGGACAAAGAAATTGAAGAAAAGATTACGATAAATTAAAATATCAATTGTTTAGTATCGCCTCTTCAGGAGAGGCTCATGGGAAAGAAAACGTATGTCTTAAAGCCTTGATGACGACACTGAAGCGCACATTAAGTGAGGTGAAGCGCTCAACATATTTTGCACCTTACTTCAGGGCTTAAGCGTGCCTTTGACAGCACTGGAATACCGAGATAACCTATGACCTTTCTCAGGATCATCTTACATTTGGAAGATTCTACATTTACTACACTGCCACGTGTTCCCATGGTATCAAAGAGGAGAAAACTGGTTCATGTTACGGACCACAACTTCTCATGTCTCAAATTATAACACAGTACACTATTTTATCTGAAACTTTACATGGAAGATCTATAAGGAAGGTAAACACACAACTGAAATGAAACCCTAGCTAATCAAATCTAAATTCACCAATTTGGCATGCAGAAAGAAATAAAAAAAATACCTTGCATGAAACGAAATGGTTAAAGTACTTATTTGATTTAAAAGATTTTACGAAGAAAGCAAAAAGGGAATACCTTTATGAAGACGCAGCTCTCCTGCACTTTGTTTCATAATTGGTGGCTTTCCATTTGCATTTTCAGCAAGCTCTCTCTGTTTCTCCTTTACTTTAAATAACTTAATCATGGTCCCTACAAAAGCAAAAAGCATCACGTTGAACCATAATAAGAACTACGAGATGAAATACATGAAAACTGAATCTACTACATCTTTTTCATTTATAAGTTCAAATAACATGTACGTACATAAAAATTCCGGCAGTTGTCAACTAAGCCTCCGCCCCAAAGTATTTGGATTCAAAAATATGAATCTTCTGTATCATTACATATTATTCTAGTTCATTTAATATTGAAGATTAAAGCAAATTAGAAGTTCTCTTGAACTAAAGGTTCTTCAAATCTCGCATTTATTCTTATAGAGATATACAAGTCTCTAATCAAGATAAAACGATTTCTCACACACACTAATATTTTAATCTCAGCTAGTTGGTATCACTTGAATGGACCTTTTACTTCTAACATATTCGGCTGCGCTTGTTAAATCTGCGATTTAGAGATTGTAAGTCTTCTAAATCGACTACCCTCCAGTGCTAATATGAATAAAGAATATACAAATCATTTCTTTTTATAACTAGCCTATGTTTCTGCGAAATGTTCCAATAACTCTTCTGAGCTTTAAAGCAGAAAAATAAAACTTCTAACTTTTTGTATTTCTCTTTCACTACCATTTAAGCTTTGGAATTGGTGTTGGAATCTTAAGGAAAATACTTGATCACGAAACCTGTCGAAAACTCTTGAAAGCTTGAGGCATGTCAAAGACATTGTCCCCTATGATTCAATAAGCTCTTCTAGCATAAAACTAGGAGCACAAAAACTAACAAAGATTTATTTAAAAGAAAACCCAGCACTCATGAAATGGAGAAGAGATTTTGTTTCTTAGTATTGCCTCTAGATTTTTCACACTTAACAAAGTGGAAACACAGAGAATATATAGGAGTAAAGAAGGGAAAAGATACTAACATCTGACAACAAAATATAATGGACAATGGCACACTTTTGGGAAGTGTAACCATTTGAATATTGTAAATGTCATTCAAGTCAATTGAAGGCAATTCAAGGACTTCAATAGATGGAATATAAGAGAGGATTAACTAGAAATATTATCCCATAATAATAGTCATTCACTAGCCAAAAATCAATTTACATAATAGAAATTCAAGTTGTATGTTATGGAGAGGCGAATCTAGGATTTCTAGAACATGGTGCTCCACTAAAAAGAAGAACGAAAATTTGTATTAAGTAGGAATTGATCCCTTGTCCCCAAGATAAATAACTCAACATTCAACCAAGTGCACCATTTAGCCTTCTTGTGACCTTAGAAAATGCATAGATAAAATACCTAGTTCTACGGAAAGAGCTTCACTTCTGGTCATGGACATTAAGAGTAGATCAATAATGAATATTTCCTTTTGAGATAACGCTAATTTTTCCAACCGTGGGTACTATCGCTGAACCTATTCTCAGCCACTAAACATAAAGATCTTAATAGAAATATGTAGAACGACCCTGCACCAAACTCGCGCTTGGGACAATTCCGCAAATAAAAAGTAAAATCCAGCATCAATCAAGCTTGCCCTTTTCTGTTTTATTAAATAGCAGCATTATTTTGGAAAGACGCAAATAAATACTTGAGCTTTAACAAGACTAGAGCAATTAAACTGAGAAAACAACAATTCTAGCTTCAAACATTTATTCAGTCTCAAAAATAAGATCAAAAACTGGCTATGTTCCTCAGACTCTCCAAAAATAACGCCGCAATTGTAGCTTCCCACGGGTGTACCATTATTTTGGAAAGATGCAAGAAAATATTTGAGCTTTAACCAAACAAGGGCAATTAAACTAGGAAACAACAATTGTAGCTTCAAACACTTATTGAGGCTCAAAAATAAGATCAAACACTGGCTATGTTGCTCAGACTCTCCAAAAATAACGCCGCAACTGTAGCTTCCCAAAGGTGTGCCATTATTTCGGAAAGTCGCAAGAAAAGACTTGAGCTTTAACAAAACTAGAGCAATTAATGCCACACTCATATCACAATCCTCCAAAAATGCAGTGCTTTTTGAGAACCCGACACACACCAATTTTGAAAAGTCCGAACAACATAGCAATCAGCAACCAACCAACATCTACTAATGCTAAAAAAAATAATCTTTTTTTAAGAGGTTCTCCAAAACTAGCACTTTTTCCTCTACCAAACTTAAAAAAGTTAACAACAACAACAAATTAAGTCAATTCCAACTAAAAGCAAATAAGACAGACCATCAACTAAGAACAAACAACGCCACCAAGAAACATAATTTCTGGACAAAATTCTTCAAAATCGATAAATTTATCAAAAGGGGTTCAAATTAAAGAGCAACCAATGATAATTCAATCGATTTCACGATCTGGGTAAGAACAAAACTGGAAAACAAACATGAAAAACACATAAAAAGAACCCTTATATCGCTGAATCTAATAAAAGAGAAGACATATATAATAAAACTACAAGCAAAGAGCTCAAGAAAATACCAAAATTATATGAACCTCCTGCTGCTGAGTTGAGAATCTGCAAAAAGATTGAAGAAGAACGATGGGGTCTCTCTATTTATGGAGAGAAATAGTAGAAGAGAATCTGAGAAAGAAAGAATACTGAAAGTAAGTATTTATTTTTTTTACTTTAATAGAAAGGTATCCTCTATTGGATGCACCCTCTATTGGATCCCCCATTTTCTCTTTGGTGTTGTTTTTTTCGGCTCGGTGTTCGGTATCTTAATAAAAATATTTCGTATTCAGAGTTTGATATGAGTTCATCATTCTTGATGTTTGATTGTATTTGAATTTGCGTTGAAAATTTTGAAATGTTCTTAACAAAGATATTTCATATTCAGAACTTGAATATGAGATCATTTTTTTTAGGTTTGATTGAATTTGAATTTATGTCGAAAAATCTAAAATGTTTCTGAACAAAGATAATTCGTACTCAGAGTTTGAGTACGAAATCATTTCTCTTGACGGGTGATTAAATCTTAAATATTTCTTATTAAAGATATTTCAAACTCAGAATTTGAATACGAGATCATTTATCTTGAGGTCTGATCATATTTGAATTCGCGTCGAAAAATCTTAAACGTTTCTTAAGGAAGATATTTCGTACTCAAAGTTTAAATACGAGATCATTTCTCTTGAGGTCTGACTATATTTGAATTCGCGTCGAAAAATCTTAAACGTTTCTTAACGAAGATATTTCGGACTCAGAGCTCGAATACGAGATCATTTCTCTTGAGATCTTATTATATTTGAATTCACATAGAAAAATATAAAATGTTTCTTAACGAAGATATTCATACTAAGAGCTCGAATACGAGATCTTTTTTTTTTGAGATTTGACTAAATTTGAATTCACGTTGAAAAACCTAAAACATTTCTTAACAAAGATATTTCGTACTCAAAGCTCAAACACGAAATCGTTTCTCTTGAAGTTTGATTATATTTGAATTCTTATCGAAAATCTAAAATATTTCCTAACAAATAATATTATTTCATATTTAGAGCTTGAACACGAGATTATCTCCTGTTCTCTTTCTCTTTGTATGATTGTTTTAAGTAATTATTTTATTCTTTTTTCTTCCTTGTTTTGAGTATTTGAAGTTAATAGGAGTATTACAAAATGATTATGAAGAATTCATATAGTCTAAACATAAATCATGACCAATTTAGAAACTAAATGATATTGGTTGTTTTCAAAAAGAGAATGATGGATTGATTGGAATTATTGTCATAAATATGAGAAAGAATGATTAAGCTAAGTTTAATCGATATGAGTCTTACTATAATCAACAACAATTGAATTAATTTGTGCCTAAATTTAAATTGAGTCTTTTATTTTCTATTGTTTTAGTGAAATTTTGTAGGTGACTAAAAGGCTATTTATATTAGTGGTAACAAAGTAGTCAAGTGATGAAAAATACTTTTTAAATGTTAAAATTTGATTTATAAATAAATAGTTATTTATGTATTTAAATATAAGCTTTAAATTGACAACAAGAGATAAAAACTTTAATACAAAAGAGGGGCATTAAAAATAGTGGTTCAATTTGAAAAATCAAGAGATAATTTATCATTTTGTACTATTTTATCTTTATTATTAAATATTATTTATCCCCCAATATTTAAATGACTTATTATTAAAAAGAATGATATAGTAAAATTATTCTTTTATTTATTATTTTTTAAAATGCGTAACAAATAAAAATGAACGCAGACTGTACATATCTTATTCTAATTTGGGCCAAATCATTTGGATCTTGGCTAATCCAGTCCGCTCGAAAGGAGAAGTGTACAAATAGCCGGTTTTGAGACTTCTATTTAGGATATAACCGAATTTATAACATGTAAATTTAGTCACTTTAAAATTAACTTTAGACATACGAGATTGAAATTGCAAAAATTCACGTATAGTATTACTATCTTTTATCTGAATTTTGACTTAGCAGTTCCAAACTTCAGAACTGCATGTCAGAAGTTTGAACTGCCAAACCTAATATCCTCACGAATCCCTTGACATTCTCTAGCACATTATGGTCGAGCTAAAAGCAACTTCATTTCTGTTACCGTATCATGTAATGTCCATCATGTGATATTTCTTTTTTTAACAAATCTCCTAGACCAATTCACTTCAATAAATATGAGTTAATAAATGGACAGGACATTAACCCGTCCAAATTTTAACAACTTGGAGTTGAATGGTGTTGGTGGTTCGTGTTTTCATTGATTAGTTAATAGTTTGCCACCCCTAAGTATCATTAAGTCTATGTGTATGTGTCCATTATCTTACATTTTTGACAATAACTTTTTTCTCATGACTTGAACTCGTAATCTTAACCACAAACACCAACTCTCACGTTACTTCAAGATTCAAGATTCCCCTTCTAGTAATAGTATAGAGTTTCAAAATTACTATACAAAAAAGTCATGGCCAAATTTTCAGTGAAGAATTGCTGCTGAAAGGCCTTTCTAATTGGGCCTTTTGGAGTCCCAAACTAGTCAAAATCCTTAATAGGGGTGTACTATTTTATAATTGAACACAATCTATATGCAGATTTTGGGTTACTTCATTCTGAACTAGCAAACAAATCACTCATCAATAACTTTTTTTTGTTTTTGTTTTTATGTATATGGCTTATAGTTGATTTAGAGTCACTGACAGTAAGTTCAGCATAGTCTAGCTTCTTTTTTGACCCAGTCAATCAACCTGTCACTTATGTCTGTTACTTGAATTGATGGTCTTTCGGAAACATCCTCTCTATCTCCACGAGGTAGGAGTAAGTACCTCCCCTTGAACGGGAACATAAGAATAATAACAATTCTTGATAATAGAATGAAACATCTTCATAGTCTAGTCAAGAATTATTGTCACATCTGCATTGATTTCTTCAATAAAAATCCCACTTGACTTTGTAGTTTTCTGATAGAATGACACATATATACAAAATTTAATAATGTTTCACGCGTTTATACTTATATTATACATAATCCAACAAAATATATTCACAAGACCAATTCCTCCATGTTCATATACTTAATCAAGAAAACAACAGCTATGAATTGGTTTCTGAATATTCTCTGCATACTAAACTTTCTAATTTCATGTACTAAAGCTCAACAAGAATACTCAGGTAATTCAGTATTGAAATGCAACAACGAAAACGAAACTAATTACTCTTGCAATGGAAGAAATTCCACTTGTCAAGCATTTCTCATATTCAGGGCTAGGAATCCTTACAATTCAGTACCTGGAATTGCTGCTCTCATGTCTTCAAACATGTCTGAGATGGCACGGATCAACAATGTCACGAGGCTTTCTGTTTTCGCGCCAGAAAAGGAGGTTGTAATTCCAGTGGACTGTTCTTGTTCAGGTTTGTATTATCAAGCCAAAACCATGTACTATATACCAGCTCTTATTGAAACATACTTTCTGATAGCAAATAATACTTACCAAGGATTATCAACCTGTAATGCATTAATACGTCGAAATGAATATGATGAGTTTAGTTTGAGACCTGGTCTTGAGTTGCAAGTTCCTCTCAGGTGTGCCTGTCCTACAGCAAAACAAGCTGCAAAAGGATCAAAGTATTTGATGACTTATTCAATTGACGTTGGCGATGATATCCTTAAAGTTGGTAAAAGATTTAATGTAAGTGTAAGGAACATAATTGAAGCAAATGGATTCTTGGATGAAAATTCTGTTTTATATCCTTTTACAACCATTCTAATTCCCCTGCCTTCTGAACCAGCAAATTTAGATACCAGAAATGAAAATTATCGAAAACCTGTTAGGTCCTTTTCACCTCCACCAGTAGCTAATGCTTCAAAGAGAAAATCAAAGAGAAATCTTTACATAGGTAGTGGAGTTGCAACAGGCTTTGTTCTGTTACTGCTTGTGGTTTCTTGGGTCATCCTTCTTGCTTTCTTTAAGAAAAGGGATAGAAAATTTCCGCGGATGTCTTCAAGTCATGAAGATATCCTCGTGGAGATCGCGAACATAGATCATGTCCCTAAAGTTTTCAAGTTCAAAGAGTTGAAGCATGCTACGCGAAACTTTGACTCCAAGAACCGGATAAAGGGATCTGTATACTGGGGAGGGTTTAAAGGGGAAATCTTAGCAGTCAAAATGGCGATCACGGATGTATCTAAAGAAGTGAACATGCTGCATAAGATCAATCACTTCAATCTAATAAAGCTTTGTGGCTATTGTGAACATAAAGGTTGCTTCTTTCTTGTCTTTGAATACATGAAAAATGGCTCTCTCAGGGAATGGTTGACCAGAACCAAGTCTCGAGATTCCATAAGCTGGAAAAAAAGGATTCAGATTGCATTGGATGTAGCTAATGGACTTCATTATCTTCACAGCTTTACCAAACCAGGCTACATCCACAAGAACATCAACAGTAGAAACATTCTCCTCAACAGCAACATGCGAGCAAAGATTGCAAATTTCAGTCTTGCTAAAGAAACAGATACATCAGGCACGACTTGGGAGCTTGTGGGGACAACAGGATACATGGCGCCTGAGTACGTTGGGACAGGGTCAGTGACTTCAAAGATAGACATTTATGCCTTTGGAGTTGTACTGTTGGAACTAGTCACAGGAAAAGATGCTGTAATTGTAGAGGAAAGTGGAGAAATTCTGCTTTCTGCAGCAGTAGCTGCAATAATGGAAGGAGAAAATGCAGAAACTGAGCTGGATGGATTCATCAAAGCAGATATGAGGGAAGATGATGATTTGGAAATAGCATTTCTGGTAGCAAACTTAAGCTTAAGATGCCTGACTCGAGAACCATCAAATCGTCCAAGCATGGAAGAGATAGTATCATGTTTACTGAAGATTCAAGTTAATGTACATAAGGAAAAACAAACCAGTAAGAATTGAGAATCTGTACATAGAACTTAGGAGGGGTTTAACTAACTCCAGCCTTGTTTATTTTGCATTTGTTCTAGAGCGTTCCTACACTAAGGCCTCATTTGTGTTTATTAAGATTCTGAATACACACTTGAATATTAAGTTCTATTGACTGTTGAATGAGCCCTCGACCATCTGTGGTACCCAATATTGAACAAGTGAAGCTCATCTTGACTATGTTCTACAAAAGCATCAACTTTATCATCGATGCCATGACGTTCCTTGATGCCTCGTTCAGTATGTACATCAACATTTGCTCCTCTTCCAATACATTGTTCGAACATGTATTAAAAGTACATTAATACGTGTATAATACAAAGCCAAACATTTTTATAATGCAATCAGGATAATCAAAAGAAAACGGTAAAAACAGAAAACTGAAAAGCTACCTTCGAATCCAGATTTTCAGACTGCCCAGACAACAACTTAATTTCATCTAATACTTTCTCAAATCATACAGTCATAAAAATTTTCATCTAATCATAGACCTAAACAAAAGCTCACAAGAAACAGGTACCAATCGCTTTGTTTACACTTTTGACAAAAACAACTTAAACAACAACAAATCACATGTAGATCTCTAAAGAAGTTAACACATACTAACCAAAACAGTTTTCTGTTTCATTTTATGTTCTTAAAATAATGAATCAGAATCTTACACGGAGAAAAACATTGGCCCCAACTCTGCCAACCAGTGAGGCTCCACAGCTGTCACACACTGCATGTACTCCTTTGTCGTCAAGATCGCCTCATGATAAACCACATAATCGGGAGTGTAACCCAATCCATAGAGAGCACTAGTGGGATGCAGGTTACAAGGCATTCTATTCCTACAATTAACATATTCCCCAATCCCCTTCAGCATAGCTGCATTATGAAAGTATGCGGAACAGATTGTTTTCCGCACAACATCCCAATCAGGACCACAGTAGGTGAGTGGAATTTTGAGTGTCTTGAGGATTTCCAGCAATTGGGATCTTATATCCCTAGCCTTGTACAGACCTTTGACCTGTAAAAAGTGGTCATTACACCAATCTCCTCTGTATTCATAACTTTCCATTGCTGGTAAACATTAAGCAATGTAAGGTGATCAGATTCTGGTACAAAAAACATTTCCCTAGCAGCATCACTTTCTGCTTCCCTAAGGTCGAAAGAAAACCGAAGGCACTGAAAGCATAGAAACAATTGTCAGAACCTCATTTAAGCATTCTAGTTGTTCCCCCATCAGGAGCAATTTGGCAAGGGGAGGGTCCAATGGAAACTTCACCATTTTTCGTCCAAGGTCCGTTAAATCCCCAGCATTGTTCAGTGCACCTAGTACCCACAACTGATACATGGAGTTAAGGATGTTATCTTGAGGAGGTGCATCCATAGAATCAAAATCAAACAAGTTCTGAATTTTGAGAGACTTGAGCAGCAAAACCACATTCCCAAGATTCGTCCTTTGAATCTCTGGCACACGGGTCTTTGCAGCATTTCATTCTCATAAGCATTCTCTGTGTAAAGCCGGTAACAAGTCCCTGGGCCAGTTCTACCAGCTCGACCAGCACGTTGGTCTGCAGAAGCTTGACTAACGGGGAACACTTGCAAAACATCCATACCCATACGTGGATTGTACACCTTCATTTTACCATAGCCTGTATCAATGACATAGAAAATTCCATCAATGGTCAAGGACGTCTCAGCGATATTAGTAGCAACAATGCATTTGCGAGCTCCATCTTCAGCTTTCTGGAAATTTTTTGCTTTCAGATCAGCAGGCAGTTGAGAGTATATAGGAAGAATTAACAGCTTAGGCACTGGTTGCTTTATCGATGAAACAAGTTATTCCATCCGCTCTGAAAGTGAATAACAGGTTGCTTCAATCTCATCCTGACCAGTCAAGAAGATGAGTATATCACCAGGTGCACCAGTAACATGAATGGTCATAGCTTGCTTAACTGCAGCTTCGACATAGTCTTCACATGGGGTTTTACTATAACATATTTGAACTCGAAAAGTCCTTCCAGGTATGTGAAATATTGGTACGCCCCCAAAGAAGTTTGAGAACTTCTCGCCATTGAGAGTGGCAGAAGTGACAATAAGCTTAAAGTCACGCCGCCTAGCCACTACTTTCTTAAGAATGCCAAAAAGGACATCAGTGTCAAGTGATCTCTCATGTGCTTCATCCATTAAAATTATACTATATTTCTCAAGATCAGGATCCTAAAGAGTTTCCCTTAACAGCACACCATCCGTCATGTACTTGATAACAGTACTTGGCCCAGTAGCATCTTCGAAACGAATAGCATATCCAACTTTATCACCAAGCTCACTTTCCATTTCCTCACTGACTCTTTTGGCTACACTCATCGCGGCCACACGTCTAGGTTGGGTACAACCTATGATCCCATTAACTGTATAACCATATTCATACAGGTACTGAGTTAGCTGTGTTGTTTTTCCAGAACCAGTTTCTCCAATAATAACCACCACCTGATTTTCACGAACCACCTGCAATAACTCATCTCGCACAGAGAAGATAGGTAAATACTGTCGTTGCTGTGAAACTGTTTTCGATTTTGTAAAATCACTGACAGCTAACTGCTGCGAGAATTTGGATTTTCCCTTGAAATCAGCCTCACCATCTTCACCCACTACAATAGTATCTGCATCAATCTCATCAACACTCTTCTCCCCACCAAGTATATCTCCGAGTTTCGAGCCAGCTAGCTCCCAAAATCTTTGACAAAACTTATCCATCTTTTGTTTTTCGTGTATTTTCCGAACAAGAGCTGATCTTTTTCGTGAAATCAGTGCCATATCAGACGTCGGATCCTTAATTGGCAATATCAGCTCAGCTTGCTCAGTGAAAATAACTCTCCCATCCAAAAATGTAGGCAGCTTTATATCATGAACATGAAGAATCGCCTTCAGTTCCTCTTCATCATCAAACTCCGTCTGCATTTTGATACCTTTAACTGCTCCAGATCTCAAAAGCTGATGAAGCAAACACCGAGTAACCATTTGTACAGATACAATTTCTTTTAGCAGGACAATTGTAATTTTTTGCTGGATACTTAGAAATTGAAGATCTCACCGATGCCTTAATTGGAATGGGAGTAGGAGCTACAATGTCCCACGGAGAAGCAGCAGCAGAATCAAATCCAGTTGCATATGGATGTTCTTCACTACTGGTTCTCTTTTTCCTTCTCACTTCCATGTATTTGCTTCTTCTATCCCTCTATATGTTTGAATATGAAGAAGATGGAATATTGCTTCTCACAAATGTGTAGTTTTCAATTGAGATACAACTCCTATATTTATAGTCCTTGATCAATATACATAGATTCCACCCACACTATGATAAATATGTTCTTTGATTTGGTAGATACATTCGTCCTACGTGGTCATATAGAATCTACATATGACACAAATTGCCACGTAGGATATTTGGTAGGATGTGTGTCCACTTATTCAATTTTATACAAGTTTAAGTTATATGTAGAGTTGGACATAAAATACCGAAAATTGAATCGAAATTTTTGATAATTCGATATGGTATTCGGAAGTAAAATTTAGAATTACGATATTTGGTAGTACCATTTGGTATTCAATATTTTTTGAATACCTAATTATTTACTTGCATTTATCAACAAGTTCATTACTCATTAGTACAAATCAAAGAGAGAGTTAAAGACTAAACATAAACAATCCAAATACAAATGTCTTTTAGTTGGGTCAATTTACTTTTCTTGATATCGTCTTACTTGTTGATCTTCTATTATATTGTGCATCCACATAGAAAAATAGAGATAATTGAAGCAAAAGTATTAACTTTGTAATACATTCAGCTACAACTTCAATGTATTATGGAATATTGTATCGAATCGAAGTTTAATTTACCGATTATCAAATTATCGATTTAAAATTGAAAAAATTGATATCTAGTATTACTTTTAACTACCAATTACCGAATCCAAAATTTAGAAATCCTGAACTAAATATTGAACACCTATCCCTAATTGTCTGCTTAACATTCAAGGTTGAAAATCATAAATATAAGATCAGATCAAATTAAAAATATATTTATATATTATGTCTATATTATATATTTGTCAACTATAGTTTTAATTTAATGAGTTGCTTTCTAAATTGGCAAGAAGCTTCCACCAAATATTACATCCTTGGTGAGCAAGGATGAATTTTATACACATTATCTTCATGTGCAAATACAATAGACACATGCTCACATGACTTGTCCAAATGGTATGACCCCACATTATTCTCACTCCTTGCCCAACAAGTAGAACTATTGTGTTCGTGGTTTGGTTAAAAAATCGATTCAGATTGAAAATTAAATAAATAATATTTTTTGGATTTAATTTTAAAAATAAATAGTATTTTTTTATTTAAATAAAAAATTTAAATCGATAAACTATATATGTACATTATATATTAACTTTTATTGAATAATTTTAAATATTTATATTTTTCATCAAAGAAAAATTGGCTTATAATTGTGCTATCAATTCTCATAAAGCAGGTAATTACAGATAGTATATATTAATATTAATATATTAATCATTTTGTCTATTTTTAGTTGTCATTTTAATATATCAAAAAGTATTCTCCAAATTATTCTAAAGTTTCTAAGACTAAAAATTAATATATAACTATTGTGTAATATCTCTATATTAATTATTTTATAAACAATATGCAACATTCAAATCCGACAAGTAAAAATAAATGAATGGAGTAATTATTAACTTAAAATAAATACTAAACAACATTGTTAAATTACTCGAATGTAATGCCTTTTTTTTTCTTCCAATTTCTCATTTAGTGTTTAATATTTTATATTCATGTTGAAACTCTACTAATTTGAATTCATTCATGATTCAACATTATTTTTTTCAAGACTCGAACTCGAAACTCGAAATTTGACTAATTCGAATTTGCACATTGTAAGCCCATTTGTTAGAACGCATTCCTAACATAACTTTTTTCAAGGTTCGAAACTTGATTAAGTTGAATTCACACATTGCAGAACCTAGGATCACACTTCTAACCTAACTTTTTCCAAAACTCAAACTTGAAACTCTACGAATTCAAATTCTCACATTGTAAACCTATTTCTAATGGTGGCGCTTCCATCATAATTTTGTCCGAGGCTCAAATTCGAAATCTCAAATCTCGACCATCCTATCACAGTCCGAAATGAAACTAAATTAATTACTCAAAAGAGGGTGAGACTATTGTTGACCAAGCTGCATAAGAGTTTGCATTGTACAGTGAACCAATATTTGACAGAATTTCACTCCGATCAAAAAACTCCAAAAATCTTCCTTCCCCACGAAGGAATTTCAAGAATCGACAAACAAACCTAGGGATCATCAAAGCGTAAAATTTCTAATGTTTTTGGTTTTCTGAATCTTCTCCGTGGGGTTTTAGTGTATGTGAAAAATTATGGAGGACTATATCTATGTGAGCAGAGATGATGATGAATGGGACAATCAAGAGTACTATAATGACAACGAAGATGATGATGGTGAATTTCTTGATGGGTTTACGGAAATTGAACCAGAGAGAAATGGAATCTCCGAAAAGGGCCCTTCATGCAAGGTAGTGTGATAAAAGTAAAAATTATGGGTTCGGATGAATTCAGTAGCTTTATGTTTCGAAACCCAATAATTTAAATGAATTGTAGTTGGGTTTCGGAAAAAAAGCCATAAACTACAAATCTTGAATCTTTTTTCAATTCAGTACTATTTTCATGCAAAGGGTTAATTTTCTTGTTTTCGAAAGAAGGCGGTGCCAAATGAATGTCCCATTTGATTCTTGATTAGGTTTTTCTAGACCAAGACGGAAAGCTATTTGGGTATCTGTAGCTTCTTTCGCACACACAACATATGCTGTGTATCAGAAATGTTCAATTCTAGTACATCAGAACTCTAGATTAAGTGTATAATACTGTTTCAGTTAAAAAATTGGTACTAGTAGTTCTTATGCATTTCCAGTGATTGCTCCGGTAGTTTCTTGCCTTCGATTTATGTTGTTTTCTGCTGTTTCTCACAAGTATGCTTCGTTATGCTTTCACTTCTGTTGTTTCTTCTGGACTTCTTTGGACTGGTTTTTCTTCAGCTGAGGGTCTGTCGGAAACAACCTCTCTAACTCTAAGGTAAAGGTAAGGTGTGGTACACTCTACCCTCCACAGACCTTACTTTGTGGGACTATTCTGGGTATGTTGTTGTATACTGGATGGTGTTTTCTTTAACAAAAAAAGAGGAGTTTTGATGATTTGAAAATATATGATATTATGTTGGAAATTCTTTAAATGAGATTAGCTTCTGGCCAGCAGCCTAGCTTTTTGATTTTCTGCCATATACAAGCATTTTCTACTCTCAAAAAGCTAAAAGGTAAGTCCTGTGAAGCAATGAATTCTGTGTGCAAAGTGAGTGCATGAGGCACAGTACAGGATATATACTTACTTATCAGGGAACACATAGGAAGCAAAAAATCACCCTGAATTGTGAAGTTGTCTGCTGTTTTCTTTTTTATGATTTATGAATTTCTTGAATTCTTCATGCCTACTATTGGGTTTTGCAGGTAATCAGGAAAGAGACTCTTTTAGCTGCACAGGTGAGCAACTTTTCCCAAAGTTTCGACTTTGCCATGTGGATAAATGTTAATTAATGACTGACATGTGAAACGTTGGTATTTAACTTGCAGAAAGAAGACTTGCAAAGAGTGATGGACTTGCTATCTCTGAAGGAACATCATGCACGAAGCTTGCTTATTCATTACCGATGGGAAGTTGACAAGGTTTTCACGGTTCTTGTTGAGAGAGGGATAGAAAAGTTATATGCTGAAGCAGGTGTGACACTGGAAGGGAAAGATGAACATACTTCCACTCTGTCGACAACTGAAGTGACATGTCAAATTTGCTTCGAAGATGCCCCTGTTGAGAAGACTACTGTAATGGACTGCAACCATATATTTTGCAATGACTGTGAGCATCTCCCATCCCTTCCCCGAGCCTCTATCTCTGTACGAGTACAGTGTTTCTCTTATCTCTTGTCCCCATTTAATCATTATACTAGTGACACGTCACTTTTGTCAAATGGTCTGGAGTTTGTTGTCCCAACATTTTGAGTCTCTGTTTGTATGCCTCACATAAGTGGGAAAGCTGTTGGGTCCTTTTCGTAACTACCCAACTTTGAAATAACTAATGATTTCACTGCATCTTTAATGGCATCAATAGCATTTAGAATCTGTTTCTGTAGCAAACCTATGGCTTTGTTGATTTTCTTTAATGTGAAAGTGATTAGTGCATCTTGAAAAGTTGAAGAGCTAGATTCACTTATTGCATTTATTTTTGGTGCTTTCACTTTTCTGGTCACTCGAACAAACAATGGTGTAGGCTAAAAGTTGCCAATAATTGTTCTATGTAGGTTGGACAACTCATTTCATTGTAAAAATTAATGAGGGTCAGAGTAAACAAGTAACTTGCATGGCCCAAAAGTGCAATGTGATCTGTGATGAAGGAAAGATTAGGGATCTCGTCACTGCAAAAGATCCTACTTTGGCAGAGAAATTTGATCGTTTTCTATTAGAGTCATATATTGATGATAACAAGAGGGTTAAATGGTGCCCTAGTGTTCCTCATTGTGGAAATGCAATTCGTATTGAGGATGATGAATACTGCTGTGAGGTTGAATGTGCATGTGGTGTACAGTTCTGTTTTAATTGTTTATCAGAGGCGCACTCACCTTGTTCATGTCTGATGTGGAAACTTTGGATGAAGAAGTGCAAGTTCGCTGGGAAGACGGTAACGTGGATGAGTGAAAATGCCAAACATTGCCCAAAATGTCATAATGCTGTGGAGAAGAATGGGGGATGCAACCTTGTAAGATGTAGATGTGGACAGCCGTTTTGGTGAGACTTTATCCATGTCTGCAGTCTTATGTTCTTCCAATTTACTGTTTTATATGTTCTATTCTTATTCTGTTTCCTTGCTACTTTCATTTTGATATATTCTTCTTTGAAGTCTTTTAACTGTTTACTCTCTTCCTTTTCTTTCTTTGGTCTCCCAGGAGTTTTTTTTTTGGGGGGTGGGGACTGGGGGGTAATTAGTCTGATGATGCATGGATTGCATCCTATGCAAACAAGGACTTCCAAGGAATAGGAATTGATAACTTTTAAAGCAAGAAATTGTTCAAAAAAAAAAAAAGAAGAGGGAGAAAGGAGAGGGAAATGCTAAGAGTGTTGATGAACAGATAAGACGGATAATCCGTCCAGATTCCAAGAAAGAAAACTTGACCAAGAATTAGAAGGACAAAGAGAAGCAGCCATATTAGTGGCTGTAGTATAAGCGGGAAAAGGAAGAGGAAGTATAAGTTCAATTGCGCAGAGCGGTAGGAAAGAGAAAGAGCATTTTTTCAAGGTTATAAAAGTTGAGATCCTAAGGTTATGCATCCTTGCTAGAGATGTAGCTGGATATCCTTTGAGTGTAGGTTAACAGTTAAAATACGCCAAGAAAGATAACACGGTCTAGGTAATGAAGCCTTATTTATGGAAATTTTTTTAAGGAAAACTCATGCACGTTATATCATAAATGGGTTAGAAGTGTTCACAACTAAGATCACCGGTCCACTCTTAATGTCTTAGACAAGTGAGTAGAAGAAGATAAACCTACAAGCTCAAAATATGGCATAATAATTTCTCCTTTTTTTCATCTTTTTTTTTTGGCTCATATTAGTTAATTCATTGAAAGAATGTTGACCAAGCCAAATTATACTAGTACTTTCTCTTTTTTTTTTTTGAAACTGGTAATGTTGTACTAGTACTTTCTCTTTCTCCGTCGCTTATATTTGTGTATGCAAATTTTATTTTATACTTTGTAGTTGGTTGTGTGGTGGAGCTACTGGTTTAGAACACACATGGAGTAGCATTCAAGGTCACACTTGTGGCAGTTATAAGGAAGGGGAAGAGGAAAAGACGACGACTGTCAGAAATGATCTCTTGCGCTATACTCATTATTATGAGCGCTACATGGTTCATCGTGATTCATTGAAGGCTGAAGCAAACATGAAGCAAAAACTAAATTTTGAAGTGTTGAAACTTGAAGCAGGGGAATTGCAATCAAAGGACTTCAGCTGGGTAGAAAATGGATGTAATAGACTCCTTCAATCAAGGCGAATTCTCTCCTGTTCCTATCCAGTTTCATTTTACGTTTTTGGTCAGGCGCTGTTCAAGGATGAAATGACACCAAAAGAAAGGGAAATAAAGAAGAACCTTTTTGAAAACCAGCAGCAGCAACTTGAAATAAATGTTGAAAGACTTTCGATGTTCTTGGAAGAACCATTTGCTGACCATGCTGAAGATAAACTTTTGGAGACTAGAATGAAGATCATCACTCTCTCTGCACTAACAGACAACCTCTGCAAAGAGTTGTAAGTGTGCATCACATCTAATAAACTAGCTATGCATTAGTTATATTTCCGTTAGGCTCTTCAAGTACATTGATATGCTAAAGAAGTCATTTACACGGGGTACAAATCTTTGGAACTGAATTTAGTTAGGGGAACATTTTTATTCTATGATAAATGGCAGGGAATCATAGGGAACTCTCCAGAAGGTCCTATATATAACACTTTAGTTTCAAGGGAAACTCAACTCGTTTTTTTCTAAACTAGTCATCAACTAAAATGCCCTTTGGTTAGAATCACAAGAGAGGCAAAAACAGTGATCTTTACTTATATTCTGTTGAAACAAACTGATCCGGATATTGCTAATGTGTCTACCAAGTGAGGCTTCATTCCTGGATTTTTTCTTTTTGCAGGTACGATTGCATTGACAACGATTTACTACTTCCTCTACAGCAGGCGACTCATACCATAGCTCATTATAGATCCGAGGGAGTGGCTAATGCATCAGAACTTCCTAATTGACATTCCACCAACACTTGGCATGTGAGCACTCTCAATCAGAGGCAGGAAAACGATGCACGTTCCTTTTCTCATGAGCTTATCTAGAATTTTATGCTTGAGGGTTCGAAGTACTACTGCATCCAATATTCTTTTGTTGACACTTGATATGGGTTTAGTCTAGATTCCTAACTATATATAGTTCGAGTTGAAGACAATGTGTGCACGTTGGCTTTCGTTTGGCCACATATACTAATAACAGACTGAAGAATAATGTGACAAAATGGTTCAAACTTGATACACCATGCAGCATTGAGCAATTTAGAAAATTTTAGCATTTGGATTTGGTTCACTTCTGTGAGGCTTCATACTTCAATATGCAACAGCTGTTGAGAAGAAGTGTAGTGTCCTGTCTATCTTGCTTCATCACTCTCTCCACATACTCTGCATAAAGTTGTGGTTATGCATAATATCTAATAGGTAGTCATGTTGTGGAAACAACCTCTCTATGCCACAATGGTAGGGGTAAGGTCTACGTACATTTTACTCTCCTCATACCTGGGATTACACTGGTTAAGTTGCAATGAGATCGGTTTAAATGGAGTAACATGAACCGTGAGGGTATATATGACCAATTTCAACTTGCTTGGTAATGAGGTTTGGTGATTTTGTAATTTAGATAATTTTGTTTGGTAAGTTTCACAAATGGTAACACAATTATTGTTTTGTATCACACTCACACGACATTATTTGTCATTAGAAGTCACAACCTATGTTGCACTCTTTAAAAATGTCAATAGGTGCATGTCGGATTCTTCAAAAATAGTGTGTTAAGATTATATAGATTGGATTTCACAAATTAAAGCATCCAGGTTACAGGAAGATTATATAAATAGCCATTAAGATTAACAAAAGAAAACTGAAATACTCTTATTAAATATGTCTTTTTAAATAAGAAACTATTGCACGAGCGTTCCTATGAAATGAGTGAGTGTAGTATAGTCAAATCTCTTTATAACAATGTCATTTGTTTAAGTATCTTTTTAATTGTTATAGCAAAATCATTGGAGAAAATGAAAAATCAGTTCCAAACAAATTTTATCCTTATAATAAAATGTTATTATAGAAAAATACTTGTATATAGATTTAATTTGCATATTTAACACATTTAATTACATTAACATATCACAAGTAGTTCAATAATGACACCACCACCAACAAAAAATAAAGCAAGTAAGAAAATATTGGACAATTAACTTGAAAAAAATTTGTAACTATAATTTTATTTTATTATATAACAAAATAATTTCTTATTAATTCATCAAATTAGAGATTAATTTTTTTTAGTTAGGTGGAATGGACTATACCCATGTTGATTCAAGTTTTTTTGTTGATATATTGCATTATAATTTATATTCAATGACATTTGTTATCCGTCTAAATTAAACTTAATCAATTTTCCCAATAATAAAGTACTCCATCTGTTTCAAATTTTCGTTTGATTATATAGTAACAATATATTATCTATTACTCTTTTTTTTTTCAAATTTATTATAATTTAAGTCCGTGAGTATTCATCAAGTAAAACATGATATAAGAGATTAAAAACAATTTAAATAAAAAATTAATTTAATTAGCAATACACAAAAATCTAAAACATCAACAAAAACAAAAATACTACAGTTTCTTTCCATTTAGTTAAAAATTTTGATGAACAGAATTAGGTGCTTCTATTATTAAAATGCCTACAAACTAACTCGATCACTACAATATTTAAAAAATAAATTAAATTTAACTCGTTTAAATTTGACTCAACCCGACTTTTTTGTCGAATAAGAAAAGGTTTGGACTTTTATTACATAGCAAGTATTTACATTTTTCCTTAGAAAAAGGGAGGAAAAAGCTTCTACAACTTTTCTAAGCTGTAAACTGTTCTTACAAGTAAAATAAAATAAACAGAAGCGAAAGAGAAATAGGAAATCTGAAATTCAGTTTCAGAGAAGAGCAAAAATGGCGAAATCGAGTGCGGATGATGAGGAGTTGAGGAGAGCTTGTGAGGCGGCGTTAGAAAGCACTAAGCAGAAGATCGTGATGTCAATCAGAGTTGCTAAGAGCCGTGGGATCTGGGCGAAAACTGGAAAATTGGGTCGTAGTCATACTGCTAAACCCAGAGTAATTGCCATTTCCAGTACGTAATCTATGTTATTTGTCTAGATTTGGTTTACTTGCAGTTTTATATATGCAGAGTTTGGTTTAGTAATGATGAAATGTAAAGTAGGGTGATTGTGTTGTTTATACTTGTGTTACTGTGTGATCTGTTTTAATTTGATGAAAAATTGAGTTTGTTGAGTTGGTTCAAGAGCTGGAAATGAGTTTAGTGCTTTTAGGGATGTCTGATAAAATTGGAACAATATAGAGAAAGGTGCTGCGTGTGCGAAAGTCTTAACTAGCTTAAGGAAGCTAGACTTGTAGTGTGATGGTTAATAGTTTTAGAAGAAGGGGAAGAGTAATCATGAGGTTGTGGAGTTTTGAGTCCCTGAGGAAACATAAGTCTGAAAAGACTCTTTTGACTCCTGCTAGCGGATTTTGGGGGTATTTCAGTTTTTAATTGATAAAGAAAAAGAAAAAGGAAAAGGAATGAGCTTTGGTGTTTTAATTACCAAGGGAGCAACATTGAAAAGACTTTGTAGCTCCTATGTAGGGGGCTTGGGGGGGGGGGGGGTAAGGGGAAGAAAGAACAAAAAAAGAAAAAGAAAAAGAAAAAGGAGAAACCTGTGAGGTTGGGATTTCTAGCTACCAAGAGAGCGAAGTCCCCTTTTGGCACTTGGGTAGGAGGTTTTGGGAGGTGGTTTTTTTACCATATTAGAAAAAAGAAAGATGAAATAAAAACAAGGAGGAAACCTTATTGAGCTCATTTCATGTGGGAAAAGCAACTATATGGCTTTTGGTTGGAGGGTTTACCATATTAATAAAAATGGAAAAGATTAACTATTGTTGTACTAATTTGAATTGCCAAAAAAATTGAGCAAAGTCTGAGTACAAAGCGTCATTTATGGACGTAACATATGCCATTCTTGTAAGAGTAAGCTAACTAATGATGCCAATATGAGCTTATAGTCGGTGCTAGATATCTTCATTTTTAATCTTATCTCTTTTAGTATGTCCACACATCCACCTCAATATCCTTATTTACGCAACCTTTTTCGGAACATGAAAGTTCTTGACTGGCCTACACTCCACCCAATACAACATAGTCGGTCTAACTATCACTCTTTAGAACTTACCTTTAAGTTTTGATGGTACCTTCTTATCACACAAATCCCCGAAGGTGAGCCTCCATTTCGTCCATCCCATACCACTATGATGTGCGACATCGTCATTGATCTACCCATTACCTTGAATGGAAGACCCAAGATACTTGAAACATCCTCTCTTGGGGATGACAGATGACCTGAGTATCAAGTCTCACTTTCACGTCAACTTCATGCGGTGCATGCATCTTTGAACTTTCACTCGAAGTATTCAGTCTTGGTCTTTCTCCGCCTGAACCCTACTCTGGGGTTTGTCTAAACCTCCATCCTTGCGTTAACTCCGTCGAGTCTTGTCAATCAGTACTATTTCATCTGCGAATAATATACACCATGACACCTCACCTTGGATGTGCCACATCAAGTCATCCATCACCAAGGCCAATAGAAACAGGCTAAGAGCCAATTCAACTCCATCAGGAATGGGAAGTGCTTCGAGTCTCCTCTCCATTGTCCTCACCTTGGTCTTGGTTCCATCATACATATCCTTAATCGCTAGTGTAAGCCACATGTACACCTCTAGCCTCCAAGCATCTCCATAGAATCTCTACTTTGTCATAAGCCTTCTCTAGGTCAATGAACACCATATGTAAGTCCCTCTTCCTCTCCTTATACTGCTCCACCAGTCTCCTCACAAGGTGGATTACTTCTGTAATAGATTGCCCCAACATGAATCCGAACTAATTCTCAGAAAAGCTGGCCCAAACACCACCTTATGAAAAACAAGAAGGATTAAGGGAGAAATGAGTCGTTAGTAAATTTATTATCAATAAATGGAACCATGCCATGAATTTTTTACTATGGGCCATAGTACTGGTTGGTTGGTACCACATTGACCAAAAAAGGTGGGGAAACCTTACGCTATATTTGATGGGTACAGAAAGTGGAACAATCAGTGGAGTGGAATCCCAAAAAAGGAAAAAAAGAAGGAAGAATTGGCCATTGGGTACCCAAATATCTTCAGGAGTTGGGTGAAAGGAGGAATTGTATCTCTTTCACATTCTGTCCGGCCATTCCAAACAATTTGAAAGAAATGATCACTTTCCAACTAAGGGAATTAAGTGTGAAGTTGTATTTAATTTCATTACTCTTTTCGGGTAAGAGGTTGTTGATGAAAGATGAGCTTATTTTGATAAACACCTTCAAGTTTTTCAAGTAATGGTCAAATTGTGTGAGAAATCCAAGATTTTGATGTTAATATTGTCAGTGAAGTACTCTATTGATTGTGCCATTTTAACAGATAATGTTCACCTCACAAAATGGAGTGGGGTTGTATGTACTTTCAGTTTTTCCTTTTCTTTTTAAATTGTCGATCAGAGTTGATCATTCTGGTTGTTCCCTCTATCATGATGCGTGGTTTGTGCAGCAAAAGCAAAAGGTCAACGAACTAAAGCTTTTCTCCATGTGTTAAAATATTCCACTGGAGGGGTTCTTGAGGTAAATACTTCTGATTTATTCTCTTTTACGAATTTGTTTTCCTTCTGTTCTGACACTAATCTTAGAACTTATAACCAGATAATATAGTGTAGTTGTCCACCCACGTGAATACGAACCTCTGACTTCATTATGGGTTATCAAAAGGACAAAAAATGAAGCTATGACTTCATTGTTATGAAAATGCCACATAATTTAACGTGACAGTTTCTTTACTCAACCTTTATAATGTGCATGATGAAGCTATAATGATATATAATACTGGTCAGAAGTATTTATGTTTACTGAATTGTCCTAGATATAACCAATCTTATGGAAGGCAAAACTGAAGCATAACCAAGATGCTTGGTGGCAGCCATGGTTGTACATTACTCCTGATGCTTTGCTTTCAGGCAATCAGTTCCTTTTTTTATCTTTGAAGTTACTACTAATTGGGAAGGGTAACTCAGTCTTGTTCAGAATAGTCGCCCTAAATTGAAGCAGATGATTAGCTAAATTTTCCCTTCCATCTCGTTTTACTCCTGTTCCTCCACCCTTTTCTTTACTGTAAACATATATAATTAGTTACAAGAGATTTTGAGAAGTAGCTTCTTGGCACCTTGAGCAATTTGCTTTCTGAACATTGTTTGAGCACCTTGCCTAGTGCATTCGCATTTTAAAACATTGGAAAGAACCAAGTTGGATCTCCCAAAATCAACATATTAGACTAGTGAGTTTCATTTAAAGCAAATCGGGTTGAAATGTAATGTTTTCGCTAACAATTGATTTATGCTCTCACATGTAGCCTGCAAAATTATACAAGCTTAAGCATCTGTCGAAGGTGGAGGTTGTAACTAATGATCCAAGTGGCTGTACATTTATGCTGGTAATTTCACTGAAGTACTACATTGTCCTTACTCCTATAATAAAGATATTTGGAACTTATTCTGAAGGATTTTTTTCATGTAGGGATTTGATAATCTCAGAAGTCAAAGTGTCGCTCCTCCTCAGTGGACAATGCGTAATGTTGATGATAGGTTTGTTTCAAAAAATTTATGTCTATCTATTTGAATTCTTACGTCAACATGATTTCTTTTCCTTTTGCCGATGAACTTTTTCCTTGATTGTTGTAGGAACCGCGTATTGCTTTGCATTCTAAACATCTGTAAAGATGTTTTGGGTCGTCTCCCCAAGGTTGTTGGCATTGATGTGGTGGAGATGGCTCTTTGGGCAAAGGTGCATATAATAGTTCTGCAACTTGCTTTGAATCTCTTAACGGACATCTGTAGGCTCCGTCTCTGTAAAGTGTTACTTCATTCTGCTTTTTATTCAAGATGAATATTTCTGTCCATGAGCTTGCATTATCATGATGAGAATGCAAACAGTTAGCAGAATTAAATTGTTCACCTACATTTCCCTTTTTCTTTAGTTAAATTGTTTTTGAAAAGGATATGGTCTATTTTTTGTGTATGGATAAAGCAATAATTTTATTAATATGGAAATACTTCCAAATACAAGCTGTATACCAAATTCCTTTTAATTGATATGAGAATACTCACACATATAACAAAAAGTAGAGAATCTACAATAAACTTTGGTTCTGTACAAAAGATACCAATCATCTATTATGAAAGGGACCTCATGGGTGCACCAAAAACAAGAAAAAGCCTTGGAAGAGCATAACTTTTCAGAGGAAAAAAAGGCCCTTCGAAAAGCAGCTTTATACACACTGCTTACATCCACAGTGAACACGTGCTTTTGTTAATTTGAGATACATATTCGTTCGCAACTAGTTGCTTTTATATGTTTCTTTGGAGGGTGTATGAATATAGATCCCCAGCATCCAACCCAATAGGAACTAAAATGAAACTTGGTGCTTTATGCAATTCTAATCTATATAAATCTATTTGTAGGAAAATACTCCAACATTTACCAAACAACATACTAATCTTCAAGATGGGCCTGCCAGTACTGCTGTGGAAGAACGTGAGATGAAAGTAACTGTTGAAAGGGAACTTGTGTCTCAAGCAGAGGAAGAAGACATGGAGGCTCTTTTAGGCACGTATGTGACCTCTTTTTCTCTCTTTTTTTGACCTTTGATTATCTCATCTTTGACTTGAAATGTAAGCTGCGTATGTCTGCATTAACAATCCATCCCTTGAAACAATTGTGAGAGCAATTGCATAATAATGGCTAGTATGTCTCCTACAGTAATGATTAGGTGCTTTAGGACTGTTAACAACTGTAAGAATGACCTATTTCACGTGGGCTCGGGTATAAGAAGTGTTTTAGAGAGTGAAAAGCATAAAAAGAACGTTTTCTTACGCTTAAGCAATAATCTAGAAGCTAAGGGTGCGCCTCTTCAATTTAAGTGTGCAACTTAAAGAAAATACAAATTTCTTCCTTGCAAAAAAAAGAAGAAAAAACTTAAACTAAATCCAGATATTACCTAAAAATATAGTACATATAACATGAAAACTTGACATTATAGTATCCATTAGATAATGATGACTATGTTAATCCCTACTAGAATTCAACAACATTATATCCTTGGTTCCAATTTATGTGTCTTATTTTTCCTTATTAAAAAGTTGTATTATTTTCCTTTTTAGTATGTCTAAAAAAGAATGCCCCTTCCTACATTTAGTAATTCCTTAATTCAAACATTTCACATAGCATATATAGGACCACAAGATTCAAAGAGCATTTTGGTACATTATACAAATCTTTAGTTTAGGACCACAAGATTCAAAGAGCATTTTGGTGCATTAACCTATGTGTTCAATCAAACTAAGAAGCATGAAATAAAACAAAGGGAGTAAAAAAGTAATTTTAAACAAACCTTCATAAAGATAAAGATAGCTTCAATTGCAAAGTTGATTTTCAGTTTTCAATAAGTCAACCAAAAAAAACAAAGAATTAAATTTTTACCAGCTTAGAATTTCTCGGTTAATTGCTGTTGCAACTGTACTGATAAGTAGTTTCAATCAAGTTAATTTACCAAACAATTAGCTTAAATCAAGAGTTGGATAATAAGAAGAAGCAGAAAACATCAAGAAGCAAAAAGATCCTTGACAACAAGAGATAACAGAAGTGAAATAAAAAATATCATAGGCAGAGGTAGCAAAAGGGGACGCACGCGTGAAAAAGAATAAGTCATTGTGATTTACAAAAAGAAAAAGAAAAAAGCAATCCAAGAAAAATGGAAAGATAGAAGTAACAAAAGAAGAGTTGCTATAAACATTGTTGCACGGTCAAAGCTTTTTCCAACCACAAAATCTTTCATATTATCATAAATTCCAAAAAAAAAAGAAGCAGAAGGGTTGCTACAAACGGGAGATGCAAAAGAAGTCAAAGAGAACATTAATGTCCCCACCTGTTATTCTTCTCTTTTTTTCCATCATTGAAAGATCAAGTTCAATAAGTAGTAGCTTTATCCTTGGATTACTTTGTTCTTCACAGTCTAAAGTGTGTGCTTTTTTAAAGTCGAGCTGGTTATCTATTTGCATAACTTCTTTGCAAACACAACATTTTGTACTGGAAGATTACGATGACTGATAAGACATGTTTGATCAAGTAGATGAACTTTTAGCCTAATCGTCAACGAAGTGGATCGAGAATCATTAGGTCTCAGGTTCAAATTCTAACAGAGACCAAGGGTGATTTCTTTCGATCTTCCCTAATCTCAGTGAATACAATGGAAGGTAATAGGTACCCAATGGAATAGTTGAAGTGTGTGCATAAGTTGGCGCGTACACCACTGTCAAAAAGGATTTTGCAACTTCAGGTGTCACTGGAAGGATAAAGGGTCCATTATCATGGTACAAAAAGGCTGTGGGTTGTTAAGATGGTTGAAGGGTGAACTACTCTATTCCATAATCCAAAAGGTTGATTGCAAACTGCACAATGAAATTCTGTCTTGTGAGCAAGTTGTTGATCCAAAGTCCTCCCAATTCCTTTGTGCTGTCCATGCAGTAGGGAAGAAAGATTCATCCATAATTAAATGTATAAGGGGGATTTTCTTCATCGTTATGCTTGGGTAGGGTGTTTCCAACCTTAATTAGATATTCAATGCCAAGTTTGATCCCTAAACTGGGACTGAAGACACTGACAAGTCATTGAAAACCGGTGTTGGTTATCTGTGTCGGGGAACACCAAGCAGTAGATAGCAGCAGTGATAGACCTTAGCTTTTTTTCCTCCTTGTTAGCTGTTCTCTAGTTCGAGGTTTACTAGTTAGTTTAGTTATAGTTCTTCTTCGTTTCCAAGTCCCTGATTTATCTGGGAAACATTTTGGTTCCTTGTCCTGATTTTGTTTTACCAACTTCCTACAGTTATGTAATGGGAATTGGTGAAGCTGAGGCATTCTCAGAGCGGTTAAAGCGAGAGGTTCAAGCTCTGGAAGCTGCGAATGTGCATGCCATTTTGGAGAATGAGCCATTAATTGATGAGGTGACCAGTCAATATTTTGGTAAAAAGTTCCTATTATTTTGATACCTGTGTTAGAGGAGCTTTTGGTTTTTATTTTCTTCCATGAGCTGCTGCTGATGTTGTTTTTGTAACAACCAATAGACTTCTACTTGAATAGGCTATGCAGCTCTTGGATTGTTAAACTTTTTTTGTGCCAAGTGTAGTTAACAGCAAACATTGTCTGTCCCCTTATATTCAGCTTTTCTTCCAAATCCTCCAGTTTTCTATAAGCATGTTCTTAGATATACGCTTTGTTGCCTTCTCAGATTAGGGGAGAATTCTATGTTTTCCATGAAGGAGCAATATGTTTATGGCTCTGAAATAATCGTCCTGCAGGTCTTGCAGGGGCTTGAAGCAGCTACCAGCTGTGTTGAAGATATGGATGAATGGTTGGGCATCTTCAACTTAAAGCTAAGACACATGAGAGAAGACATTGAATCGGTAGGAATCTCGGCATTTCACAGGAGATAATTCTGCCTTTTTTAGTCCACTGGTTTTGTATGTGTATTTCTATTATAATATGATCTGCCTATGTTTGCTTTTAATTTGTGAATCTCTTGAATGTGAAAATTAGTTTTGTGTCACAGTCCTTAGTGCATCTATCTGATATGTAGTTTTTCTTTCCAACACAATGACCAATGGATAAACCTAGATAATATCATTTCCTTCCTGACTTTAACCAAATTTGGTTATCTAGAAATTTGATATGTCTTGTATATATGAAAAGGATGATAGTTCTATGTTTGCATGGTTCTAGTTGCTGTAAGACTGAGTTTGCTACATTACATTTACATATTCAAATATTCAATTGCATTAGAATGTTGACAGGCTATTATTTGAATGTATCTCCTTTGCTAGTGCACTGCTGATCCTTTCTCTATGCAGATTGAAAGCCGCAACAACAAGCTAGAAATGCAGTCAGTTAACAACAAAGCATTGATTGAGGAACTTGATAAGCTTCTTGAGAGATTGCGTATACCCTCTGAGGTCTCTCTCTCTATCTGTCTGTCTGACTGTCTCCGAGCTTGTTAATGGACACTCATAAATAAACTAATGTTTTTACTTGATCATTCTTGTTTTGTAGTATGCAGCATCTTTAACAGGTGGTTCATTTGACGAGGCAAGAATGCTTCAAAACATTGAGGCATGCGAGTGGTTAACTAATGCTTTACGTGGTCTTGAAGCTCCTAATTTGGATCCTAGCTATGCAAACATGAGAGCTGTATGTCCACTTGCTCATTTCTTTCTTTTTGATTCTCTTAGTTATATCCTCATCAGTGTTGTGGCTTCATCATGTAGGGTAGAAAAGGTTAATATAGATAAGCATACTTATTGAAGCATAGCACAATTTTTTGCCTGATCGGGTCTTGGATAACTGTTGTTTCTCAGGTGATTGGGGAAATAAAAAATGGTTGAATTATTGCAAATACATGGTATTTGTTGTATCAAGTGATGTGACTGGCCTTGATGAACCTTGGCTTTATAAAATGGATAGGGAACTCGTCCTTTCTCTTTTTTATTCTACCAGCTAATTCTTATTGATAAAACTTCTTGTTGGTTCTTTGGGGCTTATGATCTATTACTTTATATGGATGAGAAGTATGGAAATTGTGTTGTTACATCTTATGTGCTTGTTTACCAATTGAAGTGAAACCAAGTAATCCTGCCTTTCAGATAAACTATTTCTCATTGGAAGTGGATGTTTCTCTAATTTGTGTGTGAAAGTGTGAACTCACTTTTACTTGTGGAATTGTCTTGAATCTCTTGTAGGTAAAGGAGAAACGAGCAGAGCTTGACAAGTTAAAAACGACGTTTGTTCGAAGAGCATCTGAATTCTTGAGAAACTATTTTACCAGTTTGGTGGATTTTATGATAAGTGATAAGACTTATTTTTCTCAGGTGTTCTTCTGCTGGCACTTCTACTTTTTACTCAATTTTCATCTTTCTTTTGTAAATAGTTGCTATAGACAGCTGATAACATGAATTAAACAGCGTGGACAATTGAAGAGGCCTGACCATGCTGATCTGAGATACAAGTGCAGGACATATGCTCGTCTTTTGCAGCATTTGAAGGTCAGACTGATTCAATTTCTTGGTTAGCTTTCTATTGTTTATTTTAATAGTTCCTGATGTCATTTTCGCTATCCTTTGTTTACAGAGTCTTGACAAGAATTGCTTGGGCTCCTTAAGAAAAGCATATTGTACATCCCTTAATTTGCTTTTGCGCCGGGAGGTCAGAAAAGTTATTGATATCAATCCAATTTTCTTTTCATGTCTTTCAATAACTACTTTTACTTCCTTCTCGCTGAGTAGGTTGCTTAGATTCCGGTATATGTGCACTACAGCGTTTGTGCACTTCTAAACTATTTGAATATCTGTTTTCTTCATCTCAAACCTTCAGTGTCCTTTGCATCAAAGAGTTGCCGAGTTAACCTGCTTTTGAACAAGTTTAATCTACTTGTAACCTACGTTCATCATAGCTAGACAGTTCCTTGGCTATATTGTAAAAGAGGTGCAGACTTCTCTAAAAATGAAACCGAAGTGCAGGCTGTTCATGATAAGCAATAACAAGCTGTATAAAAAATGAAGTGGCAGCAGTAGAAAACCAGATGAGAAGAAAACGAGAAAGATAGGAAGAGCCAAGAGGGGAATCCAAATTCCAACTCTTTTCAAGGGATCAACACAACACTAGCCACTCAAAGACATTGATTTGTAATTAGACTCAGAACTTTTAGTATAAATACAGACTGGATGTGCAAGTAAAAATGAAATAGGACTCTGGGAGATCAATTTTGGAGAAAAGAATTGCTTCACGTACAAGTAACTTGGAGCCCTAGTCTAGAGGGCTTCAACCAAGTTTACTTGATGCAAGAAAATTTCAGCACTAGGGAAAAGGCAACTGGACTGTAATCCTCTTGAAAAGGTCCTGAAATTAACTGAAACTAGGTAATTTTTGGAATACTTAGACCTATGAACACGCTTAAAAAGATAAATCAATTATAAGCTGCCTTCTCACTCAAAAGAGACATAGCTCAAAAAACCTACCAAGGACCTTGCGTGGTGGACCAAACAATGTTCTTGCATGTTCTGTGGTCATAATCTTTACAGTTGGCAAGCTGCCCCAGACACCAAAAACAGTCTTCGCATTGGGCAGCCAGAACTGAGAGTGTGCATTCTGCTAACAGTTTTCTTCTTTTCTGCCAGTGAGCAGAAATCAAGTGTAGCCACTCAGACAATTATCAGTTGCCTTCTCACTCAAAAGAGAAAAGCTGAATCATACTCCCTGCTCTATTTTAAAAAAAAATGTACTCCCACTCAGACACACATTGAAAACAATTCCAAATTGCAATTTTCAATGTTTGAAAAAAAGGAGAAAAAAAGAATTACTAAATATATAGCCTGATTATTTCCCTCAAGTTTGCTAGGGTTTAAAATAATGCTTACAGACGTCCTAGAATAGGAAAGAATCATAATTACAGGCATAATATCATCCCAATGATATGTACTCGACTACTCGTCCACATTGATATGCATATTAGCTTCTAACCTACTACTTCAACTGCAAGATATTCACAAGTATCTTAACAATCCTATTCAAGTTGGAAAATACATATCTTAGGCCGTAACTCCTAGTTTGTTGCAAATATAATCAATCCTTAAACCTATAGGTGATTTTGTAAGCATATCTGTTAACTAGTGTATATTTTCATGAGTATTAAGTAGCAGATCTCTCCTTTTATAAAGGGTGGGGGGGTGGGGGGGGGGTTAAATAGTGAATGTAAGAGGGGGATAATGAGGAGAGTAATACATCAATGGGGGTTGATATTTATGTGTTAGTAGAGACTAGTTGATTCCTAATTCCCCTTAAAAATAATCATCCTAGCTGATTCCTAAATGTTGTGTACAATCAAAACTCAGTTGGAATGGGAGAAATTGAGATATGCAAGATGAAATTGCTCAAAGGAGAATGTATTGAGAATTGACTCTTGTAAGCCATCTTGGCTAATAGATGTATGTGGTTTGCATTGCTTGTTCTGTTGGTTTTATCTGCAATGGTGTACCCCCTAAATCTTTTTTTGTGTTCTGATCAAATATTCCTATTTATTTACCATGCCTCGTGATTCTCCTTGGACCAAACTTCAGAGTTGAAAATGGAAAAAGTTTTGGGATCATAATAGGTCCTTAATAAAGAACATTTCAAGTTTAAAGTAATGATTCCTTAAGTATGCGTACTTTGTAGGCTCGTGAGTTCGCAAATGAGCTTCGTGCCAGTACAAAGGCGTCAAGAAATCCAACTGTATGGCTTGAAGGTTCGGTGGGTTCGAATCAAAATGTGAATAGTGCAGACACTTCAACAGTTTCGGATGCATATGCTAAAATGCTGACAATATTTATCCCTCTACTTGTGGATGAGGTTCTCCTCTACTTTCTTCTCTCTCTGGAATATATTTATATAATGGGTTAATGTTGCTCTTCATAAAACATAATTGGTTAATGTTGCTTTCACTCCCAATATCAAGTTTTTTGTTTCTTTTTCTAAATGCAGAGTTCTTTCTTTGCTCACTTTATGTGCTTTGAAGTTCCTGCACTCGTACCACCAGGAGGTCTTGCTAATGGCAATAAAAGTGCTCACGATGAGGATGATGCAAACTATGATGATTTGGGCATTATGGATATTGATGAGAATGACAACAAAGGTGGTATTGCTTTGTCCTTTTTCCTTCCCTTGCCTAGCCTGATCTATGGTCAATTAAGGCTACTTTTCATATCTTGCAGGTAAAAACACTGGTGAGCTAGAGGCACTGAACGAATCACTTCATGATTTACTTGATGGAATACAAGTAATGACATATTTCATTCTTACAATAGCCTTGTTATTTGATTATAATCACAATAATATGTTAACTTGAAGTGGAAGTATGGCCCTACGGGAATTCAGCTAACTTCTGTATTATTAGATTGAGATGCAAAATAAAATACAGATCTTAGTTGTATGTGTGTTTTTAAATTTGGTGATTTTTCTTCTGTGAGCTATGTGTTATCTGCATGATCAATGTTCACACCTTCATGCTTGATTGTATATCCAGTACAATGTGTACTTATCAACGATTGCCTGCTATAACTGTACTCATCGCGATAGAGTTCAAACTTTTACTCAGACAGAGCAAGAAAATTGGTTTTGCATTGTCCAGCAGACAGCTTCATAATATTTCTTTTCTGTAATCAAAATGCCTATTATCCTCTGCTGTTATGTACAAATTGCGAACCTTTATGATGCACCACAGTCACTAGTTGTGTTCTGTAGAACCAACCCTTGATAAACCGAGTCATTGCTTTCTGGACATATTTTATTTTTCCTTGTCATGAGGAGCTAGTGCTGGATGTTTGCAAGCAAGTTTTACCTATTCTTCATGGTTCTTATAGCTTAGTTTTCTCTATTAGTATTTTTTCTTTTTTGTGGATCAAATTTCTTTGTAGTTTCGGAGTTTGATTGTCTCAATATTCTGGTTCCTAGTGGGCGTAATTGTTAGTTGGATGGTTGTGGATTCTGTTCGAAACATCTGACGAAACTCTCTTCTTTTCCTGTGTAGGAAGACTTCTATGCGGTGGTGGATTGGGCATACAAGATTGATCCTTTGCGCTGCATATCAATGCATGGAATAACAGAACGTTATATTTCAGGTCAGAAGGCTGATGCTGCAGGATTTGTGCGCATCTTGCTTGATGACTTGGAATCTAGAATTTCAATGCAGTTCAGTCGGGTGAGTTCTTGTCATAATATATGCTTTTGGAACTCATAAGTGATGATGTTTACTTTCTTTTCTGTTTGCTTCAATTGCAGTTTGTTGATGAAGCATGTCATCAAATTGAAAGAAATGAGCGAAATGTTCGACAGTTGGGAGTCTTGTCATATATACCAAGGTGGACTGAGCTTCATATGTCCTTAATTCGTATACTTGCCTTAACTGTGGGAACAGGTTTTCTGTCAAATATGTAGTTAAAGGGTTCAACTTGGGGGCATCTGAATAGTGCTTGACATACTTAAGGTGTAAAGTTATTGGCTAAGCTTGTTAATTTGGTGTCAGAAGGATGTGTTTAAACCAGTGGCATTGCAGTTACAGCTTTTGTCTTTTTTTATCTTACCCTCCTAGTTTATGTGGTCTGATATTCTGATTAGTAGTGCATTTAGGCATGCTAGAATATAGGCTCTTATATCATATTTTCTTTACTGAAGGATTGACCTTCATTAACACTGAGAATGGCATGGGTTTGTTTCTTGGGAACATATTTTCCCCCAGTGATTTCTCAATTTTGATACTGTAACCCAGAAAATTACTACTTTTGCTTGAAGAAATCAATTCCTCCAGCTTTTAAACTTACAGTTTGCTCAGCTATTTTTATTTCTATTATTTACCCGATAATTTTCTATTCAAGTAAAGTTAGACAGTGCCAGTTTTATATTGGATATTCCAGCTTGATGTTCATCACCTTAAATTTCAGTTAGTGTATCTGAGGAGTTGGGCTTTCTTCCTTCCACTCGTGCACTTTCACACTCTTTCATCTCTGTGTTACCTCTTTTATGATAATTATCATCTTTTTTACCTTTTTCTGTGAGCTTCCTCTAACAACTTTTAGGTTGAAGTTATCGATATCTGTTGGGCTGTGTGCTTCACATTGTAATCGACTACCGCCAATTGATCTTTTTGTCTTGAATAATCAACCATTTCATTTGGTATTGTAGATTTGCTACGCTTGCAACCCGCATGGAGCAGTATATCCAAGGACAATCAAGGGATTTGGTTGACCAGGCGTACGCAAAGTTTGTGAGTGCTTTTATCTCTGACTTGTTTCTTAATAATCGAGTGTGAAGAGCTATTAATATGTGAGATTACGACCGCTGAAGATTTTAAAATGGCTTAATATGTAGTTGATTGCTTTTGTTTTCCATATTTTTGGTGTTAGTATAGCAGTTGATAATTCTATTATTTACCTTTTTAATATTCTATAATAAAAAATCACATATTGCTAAAGTGGAAATTAGGGGAGAAAAGCAAAATAGGAATTAGGAAATACATATATAGTTCTTTTCTCTTCTGTGTGTGATGATTTTAACTTTTACACGTTGTTGTCGTCAGATAATACTTTTTCCCTTATGTAATGTTGTGACACGGCTGTTTGGAAATTGTTTGGCAGGTCACTACAATGTTCCTTACTTTGGATAAAATTGCTAAAGCAGACCCAAAATATGAAGACATTATGCTTTTAGAAAACTATGCAGCATTTCAGAATAGGTATTGTTCTAATGTTGCTTTCAGAACTCTATTACATATTCTATTCCGTCAAGTCAGTTAAGAGTGCTGATGGGAAGCAGTTGTGCAGTCTTTATGACCTGGCTAATATGGTGCCGACATTAGCAAAATTCTATCATGAAGCCAGTGAATCTTATGAACAAGCTTGCACACGCCATATCAACGTGATTATATTCTATGTAAGCTTCCCTATTTCTTGCTTCTTGATTTTGTAATGTTTTCTTTACTTCTTTTATTGTTACTAGTACTTCTTTAGGTCCAAGTATTTCTGATGATATCCCCTAAAACCTGTACTTCCGGCAGCAATTTGAGAGACTTTTTCAGTTCGTTCGAAGAATCGAGGATTTGATGTACACAATCCCGCCTGAAGAGGTTAGGTTACTTCTTTTTCCTTCTATGCTTCTCCTCAGGTTACAGCATTTTTATTGTCTGCCCTCCTCTTAAGGGTATCTTAATTTTCCTTGTATGAGGACAATATTGCTTGTTAGTAAGTTTCCTGCTTTGTTAAATTACTAATACTGGAAAAAAGTTGTATTCTCTCTTCAGCAGATGGAACTTTAGGTCTGCATTCTGTTACCATTCTAAAAAAAATGTTTAGGTCTGAATTCTGTTACCGTTCTCAAAAAAAACTTTAGGTCTGCATTGCTGACATTGTTAAAGTTTAAGCTGAAACTGAGCTATAATTTTGGTTTTCTTATTTGTAGCTGGGTCATTCCTTTTCCTTTTTTTTTTTGCAGTAACAAATAATTGTTTTGTTCCATAATCTGCACTTGCTTGAGGTTTCTGTCGACTTTAAATGCAAATGCTTCTTATTTGACTGCGTCAATAGATCATCAGTTGCTAATGATCTATGCCATTTTAAATATTTTAGATTCCATTCCAACTTGGGCTGTCAAAGATGGATCTTCGGAAGGTGGTAAAATCCAGTTTATCTGGGGTAAGTCAGTCAATATCCTCAATTGATCTTCTATTTTTTTTAACCTGAAAAATGTATCACTTAAATATCTTTACATTTCGGGGTCTTTGAAAAATGTTCCAAACTTTGCTTCTATAGGTGGATAAGTCCATCGGTGCAATGTATAAGAGATTGCAGAAGAACTTAACCTCAGAGGAGTTGCTGCCTTCATTATGGGATAAATGCAAGGTATATATAGCAAAAATAGGGTATTGAAATTAATAACTTGAAAATCTCAATAAGAAATAAATTATACGGTGCCTTGTGCGACTCATGTCGAAAAACTGGTGAGACAATCCAGGAGAATCCTCTGGCCATTAGCTTATCCGAGTTCTCTTATTGAAGAACTCAGTCCTCGGCCCCTCGCTATGTGATGAGTTGGGCAGTGAGCTGAAGAACGGATAGAATAGTGCCATTTTGAGTTGCTTTAAAGTTTTACTTTGTGCCTACGCTTTTGTTGGTCCCTTCCTATATTGATCTCATCTTCCCTTGGTTCATTTTTCGTATAGCAAATTTACGTACTACATTCATATTCTTGCAGAAAGAGTTCTTGGACAAGTATGAAAGTTTTGCTCAGCTTGTAGCCAAGATATACCTCAGCGAGAACGTCCCATCTGTGTCAGAAATGCGCGATCTTTTGGCCTCCATGTAGAGAAGCTCTTTATGAGTTCAATTCTAGTTTTAGTTGTTAGGAAAAGGGGTTGTTTTAGAGTATATCTTCTGTTGTCTATTTGTTTTTTGAAGAGCATTTGCCTGTATCGTCTTTCGCGGCCCTTTTTTTCTTTCTACTGTGTGGGTTTATCTAAGTTTTTATTCAAGTGTAATTGTGGTTGATGAAATGTTTTATCATACATACTACATATCAATTCATCTATTAGTTATTAAAGAAGTGTTTTCACTAGTTATGCCTTGAAGCATTTTGGCATTCTTTTTTGAATTCAAGTCTTAAACCTGCTCATTATTAATTTTTTTATATATATGTTTGGCCATAAAAAGAAACAAATCTAAAGATAAGTCTTTCCAACGACTTAAATTGTTACATAAAATTATTAAACAACTAGTGTCAAAATTTTCTCTTGCATGTGCAGGCTGATTAAAGATAGGGGTGTGAATGACAAATTATATACAAATAGGTTACGTAGATTGGCAAGTCATCGCTCATGGAGTAATAAATATTTTTTCATTTTTAATTAGAGATTTGGGTTCGAGTTTGCCTTTGATAAGAAATATTTTATCCTTCCAAGTAAGAATTCTTCGCATGAATTCAAATTAATCAGGCCTTAAAATGGGTATCGAACACCGACACACGAAAGATTGTGGTGGGGTGGTGTACTTCTTCGTTCTTAATGATATTTCGAATTTGAGTTTTGGATATAGAGTAATCTTTGATAGGGAGTGTTTTATCCTTCTAATTAAGATTTTCTAGGGCGAATTTAGATTAATCGGGCATGATATCGAGCACCGGTATATTTGATTGCCGTGGAGTGATAAGTACTCTTTTATCCTTAACCAGATATCTCAGATTCAAGTCTTGAATATCGAATCATCTTTGAATGATAGGGAGTGTTTTATCCTATAAAGTAAAAAAAATTTGACGCGAATTTAAATTAGTCGAACCTCAAAATGGATACCAAATATCGAGTGGACATGAGAAAAAAAATTCATAGTTCACGGATAGTAATGCAATGATTCGATTAATCTTTTTTTGCAGTTTGTTATGCTTTATTGGCTCTTGTGTTTCACCTAAATAGGTAATTGTATGATTTTCCAACTCCTCACCTGGCAGCTCATGTATGGTATGGAGATTCCACTCATCCTAAAAAAAAAATACTTATTCACACACAATATTATATATTTCTTTCATTGCAATTTACGTGAAGGTGTTTGATATTGAGTACGGAATTTTAAAATTAAGATAAAGACTTTTATAATTTATCATCTAATATAAGTCATATAAATATTAGACATGTAAAGTTAAGGTGTCTTTTTGAAAATTTAACGTGAGCTGTTACAAAATATAGAATGATATCATTCTTTTTGGGACCAAGTCGACTAACTAAAAAGAAAAAAATGTCACATAAATTGAAATAAATGAAGTATTGGTTTGTAGATCTCCTGTAAATTCACATGATATTGTAAAGGGAGGATATGAGGTTTTAATCCACTTTAAAAGAGTTTTCAGAATGAGTTTCTTAAAAGTAATTCTTTTTTCCGATCGTTTATATCTTTTGTTGAAATTGTTGAATTACATCAGGAGACAACGGAAGAAACTGTAGTTAGTGTGACAGGCTCTTACAAGAAATTTTAAGGGATACGTCAAATCTTGCCCCGCTCTTTTGACATGCTATATTTCTCCTCTTTATTTTCAAATAAGAAATATATCACGTACGTCAATTTGTGGATCATAGTCTCACACACTAATCTCTAGATGTGCCCATAGTAGACAGCCATATGCCAACTTTTTAGGCTAGTATTGCCACGTTTAATTCTTGGCTAATTTAATTTAGAGTCAATATTCTAATTTTTATTGTCCTTGATATAATATTGTTACAAAAACTAAAGCACCTTTAATTAATTCATTTAATTGCAAGAAATTCAGAATGTGAAAAGTAATGGTAGTGATAAAAGATGGTTCAATTTTGGCAAAATAAAAAATATAATTATTTTTTACCTTTTTTTGAGAATTTGTAACGATGTATTCCACTTCGAAAATTTCTTGAAAAAGAAATAATTGCTAGGTTAATTAAATGATGTACTCTTATGTGTCAAAAATATAGAGCATAGAAATTATAATCGTAGAAGGATAACATAATGTGACAAGCTAGTGATGAAAATAATACTCTTTCTGTTTTATTTTATGTGACGATGTTTAATATAAAATTTAAGAATATAGTGCAATGGATGAGGTTGTTTCTCCCTTAATCAGTTGTCTCAGGTTCGAGCCCTTCTTGATAGGAAGCGTTTCCTCCCGAATGATACCCTATACAACGTGAATTCAGAATAGTCGAGCTCGTATTTCAAAATTGAGGTGGACGGTTCAAAAATAAATAAAACATAACATCCTAGGTAAAACACTTTAACACCTTGTTTGGATGGTTGTTACCTGTTGTAATATATTGTATTTTTAGTCTAAATACAATGTTTGTTTTGATTATTACTTAAATTCTATTGTATCGTATCGTTTAAATCCATCATTAGGTAACGACGAAAAGACTAATTTTACGTAACGACCGATTTGGTGTGATCGAGTCGTTACCTTAATATTTTCTTCTCATTTTGTCTCTACTTATTATTTAATAATTCTATTTTATCATTTACCATGCCATTTCATAATATCTTTACCCCATACACTACAATTTCTTGAAGGTTTATCATTCAAATTATGGATATATGATATTAACGATACAATCTATCCAAACATTGTATTCATTAAAACAATACAATACAATACGATACATTATGAAACAATACATAAGAACCATCCAAACAAAGTGTGTGTAATACTATTATTATTTTTTGAATTTCGTTATATAAATTTCTGACTCTATCACTATCGATACATGTGTCAATATCTTATAACCCCTTCATTTCCATTCCCATATTATTATAAATTTCATGATAATAAAAATTAAAACCATTCTTTCCTCTTCCTCTCCTTTCATATTCCTACAAAACCTCACATCCATTCTCTCCAAATTCATTAATTTTCCTTTCCATCCTTTCTTCTCATATTTTAAACATAAAAAAAAATCTCTTCTTTTTCTTTTATGGTGGAAAAACAACTAGAATGTCAAATACAACAAACAAAATAAATCCATAATCCACCATAATTTCCAAAAAAATATAAAAAAAATTTCCCTTTGATCCAATTAAACATGTCGTCTACTATGAATGATGATGAATTTAATGTTCGAAAAAGCAAGAATTCTGGTTATGATCGTCTTAGTTGTGAAAATTCTCCTATGAATATGTCACCATGGAACCAAAATTGTAATTTAAATGCTACAAATTTGTGTAATAATGATGATGATGACGATGTTTCGAAAAATAATCATAAAATTTGTTTAATTGGTTCACTTATACGTGAAGAAGGACATATTTATTCTTTAGCTACGAAAAATAATCTGCTTTATACAGGTTCTGATAGCAAAAATATACGTGTATGGAAGGATATGAAGGAATTTTCAGCTTTTAAATCAAATAGTGGTCTTGTTAAAGCTATTATTATTTCTGGAGATAAGATATTCACAGGTCATCAAGATGGAAAAGTTCGTGTCTGGAAGGTACAGTTGAATTGTGTGATCATCTCGTTTTAAATTTGTTATATATAGAACATATATGCTATTTTTAAAAACGTGAATTTTTTATCGGAAAATTCGAGTTTTTAAAAAAAATTGTGATACTATTATGTGTTTAATTAATTATGTTATATTTCAATATGTTTCTTCTTGTGTTGGTTTGATATTACTTTTTTTATTTGAAAGCATGTGGAAATTCGTTTTGATGATGGATGGCAGTGAGAATTATCACAAGGACCTCTTGGCTTGTGTGCAACGGTGGAGCCGCGTGTAATGTATTGGGGTTTAATTTAAACGTTCTCATCGAAAAATTATATCGTGTGAATAGAGTAAAAATAATTGAAGTTTTCTTTGTATATACATTTTTTATCTTAATTTATGTGTGATTGTTTGTTTGTGCATAGAATTTAAAGAAGAAAAGTATAGATTTTTGGAACTACATTTGTATGACTATAAATATATATCTCATTAAGAATAAAATGAGAATTTAAATTGTTTTTAAATATGAAAAAGGTAATATCGTTGATCAACGTATCAAAAAGAACAATATGTCACATAAATTGAAATGGAGGAAATTTATAAATTTTTGAATCTCCTTGTTATAAGAGAATCTAGTAAGAAGAACCCTCTCAAGACCGTTTTGTTTAAGGGTTGCTCGCCTTTTGAATAGAAGGAAGAGGGATAGCAAAGGTTACCTTTGTTCCTACATGACGTGATCAATTCAATCAGACGATCTCACCATCTATTTCATTGTTCAAATCTCCACACGTGCAAGTTTCCCTGTATGTGGCTCGTCCATGCTTTCTGAGGCACTTCCTGAGATAATTAAGGGGGCGGAACTTCCTAAATGTAGTTTAAAAATTTGTTTCAAGGTTGTGTGTTTGAATTCCAACTGTGTTATTCTTTGCATTTTTTGTATCCCTCCTTTACAAACTCGTATGACTATCTCATCTAAAAGTTTGAACTATTACGAGTTACAAGAGCATACTTTTATTTATGTAATTATATTATACATCTCAACAGGTACAACCTAACAATCCTAGTAGTTTCAAGCCTGCTGGAACTCTACCAACATTCTTTGACATTTTCAAGGCTTCAATTAGGCCAAGCAACTATTTCATGTCAGCAAAACACAACAAATCTTCAATATGGATCAAACATTGGGATGCAATATCTTGTTTAAGCATGGACCATAATCATGGCCTATTATACTCTGCATCATGGGACAGAACATTCAAAGTATGGAGAGCAGACAGTTCAAAATGTCTCGAATCAGTTAAAGCACACGAAGATGCTGTTAATTCAGTTGTAGCTAGTGCTGATGGCGTTGTCTATACCGGTTCAGCTGATGGTACAGTCAAGATTTGGCAAAGAGAGTTTACACCAAAGACAATACGACATGTTTTGGTTCAAACACTTTTGCATCAAGAATGCGCGGTTACTGCTTTAACAGTTAACAAGTCTGGTTCTGTTGTGTATTGTGGTTCATCAGATGGTGTTGTGAACTTTTGGGAAAAAGAGAAGAAAACTTGGACACATGGAGGTGTACTAAAAGGTCATAAGTTAGCTGTGTTATGTCTTGAATCAGCTGGGAATCTTGTGTTTAGTGGATCAGCTGATAAGAACATTTGTGTTTGGAGAAAAGAAGGTTGTGTTCATACATGTTTGTCTATGTTGACAGGACATAATGGACCAGTGAAATGTTTGGCTGTTGAAGAGGATAAAGAATCAACAAGAAGTGATCAAAAATGGGTACTTTATAGTGGGAGTCTTGATAAGTCTGTTAAAGTTTGGAGTGTTTCAGAAATGGCACCAATTATGCACAATGGGAATGTTCAATAGATGTTGTATTTGTCTATGTTGCTTAGACTCTCAAAAAAATTCAACGGGTGCGTGTTGGATTCTCCAAAAGTAATGTATTTTTCGAGAATCGGACACGGGTGCCACATCGAAAGTGAAGAGTCCGCGCAACTTAGGTATTTGTTAAAAAGTGTTTGATGTGTGTTATGTTTTTTTTACACTCCTTTGGAAAAAGAGAAGATTTTTTAAAGATGTGTTGGGGGTTATTATTGTAAGTGTAAGATATGTACAATTAAATGGTGTGTAAATTTGTTGGCCATTGGTTTCTTATATTATATAACTTTTTGGTATATATAATGGATGATTAAAGCAATTGTTTTTGTTTTTCATATGTTGAATAAGGGGTAGTACAAGAATATTCACCTGTTGTCCTTGGAGTACGCCTTTTAGCCTGATTTTAGGGTCTGGCTCACTCTCTATGGACGAGCCTTGTGGAGAAACTCTTTGGTTTTTTGAGGGATTGGATTCTAATCAATGTTTGTGTTACTTGAAAAATATAACTAGTTTTGAGTTCGATTCAAGAAAGAAGAGTTGTGGTAGTTTGACGTCTAGCATAGAAATAGTTTTAGTGATGAATCGTCTAAATGAGGGTTAGTACAAGAATATTCACCAAGTGTCCATTGACTACACCTTTCCACCTGATTTTGGGCTCTGACTCGCTTTCCAAGGACGAACCTTGTTGAGGAACCTTTAGGCTTTCGAGGGATTAGATTCTAACCAATGTTTGTGTTACTCTTTCTTTTGAAAAATATAACTAGTCTTGAGTTCGATTCGATAAAGAAAAAGAGTGTTATAATTTGATGTCTAGTATAGAAATAGTTTTAGTGATGAATCGTCTAAATGATCTAGAATAAAGTGGAATAGATAAAGAAATTGCATATATTATCCAAGAGTCATAGGCTACAAGTTACAACAATTTTGATAAAAGACATCTCCGATATCTTATACATATGAAATGAAGTCACAAACTTGTATTTTTATTCAATAGAAAGGAGGGATTAATCGACCAACTTGAACTGGTTGATTCTAACGATAACGAATGCATCAACAACCATAAAGGTTGGCACTGAGGCGTGGAGCAATGAGAACATCCAATGGCGTAGCTTTAGGTATAGTCAACCCCGGGCTCTCGGTCAAGTCAATAGGTTGACCATCCATAGGTTTAGAAAACTCAAAAGCATGAAGAATACGCGCCAATGTCAAATGAAGAACTTGTAAAGCCAGAGACGCACCAGGACAAGATCGTCTACCAGAACCAAACGGAATGAGCTCGAAATCTTTGCCTTTCACATCAACATTACTCATCAAGAATCTATCTGGATTAAAACAATCAGGATCTTCCCAAATTCTTGGATCTCTTTGAATTTTCCACACATTTACAATTAATCTAGTACCAGGGGTAATTTTATAGCCACCAATTACACAATTATCCATTGCTTCTCTTGGTCCTAATAATGGACCAGCAGGGTATAATCGTAATGTTTCTTTAATAATAGCTTGAATATAAATTAAATTATGTATGTCTGATTCATCAATTTGTCTATTTTTTCCAATATGAAGATCAATTTCTTCTTGTGCTTTTGTTAATATTTTAGGATTATTTAGTAGTAATGAAATGGCCCATGTTAGTGTCCCTGCTGTTGTGTCACTCCCTCCAAGAATAAGTGCCTATACCAAAAAGAACATGTAAGGATATCGGGGTGCGGATTTTTGAAAATTCATTAATTTTTGTATGAACCTTGTATTTATATTGAGAAATCTATTAAATATATCTGAAAAGTGTTTGTTGGGAACCATGGTAACAAAGTAAGCTCTTGTTCCAGTGGCAAAAGAATGGAACCTATATAAGTTTTGTTGCTCGGAGGGTTAAATTCGTCATATATTATAATATAGATCAAGATATTGTTTTAAAGGTAACTATTCATTTACGATGTCACACGGATAAAACGATATACACGTTTAAAGAAAAGGAAAAAGGTCAAAATTGCCCCCTTTAACTATTGAAAATAGGACAATTATACCCTTTATGTTTTGATTTTAGTCCAAAGAACTCCTCAAGTTGGCAACTTTCAAATTGTTGTTGCAACATTACATAACTACAGTAATTAATATAGTACTACAACAACTATATACTATACTAATAGTGATTGTTCAAAAAAATGTTTTAAATTCGAATTACATCAAATACTTTAAACAACGTATATACCACGCTAATTTCTCAATAAATATATTGCGTATAATTAAAATTAGACTTTTTCAAACTCGAGAACGTACCAGGCAAGTTGACTTGATACTTGTATCAGCATCATATGGAAAATTAGAGAGTCTACCTTCTTCTTCAAGTGTTAACATGACATCGATAAAATCCTGCTCCGCAGTATCAGTAGTACTCTTAGCTTCAATACTTGTACATTTTCTTTTCTCACGATGTTCTTTTAACCATCCTTCAAGTATAATATCAAGTTCTTTAGCTGTTTTTTTCATGGCATTTTCATGTCCATTTATATCAAACCAACCCAAAATTGGAAATGCATCTGATGGTACAAAAATTCCAATTAAATGGAAAAATTGATTTATTGCTTTTTGACATCTCCTAGCTTCATCATCATTATCACACGTTGCTCCGGCGCCAAAATAACGTTTTCCAGCTACCATTCTAACGATAACGTTTAGTGTTAAGTCCTCGAACCACCTTTTGAGCTCAATGAGCATTGGTCTGCGAGTTCAGAGGTGTTAAAGTTAGCTCATGATATAATAAGTACAAAATTTGTAATGTGCATGTTAAACTAATTAAAGCATGTTATATCATATGATCTATTTATTGATTTTGACTCATTTCAACTTATTCAAATTTGACCTATTTGACACTAACTTTATCAGTTTACCTGTCAGAATTGTTATCGACCCACGATTTGTACAACTCTTGGATCCCGATATCCACTTCAGATACTTGAACATACTTGAGAGTATCAAGTCTCCGATTTGATAAAAGTTCAAACATCGCGATTTTTCTCATCTCACGCCAAAAAGGGCTATAAGGTGCAAACCCGAAAACCGCATAACCATAGCCCATATGCTTTGCAGCCACAGTTGTGGGCCGGCTGGCTAAGGCCTTGTCATTCAACGTAAAACACTCTTTTGCCATTTCCCAACTACTAACCACAAAGGCTCGGCGAGTGCCGAGCCTTAGATTAAATGCTGGCCCATAAGTATCGGTCATGGTGCCGAGCGTTCGATATAGAAGCTGCTCGGCGCCACCTAGTAAGTGGAGATGACCGATTATGGGCCATGCGCCGGCTGGCTCAGGTGCTTGTTTAGAAGTGGAGTAATTTTTATTTTTGAAAATAAAATATAAGAAAATAAGTACTCCAATAATGAGTGGTAAATAGGAAGAGATATCCATGTTTTGGATTGAAGATTTTGGGAAATGAAAGAAATTAAGTTAATTATTAAGGAAAATTTTGAATCAATTTATAGGTTTATTTCAACAACTTTTTTTGAGTTATATAGCATGAAGCATTCTCTAAAAACTTGATGGCATGGTGCATGTTATAGTCCTTTTCATTGACTTACTAGAGTATTTGTTTACCATATATGTCATGTTGTTGGCTTGTTATTTAGAAAATTATATATGTGCTTATGACATATAAATTTGCACACTTGGTATTAGGTGTAGAAACCACTTTTAAACTTCAAATTGTTTGTGTTTGTACTAGGGGGCACTTTATCACAATATGAAATTTTTGAGCGTGAATTCAGAATTAATCGTGCTCTAATACGGATATCGAACATCAATCAAAATAAAATCTTTTAAACTACAATTTGTTTGTGTTTGGCCTTAGTAAGGCAGCGCTTTACCTCTAATATGAAACTTCTCAGCGTAAATTTAGATTTAGTCGAGCTCCACTTTTATATAACATCTGATTTGGTGTGATCACGTTGTTATCTCATTTACATTTCCTTATCTTGCCTTCAATTATTATATAATAATTCTATTTTGCTCTTTATCCTACTTTTTGTTTGATTTAATAATAACTCTACCTCATATCCTACTACTTTATGAAATGAAATGACCGAAACACATACAATATAATCTGTCCAAACACTATATCCACTATGATACATTATAAAATGGTACATACCAATCATCCAAATAAGGGCGAATTCGGCTACGAGTTCATATGAATCCATAACTTCTAACACAAAATATAGGTATATATATAACAATCTATTAAAATCTTAACTCATAATATTAACACTATAATGACTTCAACGTTGAATATCTTTAAAAAGTAAAAGACCAGCCATTATCGGACTCTTCTCATGCTTGCGGAGGGATGTAAGGACTACTTTGATGAATATTTCATTCTTTAGCTCCTTTCTTTATCCGATCCGGCTATTAAATAAGTTGTTAGTAACATAACAACATCATGTCGCAGCCGACAATAGAGTCAAAAGTTCAAAACAACCCACCTCCAAAATCATTCTCGTAAATCACACACGAAAAGTACCTATCCCCCACCCCTTTGAGAATCTAAATTTAGAAGCCCACCTAACCACAGCAAGAGCCCATATAAACCAAAAAATGGCCCAAAAAAGTGAATCAAAGAGCCCAAATTAAGCAAAAAAAATCCACCTGAAAGACAAAAGCACGCACAAAAAAAAAGTATCGAAACTTTGCCTTGAGATCTCCTCTATTGATCCAAAGAAGGAAGAAGAAGAAGATGACGGTTTTCCATTTTTTCAACTGTGCAATCCTTACATTCGGACCTCATGCTGTCTATTACTCAGCAACCCCTTTGTACGTTTTTTGCTCAAAATTTCAGTTTTTTCAACAATCGTTTCAATCTTTATATATGAAATTTGGGGTTTTTTTTGTTTTCAATTCCCATGTTTGGCAATTTAATGACCTGTATTAACTTTTATATGGTTTACTGGCTTCTGGGTATGCATTGAATTTAGTATTTTTTGCTTTTAGGAGTTGATTTAATTTTTTTCAAGAATCGATTTTGATCTACTTATATGAAATTTGGGTTTTATTATTCAATTTCCATGGTTTTGATTGAGTGATTTTTGTTTGGGGTGTCATGTTTAGTGTTTTTAGGCAATTTAATGACCTGTATTAACTCTTATATGATTTACTGGTGCATTGAATTTAGTATTTTTTAATTATAGGAGTTAATTTTAAACAGTTAGAAGAGTATTTGATTGGTAGTATTAGTCAAATTATTCAAAAGATGTTATCTTTATAGGTTATGATTAAACATTGTTATGGCTTAAAATTCATTCTTTTTCTTTAATCATTAGCCGCTGTTATCGATTTTTAAGTGTTTTATCATGATATCTGAAGTTTTAAGTGTACCTTTTTTTTAATCAGGGGAGGATGCAGAGCTTTGGGCAGGGGTTTCTGGGAACCCTGTAAATTTTTACTTAGATTCAGAAATTCAGTATTTTACTGAAAAAGTTATTTAACATATAAGAAATTTGTGTTGGGAACGCGTTAGTTAATTAGCCTCTTGGTACAGTGGTAGAAATGGAACCCACTTAAGTTTTGCTGCCCTCCTTATCATGGGTTCGAATCCCTTTGGGCACTTATCATAATTTTATAGATGTCAGGAACCCATAAATTTTAAATCCAGATCCGCTAAATCCATTTTACACCAAAAAGAGACCAAAAGAATACAGTTAGACTTGATTTTCCCGATTTAGTTCCTCTGTCCATCGAAGCATCTTCTATTTCTCTCCTTCCAAATGCTCCACCATATTGCAGCAGGTGTAGAATTCCAGTCTCTCCTCATATATTTAGGCAATCCTTTTCTATTCCAGCACAGGAGAGTCTGTTATGAATGATATCGTAGTGGATCAGCTTTATTTTATTCTAATAGTTTCAAGCAGGCGACTGTAGCTATCTGTTTATCTGATTAATGTTTGGTCAAGCATATATATATATATACACACACACCCACACACATCTATGTTGCTCGGATTCTTTAGAAATGTCGACGGGTATGTGTGGATTCTCCAAAAGTAGTGCATTTTTGGAGTATTCAACACTGGTGCGGCAACATTTTTGGAGAGTCCAAGAAAACATAGATCTAAAAATATACTTATGCTGCTAGGCTTGTTTAATCTTCTTTCCTATTTAATCTTGTTTAGACTTAAATATCTGAAACTGATACTTGATAATATTATGTTTCCTCATCATTTTCATGTTATGCATTCAAAAGTTAGTCAAATTGGACTGTTGTTATGTATGATATAATTCTCCGTCCTTCTTGAGTGAGTTGTTCTAGTATGTTCCTTTTTCTCTTTAATCTACGATTTTAGAATCAAGTCAGCATTTTTATCACCTTATCATTTGTGATACATTCCATGACATGGAAGGGAGGCCTCTATAAACCAATACCGTATTTTTTAACAGAAGTTCTCTTTTTTTTGTAAAGGAAATTTGAGTAGAAGTTGAAACTATGATGTTTTTATGCAGGTCTGAGTATGACACACTGTGGACTTCAATAAAAGCTGCGGTTGTTTACCTTTTTACCGCACTAGTTAAGGTAACCAATTATGCCATTAGTCTATGACCATTGATTCATACTATTTTTACTTAACGGAATCAGCTCTTCCCAATAAGAATATGAAGGAAAAGAAGCTGAGAGATGAATTAAGTTTTACCTCTATGTACCAATTTAACCAGAAAAAATGTCAAAGAATATGAAAAGTTCCTGGACGGTACTTTTGTTTGTTTTATTCCTTAAATTTATCCCTTCGAGCTCATTTAGATTCTTTTCCTTTTCAGCTAGTTTGTCTAGCAACATTTCTTAATGTATCTGAAAGTGAAAGCGACAATTTTGATCCATATCAGGTATTTCATTATCCCTCTTTTAATATGTTTCCATTATCATAGTGACCATCACAGCCACTATCATCTTATTTTTGGCATTTTAGCTGTTGCCTTGCTGTCAAGGACAATTTTTTTTTTGGGGGGAATTGGTAGTGTTTGTCAAGGATCAATTTTTATATTTGATGTTTTATCTATATTAGCCTTAGCTTCAATAAAGTAGGATTGCTGGCCTTTATTTATTTTTTCCTTAAAATCATACTGGTGGCACAGCATGGTGAAAGTTTACTGTCAGAACGAGAGCCTGCAGCTTATAAACGTCTGCTTTCGTCTAAACACAAATTTTTTTTTGAAAACTGCTCTCGTCTAAACGCAATTGAATTTAACTGTCTATAGACGACACGTATTTCAAGGCTTGTTGAAGTGTAGGTTTGCTGGATATAGACTGAGCTTGAAGTACTTCTGAATCTTCTTTTTTTTAAACCATCCCTTTTCCCAACCATTTGATTTTATCCATCTAGGCTCTACTAGTCTCTCCTTTTTTGATTCCTTCAAAGACCAGATCTATGTCGTGTCGAGCAATTGCTTGAAAAACCCTCAGAGTTGGATGACATGAGAAATTGGAACTTGGTGAGAAACACTCAACTGGAACCCACAAAGCTACCCCTTCCAATTCTCTTTTCGTTGCTTCAACATGAAAGGAGGAACGTCTCTTTTGGTTTCTTTGCCTAGGAATTGAATCCGTGCTGATCACAATGATAAACCAAAACAAACAGGAACTCAAAGCATTAAGGCTGATTCAGTTGAAACTAATGAGAGGGCAATGTTTACATTGTACCATGTTACAAAAACTCGGCTTAATGATGAATCAAATGGTCAATATGTGTTCTCTTCATGTGATCCATAAACTAATAACTTTTCAATAGAGGTTGATCTTTGGTGTAATTTCTTGATGTCTAGCAAAAGAAGTTCAAACTTTTTTGCAATTTAATATGGTTTTGCGTTAGTATTTTATTAAGAGCAAATTTGCTAATAGTTGATCATAAACTGCTCCTTCCCTTTTTGTAGGAATTGTTGAAGGCTTTATTTGGCTTTATCGAAGTTGCAGGCCTATATTTTGCATTGACACAGTTAACACACAGAAACATTTCGCAGAATCATAAGTTTCAAGCTGTTGGACTAGGTGAGTCTGATTTATTTATTCCTGAAATAACATGACTTGGTCAAATTTTGATTACTGGGTGAGTAAACCTATTTAGCATAACAAGTCAGTTGGAAATCCAGCAATTGAGCATTAGTTGTTTCAAAAATGCTGGCCTACATGATTTGGCGAATACCTGTTTTAATTGGTTCACTGGATTGTTCAGAAGGTAAAAGAGTATTTATAAAATGGAAGGTGGATAATGGGGTATCATCGGCTGAAGTAACACCTTATCTATTGTAACTTCTTCTGTAACCGTTTGCGTGCTTGAAGCTTTTAGCTACATGAGACGATAGTATGTTATTAAGTTATGGTTGGTGGACTACTAAATCATGAACTATACTTTGTTCCAACTTCCAAGACATGAGTTGTTTAACCTGAGACCAGGGGAAAATGAGTATCTTGTCTTGTACCGTTGTTAGGATTAACAATGCCCACCGAACAGCTTTCCTACATGTTTTGCCAGTGAGACAGAAAACCATGTCATGATGTTTAGCAAATTTGTGGATTGTGAATCTGAACTGAGTTGCTAGCAAATATATCCGACTTAATAGAAATTGGATTAGTGTCTTTCTCATTGACAGCATTTCTTCTTGTGAAAGTTTGTTAAAGCACAAACTTGAATAGGTAAAGTCATATTGCCTCATTTCAAATAATACTAAAGTTGCAGGCATAAGTGGTCAAAGGAGTTGTATGATTGAGAATGAGAGTTCCATTGACAGTATTGCAGCTTAAGAAGGGGACACATGGCGATAGTATTTTCTCGTTTGTTGGACATAATTCTTAGTTCCATCATGGTGATCTTATTGTGGTACACTGATTCTGATAAAAATGAAATACTAGATGAGAGGCTTAGATCTACCAACATTGTGAACCTTTAGAATTTTTTTTGTGAAGTTAAACCAAGGAGTAGCAATTGAAACAAATGTACGTATCAAAAAGGAAAAGAAAGAATATTTGCCTTTGAAATTGCTGCAACTTTCTTGCTTTTAACGTCATTGTTTTTATGTTCACAGGGTGGGCTTTTGCTGATTCTGTTCTGCATAGACTGGTACCTCTTTGGTTTGGTGCTAGAGGATTGGAGTTCACATGGGACTACATCTTGCAAGGGCTAGAAGCAAATGCAAATTTGGTAGAATTTTATTCTTCGTGGTCAATTTATTAGCCTTTGCAGTGTAGCACCTCCTTCCCCTCAAAATTCCCGACCCTGTAAATCCCATCTCCCACACCCAAAAGAATAGAAGGAAGAAGGAAGAGAGAACATCGCCTTCGTTATTTAGTATAATGTATTACTATGCAGCATGGAGTTGAGATGAAGTCCATCACGTCTTTCCTATCAGTTATTCTTTTTTACTTCAACATTTGGTCTTATTTCTTTCTTCAGGTTTTCAGTATATCACTAGCTGCATTGGGTTCTCTTATGTGGCTTCGGAAAAACAAACCCAAGACTTTGATACCTATCATATATGCATGTGCTGGGATTGTGGCAACAATGCCAACCATAACCAGGTCTGTTTTTCTTATTATAGTAAATTAATCCAGAATGAATGCAAATATCAATTAGCTGCTTGACTGAGTGGATAAGGGTAGAGGGCGGGCCCATTATCCCTGTGTTTGAAATGGTGTAGTCTGTTCTAAGAGGTAACCCAGACAGGTCTCTCTAAAAAATTAAAAATTAAAATATAAGTAGCTGTTTCAGATGAATGAAGCAGTAAAACTTTTGGATTGTAACAGTAGAACCTTCTACTGCCCGGAGAAGATGCTATAGAACTAAAAAGTTGTGTACAATGATAGTGGATATGGCTGGAAACTAAGTTGCTCCGACTCTTCACTTTTGGTGCCGCACCTGTGTTGACACGACGTAGGTGTGGGATCCATACTGGATCAGGTCAACCGATTTTGGGTACTTTGACCAAAAGCGATGGAGAAATTTGGGACTGATAAAAACTTAAGCTAAAGTGAAACTGAAGAAAATGGAATACGGGTATATAGAAATTTATGTGTCAGTCCTTTTCCTTTTATCTCCGGGATTCTCTTCTTGATCAATATTTTCTCCTTAGAATATCTTGTAAGTTTTCCATATAATGTCTCATAATTTAGACATTTTTATAACTCTAATTTTAGATATTTGAATTGTTTTTAGCCGAATTCCCACACTTGTATCCAAACCTGGACCCGTAACCCCGAATCTTAGAATTTGGATCATGAAGGATCCGATCTCTAGATCTGCTCCCGTATCAGACACTCGCACCCGAATCCGAGCAACGTAGGCTGGGAATAAGGGGGATAACAATTATCAAAATGCATTCTGCATAGGCCAAGTTAAAAAGAAGTCCATTTAGATCTACATTAGTTGTCTCTGTCTTTTATAATACAAACCAACTCTAGTTTGGGAAATTTCATGTTGTCTTTTCGAACCGTATAGACTTTTTACTACTCTCCAGTATCTATTAAGTGCACCAGTGGAATATTTTTCAATTTTTATATCATATACTAAATTGTATCACTCTTTTTCGTCCCATTTAATTGACACCTCCTGTTTAACAGTCCAAATGGACCACCATCACATATAGTTGCCCTCACTTTGGATAGTCCTTCACTCTGTGTGGCCCTTTGCAGTTTACAATTTTAATTTTAAAACATCAGAAATTGCCCAAGATATTTGTGGATAAACATTTTTTTATGATCGAGAAACTAAAAAACTAAATGACATAACCCTCCGGGGTTAGCTCAGTTGGCAAAGGTTGAGCCGTTGAGAGACTTGTGTCTTAGGTCACAAGTTTCAGCCATGCGTCAAAGCAAACTAATTCCAATTGTTAAGCGGAGAAGGGTAGAAGGATGGACCCATCATCCCTGAGTTTCAAAGGTTGCGGTTGGCCCAAAGGGTTGGCTCCATACGGGTTTCTCAGTCACTAAAAAAAACTAAATAACATAAAATGGGTTGGACATGCGGTCAGTTTGCATTGCTAAGTTAGCAATTATTTGTCCAGTATTAATTTGACATGAATTTGTAAGCTGGGAACCTGATCTGGAAGCACACTAATGACTAACTTCTCTTTGAAGAAAATAATTGCTTGTGTTTTAGTCGTCTTTTTCATGTCTGATTCAAAAAACAGAGTTGCTAAGCTACTGCTGTGGTGTTTGCAGTTATCTGAGGCGAGGCTTGGGGTGGCACCTTCCAAAAGTAGTTGGGTTTGAGCTTTTCAGCTCATTGGTGATTGCTTTTATCAGTTGGCAGTTGTTTGTTGCATGCCAGAGACCGTCTAACTGAATTGATTATTCATTGGCTTTTCCTCATGGAAGTTGGCGTATGGTTCTTCAGCGATGAGTATGTTCTATCCGGTATTTGGACTAAAGCTTTTCATGTCCTCCTTTACCATTCACTCTGCAAGTCAGGCTTCGTAACCTTAAAATATCTTACGAACAAATTCGACGTGGAGGGAATTCATTGGTTAGCAATTTTGACATGTCTTGGTTTATGAAAGATTAGAATATATTGATGAATCATTTGACATTTACATGTCTGATATTTATTACATTTCTGAGTTCCACCAATGATCCATGAGTGTTCCTGCACAAAAGTGCTTTGTCTGGATAGAGTTATTGATTCATTTTTCGCAATGTGTAGTTTTTTGTGGCATGGATAGTTACAGCCTACGTGCGTTTGATTGACACAAATTCCATGGGATTATGTTTCACAGTGTTCTAAAAAGGCAGAATTGGGGTTCTCCCCCGAGCGAGGCCATGAGGCTTATGCCCCAGGCGCCCAGACATATGCCTGGAATACCCTATGCCCTACACACAGAACTTGCCCCACGGTTCTGATGTAATCGTGTGTAATTAGTCTTGTAAATCCTCTTCAAAAGTTGATAATATTACGGGTAATTTAAATATTCATGGGACTTATGCCTCGCCCAGACCTATGTAAAACGCCCCCTCCTTTTAAAATACTGATGTTCCATACGAACATATAAGAGTATACATATTTGGAAAGCATAGGATGTACTAATTGTTAATTATTGTCGATGCATCTATAAAAATGTATATATAAGATTTATAAATTTACTATAAGTAAATAGTATTCCAAGAAAATCATGTTAAGCTAAAGTAAATATCCCTAGTTCTTTGTAAAATGATCCATTCATTTTTGTTGTTGTTTATATTTAGAGTAATGTTAAACCAATGACTTAGAGCAATTTAAGGTTTACCTTTGTTTCTTCTATTATTCTGTGGTGAAATTCATTGTATGACTCAATTCAAACACTGCATTGACATAATTTGACCTCATCCAACAACTATATCTCCCACAAAAAAAGTGAAAAAATCAATCTTCATTTCTTATATGATGAACAATATTTCTTATCTTGAATAATTGTTATTGTGTTTAATATATAGTTGTTTTGTATATCATCTTCCTTAGGGGCAGCCTTGGGGGTTGGTTCTTCCGAGGCAGCTTGTTAGTCGGAAACATCCCTTAAAAAATACAGGTGTATCAATGTTTTTTCATTCTGTTGCTGATCTCTTCTGTTCTGTTTTCTTTCTCTTGTGCACTCTCTGATCATGAAGCATCATTGCTTGCACGACGACAACTCTCAACACTTCCTGAAAATGGTAATTTACCCGATAACTATGAATTCGAGGTGAATGTAGAATACACATTTCCTAATTCTAGGCTTAGACGTGCTTATATTGCGTTAAAGGCATGGAAAGAAGCTGTATATTCTGACCCTTCTGAATTCACTAGCAATTGGAAAGGTCCAGATGTTTGTAACTATAAAGGCGTGTTCTGTTCGCCTGCCTTAGATGATCCTAATGTCACTGTTGTTGCTGGGATTGATCTGAATCATGCAGATATAGCAGGTTATTTTCCTGTAGAATTAGGATTATTGACAGATGTAGCTGTGTTTCACCTAAATTCGAATAGATTTTGTGGAATTGTTCCTGAGAGTTTTTCGCAGCTTACGTTGATGCATGAGTTTGATGTTAGTAATAATCGTCTCGTTGGCCCTTTTCCTAAGTCTGTTCTGAACATGTCTAGCCTTAAGTAGTTGGATTTGAGGTTTAACAACTTTGAAGGAGAGTTGCCTCCACAGTTGTTTGACAAAGATGTTGATGCTTTGTTCTTGAATGATAATCGATTCGTGTCTACCATCCCTGAGACTCTTGGAAACTCTTCAGCTTCTGTCATTGTGTTTGCTAATAACAAGTTTCATGGTTGTATTCCCAATAGCATTGGGAAGATGTTGAATTTGGATGAGATTGTGGTTTGCCTGTTGAAGTCGGGTTGTTAAAGAATGTAACGGTGTTTAATGCTGCTGGGAATTCGCTTTCTGGGATATTGCCAAAGACCCTTGATGGTCTTTTACATGTTGAAGAGTTGGATATTTCGCGTAATACCTTAACTGGCTTTGTTCCGGAGAATCTATGTAGTTCGTTGAGTTTGAAGAATTTTGTGTTTTCGTTTAATTACTTTAATGGGGAGGCTAAAGGTTGTGAAGCGCGTATGACTTTGGATGATACGAACAATTGTTTGCCTGATAGAGCAAAACAAAAGTCTCAAAAAGAATGTCAACCTATTGTGAGCAAGCCTATTGATTGTAGCAAGGCTAAATGTAAAGGACCCTCAACAAAATCTCCTCCTAGTAAGAAAAATCTAGTGCCACCAAAACCAAAACCTCAACCTACCCCTAAGTCACCACCCACCCCAAAGAAGGCTTCTCCTCCCCCACCACAAGTCGTTTCATCGCCGCCACTAGTACATTTCCCACCACCACTTGTACATTCTCCTCCTCCTGTTTCCTCCCCACCACCTCTTGTCCACTCTCCACCGCCACCTCTAGTACATTCTCCTCCACCACCTGTTCACTCTCCTCCTCCACATGTTTCCTCTCCACCACCACCACCTCTAGTACATTCTCCTCCTGCTTCCTCTCCACCACTACCGGTCCACTCTCCTCCTCCACCTGTTTCCTCTCCACCACCACCTCTAGTTCAGTCTCCACCACCACTCGTCCACTCCCCTCCACCACCTCCTGTCCACTCCCCACCACCACCTCTAGTACATTCTCCTCCTGTTTCCTCTCCACCACCTCTCGTCCACTCTCCACCGCCACCTCCTGTCCACTCTCCACCGCCCCCTCTAGTACATTCTCCACCACCACCGGTCCACTCTCCTCCTCCACCTGTTTCCTCTCCACCACCACCTCTAGTTCAGTCCCCACCACCTCCTGTCCACTCCCCACCACCACCTGTCCACTCTCCTCCACCTCCCGTCCACTCACCACCACCACCACCGGTCCACTCCCCACCACCACCTTTCGAACATGTTGTCCTTCCACCAAATATTGGTTCAATTTACGCATCACCACCGCCATCAATCTTCCAAGGATATTAATTAAGCAATGAATGAAGCTTCCTCTCGTTTCCACCTTTTTAGTACGTAAAATATTTACTACACGCAGAATTATATCATCATATCTCTTTTTGTCAGATTATTATCTAATATATGGTGATGTTTTTCTTTCTTTAAACTTGGAAGAATTTGTATATGAAATTGTTGTAGGAGTTTGTTTTTTTAATTGTAACTTTGTCTTGATTCAATAGCAAAACTTCAAACAAACTCACATGTTTCTGCAAGAATTTATATATATCCATCCCTTGGGAGCTCTCGTCTTTTTTTCTTTTCTCGTGACTTGAATCTATAACTTAAAATTTTGAGGTAAAAAATGCATATCATCTGAGCAACCATCTTTTGTCGAAGTTTTAGAACTATAAATTAACAATGAATTTAACATAAAATTCTTTCTTTTGTTATTTTAGCTGAAAACCATTTGTTGATGTGTTGAAAATCACAAGCTTATAACAAATGAATATAAGTTAGACTAAAACAATTATAACTTTTTCTATCATATTCAAAATAAAATATAATTAATAATAAGGACCACAACAAACTCCTAATTAAGTAATAATCACTTAATTTCAATCAACTACACAAGAGATTGTTAATGACTAATATTTCCCCCATTTAGAAAAGAACAACCTAATATAACTGTCACCGAGTTTAAAAAAATAAAGAAGATTTTTCAGTTTTGTGGTCATAAATTAAAATTATGTCAAATATATCAAAATGCCTTTTAATTTTGTTGCTTTAATCATACCACGTGGAAAACTGAAATTAAAATGTTACAAAAAAAAGAAATCGATCATTATTTTTTTAGACAAACTAAAAAAAAATATGTCATTTTTTTATAATTTGAAAAGACATTGGAGAAAGTGTGAGATCTATTGATGTGCGTGACTTTTGCAGATCACAGTCATAGTTGATATCTTTGAGAATAGTTTACTTGTATAGAACTTAACTTTACGTACTATATACCAAAAGAGTATTAATGAAATAATAATTTGTGGTTTCAAGATCTTGAAAGGTGCAATTTTCAAGTTGCAACAAATGACAACATTACGGTATTCGTATGGAAACTTGACTAAATCTGAATCACGTCGAGAAGTTCTTAATTAGGGGTAAAACAATCTCTAACAATAATGATATATAGAATTTCATACGCAAAATTTGAATTTAAAACCTCTAATTAATAGTGTACCGTTCTAATAATCTTAGTTGGCCTTTCATTGGAAATATGTGGCATTTTGACAAAAGCTACAAATATGGTGATCCTAATTCTTTCATCTCTTCCTATAATATTTTTTACGTAATATAAATATATAAATTTTTATTTTTTAAAAAAAAATCTAAATAGTTCATGTTTGAATTTACAATCAAAATTAAATTGTTCGGCTTTCGAAACTTAAACTGTATCACATATATTGACATAGAGAAAACAATAATTTCATCATTTAAAGATTAAAAAAAAACATATATAATTTGTTATGTATATCCAATTTGTGTCTAGTTGAATAACATGGTTTTTTTGGGAACATAAAATGCAATAAGTAAAGAACATATGCAATTTAATTTGGAAAATCTTTTTGCTCAAGTTAGTAAAAAACTACAACCTATTTTGTATAGGATTTTCCTCAAAAACTTCATCAAAAAATAAGAGCAATTTTAAATTATAACTCGATAACAAAGAGATTAGATTTAGTACCTTAACCCATAGAATCAACCCCTAGAAAGCAAAACAAACTCTTAAGAGTTATTCAAATCAAGAAAAACTGAAATTAGCTACATACTTTAATTTATCGCTAATTCATTTCTAAATTGTTCATTGCTAATATATATTTTAATACTACATCGGTACATCGTAATTCTTCGCTAAATAGGATTAAGTATGCATTGACAATTTTGGTTCTTTAAATTTGTTAAAAGTTAACACTTTTAGTCTCTCATTGAATCATGTCTGTTAAATTTAACGGAAACTGTAAAAAAATGAAAAATAGCTCATACTTAGAGATACAATTTATGTGGTCTCTGATATTTTATATTTTTTTTCCAGAGTTTGGTGCAATTTTTGGAGGTATCACTATCACCATTTTAGTATCTTTTTAGCATCTAGTGTAATTTCTATGTAGTATACTTTAAGATTTGATGAAACTTTCTTGGTGTTTATGGTTTAAAAAAATTCCCAATGTTCCCGTCAAATCAAATAGATAGAGTACGTTTGATAAATATTTGACGAAGACCAAAATTGTTTAACTAGCATACACTCCCTCATCCTTTTTTATTTGTGAAATTTTGACTTGACACACCTATTACGAGAATAATGATTGGTATAATGAATTTATCATTTTACCCTTATTAATTGATAGGATCCCAAATATATTTACTCACTACATTTTTCAAAGACATTAACTCAATGTTGATAAATTGAAGATATAATAGAAAAAAAAATTATCCTTAATTTTAAAAAAATGACAAGTAACTAGAAACGGTGGGAGTACAGGGATCAATCCCACCTAAAGGACCAATTCAGCCCATGGGCTAATCAGATAGATTTGGAAGTCTGGGTTAGGAAGTGGCAGGCTTGGTACGGTTCGCTTAACCATTGGCAAACATGTGGCACACACTATACTCACTCTTTCATAAAGAAGCACACCAGGTGGTCCCTTAATCTGCACTCCAGACTACTCTCCTTTCTCATTATCTAGAGCAACCTGTGAACTAAGACTGACTATTTAATGAACTATTTTGTCATTTTTCTGCAAGTTTAATTTGTGATTACAAGATCTTGAAACTATATACTGAATTGCAATAATAATTTTAAAAAAATGCAACATTACAGAGAAGAATAAATATATGGTGAGACAACATATGACACACATTTCTTGGAGAGAAAAATAAAATAAAATTTGAGTGAAAAATGGAGAGTGACAATATAGGCTGCATAATTCTCACAACTTTGATGATTGGTTTTTTTTTTGCTATTTATGGGTTATTAAAGAAGGTAAATCAATGGTTTTTTATGAAGAAATTAGATTTTAAACAATGCACTAATCTCCCTCCTGGTGATTTTGGATGGCCTTTTATTGGAAATATGAGGCATTTTGTCAAATGTTGCAAATATGGTGATCCAAATTCTTTCATCACTTCCATTGCTAACAGGTCTAGTTTTATTCTTCCTAATTTCATATTACTTTTTACTTTTTGCATTTAGTATATGGTATCTACTGACTTGATTAATTCAGTTTTGGTGACTTGTAACGCCTTCTAAAAGGTCTCATGCTTTTTATGAAAAGGATTTCTCAGTTGTCATAGCTCAATTGTGAAGTGTTTGGTTACAAAAGCATTATTGGGATGAATTTTGGGGTAGGGGCACAAATAAAAGACGTAGATTTATAAAATGTACGTCTTAGAATTTGAGACGTAAGTCCTGAGTGTAAAAGTGTATGCTTCGACGTTGAAATTGATTTTTATTGTTTTAAAAGTATCTTTGCTATAGATCTATGTTTTTATTATTTGTGTGATGATATTTTACTTTATGTTATTATGTTTCTGTAGTGATTTTTTCTAATATATATATATATATATAAACAAAAACTCTCCATAGATAGTTTAGTTAGATTATTATATTTGAAATTGGTAAGGTCTAGATTTCATAGCACTATGTTCAAGTTGATACAATGCTATCCATATTTTATTTTTGTTCTTATTACATTTTTTATCCTTCCCCTTCTTTGAAATAAATAAACAATAATTAAGGCAAATATTAATTAAGCATGCATAAAAAAGACTAATAGTTGTGGAGATTGATAATACTTTCATTATAGAGGTTATTTTGACTATTTTTTTGGTTGTTAGCTTTTCCAAATAATAATTATAATAATTTTCTTTTGTATTATTGGTGCTTTATTTGCAGAGTTATTAAAAAAATTGTGTTTGCTTATTTTTTAATAATAAGATTATAAATTAAAGATATATGAGATATACAACTCGTACATCTAAGCCTTATAGATTTATGAGACTTATTTCATGTGTTTCGAATTTTATCTCATTCCCCCGCCTTTTAAAACATTAATTTATAGTAGTGTAATCACATCCATCTCCCTATTGTTGGATGGATTGTACTTAAAAAAGGAAGATCCTCTAACTCCCTAAACAATACACTTAAATAACTACTCATATATTAATAGTGCAATGAGTTTATGTAATTTATGTGCTTTCATATTAAATTATTTATCGTGTTTCTATTTTATATGTCTCTTAAAAGAACATTAATTAAGAGGTGATTTTGATTAAATTATTCGTATTATGTCTTAGGATATAACTTAGCTTAGTTGAATATTTACTCTATTTATGTATTTTCATAATTGATGTGTTTGTAGTCTTTAAGAACAATCATTAATTACTAAGGGTAAAATAAGTAAAAGTAATTAATTTTATCTTAATCTTATAAAATGACAAATAATTTATATAACTATTTTTACGTTTTAGTCTGGTTAAAAAAGAATGTTTTTTCATATATTTGATAACTCTTTAATTTTTCAAGTTTCCAAATGGCTTGTTAAGACCAAAAGATGGAAGAACGTGATCAAAAGTTTTTCTTAGACTTCGTGTCAAATTAAAATCAAACAAATAAATTAAAAAATTACCATATAATCATCTCCCAACATTTAAAATAAATTAATTAAATTAACGTCAAAAAACAATTTAACAAAAAAATATAAATGACTAACATAATTCAAGAAAAAATTGTAAATTTTGGTATATTTTATGACAAAGTAATTTAATAAAATTGATTATTTACATCTCATAAAAGTTTTTTATTTTCAAATCTCAATACTTTTAATATTCTTTGTGCAACTTTTTCCTTTTTGGTACAAAAGTTTTCTTCTTTTTAATGTAAAATCCAAAAGGCTGCAGAAAGATAACAGGCCTTAAATAGGAAAGTATTTATTCCATTGTCTTCTATTAATATAAAAATAAGTAAAGAAAAATAATAGTCCTTCAATTTATATTATTTGTCTATATTAATAAACATATTTATTTCAAATTATTTGTTATTATATAGAAAAATTAAAATCAAATTAATTAGTTTTTTCCATTTTGACTTATAATTATTATTTTTATTAATTTTTATATTGATAAATAATTATTTTTAAATATATATATATATATATATATTTAAAGAAGTGAACGAGTAATATGAGACGGAGAAAGTAATAATAAAATATGGACTACCTACCTACCTTGTAGTTTTCACAACTTAAAAGAGGACAAAACTGTAACAAGAAAATATTGCCTGCTGGCAACCCTGTGACCTTTAGAGATTCGAGTCTCGTGTTTTAATTTGTTTGTCCTATTATTTTTATTTATTTTTAAAAACATATTTTTTTGTTTTGATAATTTATTAATTTCAAGTTTTCATTTGATATGTTTAAAATCATAAAATTAAAAGATATTTTAGTACATTTGATGAATCTTTGATTTAATATCATAAGATTCAAAAATCTTCATTACATTTTTAAACTCCGTGTCAAGTCAAAATAGAACAACCAAATAAAACGGAAGGAATATAATTTTTGTAGTCTCTACTATTTTTTATTTATTAATTATTAATTTCTAAAGCTTGGTGTAATTTTTTGAGGTATAATTTTAACTATTTTTATAACTCATTTTAATATCACAAGTGCGATTTGCGAGGGGTAGAATATACGTAAATTTCACTTTTACTTTATAGTGATTGAAAAATTATTTTCGAAGGACCTTCAACGAGAGCGTAAATAAAAGGTAGATGGTTGGGATTTTTGCCACCAACTTGTGATCTTAATAATCAAAATATCTCCTGCTAGCAATCACCTGACTTTTAGAGGTACTTATCCGTATTAATTTGTTTGTTATGTTTTTCTTTTTTAGTTAAAGTTTAAAAAATAAAATGTTTTGATAACTCTTTAAGATCATAAGATTAAAGGGTAATATATTTGATATATTTTTATTTTAAGACTTCAAGATTAATAGATCATCTAAATACTGACATTTTATTATTTACAAAAATTAATTATTTTATATCATATAAAAGATTTTTATTTCCAAATCTACTCTCTCTAAGAATTTGAAGCTATGCAGGCGACCCACGCAATTAGTTCCTTTTATTCGTGGAGGAGGGCTCCTTCCTCTCTTTCAGGTGAATGTGGTCCCGAATCACTTGACTAATAAAATAGAAAGAATTTTTCTCGCTTGTTTGAAGATATATAAAGATTTTAAAGTATCTGCTATAAGAAGTACGATTATAAAATCTTAGTCAAAGCAAGAAAAATAACATTAATAGAACGGAAGATCTCCCAATACTTTTAACAATTTTTGTCCAACTTATTTTTTAATAGACTTAATTCTTTTTCCTTTTTGGTACAAAAGTTTACATTACCTTTTTATTGTAAACATATTTATTTTAAATTATTTGTACATATATAAAAATTAAAATTAAATTATTCAATTTTTTTCTATTTTACCTTTTAATTATTATTTTAACTAATTTTTATTTTGATAAATATTTTTTTAAAAAAAAAAACATATTTGAAGAAGTGAACGAGTAAATATGAGACGGAGGAAATAATAGATAAATATGGGCTACCTACTTACTTAGTAGTTATCATAACTTAGAGGACAAAATCGTACAATGAAAATATTGCCCGCTGGCAACCCTATGACTTTTTAGAGGTAGGAATAGTGTGTTTTAATTTGTTTGTCATATTGTTTTAATTTATTTTTAAAAAGAACTTTTTTTTCTATTTTAGTAATTTATTAATTTCAACTTTTCATTTGATATATTTAAAATTGCAAAACTAAAGAATATTTTAGTATATTTGACAAATCTTTGATTTAAGATCACAAGATTTAAAATTTCCCATTACATTATGAGAAAAGTATTGATAACGTCCTTAAACTCGGCGCGAATTATTAGTTTCATCCCCAAACTATTGTCAGCCTTAAAAACACCCATTTACTTGACTAACTGAAATTAAATACACCCCCGATTTTGCAACATGAGTGAAATACACCCCTATATTCTCGTCAAGTTTAGGGGTGTTTTCAATATTTCTCTTAGCTTTTTACTAAGAATCTAATGCTCTTACAAGAGTTTGATACCGCTTGCTATGTCATGTTGCATATCGAAAGATAAGTATTTTTAAGGCTGTCAAGTGTCAGTATATAGTAGTAAAATAAAACAATAGTCCTCCGTTTCATATTATTTGTCTATATTAATAAAATTATTTTTTCAAAATTATTTATCAATTTACAAAATTAAAATAAAATTATTTTTTTTGTCCTTTAATTACTTTACTAATCTTGATAGATGAGTAAGATACATCAATCGAGTGTTTAGAAAAAGATAAAAAATAAATTAGTAAAATATTCTTCTTATTTATAATTTATTTTAAAATGTATAGAAAGAAAATGAACGAGTAATATGAAACAGATAAAGTAATAGAAAAATATGAACTAATACCTAGCTAGTAGAAAAGATCTTTCTCGCTTGAATGTGGTCCCGAATCGCTTGACTAATAAATTAGAAAGGATCTTTCTCGCTTGTTTGAAGCTATATAAGGCTTTTGAGGACATATATCTACTAGAAGAAGTACGATCATAAAGTCTTAATCATTGCAGGGGAAGTAGCATTGATAGAACTGAATCGTTTTTGTCATTTTCTGTTCACGAAACTCATTTCACATATATTTAATTTAAGATCACGAAATTGAAAAGTTTTTTTTATTATTTTAAATCTCGTGTCAAATTAAAACAGGACAAACAAATCGAAACGGAGGAAACAAAATATGTAAAATGTGACTATTTTGAACATAGCCATCCATGCATGTACATATTGAACCGTTTTTGTCATTTTCTGATTATGGAACTCATGTACTATGGAGTTGTAACAACTTTGATGGTTAGTAACATTATAAATGAGAATAAATATATGGTGAGATGATCACAATTAATTAACACATTACTTTGAGACAAAAATAAAATAAAATTTGAGTGAAAATGGATTGTAGCAATATGGACTACATATTTATTACATCTTTGATGGTTGGGATTTTTGTCATTTTAGGGTTGTTTAAGAAGGCAAATGAATGGTTTTTTATGATGAAATTAGATTTAAAACTATGCACTAATCTCCCTCCTGGTGATCTTGGTTGGCCTTTCATTGGAAATATGAAGCATTATGTCAAATGTAGCAAATTTGGTTATCCTAATTCTTTCATATCTTCCTTTGCCAAAAGGTCTAGTTGTTTTTCTTCCTAATTTCATATGTTTTGCCTTTTTGCATGTAGTATCTTGAATCTACTGATCTGATGAATTCATATTTTGGTGATTCGTAATGTCCTCTAAAAGGTGACATGCTTTCTATGAAGAGGGTTTCTCCATTCTCATAGATCAAATGTGAAGCCTTTAGTTAATAACATGTATTTACGAAAGTGTTTTTGGAGCGAAACTCGTAGTGGGGCACAAATAAAATACGTAGATCTATATATAGGGGGTGTGTGTAAATGAAAGATGTAGATCAAGGTGTACGCCCTAAATTTGATGTGCAAGTTGTGAGCATAAAAGCATAAGTCTTGATTGTAAAAACGTACACACCGATATTAAATTTGATTGTTGTTGTTTAAAAAGTATTTTTGTCATAGATCTATGTTTTTTATTACTGGGGTAATGATATTTAAAATGTTTTACGTTTTTATTTTATTTTATGTTATTATGTTTTCATATTATAGTGACTTTTTCTAAAATATATAAACAAAGAAAAATCTCTCATAGAAAATGACATAACCATAAATAGTTTAGTTAGATGACTATGCTTGAAATTGATAAGGTAGAGATTTTTGAAAAGTCTGAGTAGCATAGTCCAAAATTTATACCCTCTGATTAATGATGGAGAAATCACATACATACATGATACATCCCACCACAATCGTTAATGATCCATAAATTATTTAATTCTAATTTTACTATATTATTGTATAGGTATGGTGATGGAGGTATTTACAAAGCACACATGTTTGGAAAGCCAAGTATTGTTGTGACAACAGCAGAAACATGCAAGAAAGTGTTGATGGATGAAGAACATTTCAATTTAACTTTCCCAAAATCAGTGACAGATTTAATAGCTAAGAAAATATATAATGGGCTTTCAATGCAACAAATAAAAAATCTAAGAAAAATAACAGTTGGTTCAATTGCTAGTCATGAGGCATTGTCACATTATGTTGACACTATAAAGGATATTGCTATTGCTACATTGGATAAATTGTCTAACATGACCAAAAATAAACCAATTGAATTGTTGGTTGAGATCAGAAAATATGCATTACAAGTGATTATGTCTATAATTTTAGGTGATGATGAAATTGATCAAAATTGGTTTGATATGTTAACAAAAGAGTTTTCTTCTCTTAGTGATGGAGTTTTTGTTCTCCCAATTAATCTCCCTGGATTTACTTTCCACAAGGCAGCAAAGGTAAGGATTTTCCTCTAGCTTGAAATTTACGTTGCTTCGATTCTCTAAAAATATTGTCACATCACTGTTGGATTCTCTAGAGAATCTGACACATACGTGACAATATATTTATAGTGTTCTGGAGTTGATTACTTAGATAGTAACTCAACTTTGAATAACTGATTATCGAAATTATCTATCTTTTTTTTTTTGTCTTTCACTTCACTTCACCTTATTGTTTTTGTGTGGTAGGCTAGGGACAAGTTATGTGAGATATTTGAAAAAGTGGTAAATGAAAGAAGATTGATGAACAAAAGTGGTAAGTCAAAAATAGCAAAGAAGAATATATTGGATCAATTATTAGCAAGTGAAGATGATGAAGGAAGAAAATTTAGTGATGAGAAGATAGTTTGCTTCATCATTTTATATGCCTTTGGTGGCTTTATTTCTACTGCTGTGACTGCAACATGGGCACTTAACTACCTCCAACAACATCCACACTTCTTGCACAAAGCTAAGGTATGACAAATTTGAGCACTTATTTTTTAAGTGTCAAATGGACGGATTGAATTAAATCTGAACAGGTTAAAATATTTTTAAAAATCGATGATTGTTTCTTTTTGTGATAACTGTTTAGTAAATGACATTTTTATTTCTCTTGTGATTTATGAACCTTTTTAGATCATGGTCTAAAGATCCCTTGAATAAATAGAACATGAGAAAATTTTAGATATCAGTCTAAAGTAAACATGAAAGGAAAGTTTGATGTTTTGTAAATTCAACTCTTATTGGCACAACTTTTAAAACTAGGGACAAAAATTAAATGGTGGCATGAGAAGGGACATAATTTGTGTAAATTAACTGTCCTAAAGTTACTTGAACCGAAATAAATTGAGTCAAGATAGTCCAACATGGACAACTCCTACAAAGTTTTGATTTGTTTATTTGTTTTCTTATAATTTATTTAATTACCTAATATTTATTTTTATTATGACTATGTTTAAACATCAAATACATGTATCAACTTAGGCAACAAATTTAGTTAAATCAACTTAATTTTATAAATAGCTATATTGAAGGGTTAAAATAAACCGAGTTAATAATGATTCGATCAAAGTTTCAAACAGATTATATTTTTATGAATTAACTTCACCATGTTATTTCAGGAGGAACAAGAGGATATCATTAAGAGAAAACCATCATCTGAAAAAGGGCTAAGTAGTAGTGAGATTAAAGAAATGAAATACTTGTCCAAGGTAATTTTATTTTATGGGGGTTAATTTTTTCCATAGTAAGTTAAATGTATTAATGACATGAAATTCCACTAATTATGATTTTATTAGGTGATTGATGAAACACTAAGGCTTGTTAATCCATCATCACCACTTCACAGAGTAGCTAAATCAACTATTAACATGAATGGTTAGTAGTTTAATTATGTACTTCTTTTAATTAATTAATTAATTAATTTCTTGTTCTTAATTTAGTACTTAATAAGTACTAATTTAATTAATTAGCATGCTAATTGTTTTTTACTAATGTTGTAGGGTATACTATACCTAAAGGATGGAAGGTTCTGACTTGGACAAGGCATGTACACATGGATTCTACCAACTATCCAAACCCTGAGGATTTCAACCCCTCAAGATGGGATGTGAGTACTCGTATTAAAGTCTCGACTATTTAAATTTGTATCATATGAAATCGTTTTGTAGTTTGTATTTTCTCTGTCTTATATTAGATGGACACTTTCTATTTTACACGGTATTTAAGAAATTATTAATAGATTGATCAGCTTTACTATTTTGCTCTTTATTCATATTAATTAGCCTCTTGAAAAAAGAAATTCTTGGGTCTTCTAAGTTTGTTTAGACATCCAAAGGCATATTAATTGTAGGGGTAAAATAGAAAAAAATTTATTAATTATATTCTAATTTAGTAAGTGATCAAGTAATATATAACAACTATTTTTAGTAAGATGCTCATCTAATATGTTGTCAAGGAGTTTCAAATTTCACAAATGTAAAATTTCATAAATAATCACTTTTTAGTCTCTATAATTTTTTAAAATGTTGTCAAGGAGTTTCAAATTTAGAGATGTAACCTTAGGATACCGTCATGCAAAGTTTATGGGTTCTTAACTTATAATTGAATTCATAGTCGTCATAGTTACTAATTTCATATTATATTCGAACTCGTAACTGATACTCTCCTTCTGCCGTCTTTATATCATGTAATAATATTTACGATTTTTGGATAGAAGAATCATATTTATCTCATCACAATGGTTGTCGCAGGATCATATAACCAAGCCTGGGGTATTTGCTCCCTTTGGAATTGGACGCAGAATGTGCCCTGGAGCAGACTTGGCCAAGCTTGAAATTACTATTCTGCTTCATTATTTTCTTCTCAACTATGGGTAAATTTTTCATATTTTAAGTCTGCTAATAAATTTTATTTAGACACTTAAGTTATAATTCGTTTTTTAATTAAGCACTTGAATACATGATGCAGTGTTCTTATTAGACACTTTTGAAGAAAAAAAATTGCACGTGCATGTTCTCAAATATCAATTAGGTAGTTAAGTTAACTACATAACATATAGTACCTCTTGTAATTATATACATCAGTCTCAATTGAAACAAACATGAAGCAATATTGCTTATTGAGCCTGATGTGTATAATAAAGAAGGTAACTTATTTGAAGTTGTTAATTTATCTCTATGACTCTACGTAACAAGCACTTAAGAACACAATATATTTTTTTTTCTAAAATTTGACTTGAAAATATCTAATAAAAATACTTTATCATGTTCGATTAAAACATGTCATCTAATATTAGAACACTTTATCAGTCTCAATTTGTTATTTGCAGGCTTGAGAGGATTAATCCAGACAGCAAAGAACAATATTTTCCAACAATTAAGCATGCTGACAATTGCCTTGCAAGAATTAAGAAGCTATCCAGCATCAAATAAAGTGAAGGGCAAGAAAAATTATCTATTTAATAAGATGTGTTTGACTCAATTTTAATATGCATTAAGTTTTAATCTATGTAATTGTAGCTCTAGTTGGACCTAATTAGGGATGCGATCAAGCGGATAAGTATGCTTAATGATTCGACTTATGGGATATCGACTTTTAAATATATAATAATTTGCTAGTTAATCAATTAGATATTGATTGGTTTAGTATTGAATTTTAATTAGCGGGCGTTGTATTGGGTCATTTATTTCATGCTCAACCTTTCTTTCACTTTTACATGCATACCAATATATTGATCTCCCATCAAATAAAAAAAATTATATGTTGTCGGTTGATAGTAGTTATGCATACACTAAGGGGCCGTTTGGTTACTGGTTAGAGTTATGCAGGTATTAGTTATGCAGGGTTTAGTTATGCAGGTATTAGTTATGCCGGTATTAGTTATGCAGGGTTTAGTTATGCAGGTATTAGTTATGCATGTATTAGTTTTGTGGATATTATTTAGTTATGTAGAGATTACATTACATAAATTATTAACTATTGAATATTGAATTTAATATAAATTAATATATATTATTTACAAATAAATAAGCAAGCAAATAGTATAAATTCTCTCTAAAAAAATAAAGAAAGGAATTTTCTCTATACTTAAGTAGGAATTCTGTTTTTTTCCTCTATTTTTTAATGTTTAAAGCTTATAAAAATAAAATATTATTAATATTAAGTACATAATACTATCCTATTTTATATAATGTAAATTTCTATCAATATGTTGCATGTATTGTTAGTACATTTTTAGTATACCAACTATATGAATTATTATAAATTCACATTCTAAATAAAAAATAATAATACATGATAATTAAATATGTGGAATATATTTAGTAATATATAGTGCTAATATATCATTAGCATAAGTGTTGTCAAAATTATACATTCCGATTCATAATATTAGTAAAATATTTATATTTTGATTTCAAAATGAAAACAAATAAAAAGTTGTTCGCATACAAAAAGAAATAAGAAACAAAAATAGTTAGGAAAATAGAATAGTTATTTAAAGTTTTCAATAAAAAAAGATTTAAAAATAAATTAATAGGGATAAATGTGTAATTTAACATTTTAATACATGTATAACCAATATCCACATAACTTATTCCACCTTCTATCCTGCATAACTTATACATAGATTCCCTCATAAGTTATGTAGGTATTAATTATGTAGGATTACAAAAAATGCAACCAAACACTGTATAAAATTAATACATAAATAACTTTTATACAATATTTAAAAACCTATCAACTAGGGGTGGGCATTCGGTTCTTCGGTTCGGTTTTCTTAAATTTCGGTTCGGTGTTTCGGTGTTCGGTTTTGAAAAAATGTGCACCAAATACCAAACCAAAATATTTCGGTTCGGTTCGGTTTTTTAAACTTCGGTTCGGTTTAATTCGGTGTTTTTAAAACGATTTTTCGGTGCAAGCAAATAAAAAATAAAATGAAAATTAAATTATCAAAACGTTTAACTAAGATAAAAGTTGAAAACTCGAAATAATCAATTAACATATTTAATAGTTAAAGTTTCCAACAAAGAATTAAAGAAGTTTTTTTTTCTCTTTCCGATTTTTTGTTTCAACAAACACTCTTTGTAATAGCAGCCAACAATTTAAACCAAGAATTCAACACTTGAAATTTAAAAGTTAAAACAATACAAAGTTAAAAATGCCTTAATATTCAACTTCATTCAAATAAAAAACAATAGGAGTCACAACTCACAAACACAAGTTACCAAGTATATAATTAATAAAATTAAAATATTATTTTAAATTTAGTTAATAAAATTTCGGTTTTTCGATGCACCGAATTTTTCTTACCCTGACACCGAATACCAAACCGAAAAACCGAAATTCCCAAAAAAAAAAGACCGAAACCGAACCGAAAAACCGAATTAGTTTGGTTCGGTTTTTCGGTTTTCGGTATTTATGTGAGTATTAGTTATGTAGAATTACAAAAATATAACCAAACATTGTATAAAACTAACACAAGGATAACTTTTATTCTATTTACAAACCAAACATGGTATAAAAATTAATACATGAATAACCAAGTTATTCATGTATTAACTTTGCCCTTATCCAGTAACCAAACGGCCCCTAAGGGTATACATCTATCGACGTCAGTGAATTGTTTCTCTTTTCCTATAATGTTCATAATCAAGCTCTACTTTTTCTTATTAAGCACGTCATGGAGCAACAATACTAATTATTAAGATTACTGTGTATAATTAGAGAAAATGAAATATTTTAAGTAGTTAATTTATCTACGTAACTGGCACTTTAACACACAATCTTTTTTTTTTCTTCAAAATTTAATGTTGGGAGTGTCTAGTAAAAATACTTTATCAGGTACTATTCAGATGTTCAATTAGAACAAATCATCTAATATTAGAACACTTTATTAATCTCAACTGAAATAAGCGCGATCAATTTATTATTTGCAAGATTGAGTGGATTAATCCAGCATAAAATAAAGTGAAGGGCAAGAAAACTTATATATAATAAGATACATTTAACTCAACTAATTTCCTAGCTAGTTCATGTTCATTTACAAGAATTTATATTTTATTCTTTCATATAATAAAATTATTTATTCATATCTTTATTTTAATAATATTAATATTATTTTACTAAGTCGTGTGCCACATGACTTGACTGAAAAACTAGTTAATTAAATTGTTTAATTAAGCTATAACAAGCTCCAACTTGTACTTTCTTTTAACAAAATAATATATCTCAAAATCATTAAACAAATTCTTCAAAAAATTAGAAAAATCCGTACAATATCGTTGAACTATTCAATTTATTTTTTTTAATAAAAAGAGGTGACTCATGACTGTCATTTTTTTTATTTCCACATATTCAATATCTACGTTAGAGCTCGATTCAATTTGGAATATTCATATATTCATGCCAGAATGTCCCACAAAAACCACTCCGTACTCAGATACACTCAAATTCAAAACAACAACTAGTGAGGTAGAATGTACGCAAACTTCGTAAAAGCAACTCGAATCTGCAACCTCTGATTAAAAATGAAGGAGTCCTTATTATCGCTTCAACTTTTGTGGGTGACTCATGACTAGCTGACTTCACTGGCATGTGATTTATTTATTTCTATTCTCACACGGTGTTTAGTACTTGTCAATTGTCAACCTTGACATGGTAAAGAATTGGAAAATTTTGTCTCTTTTTTTAAGGATGTTCACACACGTATATTGACAAATTGACTTTTCATATAAAAGAAAACAAAATTAAGGTATCGTGTTTCTGACTTCCAATTTTACATAGAAAGTGTGCTTAGATATTCAAAATTCAAACATTTGACAATAAATTTGAGTTTTCTATGGTTTTTTTCAACAACAAAATCAACTACTTCTTGAAGAGTTTCCATTTTCATGGCCTAAAGGCTAAATCTCACAACCCCACAAGCAATTTTTGAAAAAAAAATCTCATTTTTTTTGTCACTATGACATGTTTTTAGTACTAATTGAAGCATAGTGTTCTAATTTCTTCATTCTTGAAAAAAAAATCTCATCTTTTTGTAATCTTGACATGTTTTTAGTACTAATAGAAACATATAGTAGTCTAATTTCTTTAATCTATTCTTGAAGAGTTTCAATTAGCTTAAATCCCACAACCCCACAAGCAATTCTTGGTTTTTGGCCTCAAATTTTGTCCTTATGGCATGTTTTTAGTACTAATAGAAGCTTAGTGTTCCAATTTCTTCATTCCTTGAAAAAAAAATCTCATCTTTTTGTCATCATGACATGTTTTTAGTACTAATAGAAGCATATAGTAGTCTAATTTCTTCAATCCATTCTTGAAGAGTTTCAATTAGTCTAAATCCCACAACCCCACAAGCAATTCTTGGATTTTGGCCCTCAAATTTTGTCCTTATGTCATGTTTTTAGTACTAGTAGAAGCATAGTGAAGTTTTAATACTCATTTTTTTGAAACCCCTCAAGCAATTCTTGGATATTTTTTTGGCTCAATTTTGGTCCATATAACATGTTTTTAGTACTAGTAGAAGCATATATTATATTGTTCTAATTTTTGTTTGATCCTTTTAAGTATATATATTGATACTCGTTCTGAATCTACTGACTCTAAATCCTGAATTCGTGCGTTTGAACAATTGAAATGCCATTTTCAAGGAAAGCATTTTCATTGTTTTCAAGTTCCTCTGCTTCTACTTCACCTTCTCGTGAGTCTCCTAAGACTTATGGAGGTGGAAGAAGGCGTCTTACTCGTCTACGTAAATTGAGACATGTTGGTGATGATGAGATTGATTTGCAGCCAAATGATTTTGGTTCTCAATCTATGCCTGTTTCTCCTGATTCTTATAAGAATTCAGGATCACCAGGGTCTCAATCAGCTCGGTGTCAGCAGCGTCGTCGTTGGTCTAAATCCGTCAAGCCTCAGCCTTTGCCATTACCTGAGTTCAATTATGTGCCAAAACAAAGTACTAGTGATACTAATTTGCCTACCAGAGTACTCCAAGGGGATGTTTCAAATCCTGCTGTTATAAGGTCTGTTGTTTTAATATCTTGATCACTATTTTTGCTTTTGATGAGGAAATGTTTTCAATTTTGATCATTTATTAACTGGCTGTATCCTAATAAGCGTTAGATAATGAAACATATTTATAAGTTGTTACATGTTTGGATAGAAGTGTTGGAACTGATAATAAATAGCTGATGTGTTTTGATGGACTGTTTTTCTGTTAAGATGACTAAAATACCATTAAAGCTACTTACAAATAATATGAAATAAGAAGTATCTATACAATGATATAGATGAACGACATAAATAGAATGTAGAGGGAGTTAGTTGTGTTCTGTCTTGAAGAGGGTATTTAGGAGATTACAAAAGATACTTGAGATGAAATAATAAAATCTTTAGTCAAATCGGAAGTGATTATAAGCTAAAATGTCATAAGTTGGAGGTGACCAACTAATGAGTTTTGACTGATTTTCGTTGATAAGTACTTGGCTTGCAAGTGTGTCTGGTGCTTACCAAGCATATATAAGCCAAGAAGTGCTCATTAGTTGATGTGATCAACTTATAAGCCTACACAAACACCTCTAAAGGTTGTATGTCCATTTCATTCTATTCAAACCAGTTTTTTTTTGTTTGTTTCTAGTACTTATAATAATGTCTCGTAAGAAAACTGAGATGTTTTCGATGTTTAGAGGAACAAGTTTGTCACTAGCATCGATTTACTATAACATTCATCCTCTTTCATCTGAACTTTGAATTAGCTATGTGAAACTCCAGTTGGTGGAGTTTAAAAGCTTCTTTTTCCTTTTCACTTTATCCTTGCTATGTCCAGAAAGCTTTGTTGTAGTAGGTAATTGGTTGATGCTTGAATCTGTTCATGCACCAAATTTTCATATTTATGGAGGTAACTCACAACTTATAGATTTATCGTAATGAAGGTTGTTGATGCTAATATGACATTGGAAACAGTAGTTATGATGGAAAGTAACTGGTCTACCTGTATCAAAGGCGTTGGTTTGGTGTTTCCTGCCGGTTAATATAATTTTTGATGCCTTTTGCCTGACCTCTCTTGGAAGAATTTTATCAGAAATGATGTACCCCTCCTCGTGGAAATGCAAATAGTAAAGGAATATGTTATTAACCCCTACTTAGTCTTAATAGCAAATCATGGAGGCTGCAAATTTTGTGATTAGATAGAAGCACTTTACTTGGAGATGATGATTAAGCGATATGTCAAAATTCGAATATATTGCATGTTGCAGGGATCCTTCTCATCAAACTCCAGTGGAGATGGCAAATCCTGTGCATAGAAGATCATCTACTCCAACTTATCGTCGTCGACGTTTCACTCAGGATCAGAATTCTGAAGGTGTTGAAGAGAACTTCAGGCTAAATGTCCCTGCTAGAAGTGCTCCAGGCAGTGGTTTTACAAGTCCGAATCTTAGCCCGAAAAGATATAGCACAGTAGACCTTTTCCACCCTACATTTCATCAGGCATCACCACCTTCAGGCACTTCTTCGGATCGATGGGTAGGTTATTCTGCCCAACTTTTGACAGCAAGGGTTACACAAAGTGCTGATCATTCTCCCTTTAGTAGCCCGACTCGACGAAATCCAGTAAGCACAACTTTGAATCACCAAAATGTTGCCTTGCATTCACATCACAAATCACTCCCGGAAAGTCCCGTGGATTGGCCTGAAGGCAATAATGTGCACCCTCTACCACTTCCACCTGGAGTTTCACAACAGCCACAGTTACCTACCACTCATAACAATACGGATAAACCAGATATACCATATGTAAAAGGTCAATGGCAAAAGGGGAAACTTTTAGGCCGTGGTACTTATGGAAGTGTATATGAAGCTACTAACCGGTATGTATTGAAGTTAGCATTTAGGGTAGTTCCTACTTTAGCTGACGATGTAACGCTTTCATTTCTCCTCTTATAGTGAAACCGGTGCTTTGTGTGCGATGAAAGAAGTTGATCTCAATCCAGACGATCCTAAATCTGCTGAATGTATAAAGCAGCTAGAACAGGTTTGTCCTAATGTCCTGCTTATAGGATAAAAGAACAGCTATTAAGTGTTTTTCATCAGTTTATACTATGAGATAGACTATAAAGAAACATACTTAGTTAATATACATTTTTTTTTGAATTTTTTCTTAGGAAATACGAGTTCTCCGACAGTTGAAGCACCAAAATATTGTTCAATATTACGGCAGTGAAATAGTAAGAACATCTACTTTCGAACAATTTTATACCAACTATTTGAACATCTCTTTTCGAACATTTTGATGGATAAAGTGCTATTGGATGTTCAGATGGAAGATAGTTTTTGCATATATCTGGAATATGTTCATCCAGGATCAATTAATAAGTTTATCCGGGATCATGGTGGAGCTATGACAGAGTCAATAGTTCGAAATTTTACAAGACATATCGTATCAGGGCTGGCTTTCTTGCACAGCACTAAGACAATACACAGGTAAATTGCCTCTTTGAAGGAAGGTGATAATGTTTGTTGATATTTAATGATCCATTTACAGGCTACTAAAGTCTATAAATCGATGATTCTATATCTCTCAATTTTTGTTGTGTCTTTAGGATATGATTGAGGAATTTCATTAAATTATATTATTGACTGAAATGAATGCTTTATCTGGTTAGCTGATATGACTCTAACTCTTATGGCTGGGTTGGTTTCGCTGAATAGGGACATCAAGGGAGCAAATTTGCTTGTTGATGCATCGGGAATTGTCAAGCTTGCAGATTTTGGATTAGCAAAACATGTACGCCCGGAAATTTCTAAAGCTTAATAGAATATGCTGATCTCTTTCTCTACTTTGTTGTAGTGTTTTGAGTTCTGTTGTGGAACTCCTACATGTATGAAATGAGTTACATGTTTCAGCTCTTAAGGTTGTCAATTTTGAATGATTTCCCTCTCTCCAGCATTAGTCATTTTGGATGAGGCATAATTGCTATTGGGGCGACTGGATATATCCTTTAGGAAACGAAAAAAAAAGCAAAAACCTTTTTCTACTCCAAAGTAATAAAAGCATCGAAATTAGGAGAATACGTAATAGAATAATGTTAGCATGACTCGATATCCATTATCACGAAGTGCTTCACCTCCTTCCTTTCCCTTATGACTGAAGTGAACTGTGAATACTAAGATGTGTGTCTGAATACGTTACTTGATGCAATCGTTCAATTCTTTTGTCCTCGGACAATTTCATTTCTCGTTTAGAATGAACTTTAAACTTGATACAGCATTACCAATGTGAATATGAAGGTTAAAGTTGATACAGCATTATTTTTTCTCATCTAGCATTACTGCAGTTACTAACATGATTCTGTTTCACTTATTTCAGCTGTCGGGCCATGCAACTGAGCTATCTCTGAAAGGGAGTCCACATTGGATGGCTCCGGAGGTATTCTGAAGCTACTTCTTAATACAGGTGATACGCCTTCTTTTTGCGTGCTCTTTAGGTTTACTTCTTTTTCGTCTCGTGCAGGTAATGCAGGCTATGTTACGGAAAGATGCCAATCCAGAGCTTGCCTGTGCTATTGATATTTGGAGTCTAGGTTGTACTGTAATTGAAATGTTTTCTGGACAGGCCCCTTGGAGTGGATTAGACGGGGTAAGCCGTGTTCATAAACTTTAAGCCTATTCTGTTGCCACATACTAGCATCATATCCTGAGAAGCTATGTTTCTCGGACTCTCCAAAATTGTTAAATGCACTATTTTTGGAGGATCTGACATGCACCCCATGCTGTTTTTGAAGAGTCCGAGCAACATAGCTGAGAAGGCACAAGCAAGACAAAATCATGGCCAATTTTTTGTTATTCCAATTGAGATGTGTAAACAATCGTGTAATTTATTTTTTAGGTGAAAGCTATGTTCAGTGCACTAAACAAATCACCACCTGTACCAGAAACGTTGTCTTCGGAAGGAAAGGATTTCCTCCGGTGCTGCTTTCAGAGAAAACCTGCAGATAGGTCAACAGCTCTGATGCTACTTGAGCATCCTTTCTTAAGTAATACTAATTCGCGTGAACATAGTGCTACTGTTTCAGGTTCCTCAGAAGATTTTTTGCGGATGAAACTACACGTGAGTACTGCAAGCTTATTAATGCTTAACATAATGCTACTGATTTCTCCTCTGTTTCTGTTTCTGTTTCTCTGTTCTGTTCTCGAGTTGTTTCAACTTTCAATTCACTACCTTTTTTACGACATCTTGCAGAGTCCAAAGGACATGACAAACCAGAACATGGAAATGAATTCATCTAGGCACACAAAATCTCCATATAATGGGTACTAGTGATTTTTCGAGCCCTATTCCTTTTCTTTCGTAAATGTTTGATTTATGTCAAGGGTCCTCTATAGTCAATAAAATCATCGATCGTTCCAGTTAATTGATTTTGAGTTAGCCATTAACCATTATGCTTATCTTACACAACAAAGGGAAACTTGTGTTCATGTTTCAGTGAAACAAGCCACCAATCACATTCTGTAACGTGCTATTATGGAGCAGCTTCTCACCACTCTCCTCGTTCTACACTCGAACTACTTCCTTGTATTTCTTCACCGGAGCTGAATCCTAGTACATTTGCACCAGCCAATTCCTCAAATTGTTTTTTCTCTCCTCGGAACTGAAAATAGAAGTGCCTTTTGTACAGATAAACGGCCCAGCCTGCTAGTGATATTGTCTGCTCTGGGCCTAGATCAACACGGCTTTAAAACGTGTCACTAGTGTGTAAGGCCTGCTTACTTATAAACCCAACATCTCTCCTGTGTTTTTGACTATGTTGAACTTTCGGGGTGTCACACTTTTGTACATATTACATTAGTTAGAGACAAAAGGACATAGTAGTTGCAGAATTGTATATGGAGTGGATCCTGTGTACATTGACTATACTTTTTGTGAAATTGCTTTTTTTTGAGCTGTAAAGGCTTTTATAGACTGGAAATAGAATAATGAAGTTGAAATTTACTTTTAATATTGCAACTTAGTACATATCTTTATTTTTTCCGTGTTTAGTAGAGTCTTTGTTCATTATTTCGATTAATTTTGATCTGATAAAGTTTTTGATTGATGTGGAACCAACATATACACTTGACTTGATGTGATATTGTCCACTTTAAGTCAAGCGGTACAATTTTCTCCAAAAGGCCTCACATCATGTTAAGAGTAGCTTTTGGGTTGTTTTAGCCCAACAGCTGATATCAAAACCAATAGTGATATTGTCCACTTTAAGTCGAGCCGCATAATTTTCTTCAAAAAGCCTCACACCGTGTTAAGTATAGCTTTGGGTTGTTTTAACCGAACAATTGATATCAAATAACTAATAGTTCGGCGTGATGAGTATGGAGATGACCAAGTGATGTCAGGACTTTGTGCATGCATCTACGAGCCGGTTTAATATATTTACTCGTAGCTTTGGAGACACATACACAAAAATAATGCATATTAATTATTCTAAGCACCTTGGCTGGTATTAAATTAGTATCATTAAATATGTTTGCAATTATTCAAATTTGCAGAATTATTTTAATTCATTGGCAATTTTGGGCACGTAATACAGAGGAAAATTATTTTTTTATATTTTTAAAAAAAGACACAAAATCAAAAACAAAAAAGCAGGCAGTTGCTCATGTTTGTGGAACTGAGTCCATGTTCGAATAGTGGTAGAGAAAATATTTTTATAAAGTAGATTCGTCATCTACTATATATATACACACGTTAAATATGAAATGTGCAAAAATTTCTATATAATAAACTTTAGGGTAGAAGTACAAGTCAAACCAATTAGTATCACCTTGTATTCAGTAAAATACTCTAGAAAGAAAATAAAAGGGGAAAAGAATTTTTATATTTCCCTATATGTTTTTAATTATCTAAACCTTTAATTTGAACTCGCATTGGGTAGGTACAGAGAAAAAATAAATATTTACGTAACTCAACTTCGAAAGCTAGCTCTGAAATTAAGTGAAGATTGTCCAAGACCATTAAAGGGTAATCAAATCGCCCATTGAAAACGAAATTCTGACATCCTCGTACGTCTCATGCTAATTGGAGCGCAGACAACATAATTAATATGATGGACGACCCAACATCAGATAAAAATGAACATTGAGTCTGACTTAATTAACTCTGAGAGCTAACTCATGAAGTGAGAATTATCGATTACTATACCCAAGGCCATATATATATTTTTTTTAAAATCAAATCACCTATCGAGAACAGCTTTAAGAAATTCTAACACACGGGAAGTAAAACAATATCCCCTATATACCATATGAGGTTCTTCATTTTCTGGGCTATTCAAACTCGTGACTTCTGATCAAAGATTCAAAACATTTCCTACATACCATGATCTTCTTCATTTTCTAGACTCAAACTCGAGACGTCTGATCAATGAAGTCTTACAAAGAAAATACTCAATTCTTGACCAGATGCACCATCAGGATTAATCATATAAAATGCTTCTGAATCTTTTGAACCAACCACCCTATCAAATCTTGCTCTCATATAAGTTATTTCTCCATCAACATTCATATTATTATCATGTACTAATAATGGACAAGGTAAAACTCCAGCACCCATTGAAACACCTCTTAATAATTGCATAACATGAGCTTCATCATCACTCATATTTTTATTATTCCTCCTTATAGAATAACCAAATTTTCTTCCATTACAATAAACACCCCATACAAACTCCTCCAACACTTTCTTTTTATGTGTCTTAGTTTCACTTTCTAGTGCCAATCTCACTATATCTGATGCCATTTCCTTATGAAAAACCCCGGTAAGCATCGGTAGCTCAATCACGAAAATCGGAGGTCTATGAGGATCTTCTTGAATAGCTAGACTTACTCTACCTTTTTTGTAACCAAATAATGTAATTGTTGTAGCTTTATCTGTTAACATTGGTTTGTTTCTTGGACGTCCACCTAGTAAAGCAACCATTTTGCAACCGGTTGTTAACATAGGAAGGAGTTTGAACATTTTAAGAATGCCACCACTTGTACTAGTAGATGATTTTCTTGATTTTTTAGTGTTGGTGTTAGAAGGATTAGTTGTCGTTGTTGTTGTTGTTGTTGTTGTTGTTGTACAATTGTGATGATTCGTGGTACGTTGGAGTAACGATAGTAAAGGAGGGGTTTCGATTTGGTTGAATGGGCTACTAGAGTATATAGAAGATGGTTTAGGGTTTTGGTTCTTGAATCTAAAGGCCATTGTTGTTGAATGAGGGGGAAATGAGAGAGAGAGAGAGATCAATGATCTTGATGTGTATTTTGTTGTTTATAAAGGAATATGTGGCCGATCTCTGACGATACAGAGAAGATTGGCATGACCTTTACGTAAGAATGACATACACAAATCGAGGAATGGTACAATTCTTTTTATAAAGAAATATGTGAGTTTTGGAGAGAAAAGGATAAAAGAGAAGTTAGGAAAAGGCTTATTGTTGGTTAGGTTGCAATTGGGATCTTTTTTTTTTCAAAGTGGGGAATGAAAGACATGGCTCCTAGTTGGTTATGGCCCCATTTTGTTTTTTGTTTTGAAAGATTGAGATGCACATATATGATAATTAAGTAATTTATTTTATTTAAAGATAAATAAATTTTAAAAAATATTATATCCACAAAATATTGTAGAAATATTAATTTATTTGGTATTATTGTAAAAGATTGATTTTATTTGTAAATTAAGCACGTGTTAAGACTAATGATAATTAATGATGATCGGCAACATTGATGGTTGTGAGGTGATGGATAACGATATTGTGATTGATGGATGTCAGCTGGAAATGGTGTTTATAGAGTGGTGTCAAGAGTTGAGAGTTGTACGATAATAGTGGGCAATTAGTGAAGGTAATTATTCATAGTAATTGTACGATGAAAGTTGGTGATAGTGTGGCTAAAATGGTGATTGATGGTATTGATTGACGGTTATATATAGTATTGCAATGAAGGTTGATGGTGGTAGCTCATGATGGAGGTAGCGATTGATAGTTATGAATGTGTCGTAGTAGTTTATAATAATAGTTGTACAATGATAATGGACAGATTTAATGATAAAAAGTTACATTCACATGATTATTAAATAAACAATTTTGACACAATCAGAGCAAAGAAGTAATTATTAAAAAAATTAACAATAAATTGAGATATGAATTATTAAAATTTATAACTCTATTAAATGAAAATAAATCGAACCTAAATCGAAACAAATAATATGAATAAATAAAAGAAAAGAAAAGGTTGCTCTTGAACTTTCCTGGACATATTCTTTGGATAAGTTGTTCTTTTGATTTTCTTATTACATATTCGATTTAGGAATAATATCTTATTGGGTGTCTTTATTTATCTTTTTAGCATAGTTTAATAATATTATTTGAAATTGCGAATAATTAAACATACGCGATATTAACAATAACAGTAATATAACAATAACATATTTAGTATAAATTTATTAGCGGAATCTGTAAATCTGATAGAGTGTGCACAAACTTTATTTCTACTTTGTAAAATAGAGATGTTATTTTCGATGAATTTGCCACCCAATAAAACTATTTTTCAAAATAGATTTGAAAGTAATGATAAGAAAAGAAAAAGTATTATGAAAATATTTAATGGAAGGAAACATCATAGTATAGTCTTCTCATCTCAATCAAATTTCTATAATTCATTTTACAAAAAGAATAAAGTACATGTTACAAATAGTAAAGAACTTATTTTATTCATTAATTATTTAAAGAAACTAGATTTATTGGAGTATTACTACTACTTTTTATTTTATAGAAATGAAGTTATATATAGTTTTGCCGACATATAAATAATTGTCATTCTACTGCTAAAATACTAGGATTTGGTCTGAGATACTTAATACAGAGTAATGGCCCACCAAGGAAAAATAAAGAATACTTTGGACCAAAAAATATCATAATAAAAACGCAGGATTTTCAATAAGAAGATTCAAAAAATATCATATAAGGAAAAAAATAAAAAAATATATACATACATATAATGATAGTATTATAATTATTCTAAACATCATGATTTTAAATTTTTGAATTCATCATTATATTAGTGAACCATAATTATTACATGAAATTCACATAAAGGGAGATTTAAATTTTTTAAAACGATACATTAACCAAAATGCTTTATAGCTATAACTAATATTTTTTTTCTTTGGTTTGTCATTCAATATTTAATACAGGTATTGAAGCCTTGATTTATTTAAATTTTTATTGTGTAAAATTCATCACTCTCTGATAGAATCTTTTTATATTTAGAACTCGAATTCAAAAAAATTGATTAATAAAAAAATGAAAATTCTTATTTATAGTCAATCATAACCCTAGTTGGTATAAGCCAAATATTTGATGTAATAAAAATATTAATTAATTAAAAGAAGTTGGAAAGTGATAAGATAAGGATATATATTTATATTATATGGTTGGACCACCAATTAATTTAATTTCTTGGGTTCAAGAAAAAAGAGATGAAAAAGGTGTTTTCTTTTTTTCTTCTAAGTGTGGTGTTTTGCATGTGCCTTTCTGATTATCACATGGAATATCAACATCAATTCCCTTTATGCCTTTTTTTTCTTTCTTTTTTTTTTGCACTATTATTGGTTCAATTCATCTATCCTCAAAAGGCCAAAACTTTGCTTGTTATACTCCCTCTTGTCAATTTGATACTCACTTTAATATATATATATTTGATATTTTAATATATGTAAAGTTACCATCCTTTTCAACTCAATTGTAACAAGTATGGTATACTTGGTTTTAATTGATTTTTCATTTTTTTCATATCCCAAAACTAATATGAGGGTACTGCAGTTCAATATACAAAGCATTCTGTATTAATAGAATTTAGAGAAGGGTTGTATGGTAAAACATAATATACATAAATGTGTTATTTAATTTAGCCTCATTTGGTATTTATATCCTCTAACTTTGGGTGTGCACAAGTAAATACTTAAAGTTGTATAGAGTTGAACAAGTACTAGACACACATGTCATATTTGGCGTCCTACGTGACAGTTCACGCCCTACATGACATCTTACGTGGTGTCCTACGTGTATTTTCCACGTAAGACGTGTCTGTCTACTTGTTCAACAAATTTAGACAAGTTTAAGTGCTTGTCTGTGCATACCAAAAGCTGAATCCGTGATCTATAGGTAAGGGCCAAGGCATAATACATAAAAATGCCCTTTAGCTTGGCTTCATTTGATGCTTATACCCTCTAACTTTGAATATGCACAAGTAGACACTTAAACTTGTATAGAGTTGAACAAGTAGACACACACATCCTACATGACGTCCTAGGTGATAATTCACCCCTGCACAACATCTTACGTGACGTCCTACCTGTATTTACCATATAGGACAACATGTGTGTCTACTTAATTATAGCTACAAAGATTGAAGAAAATATGTTACATTTTTCCACAACTCTTAAAATCATTTTGCTATCACATTAATATATGTCCCTTTTATAGTTGGTCCATTACATGCTATAGACACATCATGTCAAAATGGACACCATTAAAATTGATTCTCTTATTGGTAACTCAACCAAAAGTAAGTATATATATATTGACAATGTGGCCACAAATTCTTTTGTATAATGGATCGCAATATAATTATGGACAAACACTGGCCTACTCCCTTATCATATATCACATGGAGAGATTGAAAAGAAAAAAAATTAAAGTTGGTGGTCATGTCTATTAAACTTGAGCCATGAAATCAAATGACCTTTTGACGTCGATCGAGTCAGAATTTAAAGTTTATAGGTTCAAAATTTTAATCCTTTTGAGTCATTGAATTCGGAATATATATTAAATAAATTTGTTAAGATAAATACGTAGTTTAAACAAAAACTAATGAATTCTCGAATTCGCTAGCTTTCAACAATACAAGTGACCAAAATTTAGGTGTGAAGACATATATTATCTAGACATTGGTTAGGCGTACATATGTCCACTACAAATAAAGTGGCTTAATTTGAAGCACACAACATGACATCGGGCTATACGTTCGGTAGAATTTAGTAATTTTAGTTCAAATCTTATATAAATATTTAAAGTTTTATTTAAGATGTATTAATAATTTATTCAGAATTCAGTAAGCTATCTTTTTTAGAATTCTCAACTCATATACTTAAAATTCTAATTCCGTTATGACGACATGTTGCCACAACATACCAGCTAGGTTAAAAGACTGTATTTTTCCTTAAAAATTAAAGGAAAACAGACAACTTTAATATGTTTGGTTTCAAGTGATTTTTTTTTTGTTGAAAATCAATTTTATGAAATAAATCATCCTCTTATTCTGATGATAATTTTTGAAATATCGACAAATCATACCAAGTAGATAAAATAAATAGAAAAAAAAAGACTAATTAACAATTATATGATCCACCAAATTTTCCATTGTAAAGCTGACATGTCTGACCACTCATATAATTTTTGTAATAATGGGTCCATTTATTAATGAAAATGATGTTACATTTAACTGATCTTTACTTTAATTTGATTGAGATGAGATTTGAGCACTTAATTCCAAAGGAACCCTAACTAATTACTGTGTATCTTTTAGAATGGTTGCTAAAACCACCTCCTCCAAAAATAAAAAAACAAATCGCGATGTTTAGACTAACTTCAACACATGTCGATTAAATTCATGAAATATTTGTCATTTTTCATTAAGAAAAATGTATCCATATACTATGTTTAAAGGTAAAAATATGAATGAATAAGTAAGTATGATTAATTATTCAATAACAATTCATGTAAAAAGATACTTGTTAATTTGTCATGTATTTATTGGATCAATGTAAAAATGTATTTTTTGTCGAGTTTACTATAGCGTTAGAAAAATCACAAAAAAAATTTCTTTGCCTACTTCAATTATTTAGTACTTTGTTTGTTTCAATTTATGTGATATTTTTTGTTTCTTGAAATTTAAATTATGTGATTTTGAATTATTTTTTATCACATTAATATAAAAAGAATTGCAACTTATAATATATTTTGAATATTTAAATTTAAATTTTAAAATATTGAATTTATCTGATTCAATTGAGCTTCATAAGTTAGTTAAATTGAATCTCAATAATTAATAGACACATTCACATTTTTTGTAAGAGGAAATGATAGCATGGAATTAGGACAATAATTTAGCTTTCATGTTTCTAGTTAAACAAATTTAGACGAACATAAAGTGATGTTCAACTTTCTAATTGTGGTTAGTTGCTAACGCAATTGAATACAATCAAACCTCTTTATAACGATACTATTTTTTAAAATATTTTTTGGTTGTAATAACAAGATGTAAGTGTAGAAAATATATAACATAACATAACATGAAAGTTGATTTCAAAGAAAATTAAATCGACTATAGTAAAATATTGTTATAGAGATATCTGACTGTATCTATCTTCTTCTTCTTTTTCCGATATTCTCTTTTTTTTTTCAAAAATAATTATTGGTTGCCACTTGCCTAGTCAAATTTGTATTTGGGCTGAAATTAGCAGGCTTGTTGGAAACAAAATAGTTGGGCTTCTTATTTTGACGGCCCAACATAAGTGTCAATTTAGAGCAAGCCCAATTTAGCCATCTTACCCAGTTAAAAACACAATAAATATAAGATACAATATATTTGAGAAATAAACAATATTAAAATGGCTATTTCTTTAATATTAAGATATAGCTAGAAATAAGTACCAACTTCGGTCTTGAATTTCTAAAACAACACTTATTTTGAAACTGTTTTTGAAAAGTTAAAACGACAATTAAAATGAGACGATGATTGAAGTAATATAATAATATTAATAAATTGTTTACATTTTTATCATGTTTTCCAATGTTGTTGTCCTAACCTTAACCTATGAAGTATGAACACCTTATTATATTACAATTATATATAATATAATAATTTATTAATTCTTATAAATTGTTTACCTTTTGTCATCTTTTTTTGTTCCTTTGTAAATGTCATGTGCTTTTAATAAAGGGTTGGGGAGAAAAGAGGAACATGCATAATAGTGGAGACAATGGATACTTTATATTATCCTTTTAATATTGTTGACTTTGTCACTAAAAATATTTAATTAGTGAATACACAATGATTATAATTGAAAGTAGTTAATTAAAGATCACAAAAGACATGGCAAAAAGGACATCTCATTAATTAATTTATTATTACAAAAACAAAGAGAGTTGAATGAAACTTTACTTAGGTGTGATTACAATGTTATAACCTCCACTTGAGTAGATTCTCCAAAGAATTTGGATATCTAAGAATCTAGGTAGTTAAGAATATCATGATTAATTAAGTAGTTACAATTTTATAGATTCTTTTTGTTAAAATAAAATAATAGGGTTAAGAAAGTGTTTCCTCATTAATATGTTTTGCCATCTCTTTCATTCAATAATAGTATAAAGAATATCTTATATATTAAAAGAAGGCAAGATTTGTGGAAAACATACCATTTATAATATGAGTTTATTGTTTGTATCAATCTTATAAATAGACACATGTTTATAAAATAATACTTTGTAATAAAAATACAAGATAACAAGAATTAGTTGAGGAAAAAGATATATTTTATTTCTCAAACTACTTGCAAGTTGTATGCTTGATAGCAAGTATTCGGAAGCTGCTGCAAGATTTATCATGACATAGTTGTAAGGTGTTCGGGTATGAAGGAAAATATTTCTTCAAACTTTTTAGGAAAATAAGTAGGCATCTTACTTATTTTCTTGTGTTCAGTATATAAACATTTGTATATGATCTTGACAAATAAAATGAGAGGTTAGGGTGGGGCAATGGGGACTATATGGGAGGGGCGAGGATGAGGTGTGTCGAACAGTCGGAGGATGTAGAGAATACAATCAATGTAAAATGCTACTTGTTGAACTTGTTTTCCCTATTTCTACTAGAAAAAAACATTTTTCATTTTTTTTAAGAACTTATTTTTCTGGAGAAAATGTTTTCAATTTTTTTAATCAACCGAACATGAAACAATCACAACAACATACAAGTGTAATCTCACAGGCGTGGAGTACTATGAAGAAAGCAGAATGTATGTAGGCCTTTTCCTACCTCGTGAAGGTAGAGACGTTGTTTTCAAAAGATTCTTGACTCAAGTAATACACATTAAAACTAGTAGAAAAGAAAAAAATACAAAATCAAAGAAGACACATATAGGGGTCGTTTGGTAGAGTGTATTAGAGAAAATAATACTTGCATTAGCTAGATGTATTACTAATACTTTGTTTGGTATACTTTTCTAACCTATGCATAACTAATGGTTGTATTAGTAATACACTCTATTGTATATTGAAGAGTGTATTACTAATACCACAGATTTCTATGCATTAGTAATGCAATTGATTTTAATGCATACATTAGCATCATTAAAGATAAAATTGTCCTTCAAAATTTTTTTCACATCCTTTCCACTATATTTGTGGAGGGTATTCTTGTAAAAAACTATTTCTTTTAAAAAAGTTATGCAATGCATAATATTTTTAGTACACCAAATCAAACAATGCATAAAAAAAATCTTAGCATAACTAATACAAGCATTACTAATGCAAACATTATTAATATACTATATTTTGCATTATTCTTATACATTCTACCAAACGACTCCATAAATACTAATAAGGAAAACATTACATAACATTCAGAAAAAAAAAAAGAAACAGTAACAACAACCAAATAACGTAACAATCAAAGCACAAAAAATAGTAACATGAATCAAAGGACAAGTAACTACGAAAATGGAGGGTTGAATTTGACTTTTAAAACTTACTCTAAGGTAAAACTTTACTTCCAATCAAACTTAAGGGAAAAAACCACAATTTACCAAAAATTCAAGATCAACAAAAAAACATTTCCTTTTTTGTCACTTGTATCAACAAACAACAAACTAGCAAAACTTCAATCCATCTGTCTTTAATCCACAAAATTCCAAATATAGAAAAATAAAAATCATATTTTTTCCCAATTTCCAAATCCCATTAAAAGAAAAAGATTCAATAATAACTTGTGTAGTTTGTCCTCAAAAAAGTCAGAGGAATATGCTGTACATGTTCCGTGAAAAAAAAGGTTTCTTGCAGACATCCTCACATTAATAAACATTGCTGAGTCGGTTCCTTAATCCAAACATATATTGTAGTATATAAGCAGAGCCAAGTTGCTGTTTTTTCTGTCTTTCCTTTCTATTTCTGTATTGGCTTTTGTTTCTTAAATTGAGGTACCATTTTGTTCCTGTTTCTGTTTGTAGAATTATGGGTATTTAGCAGTTTACATTGATGTTATTGTTTGATTGTTTGATTGTTCTTTCTTTTTTCATAAGTTGGAATCTTTAAATGTGGAAGTTGTGTATTTTTTCAGGGAACCCTAGTTAGTTTTGGATTAAGAATCTTTGAATTTGATTTGGGTGTGGCTAAATAAAGAAAATTGGGGTTGGATTTGCTTTGGATATCTTTCTTTTTCAGTAAAGTTTGAATCTTTATAATGGGGGGTGCTAAATTTTTCTTTTAAATTATCAGTGGGTTGGTTATCTTTAGGAATAGTTTAATTTATGTGATCTTTGGTGCATCCAAGGGTGTGGGTAGTGGTCAATGAAGTGGGTTTTGAACCATGAGGTTTCGAGTCCAGTTTCCAGTTGAGGGAAAAGATACTAGGTGATTTTTTCCCCATATGTCCAAGGTTTGGTTGATAGAGTTATTTTGTGAGTTGGTGGGAGGTAGAGGTATCTGGTAGAATTAGTCGAAGTGTGCACAAGCTAGTCGGGACACTATGGTTGTGAAAAAAAGGTGATCTTTGGTAGTGCAGCAAATCATTGTTTGGGGCAGGGTTACGGTTATGGTTCATGGAGTAGTTTCTTTCTAAGTTCATGGAGTTTTTTAGTCCTCTTAGAATAATTTGCATTTGGGAAAACCTTAAGCTTACGTTAAGGTTCAGGTGGGGATAAGGGTGAGTTTTAGAGTAGTTCTAGTTATAGAGAATTCTTAATATGCATTAGTGTACAAGTTAGTTACCAGTATTGTAATAGAATGGTCATGGTAGAGCTGAACATATAGAGGATTCTTATCACTTTTATGCTACTATTATTGTGATTTGAGCGGTTCAAATTGGTTGAATTTTTCTCAATCAACTTTGGAGAATTTCTCTGAGTTTAATCATCTTGATTGAGTTGGGATAGCATTTTGTGGCAGATAATTCTTTCTTGCCCCCCTCTCCCTTTCGTTTTATTTCTCGTGACTAATTGATTTGAAGTAGGGATAATATTTGAAAATTGTAACCTCAATGCATGCTTTAGTCAATTATTTGGATTTAAATCCAACATTCAAATATAGTTCTCTGTTTTGCAGTTGGTTCTGGGGAACTAGAATTAATCAGCAAGAACTCTTATCAAGTAAAGTGGCGTGAAGCCAAGGCTGCTTAATGGGGCTCGATAAGCAGCCGAGTGGTATTCTTGATACTCTGAAGATGGAGACAGTCAGGACAATCTTTCCCTCATATCGTTACCCACACGAGCATTCACGTCATTTTGTGATTGCTGTGGTTGTGGGATGCTTGTTTTTCATATCATCAGATAACATGCACTCACTTATTCAGAAATTCGATATCAAATGGTGGTCTATGTATGCGTGTTTGCTCGGATTCTTTTACTTCTTTTCGTCTCCATTTATTGGGAAAACAATTAAACCAAGTTACTCAAATTTCAGTCGCTGGTAAGTCATCTATTTCTATTTATGTCGTAATAACTCATTTTTTAGTAAAATCTAGCTAACAAGATAAATTCATTTTGCAGGTACATTGCCTGGATATTAGTGGCAGCTTTATACCACCTTCCAAGTTTTCAATCAATGGGAGTAGATCTCAGGATGAACCTCTCTTTGTTTCTGACATTATACGTCTCATCTATTTTGTTTCTTCTTGTTTTCCATGTTATATTTATTGGGCTTTGGTATCTTGGACTTGTTGCTCGTGTGGGAAGAAGGAAGCCTGAGATTATGAAAATCTTTCAAAATTGTGCTGTAAGTTTTGAGAACGCATCTTAAGCTATAACATAAGGTTACTCCTGTCCTTATCTTATTGCTTCATCATCTCTTAGGTTATAAGTATAGCCTGCTGTGTTTTCTATAGCCACTGCGGGAACCTCGCTATAGTGAGGGAAAAAACATTTGACTGGAGGAATTCTATATGGTTTTCCCTGTGGAAAAAGGGAGAGGGGAATGCATGGCTTCTGAAATTCATCCGCATGACTGAATTCAAAGATCAAGTTTGCAAATCTTGGTTTGCTCCAGTTGGGTCTGCTAGTGATTACCCATTCTTGTCCAAATGGGTCATCTATGGAGAGGTATTATCTCTCACAATTTAAAGGTTTTCATACTTTTCAGATGAGAGAATTTGAGGATCTTATCCTGCTATTTTCCTTTTAACATTTGAATTTCACCTTTCCAGCTGACTTGCGGCGGCTCATGTGCAGAATCATCAGATGAAATTTCTCCAATCTATTCATTGTGGGCGACTTTTATTGGCCTATATATGGCAAATTACGTTGTTGAAAGGTCATCCGGGTGAGTAGTGCAATTTTTCATTCACCTGTTAGAGCTTGTTTTCTCTTTCCCTGTTAAGGTGGATGTGGACAACCCTATATAAGGGGCGTTAGATCTGAATATAAACCTTGTTAGGAGTCTTATTCTGGAAAATATGCTCATCTTTTGTGCTAGAATTACTTAGGTAATAGATTCTATGCTGGATTAATATGCTGTCAAAATCTACCTACTAGTCAATTAGCTAATGTTTTATAATGGATGAAATGGTTAAGCTTGCCAGCCACCAGGGTTAGCTGCTCCCCACTATGGGCTATCGTGGATGTTATATGGTTTACACTTTACAGTGAAAACCTCATATGTTTTTCTTGAGTCACTTTTAAATGCGATATGTTGTGCTTATGCAAACATGCAACTTGCCTATCTTCATAACATAATTTATTAATTCCTGGCTAATCATAATATTCTTATGCTTTAAATATTATACCTGGTTGGTTCTATTTAAACGTATTAAGGCTTAATATGGGCAATTTGGTTAGATTGTGAGTATTAAATTTTTTAGTTCTAAACTTTAATTAGCCTGCATAGAGGAGATTGTTAGCACTATCGGCCTTATGTGATATTCCAAGGTCTGGTTTTATGTTCTAATGTGTAGTTATCAACAGATGGGCTCTATCACGCCCTTTATCACTCAAGGAGTTTGAGAAATTGAAGAAGAAGCAGATGAAACCAGAGTTTTTGGATATGGTTCCTTGGTATTCAGGGTATGCTCTTCACTTGCATCTCTTTCTGACCCCTTCTTAAACCAGTGGCACTGCAGTTCTTTAGGGAAGAAAATTGATTAAATTTCCTTATATAACATTATTATTTACCGCAATTACAGGACATCTGCTGATTTATTCAAGACAGTGTTTGACCTCCTGGTCTCAGTAACTGTATTTGTTGGGCGTTTTGATATGCGCATGATGCAGGTACATTATGATTTCTGGCTTCATGCTAAAAACATTTAGCTTTCAGTGTAATATATCTCCTTGTAAAAAAAATTACTCCCTCCTTTCTAATTTGTTTGTCTTAGTTTGACTCAGCATGGAGTTTAAGAGAATACATAAGACTTTTGAATCTTGTGGTCTTAAACTAAAGATGTGTTCATCTACCAAAATGTCATTTGAATCTTGTGGTCTTAAATATGCCATGTAAGATGTTGCGTGTAAAGAGTTACTAAATGTAGAAATTGACATTCTTTTAGAAAAAGACTTGAAAGGAAATTAAGATAAACAAAATTAAAAAGAAGGGAGTATAAGATACTTGAATGTGTTGTAAGAACCTTGACTTTTCAAGGGATCAAGGATATGTGTTTCCTCCTACTTTTAGCAAAGCATTTTCTTACGTTCACAAAAAATGATAAATATAGGGAGAGTTTAAAGTGGATTTTATATTTTTCTATAATGAAATGTGCAGTGAGAAGTGTAGATAATTTTCCCTGAATTGAATGATTGTGTAAGAGGATATAATTAGGTTCACCTTAACATCCTCATCTTTCCCGTTGTCAGGCTGCTATGAGCAAGGTTGAAGATGGAGCTAAGCAGGATGATCTTTTGTATGATCAGTTTAGTGAAGAAGATGGTATCTGGTTTGATTTCATGGCTGATACTGGTGATGGCGGAAATTCCTCCTACACTGTGGCACGCCTTCTTGCTCAACCTTCAATCCACGTCCAAAATAATGATTCCAAGCTTACACTGCCACGTGGACGCCTGCTTCTTATTGGGGGTGACCTTGCGTAAGCTCAGAGTTTTTTTTACAACATTAGTGTTTTATGCACTTTACATGAGCAATTCCATGTAATTTTTTCGCATTTTGGCTCATAATAGCATCATCTTATGAGTTAAAGCAGACCTATTATCGAACAGTAACTATGCTTCCCATATCATTTGGCTGGGTATAATATGTCCTCTCTTAGATATCTTTTTAATATCTATGATTAGAATATTGTGCATTGCTGCGGTTTACACATTCTTCTTCAACTGGTACTTTGAGTTACTTCTGTTATTCACTTATTCTGCCCACTTACCAAGTTCGTGAAAGAATTTTCATGTGTTGAATAGAGTTAAATTCAGACATGAAAAATAATAGTTGAAGCTGGTGATCTGAGCTATTAATGGCAACTTGTTTTTCAACCTAATATTAACATATATATGTGTGTGTGTGTCGGTATGGTGTGCTTTCTTGTGTATCCTAGTACTGATGGCCGGTTGTGCTAGAATGTTGGTATCATCTTCGATATTTTGATGACTTCTGTGGTAATGATAAGGTGCTCTGTTGTCTTTGATGATGTTATACAAAGTAAGCGATTGTTATGCGCCTACAAATTGCTAGTCAAAATCATTGAATCAGTTCATTTCTTATCTTAAACCACAATGTAAGAAGGTACACTTTGCGTGTGCAACAAATACTTTATATACCTAGAATGGATTAACGAAATTACATTAACATGTCAATATTTGATGCTTGAAAATCATTGTGAGGAAATGTCTGAAAATAAGTAGGCGTCACATGCCATCCTCAATGCTGACACCAAGCCTGGGGCAACCTTTTGAATATAATTAGTGTGAAAAGCAATTTATTTTCCTCTGCATTGTATGCATAGATGTGCTGTCTAATCATGCTTCTGGGATGTTACCAAGCAGGACTTTTCTCTCTGTAACGTCAGTTCTTTGGCGTCCAAATTGACCCTAGACATTTTGCTTCTTTAAATTTCGGAGTTTAGAACATGGAAGAGTAATAGTGTTCAAACTGTGTTAAGTGATACTAATTTTTTGGCTTTCCTGTAGGTATCCGAATCCATCAGCATTTACATATGAGAAGCGTCTTTTTCGTCCCTTTGAATATGCTCTTCAGCCTCCAATCTGGTATAAGGAAGACCATATTGCCGTTAAGAAGCCCGAATTACCTTCCGGTGTGACTGAACTCAGGCAGTATGATGGACCTCAGTGTTTTGTTATCCCCGGAAATCATGGTAAGTCTAGTTTCTAAGCCTGTGCGCTTATACTTCTGTCTTTCAGTGTTGCAGCGTAGCTCATGTAGGTTCTATTTGTTGTTTAGTCAAAGTCCTTTTTTTTGTACTTGTGCAGACTGGTTTGATGGACTTCAGACTTTCATGAGGTACATTTGTCACAAGAGCTGGTTGGGTGGATGGTTTATGCCTCAAAAGAAAAGTTATTTTGCCTTGCAGCTTCCTAAAGGATGGTGGATATTTGGTCTTGATCTTGCTCTACATTCTGATATCGATGTATACCAGTTCAAGTTCTTCTCAGAATTAATAAGGGACAAGGTATCTTATTTGTACTTTCTAGCCATAGTTGTCATATTGTGCTACCCTCATTTACCTGTCCTTCTACCTTTTTATGAATATGGAGGTGAAGCTAGTTAACTGTGCTTCTTTGTGAATATCCTAAGCCCAGTTGCTACAAAAGTACCAGCTACTCTGAACCCTGAAGAAAATATTTTAGAGCACTATGATTAACAGTGTCTTGCTAGGGTGTTAGATTGTAGAGAGTGAGTTGAACAACGTAATTTTTTTTCAGTAAAAACTGTTAATAAGACTGTCTATATTAACTTGGAAGTTTCAGTTCGAACTTCATTTATATTATTTTCTGTTCTTTTTAAAAAATATTCAACCTTTTAGTTAAACTTTGAAAAGAGCATGGTGATCGTATTGGATAAGGAGAGAATTAATGATCCATAGATTTGGCGTTTGCAGAATTATGATTCTATCATGTTCATTTAGATAGCTGCAGGTGCTTATGGGTTCGTCAAGGCTTGTTACGTTCTTATAAATTTATGCATTTACCATGTCTTCTTTACCCCATCCCCAACCAACCAACCCCCCTTTAGAGTTGAAAACTTTAACCCTTGATTAACGGATTTCAGGTTGGTGAGAATGATTCTGTGATCATTATGACACATGAACCTAATTGGCTTCTCGATTGGTACTTCGATCAAGTTACTGGAAAGAATGTCTCGTACTTGATACGTGACCATTTAAATGGGAGATGTAGACTTCGAATTGCTGGGGATGTGCATCATTATATGCGCCATAAGTTTGTTGAATCGAAATCGGATAAACAAGTTTATGTACAGCATTTACTTGTTAATGGTTGTGGGGGTGCTTTTTTGCATCCGACACATGTCTTCAAGAATTTCAACAATTTAGACGGAACAACCTATGTGTGTAAAAATACTTACCCAACTTTTGAAGATTCAAGTAGGGTACGTAATCAATCTCCTTTATGTTATATAGACAGACTATTTGGTGCTTTAAATAAGGCCTGTAATATACTATAACCATTTGCAGATTGCTTTGGGAAATATATTGAAATTTAGGAAGAAAAATTGGCAATTTGATTTTATTGGTGGCATCATATACTTCATGTTGGCCTTTTCTATGTTCCCCCAGGTAACTTTCTATTTGATTTTCAATGTATTTCTTTTTAGGATTACTTTAGGTAACGTTATCCGCACTCTTCCCCATGGTAACCCAGTTAGGGGCTGTTTGATAAAACTAAAATATGACAGCTTAAGTTGAAGTTGTATCTCAAAATAATTTTGTCAGAATACATAAATAAACAAACACTCAAACTTGGTCTCAGCAACAAGAACACTCCAACTTTGAGAGTGCACATCTAGACACTTCAACTTAGTCTCAATTGACAACTAAACACTCCAACTTGTCCCCAACTTGTCTCGTGGACGCTCGACGCTGATGTGTCACATAAGTTTTTGAGGTGTGTAGATGATCATTTGGTAAGTTGGAGTTTTCAAGTGACAGTGGAGACGAGTTGAGATGTAGATATGTATACTCAAAGTTGGAATGCTTACTTGCCAGTTGAGGCGAAATTTGAGTTGTATGTTTATGTATTATGCCAATAAAATTATCTCTTAGTTTTTAGGTCAAGGAAATGTTGTGTTGCAATGTCTGATCATTATCATTGAAATATCAGTTGTTTCCTTCTATGTATTGTAAACTTATCAAGCTTTTAATGTATTAGACATTTATTTTCGATTGTGCTGTTAAAACTTTATGAGACATTATTTTAAGAGATTCATTAAATTATCCATCTGAGTGTACAAAATCAGTGTTCATTAAGAGTTAAACATGTTGAGTTTTTTGTTTTTTTATGAGGTGAAGTTAAGTTTAGAATGCTTACTCTTAACTATGACCTTATGGTTTTTTCTTTTTTTTATTTATTATTGTTGTTGGTCCAATATATAAATTTATGGATTGATGATTTTCAGTTGTGTTTTTATTGCTTTCGACATTTAAGTGCCTTTTATGCATCAACTGATCTTTTATTTTGTTGTCAAGTACATCAAATGTGTGATTTTGTAAATATAATGTTCAGTTTAGACGTGTTCATGTGACACATTTAATTAAATGTTTTATTTCCCATTTGCTTCTAGTGTCGGCTTGATCACATTTTCAAGGATGATACATTTTCGGGTCACATGGGAACCTTCTTCGACACAGTGTGGGATACATTTATGTATATATTTGGACGCTCATATGTCTCCTTGACTGGCGCGGTGCTGCTATTAATAATTGCAATATCCTTTGTGCCAGCCAAGGTGCCTTGGAAAAAGAAAGTAGTAATTGGGATTCTTCATGTGTCTGCACACCTGGCTGCAGCTGTGATTCTTATGCTCTTGCTGGAATTAGGCATTGAAACATGTATTCGCCATAAACTACTTGCAACATCTGGTGAGATTTTGCATTTATTTTCTATTGTGTGATTGTCTTTGAGTGTGTTTTTCCATGTTCGGTTGGTCCAAATTTTTGGAGAACATTTTCTCTAGGAAAACAAGTTCCTTCAAAATGAGGAAAATGACTTCCCGAGTGGAAGTAGGAAAATTGGTGATATTCCACGTTGATTGTTTCCTCCTACCCTCCTCTACACCTCATATTCACCTCCACCCCCGTAGTGCTATCCCCACCACCCCTATCCCTGCCCAACCTCCCATAGTAATTGTCTAGATATATACAAATGCTTTTAGGATAATATTTTTTGCTTACGTACCGAACTCAAGAAAATAAGCAAAAAATCCACTTATTTTCTGGGAAACAGTTTCCAAGAAAACATTTTCCTTCATACCACACACACCCTTTGTCTTAATTTATTTTCATATGTAAATTCTATATTCAGTTTTCTCTCTTTGCCCTATCTTCCTGTCACAGTTCCGACTAAAATACCCAAAGTTACATGAATTGCACGTATCGTTTTGAGATAATCATTTTCGCCTAATTCTCTTGACTAATAAGAACCTCCTCTTATGCCCTTTCTCAGTCATGATCCATCTTTCAGACGAAGGGATTTGATACCATGACCTTGATGAGGGCTGAGATTTTTCATCCTTTTAGAATGATACAAGGACCTTGAATTCATTAATTAACTACTCCGTTGAAAACTGAGTTTTACGTGAGCCTCTCTTGAGAGATTACCTAGCTAACCGCTGTTTTTACACCTATGTATTTCCTTTGCTAACTACTGAATGTTGTAATCCAGGTTATCATACTTTGTATGAATGGTACAAATCCGTGGAGAGTGAGCATTTTCCAGACCCAACGGGTCTTAAGGAACGAATAGAACACTGGACATTTGGCCTTTATCCGGCATGCATTAAATATCTCATGTCTGCTTTTGATGTTCCTGAGGTAAGAATTATGCCCCATAAGAGTTGCTTTGTGATGACTCAGATCGCATAATTATATCTGATGCATGTTTTCAGGTAATGGCAGTTACCAGGAATACTATCTGCAAGAATGGGATGGATTCCCTATCTCGAGGGGGTGCTGTAATTTATTATGCATCCGTCTTCCTTTATTTTTGGGTCTTTTCAACTCCGGTGGTTTCTTTGGTTTTGGGAAGCTACCTATACATTTGCATTAATTGGCTTCATATACATTTCGACGAAGCCTTTTCATCACTCCGTATTGCTAACTACAAGTCATTTACACGGTTTCATATCAACAACAAAGGCAATCTTGAAGTTTTTACCCTTGCAGTTGATAAGGTATTTTGCCACTTTTCTTCTGTGATAATAAAGGTCAAGTGCATTATCGAAAGTTGGACTCGAGCTGTTTACATTTGGCAATTCCTCTAATAATATCTGTCAATTTGTAGGTTCCGAAAGAGTGGAAACTGGATCCTAAATGGGACGGAGAGTCAAAACATCCGCAGGAGCCAAGTTACCTTCAGAAATTCCCAAGCAAATGGAGAGCAGCTTCCCCTAATCAAGATCCTGTAGATACTGTACGGATTATTGACCAATTTGTGATTGAAAAGACTGAAAAACATGATTCAGAATTAGCGAACGGGTCAGTTAATCAATAACTCATTTGATTACAAGACTCTTCTACTGTCAGTTTGTACATATAGTCTTTTAGAATTTAGATGATAACTGATATCATAACCTTTTCGGAAAGAAATGGAATATATGAAGAGCTGTGACAAATATTCATTGAAATCATAGGTGGAAGTTTTCATCTTTGCTTTTCGTCATTAGGCACTCCAAATCAAATATATACAGAACTGTATAATATTACGCGAAATGGACTAATGTTTCTCAGTTCATCAGTAAATGTAGTATTAGTTGCTTCTTGCTGCTGGGAAGATCAGAAAAACCAGCATTGCATGACTTAGTTGTAGCATGTTCAACTTGAATTGAACCCTACACCGAAGAGTTATCATCTTGCAAATTGTTAAGTTTCCCGCGTTGCTTGAAGGATTGAATTGTATCTATATTTTGGTATTGGACAATCCTTGCCTCATATGAGCTAACTTTTGTTGAGTTAGCCTAAGGTCCATTTTTTGGGAAGGGAAGTGCTAAAAGGTGGCCTCGATTGTTCTATCCCATTCCAAGATAGGCGGCTGATACTTAAATAAAATCCCATTCCAAGATAGGCGGCTGATACTTAAATAATAAGTAAAGTAGTCGTTGTCTGTTGGGTTGCCAGGTTATGTTTTCAGAGTTCCATATTGGTTGAAGCAATGTGTGAGTTGTAAATTCATTTTTTCCACATTGATCAAAGCCATGCAACTATTCATACAATAGTAAAAAGGCAAGAGAGAAAAAAAAAAACTCTCAAAAAGTATTTGATTTCATGTATGATGTATGAATAACAAATAAAAATGTTCTATAAGCAATGTAACAAAAAAGAGCAACTCAAAATTTGATAATTGAGGTTGTGCATTTACAAGATTGAATTGTGGAGGCATCTTACGATCTCCATTCGTTCTTTTTTATCTGATAGATGATCATAACTTCATCCAACTTCGAATTCTAACTCGAGGTACGGTCCACTAGAACTGTCGAAGCACTTTGTGTTTGTATTAATTTCTGACCGCGCTGAATCTCCGTAGCCAATTTTCTATCAAAATGTATTGTATGTGGTATTACTATGTATTATAGTATAGTTAGTCTTTTATAAGAAATGTCTCATATGGTGTTCCCTTGAGCTTTTTCTGAACTTCATCCCAATTCTCTATTTGTTTGGACAAAGGGCCATTATGAATCTTAACTTGACCACTTGTGAGTTCTCTTTGAGGTAGCCCCAAAAACTCTTGAACATCAGCTAGTTTCTGCACAGACAGTAAAATATATATAAAAATTATAATTTGTCGCGGTTAAGATGATCAGTCAATCAATTATGCTTCAATTTCGAACAAACTGGGATCAACTTATCAAGTTGAAGAAAAAGAGTTGTTTCGAGTTTCGACTCTCCAAGTAATGATTATGTCATATAAATTGGAACAGAGAGAATATGAAAGCCTTACGGTGCGATTTTGAACAATGTCTTCATAGTAAAGAAGAATGTGTCGAGTGCTTTTAAAGCATTCCAAAGCTCTATTAGTCTTCCTCTGTGCATGCCTCAAATTTGGTATTAGTAATGACATATTCACCACTGGCTTGTATATTGCCAATACTTTAGCCTGAAACATGTTTAAAAAACATGAAGTTAATGACACGAGGAACCACATTCGAAAGACAACGTGTCCTGCATTTTTGCAAGAGGCTTTTTCCACAGCTTGAACCTGTGACCTGGGTCACATCACATGACAACAACTTTACCAGTTACGTCAAGGCTCCCTTTCCACCAGAAAATGACTTCTTATTGAAAAACATTTCCTTCAGTCATACCAAACACATTGTTAATCTATGTTGCTTTAACCCTCCAAAAACGTTGCCTCATCCATATCGACCCTTGAAAAATGTATATCCAACACACACCCAACAATATTTTTGAAGAGTCAGAGAACGGGAGGAGGGGGAGGAAGGCCTTACCTCATATGGAGAATGTGTATGAGATTTGTGTGTTCCATTCAATGGTTTAGCATCCTTATCGTAGGAATTAGCGAGTAACGAGATCAGCCTGCGTAGCAGATTTCTTCTAAATAGAAATATTGCAGAGACACCTCTTCTGTTGAAGTAATCCACAATCTCTTCATGATACTCCAAAGCTCCCTTCAAGTTCATATACATTAAAAAGTTGAGAACAATCTAACAATGTTGAAAATTTTCAACTAATGTACTTCTAAATGAAGAAAATACAACTAACACAGAGTTTATCAGCGAGATTTGTGAAACTAATCATGTCATTATGTCTAACGATATATTTTCGAGTAGAAAGTGTTATAGAGTGGGTTATAGTCCCACATTGGTTGGGGAATAAATTGGTGATCTGCTTATATAGACTTGGTCAATCCTTCCCTTCTTGAGCTAGTTTTTGGGGTTGAATTAGACCCAAGATCGGAAAAAGTTGAATTTGAGGCGAATAAGGAGATGGACTTATGATATTAAACATGACAAGATAAAATAGTCGAAGTATGCACAAACACAAACTGTACTGGACACCACCGTTATCGAACACGAAACATCATCAAGACAAATGAAAGACTTTGTTACCTAATCAACAGAATTGAAATAGTACTGTTAATTACCTGATTAAGCATCCACTTAAATCCAATTGCAGCTGTACATTCATTCTTTGATGAACTACTAATCCAATCAAGATTAAAGACATTATCCATAATATCCAATATTACTGAAGCATTAGTCCTCCTTGACTTAGCACCAAAAATTTCTCCATTAGAACTCACATTCATATGACTATTTAACAATGTCTCAAACCATCCACTCCCTGATCTCTGCATCGATAAAATCGCGAAAAATCGAACAGGATTGCAAGCACATTCCTCTCTACAATTCAATAACATGTCACTTAGTCCAATTCAATCTATCTAAGTTTGTACTAAATCCTACATTGTTCTGACCCTCCAAAATTGTTCTCTCACCCGTGTCAGATCTTTTAGAATCCAACCCAGAGAGACCAGCCGATATTTTGAAGAGTCTGAGTAACATAGACTAAAACAATAAGGAGGAATAATCTATGTTGCTCAGACTCTTCAAAAATGCCATACATGGTATGTGTCGTGAAGAGTTTGAGCAAGATAGGCTAAAACCATAAGGAGGGAATAATCTATGTTGCTCAGACTCTTCAAAAATGCCACACATGATACGTGTCGGATCCTTCAGAATCTGATACCAAAGGCACTAATAGATATTTTGAAGAGTCCGAGCAACATAAGCTAAAACCATTAACAAGAATAATCTATGTTGTGCTCAGACTCTTCAAAAATGTCACACATGGTGCGTATCGAATCCTTCAAAAACAGTACATTTTTTAACATCTGACACAAGTGCGACAACATTTTTGAATAGTCTGACCAATATAAATACATATTTGGAGGTACCTGGTAAAAGTTTGAGGCTTTGGGAAATGCAAGTAATGAATATCTTCTTCTTGAAAAATAGGATAATGACAATTATGTCGATTAATCACATGAATACTTAGTGATTTAGCTTGTAAAAGATAATTACTTGTTTGATTTATACACATTGACAATATATAAATTCCAGAAACCACTGCAAATACTAAGAGGACAAATCTCAAAGATTGCTTAGGTGACTTAATCACAAATAAATCCTGAAATTAAACAAAAAAAAACAAGAATCATACACAAGTTATTTCAGTACTTAAATTAGATCAAACAATCTAATTAATGAAAAATTACATCAAGAAATTAAACTAACCTGAGGTTTCCATAATTTGGGAATCTCCATAAAAAAGAAGAAGATGAAATTAAAGAATAATTTTTTTTTTAAAATTAGAAAAAGTTTTGGTTGAATATTGGTTCATCTACCTTGTAGAATTTTAGAGGAAAATAAGGAGAAAGAAATGGTATGAACTTAGAAATATTCAACTTCATTTGAAATCTTGAAAATAAAATTCAACATATGTAATAAAATACTATACTATAAAATAAAATAAAAATGGTGCTAGTGAGAATTTTATTAATATATTTGTACAAATGTCAACTGACAAGTGACAAGATCAGTTTCATAGTTTATGATATGATATAATATATGATGAATTTTATAATATGGAATCTTATTATTGTTGTCTCTATCATGTTTTTATTTATTTCTTTTCTTTAATTTATAATTTTTCTTGTTCTTCTCAAAATTCAAAAGATTGTCACTTTTTTCCAAAGGTGACAAAGGAAAACTTGTCGGTTATGACAGTTGTCTTAAGAGATGTGACAAAAGACCAAAAAAGAATAAAAAAGTTGAGGTGATTAAAGCAGTCGCGGAGCTAGAATTTTTAGTAAAGTAGTTTAAAATGTAAATAGTAAATACACGAATTAGCTGAAGAGGATTTAATATACACATAAAAAAAATTAACCATGTACAAATAGTGTAATTTTTTGTCGAAGGGGATTCAAATAAAATTCCTAAGCCAACTTTGTCCCTGGATTAAGGGTGTGTTCGATATACGTGGAAAAATATTTTCTTATTTTCTTGTGTTCGATAGTCAATATTTTTGATATTTCTTAGAAAAATAAGTCTCCTTTGAAACTAAGGAGAAAACCTTCCTTAACAAAAAAAAAAGGAAAATCAAGTCACATTTTCTCAATCATACCCACCCTTACCCCACCTTCGTAGTTTTGTTTTAAATATATATAAATATTTTAGAATAATAAATTTGTATTTACATACCAAACACACACACAAAGAAACTTACTCCTTATTTTCCTAAATATTTTCCTCCATACTAAACACACCCTAATTAATTAATTATTTATATTCCTACTTAGTTTCGAAAATAATAATAATAATAATAGTACTAGGAGTATATATTATTTATATTCCTACTTAGTTTCGAAAATAATAATAATAATAATAGTACTAGGAGTATATGTGACTTCTTAACTAGGAGTTAGAGGCTGTTTAGTTGGGTGTAGGGTTGGCATATAGTTTGAATAAATTCTAAATTCAAATTAAAATTTTATTATTTTTTTTTAGATTTTTGGTTTGGATTTTTAGATGGTGGATTAAATTTTGTATTTAAGTTTTTTAATTTTTGGATTTCTAATTGAATATTGAATTTGGTACTTCAATTTTTGTAAGAAGAAGAAGCAACTCAAAATAAAAAATTTGAAATATTCAAATCTATTAATTCAAAATCGAACTCACCAAATTCAATGCAATTCAAACTTATTTGAACCACCTTAGTTGGGTGTATAAGGTGTATTAATCTTTACATAAAATTTTTACCATTATTAATTAATACTTTGTTTGGTTGCTAATTTAAATCCTGCATAAAGTTCAACATAGTTTTTTTTTATACTTTCCATTGGTGTTCGATATTTGTATTAAGGCTCGATTAAATCGAGATTTATTAATTACAGGGCTCATTTCTAGAAGCAACGCTCCCAATAAGATTCTTTTCATCCTAGGGATTCGAATCGAAAATCTCTAATTAAGAGTAAAGAAATCACAATCATCTCATCACATCGCAAACGAATAAGTTATTCAACATGACTTATACTTAGTTTGGTTAGTAATTTACTTTCTAGCACTAGTAATATATTCATAGTTATACAGGAATTAGTATATATTTAGCAGTATTTGAATAGGTAGGATTTTTTTTTGTAAAAGAGTTAAAATTTGTGATTCTAAATATGCACGTTATGATATTTTTGTGACTATAAACATATATTTTTAAAGATAATAGAAAAAAATTAAATTAAATTGTTTTAATATTAAAATATATAATTCTTTTAAAATTAATTTTCTTAAAAATGAATAGAACTGTCGGTGACATATAGACATTATGAAATTAACAACACAAAAAAAAAAATATAAGACAAAAAGAAAGAAAAAAAAGAGCAAAAGTTTCTTTTTTTTTTTTTAATAGATAAGTGCTCATGCTGTAATGCACAAAATTTAGGGATATTGACACAACAAACCATGTGAAAAGAACAATTCTAATATAACGCGTTTATACCTAACTATATAATATATATATATTTTCTTAATATTTGGAAGGGAGATATTATTTATAAATTATTAGTCATACATACTTTATGATAATGTATTTTGAAGTTCAATTTTTCAATTTAAAACTTTTAAGTATTGCGTTTTGAATTTAACTTTGAGTTCAAAATTTCAAGATATTATGTTATTTAGTTCAATTTTTCAATTCAAAATTTTATAATGATATGCTACTGATTCCTTTTTTTTAATTCAAAACTTCATGACAACATATTCTTGAGTTCAATTTTTTCAACTCAAACTCAGCTTTAGTGTGCCGAAGCCGAAGTTGGATTTTTTCAATTCAAACTTCAGAATTTAGATTTTAATGTCTTGAAGTTTTATTTTTAGAGTTCAAATTTCAGGATTTCAGTTTTAGTATAGTAAGGTTCAAGTTTTAGAAATATTGTGTCCTAACGTTCAATTTTTCAAATTCCAAATTGAGAGACACTATATCTTGAAGTTCAAACTATTAGTAGTAGTAATAGTAGTTTAAAAACATTCATTTCATAGTAAAAACATATCGTTAAGATTAAAATGAAACGACTAAATAAAATAATTTTCAAATTTAAAAAGTTATCATTCCTTTCGAACACGTAAAATTAACTTTTTCCAACACTGAAAATCACCTTCAAACAATTAAAAAGCAGACAAAAAGCCAATATTTCACCTTATCTTAAGTACAACATCTATGCATTATAAACTTGTGGATATAAAATGTTCAATAGATATCACAAGATAATGAATTTAAACATAATATAAATACATATACTTCAAAAATATAAAAAAACAAATCAACTATTATACTTAATTTTAGGCTAAAATTTAAATGGCTACAAGCAATTTAGAGCTTGATTATGAGTTCTTACCATATCTTAAAGTTTACAAAAATGGCCACATTGAGAGACTTTTTGGTACTGATGTAATTCCTCCAGGTATTGATTCTCAAACTAGAGTTTCATCAAAAGATATTTCAAATATAGTCCCTAATTCTGAAGTTTACGTTCGTATTTATCTCCCAATTAATTGTAATAACCAAAAATTACCACTTGTTATTTATTTCCATGGTGGAGGATTTTGTATGTTCACTCCCTCTTCATCACTCTATCATAATTACCTTAATACCCTTGTGTCCGAATCGCAAGTTATCGCGATTTCAGTTCATTATAGAAGGCCCCCTGAACACCCGGTTCATGTTGCATACGAAGATTCATGGCAAGCGCTACAATGGGTTTTCGCTCATTGTAATGGCAATGGCCCTGAGTCGTGGCTGAATGAACATGTGAATTTCGCACGTGTTTTTTTGTCTGGTGATAGTGCGGGAGCTAACATAGCGCATAATATAGCTATGAATGTTGGAAGTGTTGACCCGGAGCTTATGGTTGATATTCTTGGTGTTGCTTTAATCCACCCGTATTTCTGGGGGTCAGAATCGATCGGGTCGGAGGGTTTGTACCCTAATAAGAAGGTGGTCTTGGATCGGATATGGTCATTTGCGTGTCCGTCAAATCCAGATAGTGATGACCCGAGGGTTAATCCGGTTGCGAAAGGTGCACCAGGTTTAATGAGCCTAGGATGTCGTAGAGTCTTGATTTGTGTGGCGGAAAAAGATATTTTGAAGGATAGAGGGCGGGCCTATTATGAAGCGTTGGGCCGGAGCGGGTGGATGGGTGTGGTTGATATCCATGAAACACAAGGGGAGGACCATGTATTTCATTTGCAAGATTTGGGCTCTCAAAAGTCCAAAGATTTGATGAAGAATTTGGCCCATTTCTTCAACAGGGAAAGGACTCATTTTCTTTAAATGCATTAGCCTTTTTTTTTTTTTTTGATGGATTTATGAAGTATAATGCTTATGTAATATTCTCTAGTTCATGCTTGAACAATTTGAATAATTTTTTTGTATTATTTCAGCACAATTTCTCTTTTCACTAATTGCAATATGTTATTTTCTACCTCAAATATAAAGACAACTCAAACCTTAAAAAAGAAGTTATTGACATGTTTAAATAGTAGAGTATTATAAAATGACAATCCAATGATAGGATAAAGTGTTAATAAGTGTAACAAAACACATGTGACATAATCATGCATATCTCAAAAGAAAACAAAAAAAAGCTAGAAGCTAAGATCTCAAGATTAATTATGCTAATTGTTCGTATTTCGTTCATTTTCATGATAATTATCTTAGATATTTATATTAGAAACAAAGGGTCTTTTCATAGAAATATCCACAAACAATTATCGTTCTTTTCGACATTTAAAAACATAGCCTAGTAGCCAATAAAATAATGAAGAACCATGAGATGTCACATTTGAATCCCAGAGAAAACAAGAATTACACATTTATAACTTACCTGAAAAATACTATAATTCATAATCCACAACTAATAGTTTATATAGTAATTTTTTCAATTTTTTTTTGTATTTTTTAATTTGTAATATGAGATATTTTAACTCTTTTTTTTAAAAATAACTTATTCTACTTACAAGTTGATACTCCCTCCATTTCTTTTTTACTTGCACATTTTATTTTTATTTTAACTAATACGTTAAGATATAATTTACATTATTTTTAATACGATTCTTGAATATATAAATTAAAAATACTAAATAAATTTAACTTTGAAAATTAGTCAAATTGATTTACGTAAAATAAAAATGTGTGACAAAGTAAAAGGGATGTGAGCGACTACAAAACTTCATTGTTAGGTTCATTGGGACTGAAATTTTCAATCTGCTCATCAAGCAAAGAAGAAAACTTAGCAAAAAAAAATGCAGAAATTGATACTGATACGATCACTATATCGTTCTGTATGTCGCAGATCTTCAGCTTTCTCGGTTTCCGCCGCGGCGGCTGCCGCCGTTAACCACCAGTCCCATCGCCTCCTTCATTTCTCAGCTTCTCCTAGAACCCCTTTTCGTGGTACTTGCATTTTCATCTGTTTTTTGTATATTTACTTTGATTTTGCTTATATTCCCATGTTCTTGGACATACCCAATTTGAAAGATTGAATTTTTCAGTTTCTCCTAGAACCCCTTTTCGTGTTGCTTGCGTTTTCATATGTTTTTCGTAAATTTACTGTGATTTTGCTTATGTTCCCATCTTGGACATACCCAATTTGAAAGATTGTATTTTTCAGCTTCTCCTAGAACCCCTTTTCGTGTTACTTGCATTTTCATAAGTTTTTCGTATATTTACTTTGATTTTTCTTATATTTCTATGTTTTTGGACATACCCAATATGAAAGATCGTACTTTTATTCTGCTCGAATTGGAAATGTCCATGCTTTTTAATCTTTTTTATTGTGAGAAGTTGAATTTATAATGTAAAAGGATTTTGAGGATTCATTTAGCTGATCAGACTTGTTTGAGATTGAGACATTGTCTGAATGGATGTTGAGGATTCATATAGGTGATCACGACTAGTGGCGGAGCCAAGATTTTCACTAAGAGGTGCAATATCTACTCTATATACATAAAAAATAATTTTGACCATGTATATATATAGTGTCATTTTTTGATGAACTGGTTTCCTAACTCCGCCCCTGGTCAAGACTTGTTTGAGATTTAGACATAGTCCAAATGGATGTTGTTCTTAGAAGTTGAATCATTGTCTGCCTATTTGAAGAAATAATTGGGAAATAAAGCATCAAGTACAAAGATGATCCATAACCCCGTTTAGAGACTGGTACGATTCATTTCTGACAATTTTTCTTGTTAAGCCTTTAAAAAGGAGGTGGCAAGTAATAGTCTAAATGATTGATATAGTAAACAGTAGCTAGTTTGTGGTAATGGTCAGCTTTTTTTTTTTTTTTTGGGTAAGAAATTTAACCCTGGTCCAAATGGAGCAGATTTAGGATTCATATATCCAACCCCAGCTTGTTTTACATCAAGGGGATAGTTGTGGTAAGAAGTTGAATCTTTGACTCTCTATGTGAGTTTAACAAGGTATAGTAGGTCTCAAGCTCATATAAAAGCAGGGTTGTTTTAGGTTGAAGGTCAGCATAAAATTGTCAAACTATGATTTATATAGGAAACGCCAACTACTCTAAGATTGAAGGCACAATTGGCTGATTGAAGAAGTTAAATTTGTGGCTAATTTTCAATATGATATCTGATTGGAAGGAATTTTCCTGTGAGATTATAGTGCATTGCTTATTGATTTGATGAAGGATCTGAAGTTTGATTGTACTGACTATCAGCTTTTTTCTTGCTATGAGACACATTAATCATACATTTGCTTGGGAATATGAAAGAGGAATATTAATTCTTTATCGTTTTCTTGCTCTTATTTTCACTTAGATGTTATATTCTCAATTTCATAGTTTTTTCAATCTTATTATTTTGTTTTTGGGTGTGGGATAGGCCTGTGATTAGTGGAGAGGGATGTAGACGAGGCAGCAAAGGAATGTCCTTGCACCTAAAGATGCAAAGTCCAACTTGTAACTTTTAGACTGCAACTTTGTTCCCATTCCTTTAATGTTAACTATAGTAGTGCTGGTTACTTTAGGACTTCTTCATTTCTCTGTTGGTTTTGTGCTTCTGCTATGTAATTTCTGATTGCAGCAGGCGTATTCTTTCCTACTATGAGTGCTAATTGAGCTTATATAACTATGAGTTGCAGTCTAAAAGTCCAACTTGTAACTTTTAGACTGCAACTTTGTTCCCATTCCTTTAATGTTAACTATAGTAGTGCTGGTTACTTTAGGACTTCTTCCTTTCTCTGTTGGTTTTGTACTTCTGCTATGTAATTTCTGATTGCAGCAGGCGTATTCTTTCCTACTATGAGTGCTAATTGAGCTTATATAATTTTGACGGTAGTTTTTACTAGTTGCTAAGGCAAATGAATTTCTGACAATGGTATTGTCCGACTGCAAAAATTGCAAATGAATTTCGGAGCATGACATTATCCCACTGCAAAAACATAGTCTTGGTAATGAGCCTGGTTTTGGTAAATGTTTAGCTTTATTCACCCTGTGATTAGTGTGGGCATGTGTAAATTTATTAGTGCTGGCTCCTTGGTTGGATTCTGGAGAACATTACTTAGATTGAGGGTTACTACAACCTATTTAGAATTTTAATTGGGTAGAAAGGTCCTCAATGATTACTTTTTCCAAGGGTTTCTAAAGAGTAATTAACAAGTTCTGTATCTGCAAATCATGAAGAAGATTAATGATCACATGTGGAGGTAGACGGTAGTGCTTTTGATTTTCAGGATCTTACTTCAATAATGTGAAACTAAATGGATTTTTCTATACTCTAGAATTGCGACATCCTTTGACAACGGCAATAGGAAGCACACGTTCTTTTAGTGAGGATGTTGCCCACATGCCTGACATAAAAGATCTGGAGATCAAACGAGCTTTTAAGGACTTGATGGCTGCAAGCTGGGATGAGCTCCCAAATGCAGTTGTTGGTGATGCAGAGAATGCATTGACAAAAAGTACTGATGACAAGGCTGGTCAGGAGGCCTTGATTAATGTTTTCCGTGCAGCAGAGGCAGTGGAGGAGTTCACAGGGATTCTCACATCTCTGAAAATGGAGATCGATGATTCGATTGGTTTAAGTGGTGAGGTAAGAGGAGTTTAAAACTAGGGACTTCATTCACGTTTCTCAAGTTCTTGCAGTTCAATTATTTATATTGTTGCAGAATGTGAAGCCTATGTCGAAAGAATTCTCTGATGCATTCCAAACAATACTTCAACGTTACAACACCTACTTGAGTGCTTTTGGGTTAGAAGAGGTATACTTGAAGAAGAAAGTTGAGATGGAATTAGGGACAAAGATGATACACTTGAAAATGAGATGCAGTGGCCTTGATTCTGAATGGGGAAAGGTACGATCTACATTTCAGCAAGTTGGTTCCACAAATTTCAGTTTTTCTATGAATACGTTATGATTTCATCACAAGCAATATCTGCAACCCAAATTACTTTTCTCTTGTATTAGGGCATTAAAGTGGCAGTGGGAGAGGAGAGGACACCCTGAGTAATTTAAGAAAGTCAAATAATTCTTCTAAAGTTGTGGTCAAGTAATCCTTCTTATTTTCCTTTTGGTTTGTTTTGAAAAATTGATAGTCAAACTTTTATACAGTATCAGCCTTTTTGTGATTCATCCTCTGTGCCTTCAAATTATGTTCTGCGTATAAAGTTACTATCCAAAAATTAGTTTAGAAACCTCTGCCAGCTTGAGATTATATTTTGATAGAGTGGGGTTCAGTTTCTTCTGGAAAATTAATTTCTCTAATGTTGCACTTAGTCTCCTGACCATTCATTTTTCCAAACGTTCCAGATTTGTGTTGCATTTCACTATTCTAACTATTTATACACTTCCCTGGCCAAAAACTTATTCTTTTTAACATAACCAGATGTTAAGTTTGTTATCTAGACATTAAGCATTTTGTTGTGATACAAAATTTAGTAATTTACCATTCTAATGGAAATAAATTAATTGAAGGGGAGCCTTGGAGCAACGGGTAAAGTTGTCTCCGTGTGACCTATAAGTCACATGTTTGAGTTAGTGGAAACAGTCATTAATGCTTGCATTAGAGTAGGCTTACATGACACTCCTCGGGCCCTCGGGGTACGTCGCTTCCCGCACCTTGCATGAACGCGGGATGCTTTTTGCACTAGACTGCCCCTTTTTAACGGTAAATTGTGATTTTTTCACTTTCTTGCATGAGATATTTCGGATACAAACTTTCATCATATTTAATCGAGTACCACTAATGAGAACGTTTCTACAAAATACAATAGACATTGTTATGGGATCTCCTAAAGAAATTATTGTTAAGTCCCACATCGGTGGGTTTAGGAAATTTGATCGCTTTATATGGTCTTCGACCATCCTCATATTTTGAGCGCTTTTGGGGTTGAATTAGGCCCAATGTCCATTTCTTTATCATGGTATCAGAGTTGGGCCCACCCCAATTCATTGTTTCACCTGATATTAGGCCCCCAATTTATATTGCCAACGCTCCAGTTGTCCAGTCCTGGTCATGCGTCTCATATCAGTTGGTTTTATGAAATTTAGTCTCTTTATATGGTCTTGGTCAATCCTCATCTCTTGAGATAGTTTTTTGGTTTGAGTTAGGTCTATTGTCCATTTCTTTATCAATGTACTTTTTATCATCATTTGTTTTCTCGTAGTGATTTCTGGCTTTCTCACTCCAGGTTACAGTTCTTGGGACTTCAGGACTTGCTGGTTCCTATGTTGAGCAAAGAGCATAAACCTTCAATGATGGCTGAAAGTCAGAAGTGTTTTCGCCTCTAAGTCACTTACGTAATATTTTCCTGGAAAAAGAAGGGAAAGTTTTAGATGATACAGGATGATATCGATGTGATCCATAATTGCACTCTTCTTTCGCAAGTTTGATAATGTGATAGCAGCAATATGTAGTTGATACTAATCCTAATAACTTCTTCAAGGAGACAGTTTCCTGAGTATTCAGAAATGTAGTGTTTCAGTTTCATGTCAATCAATTCAAGTTGACTGATGAATCAGGCCCACTGGTTTAATTTTTCTTGATTGATTATTGGACATGGCACTGTGTGGTAGCCAGTTCACTTTTATCTCTTTTGTGTTCAACTGAAACAAACTGAATCTATGAACATCTTTGATTGGCACTAGTGTGGATTACTATTATAAGTAAGGCTGTTGAGAAGTATGAGACAAGAGAAGGGACTTTCTGAACGTATGAACTATATCAAGAAGCTGTGGTCAATTATGCAGAGATTGTAGGCATTACCAAAAAACATAGTTCACACTTCATACATAAACATAAGATCAAGCATCCTTTCGCTATGGAAAATGTAAAATTGCTTTGCAGAAGAGAGGTAATTGATTTGAAATGCTAACTATCAGTGCATCTTCATCATTCTAGCACTCTTACGCCATGACCAAGAATCAGATGGTGATTTTGGCAAAGGTGGAAGTAACAAGGCTTTTCGGTATAGACCAAATGGCCATCCTTCACAGTCAGATAATTCTTGAATAACAGAATACCTCCCCAGATCTTGGAAGTCAATCCTGTCTAAACTTGATGATCGAGAAAAGACTGTCTTAGCTGTGAGAAATGCCTCAAAACTTGTAGCACTGGAGCAGGGAGAAAGACTACTAGCAACAGAGTAAAAATCTTCCCTTTCTTCTGTTTTTTGATCTTCATTGTCCTCCTCTTTTTGTCTTAGTCTCGCAGAGATGAATAAATCTGCTGTTGTTGGAGAGAAAGCCCAGGTAAACCTGTCAGTTGTGAGGGTTGTCTTTCTTCTGCATTTCAACTCCATGTATTGACTTATCACTGCTGATATAAATACCTGCTGATAAAACCGCGAAACAGTTTTCAGAAAATATGAGAAAATCAGCAGTTAATAGTATTGAACTTGGAAGAATTACATGGCTTTAAATGAGTACTTCATCATCGTAGTCATAAATCGGATCATCTTCTTCTGGACTTGAATGTGATCTTTTCCGAAAAGAATGGCAGTTTGTAAAAGCATCCTTGAGGGTTGAAACAAGGAATTTGAATCTCTTAGAATGATTTGGTGACTCTTGATTAGTACAAAAGACCATGTTTTTGGAAGTGTTGCTGATATTTCTTGATGAGAGTTGTAGGTGAAAAGTTCCGCAAACCGAACTAAATTCTTTGTTAGTCATCTTGCTCATCTATCTTCTGATTTCCTATTTGATTTCTGCTTGGAAGTGGCCTTCTATCTTGAAAATATGAGGCTTTAATCTTTTTAAGGTGAGGACTTCTGCTAAAGGAACCTGCAAGGTATTTTCTGAAGCTAAAGCAATGGACTTCTGAATTTCTCTTATTGGATATAAGTAAACTTGGTGTTTCTTAGTCATGGGCAAGATGCTAAATTTGTGGTGAATTGCTTTCACTTCAGCCTAAAGTTAAGGGGGAAAAGAGGACATTGTACCAAATAATGACCACTTGCAGGAGCAGGTCCATTCATATTTCTTGACTTGAAGATGGTATAATAAGACTCAGTGACTCTGTAACAAATTTGGTTTAGTTAAAAGTCTATATGACCTTTTTCTGTCCTTTCCAGAATGCCCACTTTAGATAACTTTTCCCTTCAGGAAGTGAAAAGAGTTGGAAAGAAAAGGGCAAACAGTCCGTAACGCGTGAAAATCTGAAGAACAGTTTGGACTAAACTGTGAAGAGAGCTAAAAAGCGTTGTTTAAAGAGCCTGCCTAGTATTAGGTTGTCACTTATCAGTTAGGTAAAGGCTGACCAAGGCGATGATGTTTAGCTAATGTGACTCTCATGGGGGCAGTAGATGGAAATCTTTGACAAGGAGAGAAAGTCCGACCCAACAATATCGCGTGAGTGAAGAAAGGCGATGCATTTTTTATAGTAGCACGATGTTTGTATTGCTCTCCTACAATCCTATCTTCATGGTTTAGGGTCTTCTATATCAAAATCAAGATATTGGACATTCTTTAAAATGGTCTTTGGCATACAAATTGCATTTGAGTACTCAAATATAACTACAAACCATTTTAGAACTAGTAACCGGGGAAAAAAAGACCCAACAAATTTTGTACTTGCTATTTTTTCTTGTCATTTCAATTTCCAACAATTTAGCAAAAATATCATAGAGAATAGTGTTACCAACACAGTTACATTTACAAGTGAACATTTCTGGGAAGCCTAGAATCACCATTGATCATTAAGCGAACTTTAAGTGAGCAAGATCCACAAGGAAGCACAACAGATGTTGGCAAAGATTTAGATGTAAGCAAAGATACCGTATCTCCGTCTCTTGATATTGAACAACCCGTGTCTGCCAACTCGAAAGAATCGATGAAGTAGTAGTCACCACATCTACAAGGATAAGAAAGCTCTATAATATCACCAGAATCTTGAACTGTAAGGTCATCTAAGCTGACATCTTCAGATATTGCTGCATCCTGTCTCAAAGTTAGCAATTCAGCGTCATAAAGTGCACGTGACCTTGGGTTGCCAACGGTTTCCCATGCTCTCTGTATCTCCAAAAATTTATTCTCTGTCAGACGTTCAGAATTGGATGTTTCTGATGCATTTTGCTGCTTGTCTGGATGAAAACAAAGTATGGCTGAACGATAGGCTTTACGAACTTCTTCCAAATTTGCATCTTCCTTCACACCTAGGATCTCATAGTAGGTTTTATGAAACAAGTTGCTGCTTGAAATCATGGCTCCTTATATCGAGAAAATCTTTACTGCAAATAAACACCAGGAGAGAAAAAGAAATAAGGGGTGGAATCTTGAATAAAGTTTAACAGGTTTTTCTCTTTTGGATAAGTATCAAGAAGATGTGCGTACAAAAGACTTCTTAACAAAGTTCAAAAGAATATAACAAAAAGAGAAGTCTATTCTTCTGCAATTTGGGATCATTCCTCTAAATTGAAGTGCAGGACTTGAATTTTACATCCGTCAATATGCCCTATCACTCGACTCACTCCTAGACACCGCCCCAGATCCCCTCCCCAACCCAAAAGGAAAAAAAAACATAGAAAGAAGAGAGAACCAACAGGGTCAGGAGAGAGGGATTCCAGTAGGATGCTTAAGTGCCTGAGGATTAACTACGGTCATATGTTGTCTGCCTTGATCCTATACGCTTTGCATCCTGGGTCCTTAAGGCTTAATGTCACTATATAGAAGCCATTGCTAGAAAACAAAGCCCGTTTATCACAGACAAGAGAGTGAGAGAGAGAGAACTTAAGCAGTGAGCCAATAAGCAACACTCTTAGCAACTGAGAGAAGCACGATTACCAAATCCGTTTCTCTAAGTTACAATGGAAATGACATTAGACAAATTAGAGTTAGCACATGCTGGTGCCTAAAGTGTTTCCCTTCACTTATGGTCAGCATGAACAGACAACAATCATCAACGAAAAAAGCACAGAAGAAATGCAAGCAAGGTATAGAAAAATGAAGCACCACACAACATAGACGTAGCAAATCAGATTAGGAGTGGTTAGTGGCTGACATCAGAATCAGTTGGCTGTGTCTTAACTGGCCATCTTCAAATACTAAACTTATATTCTTGTAAGCTACAATTTCAGCATTTGAAGCAAAGGATCTAGAGGACTCAGCAACCATGGAAAAATAGATTCAGAAAGACATCAACAGAGCCAAACAAAATATAGATTCCTCATCATTTCAAAGCTTGAATTCCTTAACTATAAGAATAAACTAGAAAGCCATAAATTTCTGTGATAACTGATAACTCCTTTACCTCTTTTCATCAGTTTAGAGAGTTAACTGTCAATAATGCCTTTCAGCGACAAGACTAATGGCACCTAGTTTGATCCTTTCAAGAGGTCAAATTTAACAGGTAAAAGTACAGATAATCGGCTCCTTGTTTACATAAGATTATACGCTCACGTTCAAAAAACACCTGTTGCTGGTGGGAGGTGGCAGGTATCCCGTAGAATTAGTCGAGGTGCGCAAAAACTGGCCCGGACACCATAGTCATCAAAAAAAAGATGAAGATTGAGCCCCTATGCGATAGCTACACTCAGAGCGAGATTCTCAGATTGACCTGACGTTTCTACTGCCCAGTGAAACGCAAAGAGAACCAATACTTCCTTAATTAAGTCAAAGAGCGGATTCGATACGCTCACATAGACCTTCCTCCGACAACATTGTCAGCAACGATTGATTCCCAATCAGTAACTTCTTTTGCCAGAAGAATTCCAGTCTGGCCACCTCAATTTATGAAATCACAGTCAACGGAATACATCCAATTTCTTTTCATTTTGCAGTGAATCTTTTTCTGCTTATAATTTGCATTTATCGGTGTCTGGACTGCAGTACGTCAATGGACAAGAACTAAGAGTGACAAATCTAGTTTCACAACCGTAACCCAGAAACATTTTCACCCCACTATGTTTAACATTTAAGCTAAAATGGCTTCTCTCTATAATGCCAACGAGAAGAAACAACAACATATGCCCACCAGGATAGAGTCAACATATAACTTAATCTACTCTCTCACCCATAAAATTGCTACATTTAGTGTTTGATTAGCAGGCACTGTTCTAGCAGAATTATGGTCATTTGGTTGGGAACAAGTTATCCCAGGATAACTAATCCTCGGATAAGTTATCCCGGGATAAGTTATTCCATCATATATATGGAATAACTTATCCCATCACTAAGGCAAAAATGGTGGGATAACTAATCCAATGACAACCTTATACCTTCAACCAAACATGGGATAAAATAATCCTACATTTTATCCTGGGATTATTATTCCTTATACCTCACACCAAACAAGCATTATTCAAACCTAGCCACAAATTGCCACAGGCAATCACTCTAAGCATCTGAGAACACTTGCAGGGAAATAGTCAGGTATCAATTGGAGAAAGGTCAGCAGAAGCTATTTGCTACCGACTTTACTGTCAACTTATGTTTTCTATCTTCAGTGTTCATAAAGTAATTGACCAACTTATGGGGAATATCATAAACAGGAAACCACATCTCACAAAAAAAAGGAAGATAAGCAGGAAGACTCAATTAAATCCCTAAGAGCATGGGGTAGCTAACCCTGGCTTCCATGGCACTAACACAAGGGTAGGTCGGCTAGCTCTCCCATCTGAGTCTAGAACAAGAGAGGGTTGGCCAGGTGGTAAGCAACCTCCACCTTCAACCTTAAGGTTGTGGGTTCTAGTCACCAAGGGAGCTAAAAGGTGGGAGCTTCTAGGGAAGAATAAAAAAACACGAACTGAGCATAAATGTTGCAAACAACTTCACATTACAAGAAGTCATACTCGTGGCATAAATAAAAATGTGAAAGCTAAGCCAAGTAACACACTAGTCAAATAAGGAAACATATACATTATTTTCTTATGCTAAGTTTATATTGAGTAAGAATGTGGTAAACTAAGCACTCCCTTGCTCCCACAAGTACTTAGTCATAAAAATTTCCTTTTAGGAATTTCATCAAACATATAGGATAATCAACAAATATGTATATGGACTTTACTAAAAAAAAATCCATATACTTACCTCAAAACTTTAGCTCAAAATTACTTCTTTTCTCCAAGAATGTATAACAATGCATAATCAACAAATATGTATATGGCCTTTATCATTATTATGTACATCCATACAAGTCCCAAAATAACCCATTTAGGCTAACAATTTGGTTCTACAACTCATACTCATAATCAATTCCATATTTCTCAACCAATTCATAGCCTAAAGCTTCTTCTTTACCAACTCAACACTGGTGAAAATCTCTTAATTGATTATCTCAATCCACAAATAAAAAAAGAGAGAAGAATTTCTAGCTTTAAGAATACACCCAATAACACCCATTTCATCATTACAATTGAACAAAAGAGGAAAAATCAAGAAATTACCTTGCTGAAGAAACTCAAGAAATTGTCTCCTTAAAGATTGAATCTTTGAAATAATAGTCTAAATTGTTGCCGCTTATTGTTTTTTTTTTTTTTTCCGTAGAACTTGTGTTTGGTTTCCAAATCGCAATACATTTTGGGCTTGTAATTCATGCCTAATAGGCTAATATCAAATATCAATGGCCCACTTTTTATTTTCATGTGTCACGATTACAAATCTCAAATTCTTCGAAAAATAGGATTTAGAATTTTAAATCGCAATTTCAAATTTTTATTAAATATAGAATTTGACTCATAAGTTTACATTTTATAAATATATATATAAATTATTTTAAAAATTTATAAAAGAAACTCATAATTTGCGTAAAGAAAATGTTTGTACTATATGAAAATGATTATATTAAAGAATAATTATTTATTATTATTATTAATTAGTGGATTTTTATAAGCAATAGGAGTTGTGGTGTAGTGGTGGAACTGTTTCATCCTTAAACAGATGTCTCAACTTCGAGCCTATGTATAGAAAAACTCATTTGGGAGCGTCACCCCCCGAATGGGCCCTACAGTACAACAACAACAACAACGACATACCCAGTGAAATCCCACAAGTGAAGTCTGGAGAGGGTAGAATACGCAGACCTTCAAAACTACCTCGTGGAGATAGAGATGCTATTTTCGAACAGGACTTTCGGCTCAAGTGCAACAAATCCCGATATAAAAAGAGACAATGTAGAGAGTATAACAAATAACAAGGAACATTAAATGCAAAAGCTCACTAAAAATCATTTGATAACAAAACACCATAAACAACATACTACACTAGTTCCATCGCAAACATTAGCCACCCTAAGCAAGACAACACTACACTATTACTACCTTTCTACCCTAATGTGAGTCCTCCCCAACCTCCTATTTAGAGTCATGTCTTTGGTTACCTGAAGTTGTGTCATATCCTATTTTATCACCTCTTCCCAATACTTCTTCGGCCTACATTTGCCTCTCCTCATGCCTTCTATAGCCAACCTCTCGCACCTCCTCGCTGGTGTGTTTATGCATATCCTTTTCACATGTCCAAACCATCTCAGTCTCGCTTTACTCATCTTATCCACCACGAAGGTCATACTCACCTTATTCCGAATATCCCCATTTCTAATCTTATCACTCTCGATATGACCACACATCCACCTCAACATCTTCATTTCCACAACATACATCTTTTGAACATGAGAATTCTTGATTGACCTTGCAATGCAAAATTCGAATTTAATCAGGACTCCAACAAACATGCAGATATGTGATTATAAAAATAAAAAAAAAACTACATCGTGCCTAAGTAATTCTAATATCCTATATTAGTGAGTACTTATTTAATATCTACATAATGAAGGTCCCATGTAAAATTCATGTACCAAAATTAGACACGTTTTACGGTTGACTAAAAAGAGCAAAGAAAATTGAAAATGAAGAAGAAAGTCGTATTGGTAACCGGCGCTTCCGGATATCTAGGTGGACGTCTCTGCCGCGAGTTGTTCAACGCCGGCCACCATGTTAAAGCCTTCGTCCGCCGTACAAGCGACCTTTCGTCTCTACCTCCGCCTACTGACGGCGGAAGTAGCGGCGGAACCCTAGAGCTTGTGTTCGGAGATGTCACCGATTATCAATCAGTCCTCCAGGCTTGCTCCGGTTGCCATGTCATCTTTCACGCTGCTGCATTAGTTGAGCCATGGCTTCCGGATCCTTCTAGATTCATCTCCGTGAGCACAGTTCCTAACTTGTTTTGGCATTGAGGAAAATGTTTTACTTTGAAATATAAAAGTAGGTTACATTTTGGTATTTAGATATGCAATTATAAAAATAGGGCTTTTTATTAATTTCTGTGTATTAATTGATGGTGGATTCACAGCCTATAAGAATAGTCTCTTTATGATATTTCTAAGTATTAAAAAAATGGTGGAATTATGGGTTTTTTTTAATTGTTATGAGTATTAATTGATGGTGGAAATGGAATGATAGGCTATAATAATAGTTCTTTTGTGATGTTTTTCAGTATTTAATGATATTAATGAGAGGTTTTGGTGATACTTAGTAGTACTGGCAGGATCGTTTGGTGTGAGGTATAAGAAATAATAATCCCAGGATAAAATGTATGACTATTTTATCCCATGTTTGGTTGAAGGTATTAGGTAGTCATTGGGTTAGTTATCCCACCATTTTTGCCTTAGTGATGGGATAAGTTATGCCATATACATGGTGGAACAACTTATATAACTTATCCCGGCATAACTTATCCTAGAATTAGCTATCCTGGGATAACTTGTTCCCAACCAAACGACCCTTAGACAATTATAATGTTTATTGAAGCAAATGATGAGGAGAAAGAATTGGAAAATTTAAGAAAATGACTTTACACTAGGTCATTTCTTCTCATGTGTTCTAGCCTTGGTGGATAGAGTTACCTAATACCTTTTGTTAGTGGGAGGTGACAAGTATCTCGTGGATTTAGTTGAGGTGTGCGCAAGCTTGCCTGGATACACGGTTATCAAAAAAAAGAAAAATTCAGTTTTCTGCTAAATGGAATGGACTCTTTATTGCTACTTTTAAGTATTTATAGCTGCTTTAGACTTGATGTTATTGCACCGCATTTATAGGTTAATGTTGGGGGCTTAAAAAATGTGTTGCAAGCTTATAAAGAAGCAGGAACTATAGAGAAAATTGTGTACACATCATCGTTTTTTGCCTTGGGACCAACTGATGGATATGTTGCTGACGAAACTCAGGTATGAAAGCTAACTGACTGTGTTACAGATCTAAAATGAATAAATGTATTCCTTCTTTAATAATGTAAGCTTTAGATGATATGGTTCATGCGTCATAGCAAGCAAATGTCTTGTTTTGGGTCACTGATAAACTAATATTAGTCCAAGAAAAAGCATTAGGTCCGCACGGTAGTAGGCAAGCTACATACCTAATCTGTATAAATTTTCTCATGTTTTTGAAGTTTGAGCTTTTATATATGAGGCATTTCACACAATACATACCTAAAATAAATAAACGTTCTCATGTTTTGACAGTTTGAGCTTTAGATGAGGCAATTCAAACAATTTAAATGACATATTTAATATGTTTAGATGTGCTTTTGTCGTAGAAGTTTGATTAAATATTATCGAATTCAGATTCATTCTGGGAAATTCTTCTGTACGAAGTATGAGGAATCAAAAGCTGTTGCTGATAAGGTTGCGTTAGATGCTGCATCTGAAGGAATGCCAATAGTGCCTGTTTATCCAGGAGTCATATATGGTCCCGGGAAGGTCACGGCTGGAAATGTCGTTGCCCGTATGGTACATATTTCAACCTTCTTCCTCCCTTAATGGCTGAAAATGCCATTGCTTGTATGGTAAATCATTTTAATGTTATGGATTTGGTCATAGCTACATTGGCAATGCTCTTGTAGCTGATTAAAAGCTTTTACATGTTCTATCATTTCATGCATAATGACTTCATTTTCCCAAGACTGAAGCATGTTCAATGATGCCATAATTATCACTCTATACGAGGGGTGTTTTTTAAGTTTCCTCCTTTTCCCTAGAATTAGCAAATAATCATTTGAAATTCTCTTAACTACTCTGCTGTAAGTGAACGAAAGAAGAGACAAAAAATCAAAATAGAAAATTAAGTTGAGGAGAGTAGTAGAAGATTTGAAGAGGTGCATCATTCGACTTGCCTGGGAAAACCTCAATTGCATGTAAATCTCAAATGAATTTCTAACCAAACGGAAAACTTCCTCAATGTGTAAATTTGAAGGGTATCAGCAAACTAAAAAAGGTTAAAATTAAGTTGCCACAATCAAAAAATTGAGGGACTCTGTATCTCACCTTGCCTTTCGATACATTACCTGTTGATGCAAGATGGAGAAAATAGTGCCTAAGGTCAATGCTCAGCTTGCAACCGTAGGATTTAACAATTTTACTCATTAGTTTCTGTAATTTAATTTGTCAAACATAAGAAATTTATGTGGTATTGAGTTTAAACATATTTCTTTTTTCAGCTAGTTGAACGCTTTAATGGGCGTTTACCTGGTTACATTGGCCAAGCAAATGACAGGTTTTCTTTTAGCCATGTTGATGATGTGGTTGATGGGCATATTGCAGCTATGGACAAAGGCAAACCTGGTGAAAGGTATCTTTTTACAGGGGAGAATGCGTCCTTTAAGGAAGTTTTTGACATAGCTGCCATGGTCACTCAGACAAAGAGGCCTTCTTTTGGTATCCCCCTACTTATTATTGAAGCTTATGGCTGGATATCAGTTCTTTTCTCCAAATTAACCAGAAAGCTTCCTCTAATCAGTCCTCCGGTAAGTAACATATTGATACTTCAAGTTTATTTGTTATACTGGTTTTTTCTTAAGGAATTGTGCCATAAGTTGTTTGAGAATTGAGACCAAACAGTTGGCAAAAGAGGGAATTTGTTTAATGCAGCAATGTCACAATGACCGATACATAGGGCTTAGCTTTCTTTTCTAATTTTCTCTAAGGTTCTAGCCAAATTATTTCTTGGAATTCAAGTTTGAATGGCTGCTTTGTTGCCCGTCTCCACTCCACCTGACTTAATTGCTGCATATCTGTTACTCTGATGTGGATAGCAGTGTGTGTGACAAATTGTTTTCTTAGCATATCTATAGACCTTTATTTTTGTAGTTTGTAGTTCGGGAGCATTACTTATAAGAAAAATTACAGGATTAATATTTATGCATCTGATTTGATATGTATGACATCCATCATTATGTTGCGTATTTCTGATTCCTTATTTCTCAAATTAAACCCTCTACTGGACTCTGCATTTGCATAACTACGGCAGTACATGAGCCTCTTTGCTCGGTCTTCCTTTTTAAAAACGTTTCCTACCCAACAAGCTGCTAAAAGATTTAGTATTTGCTGCACCAAACAAAAGTAGACAATGATGTTTGCAGTTAGCACATAAGCAGGCCGAATTTTTCACCGCTGTCCCAAAAACATATGATGACTTTGAAGGCTTTTTACATGTTCAATGCATTGCGGTTTTGGCTGACCTACATTTCTTTTCTTTTACTCCCCCCCACCCCCCCTGTTTTTATACCTGTTAGCTTTCATTAGACCTTAATTCTTACCGCCTCTTTATGCATCATCTTGAACAGACTGTTTGCGTGCTTAGACATCAGTGGGCTTACTCTTGTGATAAGGCAAAGTCAGAACTGGATTACCACCCTAGAAGCTTGAAAGAAGGTCTGTCCGAGGTGCTTCCCTGGTTAAAGAACTTGGGATTGATTAAATACTAACTTGTAATGATTATCAAGAATGTATGGTGATTCATTTAGTGTACATTCTATTTAAGATGACTGTGAATACACATTTTTCAATAACCAGTGTTGATCTCATTTTGTCGAGCTATTGTTCTGGTGCTAAAACCAGGTTTCCCGCCTCACAGATGTACTGATTTGTTGATGCATAACATCCTCGTATATGTGTACCTTGAAGATTTCATCTTAATTGCCACTGAAATGAATGAACATACTTGCCACACTTCATTTTAGTTATAGCTAATTTAAATTGTACCTCTTTTTACTTATGATTTGAAACTTTGATGGGATATAATATGGACAAGTTTGAGTATTATCAATATGAATTCGGGCTGGATGAGTCCACTAAGGTGGTGGGCTTCCTACTGATAGGTTTTCTATTTCTAGGGCTCAAACTCGAACCTCTAATTGATAGTTGAGGGGATTATTTCCATCGTCCCTGCTCACTTCATGGTCGTTATAAGTCTCGTACTGCTTCTGTTATTCGAACTGGTAAAAACCCTATTAAAGATTAGTTTACATATTTTGTAGACTGATAGTAGACAACATATAACTCAAATTTGAGTTGCATTAATGTAGATATATACTCTAGTGCTGGACTGCTAGAAGATTACATTGTAGTAGTATATTACATTAGTACAAAACAACAACAACAAAAAAATAATTAATACTATAGTTTATGAATTGGCAAAAATGACAATCCTAAAGAGAAGTGATATACATATGATAAATCACCTAGCTACTACTATCAAGGTGTGTGGTGGAATGTTGTAGGATTTGATCGGTTCACCCTTTAGTCAGAAATCTCGTGTTTGAACTTTAGTGATGACACTTCTCCTATAATGTGCCCTACGTGAAATTGGTCTAATCAGGCAATGACTAGTGGATGCCAGTTATCAGATGGTTGCTACTACCATCAAGAGGCGTGGTGACATGTCGTAGGACGAAATCTGTTCACCTTTTAATCACACTAGATGTCTCAAGTTCGAATTTAGGTGGTGACCCTTCTCGTCTGAAGTGCCCTACATGTTGAGAAATTGGACTAGTTGGGTCATGACCAGTGGATACCGGATACCAGATTGCTACTATATGCTGACATGTTAGTTACTTCCCTTTCCAATTGGTCAGCATTGGGACCAAATTTTCTTTCTTGTGGGTGCAGAGCTGGAGGGATATTGTTTCAAAACAAGAATTGCCTTGAGTTTGTTTGGTTTTACCCTTAAAAACCAAAGACAGTCTGTATTTCTTATTGTGTCAACTTCTTAATGTGGAAGTATCAATGAACAGCTGTTTTGTTTTTTGTCTCACCCTTTTGTCTCTTAGAATTTGGAATACCTTTAGGCTTTAATGGCACTATTGACAACTCTTTGATTTGTTTTGCTAGCCATTCATTGAAGCTGGATTGGCCCTAGAACATTGACACATCATAGGTAGTTTTTCACAAATTAATGAATTACTTATGTGTTATGTTTAATTTGTATTGTTATGTCATATTTTGAGGATGTAGTTTTTAAAAGTAGTCTAAATATAAGATGTGTTTTAAGTAGTATACACATTTGAATTGTTAAAGTTTATATATGCTTAGCCAAGAGAAATCAGAATCATCTATAGAGATTAAAAGATGAGATATCCTATCACAATAACAAGTGAGGTTTAGAAAAAATCGGATGTACGCAGACCTTAGACCTTATTCCTATTTTTATGGGACAGAAAGACTGTTTCCGATTAAAAGGTGATGTTCTCCCACAAATTAATATGCAAGTAGTATAGTTTATGCACTAACAAAAACAGCACTCATAAAAAAGAGGTCCAATACATTAAACAAATACAAATTTATCTTGTTAATGAAGTACGTTGAGACTTGAGAATTATGAAATCTCAGGTTTAATTTCCAGGAAAAGTATAAAACACCAAGTGATTTTTTCATATTTGTCCAACCCTTAGTGGATAAAGTTACTCCATTTATATGCTTGTAAAAGATGACAAATATCTTATAAAATTAGTCGAAATGCATACAATGGTGATATTGTACGTACTTCTCCCCCAACTTCCTACAAAGGATTCTGTAAAGGTTTTGCAAAGAAATCGTCTGGAAGTCATATCATCAAAATATTCATGGGCTAACACACATAAAAAAACTGAGAAAATCGCTTAATTTCTGTAAATTGCCCCCTAAATTTCAAAAATGGACTCTTAAAATAGTGAGACTGTACGTACAGCTACTCCAACTCTCTACGGAGGGTTCCATAAAGGTTTCACAAAGAAATCATCCGGATTCCATATCGCCAAAATATTTATGGGCTAACCACATACAAAAAACTGAGAGAATCACCTAATTTATGTAAATTGGCCCCTCAATGCCCAAAATGGACTCTGAAAATGGTGAGACTGTACGTACTACTCCCCTAACTCCCTATGAAGGGTTCCATAAAGATTTTACAAAGAAATCGTATCACCAAAATATTCATAAGCTAACACACATGAAAAATTGAGAAAATTGCCTAATTCCTATAAATTGACTCTTAAATACCCAAAATGGACTCTAAAAATGGTGATACTTTACGTACTTCTTCCCCAACTTCCTATGGAGAGTTCCGTAAAGGTTTCGTAAAGAATTATCCGGAAGCCATATCACCAAAATATTCATGGGCTAACACACAAAAAAATTAAGAAAATCACCTGATTCTTGTAAATTGGCCCCTAAATGCCCAAAATGGACTCCGAAAATGGTGAGAGTGTACGTACTGCTCCCCCAACTCCCTATGAAGGGTTCCATAAAAGTTTTATAAAGAAATCGTCCAGAAGCCATATCATCAAAATATTCATGGGCTAACTAACACACATGAAAATTTGAGAAATTGCCTAATTCCTGTAAATTTCCCCCTAAATACCTAAAATTGAATCCGAAAATGATGAGATTGTATGTACTGCTCCCCCAACTTCCTACGGAGGGTTTTATAAAGATATCGCAAAGAAATCTTTCGGAAGCCATATCACCAAAATATTCATGAACTAATTCACACAAAAAATTGAAAAAATCGTCTAATTCCTGTAAATTGACCCCTAAATGCCCAAAATGGACTCTGAAAATGGTACAACTGTACATACTGCTCCCCCAACTCCCTATGGAGGATTCCATAAAAATTTCACAAAGAAATCGTCTGGAAGCCGTATCACCAAAATATTCATAGGCTAACACACGAAAAATTGAGAAAATTGCCCAATTCTTGTAAATTGGCCCCTAAATACCCAAAATGAACTCTAAAAATGATGATATTGTACATACTTCTCCCCCAACTCCTTACGAAGAGTTTTGTAAAGGTTTCGCAAAGAAATCGTTCGGAAGCCATATAACCAAAATAATCATGGGCTAACACACACAAAAAACTGAAAAAATCGCTTAATTCTTGCAAATTGCCCCCGAAATGCCCAAAATGAACTTTGAAAATGGTGAGACTATACATACTGCTCTCCCAACTCCCTACGGTGGTTTCCATAAAGATTTCGCAAAGAAATCCTTTGGAAGCCATATCACCCAAATATTCATGGACTAACATACAAAAAAAACTGAGAAAATCGCATAATTTCTAAAATTGTCCCCTAAATGTCAAAAATGGACTCTGAAAATGGTGAGACTGTACGTACTGCTTCCCCAACTCCGTACGGACAGTTCCATAAAGGTATTGCAAAGTAATCGTCCGGAAGCCATATCACCTAAATATTCATGGGCTAACACATACAAAAACTGAGAAAATCTCCTAATTCCTGTAAATAGCCCTCTAAATGCCCAAAATGGACAATGAAAATGGTGAGATTGTACGTACTGCTCCCCCAACTCCTTACGGAGAGATCTATAAAGGTTTTACAAAGAAATCATCCGTAACCTTATCACCAAAATATTAATGGGCTACACACACAAAAAGCTGAGAAAATTAACTAATTCCTGTAAATTGGTTCTTAAATGCCCAAAATGGACTATGAAAATGGTGAGACTGTACGTAATGCTCCCTACGGAGGGTTCATTAAAGGTTTCAAAAGAAAATCGTCCGAAAGATATATCACAAAAATATTCATGGGCTAACACATATAAAAAACTGAGAAAATCGCCTAATTCCTTTAAATTGGCATCTAAATACCCAAAATGGACTTCGAAAATGGCAAGACTATATGCACTACTCCCCGAACTCCCTACAGAAGGTTCTATAAAGGTTTGGCAAAGAAATCATCCAGAAGTCATATCACCAAAATATTTATGGGCTAACACACACAAAATAATAAGAAAATCACCTAATTCCCGTAAATTGCCCTCTAAATGCCCAAAATGTACTATTAAAATGTGAGACTGCACGTACTGCTCTCCCAACTCCCTACGGAGTGTTCCATAAAGATTTCGAAAATAAATCGTTCGGAAGCCATATCACCAAAATATTCATGGACAAACACACATAAAATAATTAAGAAAATCTCTTAATTCTGTAAATTGCCCCTTAAATGCCCAAAAAGGACTTTGAAAATGGTGAGACTGTACGTACTTCTCCCACACCTCCCTATGAAGGGTTCCATAAAGGTTTCACAAAATAATCATCCAGAAGTCATATCACCAAAATATTCATGGGCTAACACACACAAAAAATTGAGAAAAATCAACTAAAAATTGGCTCTTAAATGACCAAAATGGACTCTAAAAATGGTGAGACTGTACGTACTGCTTCCCCAACTCCATACGAAGGGTTCCATAAAGGTTTCACAAAGAAATCATCCACAAGCCAAATCACCAAAATATTCATGGGCTAACACACACGAAAATTTGGAAAAATTACCTAATTCTTGTAAATTGGCTCCTAAATACCTAAAATTGACTCTTTAAATAGTGATACTATACGTACTTCTCCCCCAACTACCTACGGAGAGTTCCGCAAATGTTTCGCTAAGAAATCATCTGGAAGCCATATCACCAAAATATTCAAGGGCTAACACAAACAAAAATTGAGAAAATCGCTTAATTTCTATAAAATTCCCCCCTAAATGCCTAAAATGGACTCTGAAAATAGTGAGATTGTACGTACTGCTCCCGCAACTCACTACGGAGGGTTCCATAAAGGTTTAAATGAAATCCTCCGAAAGCCATTTCACCAAAATATTTATGGGCTAACATACACGAAAAATTGAGAAAATCGCCCAATTCTTGTAAATTGCCCCTTATATACCCAAAATTGACTCTGAAAATGGTGAGACTGTACGTACTACTCCCCCAACTTCCTACGGAGGGTTCCATAAATGTTTCACAAAGAAATTCTTCGGAAGCCATATCACCAAAATTTTCATAGGCTAACACACGAAAAATTGAGAAAATTGCCTAATTCCAGCAAATTACCCTCTAAATGCCAAAAATGGACTTTAAAAATGATGAGACTGTACGTACTGCTCATCTAAATCCCTACGGATGGTTCTATAAATATTTCACAAAGAAAGCGTCTAGGAGTCGTATCACAAAAATATTCATGAGCTAACACATACGAAAAATTAGGAAAATTGCCTAATTACTGTAAATTGACCTCTAAATACCCAAAATGGACTCTGAAAATGGTGAGACTGTACGTACTTATCCCCCAACTCCCTACGGAGGGTTCCATAAAGATTTCACAAAGAAATGGTCCGGAATCCATATCCCTAAAATATTCATGGGCTAACACACACAAAATTGAGAAAATCGCCTAATACATGTAAATTTCTCCCTAAATACCAAAAATGGACTCCTAAAATGGTGAGACTGTACATACTCATTCTCTCAACTTCCTACGAAGGGTTCCATGAAGGTTCAACAAAGAAATCATTCGGAAGCCAATATCACCAAAATATTCATTGGCTAAGACACACAAAAAATTAAGAAAATCGTCTAATATCTGAAATTGCCCCTTAAATTTCCAAAATGGACTCTAAAAATGGTGAGACTGTGCTTACTGCTCCCTCAACTCCCTACGGAGGGTTCCATAAAGTTTTCACAAAGAAATCGTCCGAAAGCCTTATCACCAAAATATTCATGGGCTAACACATACGAAAAATTGAGAAAATCGCTTAATTCGTGTAAATTGCACCTTAAATACCCAAAATAAACTCTGAAAATGGTGATACTATACATATTTCTGCCCCTACTCCCTACAGAGGGTTCCGTAAAAGTTTCACAAAGAAATTGTCCGAAAGCAATATTATCAAAATATTCATGGGCTAACACAAACAAAAAACTGAGAAAATCGCCTAATTCCTATAAATTGGCTCATAAATGTCCAAAATGGACTCTGAAAATGGGGAAACTGTATGTACTGCTCCCCCAACTCCCTACGAAGGGTTCCATAAAGATTTTACAAAGAAATCATCCAAAAGCTGTATCACCAAAAAATTCATCGACTAACACACACGAAAAATTGAGAAAATTACCCAATGCCTGTAAATTGGCTGCCCTTAAATACTTAAAATTGACTCTAAAAATGGTGACGGGTCGAAAAATGGTTTTGGGGACTCATTTACATATAACATACACAAGTACTTATAGGATATTTTATTTGGGGGTGTCGTGCCACCTCTTGCCCTTCATTCCTTTGGAAGAGAAGACGTTACATTTGGTGATCTCACTCTATTTTCTTTTCTTCCCCTCTCCATTATCCAACTCCCTACAGAGGTTTCCATAAAAGTTTCACAAACAAATCGTTCAGAATTTATATTATCAAAATATTAATGGGCTAACACAAACCAAAACTGAGAAAATCGCCTAATTCCAATAAATTGGCCCATAAATGGCCTCTGAAAATGGTGAGACTGTACGTACTGCTCCCCAAACTCCCTACAAAGTGTTCCATAAAGATTTTACAAAGAATTCATCTGGAAAGCTGTATCACCAAAAAATTCATAGACTAATACACACGAAAAATTGAGAAAATTACCTAATTCCAATAAATTGGTCCCTAAATACTTAAAATGGACTCTAAAAATGGTGATAATGTACGTACTTCTCCCCAATGCCCTACGGAGGGTTTCTTAAAGGTTCAGCAAAGAAATCATCCGAAAGCTATATCACTAAAATATTCATAAGCTAACACACAAAATATTGAGAAAATCGCCTAATTCTTGAAAATTGCCCCTAAATGCCCAAAATGAACTCTTAAAATGGTGAGACTGTACGTACTACTCCCCCAACTCCGTAAGGAAAGTTCCATAAAGGTTTCACAAAATATCGTTCGAAATCTACATCACCAAAATATTCATGGCCTAACACCCAAAAAATTGAGAAAATCGCCTAATTTTGTAAATTGCCTCTTAAATACTTAAAATAGACTCTAAAAATGGTGAGACTGTACGTATTGCTCCCCTAACTCCCTACGGAAAGTACTGTAAAGGTTTCGCTAAGAAATTATCCGGGATCCATATGACCAAAATATTCATGAACTACCACACATAAAAAATTGAAAAATCGCTTAATTCATGTAAATTACCCCCTAACTGCTAAAAATGAACTCTGAAAATTGTAAGACTTTACGTACTGCTCCCCCAACTCCCTACAGAGGATTCCATAGAGATTTCACAAAGAAATCATCTTGAAGCCATATCACCACAATATTCATGACCTAATACACAGAAATAATTGATAAAATCGCCTAATTCATGTAAATTGCCCCCTAAATACCCAAAATGGACTCCTAAAATGGTGAGACTGTACGTACTGCTCCCCTAACTCCCTACTAAGGGTTCCATAAATGTTTCACAAAGAAATCGTCTGAAAGCCATATTTGAAAAATATTCATTGGCTAAGTCACAAAAAATTAAGAAAATCGTCTAATTCGTGTAAATTGCCCATAAATACCCAAAATGGACTCTGAAAATGGTGAGACTGTACGTACTGCTCCCCTTACTCCCTACGGAGGATTTTATAAAGGTTTCACAAAGAAATCATCTGGAAGTCATATCACTAAAATATTAATGGGCTAACACACACGAAAAACTGAGAAAATCGCATAATTCACGTAAATTAACCCCTAAATGCCTAAAATGGACTCTGAAAATGGTGAGACTGTACATACTTCTCCCCCAACTCCCTATGGAAGCTTTTATAAAGGTTTCACAAAGAAATTTTCTGGAAGCCATATCACCAAAATATTCATGGCCTAACACACACGAAAAACTGTGAAAATTTCCTTATTCCTGTAAATTGCCCCTAAATGCCCAAAATGGATTCTAAAAATGGTAAGACTGTACGTACTGATCCCCCAACTCCCTACAGAGGGTTTCATAAATGTTTCACAAAGAAATCATCTGGAAGCCATATCACAAAAATATTTATGGTCTAACACACTCGAAAAGTTGAGAAAATTGTCTAATTTCTTTAAATTGCCCCCTAAATGTCCTAATTGGAATTTGACAATAGTGAGACTGTACATACTGGTCCCCTATCTCCATACGGAATGTTCCATAAAAATTTCTTAAAGAAATCATCTGGAAGCCGTATTTCCAAAATATTTATAGGCTAACATACATGAAAAATTGAGAAAATTGCATAATTCCTGTAAATTGGCCCCTAAATAACCAATATGGACTCTAAAAATGGTGATTTTGTACGTAGTTCTCCGCCAATTCCCTAAAGAGGGTTCCGTAAAGGTTTCGCAACAAAATCATCTGGAAACCATATCACCAAAATATTCATGGGCTAACACATAAATTTTTTTGTAAAAATCGCCTAATTCCTGTAAATTGACCCTAAATGGCCAAAATGGACTTTGAAAATAGTGAGACTGTACGTACTTCTCCCCCAACTCCCAACGAAGGGTTCTATAAAGGTTTCACAAAGAAATCGTTCGGAAGCTGTATCACCAAAATATTCATGGGCTAACTAACACACACGAAAAATTGAGAAAATTGCATAATTCTTATAAATTGACCTCTAAATACTTAAAGTGGACTCTAAAAATGGTGATATTGTATGTACTTCTTTCCCAACGCCCTACGAAGGGTTCCGTAAAGGTTCAACAAAGAAATTGTCTGAAAGACATCACCAATGTATTAATGAGCTAACAAACAAAAAACTAAAAAAATGGACTATAAAAATGGTGAAACTTTACGAATTACTCCCCCAACTCCCTACTGAGGGTTCCATAAAATTTTCACAAAGAAATCGTCTAGGAGCCGTGTCACTAAAATATTCATAAACTAACACATGAAAAATTGAGAAAATCATCTAATTTTGTAAATTGCCCACTATAATTGCCCAAAATGGACTCTGAAAATGGTGAGACTATATGCAATGCTCCCCCAACTCCCAATGGAGGGTTCCATAAAGATTTCAGAGAGAAATCATCCGTATGCCGTATCACCTAAATATTCATAGGCTAACACATACAAAAAAATTAAAAAAATTGTCTAACTAATGTGAATTAGCCTTTTAATACCCAAAATGGATTCTAAAAATGGTGATAGTTTACATACTTGACCCCAATTCCCTACAGATTGTTCCGTAATGGTTTCACATAAAAATAGTCGGAAGTCATATCACCAAAATAATCATGGGCTAACACACATAAAAAACTGAGAAAATCGCCTAATTGTTGTAAATTACCCACTAAATGTTCAAAATGGACTCTGAAAATGGTGAGACTGTATGTACTGCTCTCCTAACTCTCTACGGAGGGTTCCATAAAGGTTTCACAAAGAAATCATTCGGAAGCCATATCACCAAAATATTTTGGACTAACACACACAAAAAATTGAGAAAATCGTTTAATTCTTGGAAATTGGCCCTAAATACTCAAAATGTACTCTAAAATGGTGATATTTTACATACTTCTCCCCCAACTCCCTATGGAGGATTCCGTAAAGGTTTTACAAAGAAATCGTCTGAAAGTCATATCACCAAAATATTTACGAGCTAACACACACGAACACTAAGAAAATCGCCTAATTCCGCTAAATTGCCCCACTAAATGCCCAAAATTGACTTTCAAAATTGTGAGATGATACATACTGCTCCCCCAACTCTCTACGGAGGGTTCCATAAAGATTTCCCAAAGAAATCGTCTGTTAGCCATATCACAAAAATATTCATGGTCTAACACACAAAAAACTGAGAAAATTGCCTAGTTTCTGTAAATTGGCCCCTAAATATCCAAAATGGACTTTGAAAATTTTGAGACTGTACATACTGATCCCCCAACTCCCTACGGAGGGTCTCATAAAGGTTTTACAAAGATATCGTCCGAAAGCCACATCACTAAAATATTCATGGGTTAACACACATGAAAAATTGAGAAAATTGTTTAATTATTGTGAATTGCCCCTTAAATACCGAAAATGGACTTGGAAAATGGAGAGACGATAAGTACCACTCCCCTAACTCCCTACAGAGGGTTCCATATAGGTTTCGGAAAGAAATCGTCCGGAAGCCATATCACCAAAATATTCATGGGCTAACACACGTAAAAAACTGAGAAAATCGCTTAATTTCTGTAAATTTTACCCTAAATACCCAAAATGGACTTTAAAAATGGTGAAAGTATACGTATTGCTCCCCCTACTCCCTACGGAGGGTTCCGTAAAGGTTTCGAAAAGAAATGATGCAGAAACCATATCACCAAAATATTCATGGGCTAACACACAAAAAAATTGAGAAAATTGCCTAATTTTTTAAAATTGCACCTTAAATACCCAAAATGGACTTCAAAAGTGGTAAGACTGTACACACTGCTCCCCCTACTTCCTACGGAGGGTTCCATAAAGATTTTGCAACGAAATAGTCCAGAAGTCATATCACCAAAATATTCGTGGTATAACACACACAAAAAACTTAGAAAATCGCCTAATTCATGTAAATTGCCCTCTAAATACCCAAAATGGACTTTGAAAAATTTGAGACTATACGTACTTCTCTCTATCCTACCTATGGAGTGTTCTATAAAGGTTTCACAAAGAAATCATCTGAAAGCCATATTACCAAAATATTCACAGGCTAACACACACGAAAAATTGATCAAATCGCCTAAGTCATTTAAATTGCCCCCTAAATGCATAAAATGGACTCCAAAAATGGTGAGATTCTACGTACTACTATTCCCCCCACTTCCTACAGAGGTTTCACAAAGAAGATGTCTGGAAGCCATATCACCAAAATATTCATGGGTTAACACGCACAAAAAACTAAGAAAATCGCCTAGTTCCAGTAAATTACCCTGCTAAATGTAAAAAATGGACTCTGAAAATGGTGAGACTGTACTACTGCTCCCCCAACTCTTTATGGAAGGTTCCCTAAAGGTATCACAAAGATATCTTCCAGAAATCATATCACCAAAATATTCATGGGCTAACACACAGCAAAAATTGAGAAAATCATCTTATTCGTGTAAATTGTCCTCTAAATACCCAAAATGGACTCTAAAAAAGGTGATATTGTGTGTACTGCTCCCCTAACCCTAAAGATGGTTCCCTAAAGGTTTCACAAAGAAATCGTCTGTAAGTCATATCACCAAAATATTCATGGGCTAACACACATAAAATATTGAGAAAATCATCTAATACCTGTATATTGCCCTCTAAATACCTAATAAATGGTGAGACTGTACGTACAACTCCCCAAACTCCCTATGGAGAATTCCATAAAGTTTTCGCAATGAAATTATCCAGAAACCATATCACCAAAATATTCATCGCTAACATACAAAAAACTGAGAAAATTACCTAATTCCTGTAAATTGGTCCCTAAATATCCAAAATGAACTCCGAAAAATGTGAGATTGTACGTACTGCTCCCCCGACTCCCTACGGAGGGTTCCATAAAGGTTTCTCAAAGAAATCATTCAGAAGCAATATTTTCAAAATATTAATGGAATAATACACACAAAAAACTAAGAAAATCACCTAATTTCTGAAAACTAGCCCCTAAATACTCAAAATGGACTCTAAAAATGGTGAGACTGTACGTACTGCTTGCCAAACTCTCTACAAAGGGTTTCGTAAATGTTTCACAAAGAAATCATAGGGAAGCAATATCACCAAAATATTCATAGGCTAACTCACATGAAAAATTGAGAAAAATCGTCTAAATCTTGGAAAATTCCCCCCTAAACACCCAAACTAGACTCCGAAAATGGTGAGACTGTACGTATTGCCCCCTACTCCCTGGGGAGGGTTCCATAATTATTTTACAAATAAATTATTCAGAAGCCATATCACCAAAATATTAATGGGCTAACACACACAAAAACTAAGAAAGTCGCCTAATTCCTATAAATTGCGACCTAAATGCCCAAAATTAACTCTAAAAAAGTGATATTGTGCGTACTTCTCCCCCAACTCCCTACGGAGAGTTCCATAAAGGTTTCGCAAATAAATCATCCGAAAGTCATATCACCAAAACATTCATGACCTAAGACACACAAAAAACTGAGAAAATCACCTAATTCCAAAAAGTTGCCCCTAAATGTCCAAAATGAACTCTAAAAATGGTCGTACTGTACATACCTCTCCTCTAACTCCCTATTGAGGATTTCGTAAAGGTCTCGCAAGGAAATCATCCGGATTCCATATCACTAAAATATTCATGGGCTAACATACACAAAAAATTGAGAAAAATCGCTTAATTCTTGTAAATTGCTCCCTAAAAGCCCCAAATGGATTCTGAAAATGGTGAGACTGTACGTACTACTCCCTCATCTCTGTACAGAGGGTTCCATAAAAGTTTTGAAAAGAAATCTTCTGGAAGTCATATCACCAAACTATTCATAGGCTAACACATACAAAAAATTAAGAAAATTTCCTAATTCCTGTAAATTAGCCCTTAAATACCTAAAATGAACTCTAAAAATGGGGGTACTGTATGTACTTCTCCCACAACTCCCTACGCAGAGTTCCGTAAAGGATTCACTGAGAAATCGTTCGGAAGCCATATCACCAAAATATTCATGGGCTAACACACCAAAAAAACTAAAAAAACCACCTAATTTCTATAAATTACCCCTAAATGCCAAAAATGGACTCTGAAAATGGTGAGGCTGTACGTGCGGCTCCCTGATCTCCCTACGGAGGGTTCCATAAAGATTTCACAAAGACATCATCTGAAGGACATATCACCAAAATATTCATGGGCTAACACACACGGAAAATGGAGAAAATCGCCTAATTGCTGTAAATTGCCCCTTAAATACCCAAAATGGACTCTGAAAATAGTGCACATGTACGTACTGCTCCCCCAACTCCACATGTAGGGATCCATAAAGGTTTCGCAAAGAAATCGTCTCGAAGCCAAAAAATATTTATGGGCTAGCACACAAAAAATTGAGAAAATTGGCTAATTCATTTAAATTAGCCCCTAAATACCAAAAATGGACTCCGAAAATGGTGACACTTCACCTACTACTCTCCCAACTCCTTACGGTCGGTTCTATAAAGGTTTTGTAAAGAAATCCTTTGGAAGCAATATTACCAAAATATTTATGGGCTAACACACACAAAAAATTGAGAAAATCGTCTAATTCCTGTAATTAACCCCCTAAATATCCAAAATGGACTCCGAAAATGGTGAGATTGTACGTACTACTCCCCTAACTCCCTACGGAGGGTTCCATAAAGGTTTCGCAAAGAAATCGTCCAGAAGTCATATCACCAAAATATTCATGGACTAACACTCACAAAAAATTGAGAAAATCACCTAATTTTTGAAAATTGCCCCCTAAATGCCCAAAATAAATTCTAAAAATGGTAAGACTGTACGTAATGCTCCCCCAACTCCCTACGAAAGGTTCCATAAAGGTTTCACAAAGAAATTTTTTGAAATTCGTATCACCAAAATATTCATGGGTTAACACACACAAAAAACTGAGAATATTAACTAATTCCTGTAAATTGGCCCCTAAATGCCCAAAATGGACTCTGAAAATAGGGAGACTATACGTAATGCTCCCTACGGAGGGTTCAATAAAGGTTTCAAAAAGATATCATCCGGAATACATATCACAAAAATATTCATGGTCTATCACACACAAAAAACTAAGAAAATCGCCTAAATCCTATAAATCGCCCTTAAATACCCAAAATAGACTTCGAAAATGATGAGACTGTACGTACTACTCCCCCAACTCCCTACGGAGGGTTCCATGAAAATTTCACAAAGAAATCATCTAGAAGCCATATTACCAAAATATTAATGGGCTAACACACACAAAAAACTAAGAAAATCGCCTAATTCTTGTAAATTGTCCCCTAAATGCCCAAAATGGACTCTTAAAATGTTGAGGATGTACGTACTGCTCTCTATGGACGGTTGCATAAATATTTCGCAAACAAATCGTTCGAAAGCCATATCACCAAAATATTCATGGGCTAAGAAACACGAAAAATTGAGAAAATCACTTAATTCTTGTAAATTGCCCCTAAATGCCTAAAATGGACTCTGAAAATGGTAAGACTGTACGTACTTCTCCCCCAACTCCCTACAAAGGGTTCCATAAAAGTTTCACAAAGAAATCATCCAGAAGTCATATCCCCAAAATATTCATGGGCTAACACACACAAAAAATTAAGAAAATCGACTAATTCTTGTAAATTGGACCTTAAATGCCCAAAATGGACTCTAAAATTGGTGAGACTGTACGTATTGCTTCCCCAACTCCATACGAAGGCTTCAATAAATATTTCACAAAGAAATAGTATGTAAGCATATCACCAAAATATTAAAGGCTAACACACACGAAAAATTGAGAAAATTACTTAATTATTGTAAATTGGCCCCTAAATACCTAATATGGACTCTAAAAATGGTGATACTACACATACTTCTCCCCAACTCACTGCAGAGGGTTCCGTAAATATTTCGCTAAGAAATCATCCCAAAGCCATATCACCAAAATATTCATGGGCTAACACAAACAAAAAATTGAGAAAATTGCTTAATTCCTGTAAATTACCCCTAAATATAAAAAATGAACTCTAAAAATGGAGAGACTATATGTACTGCTCCCCAAACTCCCTACGGAGGGTTCCATAAAGGTTTCACAAAGAAATCCTCCAGAAGTCATATTACCAAAATATCCATGGGCTAACACATGAAAAATTGAGAAAATCGCCTAATTCTTGTAAATTGCACCCTAAATACCCAAAATGGATTCTGAAAATTATGAAACTGTACGTACTGCTCCCCCTACTCCCTACGGAGGGTTCCATAAAGTTTTAACAAAGAAATCATCCGGAAGATATATCACAAAAATATTCATGAGCTAACACACACTCAAAAAACTAAGAAATTGCCTAATTCTTGTAAATTGGCCCCTAAATTTCCAAAATGGACTCCGAAAATGGTGAAATTGTACATACTACTCCCCTAACTCCCTATTGAGGGTTCCATAAAAATTTCACAAAGAAAAACGTCTATAAGTCGTATTACTAAAATATTCATTGGCTTACTTATAAAAATTGAGAAATCGCCTAATTCTTGTAAATTGCTCCGTAAATATCCAAAAAATGGACTCTGAAAATGGTGTGACTCTACGTGTAGCTCCCCCAACTCCCTACGAAGGGCTCAATAAAGACTTCACAAAAAAAAATGTCTACAAGTCGTATTACAAAAATATTCATGGGCTAACACACACACAAAATTGAGAAAATCGCCTAATTCTTGAAAATTGCCCCCTAAATGCCAAAATTAAACTCTTATAATGGTGAGACTGTACGTACTACTCCCCCAACTCCCTACGGAAGGTTCTATAAATGTTTCACAAAAAATCGTCCGAAATGCATATCACCAAAATATTCATGGTCTAATACACACAAAATTGAGAAAATCGCCTAATTCTGTAAATTCCCCCTTAAATACTCAAAATGGACTCTAAAAATGGTGAGACTGTACGTACTACTCCCCCAACTCCCTATGGAGGGTTCCGTAAAGGTTTTGCTAAGAAATTGTCCGGGATCCATATCACCAAATTATTCATGGACTAACACACACAAAAAATTGAAAAAATCACCTAATTCCTGTAAATTATCCCCTAAATATCGAAAATGGACTTCGACAATTATGAGATTGTACGCACTACTCCCCAACTCCCTACGGAGGGTTCCATAAAGGTTTCACAAAGAAATCGTCCAGAAGTCATATCACCAAAATATTCATGAACTTATCACACACAAAATCGAGAAAATCGCCTTATTCTTGAAAATTGCCCCCTAAATGCCCAAAATGAACTCTTAAAATGGTGAGGCTGTACATACTGCTCCCCCAACTTCCTACGGAAGGTTCCATAAATGTTTCACAAAAAAATCGTCTGAAATTCATAACACAAAAATATTCATGGCCGTTATACACAAAATTTAGAAAATCGCGTAATTCCTTTAAATTACCCCCTAAATACCCAAAATGGATTCCAAAAATGGTGAGATTGTACGTACTACTCTCCCAACTCCCTACTGAGGGTTCCATAAAAGATTCGCAAAGAAATCGTCCAATTCGTGTAAATTACCACCTAAATATCCAAAATGGACACTAAAAATGGTGTGACTGTACGTACAGCTCCCCCAACTCCCTACGAAGGGTTCCTTAAAGATTTTACAAAAAATCACCCCGAAGCTGTATCACCAAAAATTTCATAGGCTAACACACATGAGAAAATGAAAAAAATTACCTAATTTCTGTAAATTGGCACATAAATATTTAAAGTGGACTTTAAAAATGGTTGTACTGTATGCACTTCTTACCCAACGACCTACAAAGGCTTCTGTAAATTGTTCCGCAAGGAAATCGTCCGGAAGTCATATCACCAAAATATTCATAGGCTAACACACACGAAAAATTGAGAAAATCACCTAATATCTGTAAATTGCCCCCTAAATACCCAAAATGGACTCTGAAAATGGTGTTAAAATTTTCTTTTAGAAATCGTTCGGAAGCTATATCATCAAAATATTCATGGGCTAACACACACACAAAACTGAGAAAATCGCAATAGCCCCCTAAATATCAAAAATGAACACTGAAAATGCTGAGACTGTACGTACTGCTCCCCAAACTCCCTACTAAAGTTTCCATAAAGGTTTCACAAAGAAATCATCTGGAAGTCATATCACCAAAATACTCATGGTCTAACCTACACGAAAAATTGAGAAAATCACCTAATTTCTGTAAATTACCCCCTAAATGTCGAAAATTGACTCTGAAAATGGTGAGACTGTACGTACTGCTCCCTCAGCTCCCTACGGAGTGTTCCATAAAGGTTTCACAAAGAAAGCTTCTGGAAGTCGTATCACAAAAATACTCGTAGGCTAACACACGAAAAATTGAGAAAAGTGCCTAATTCCTCTAAATTAGCCCCTAAATACCCAAAATGAACTCTAAAATTTGTGATACTATACGTACTTCTCCCGTTCCATAAAGATTTCACAAAGAAATTATCTGAAAGCGATATCACCAAAATAATCTTGGGCTAACACACAAAAAATTGAGAAAATCGCGTAATTCACGTAAATTGCCCCATAAATGCCCAAAATGGACTCTGAAAATGGCGAGACTGTACATACTGCTCCCCCAACTCCATACGGAGGGTTTCATAAAGGTTTAACAAAAAAAAATTTCGGAAGCCATATCACCAAAATATTAATGGGCTAATACACTAAAAAAAAAATCACCTAATTCCTATAAATTAACCCTAAATGCCCAAAATGGACTCTGAAAATGGTGAGACTATACGTACTGCTCCCCCAAATCCCTACGGAGGGTTCCATAAAGATTTCACAAAGAAAGTGTCTAGAAGCCGTATCACCAAAATATTCATAGGCTAACACATACGAAAAAAATGAGAAAATTGCCCTAATAAAGGTTTTTGAGGAAAATTTTTTAATTGTTTCAACGCGCCAAATCCATAGGCTAATACCCACAAAAAATCAAGAAAGTCGCTTAATTTCTATAAGTTAGCTCGTAAATGTGAAAATATGGAGTAAAATATGGCGCAACTGTACGTAATGCTTCTCCAACTCATTATGGAGGTCCTCATAAAGTTTTTTCATAAAAAATTTTCGGATGCTCTAAAGCGCCAGATCCAGGGGTTAATACACATGAAAAACCAAGAAAAGGGCATAATTCCTAAAAGTTAGCTCGTAAATTAGAAAATAAACTTTTAAAATGGCACGACTCTACATAATACTTCCCCAATTCATTACGGAGGTCCTCAAATAGTTTTTTAGAAGAAATCTCTAGGGGTTCCAATATGCCAGATCCATGAGCTAATACACACGAAAAATCAAGAAAGTCTCGTTATTTCATTAAGTTGGCTCGTAAATGCAAAAATGTGCCTTAAAAATGGTGTGGCTATACGTAATGCTTCCCCAACTCATAACGGAGGTCCTCATAAAGCTTTTTTTAGAAAAAAATTTCGGGTGCTCTAAGGCGCCAGATCCATGGGCTAATACACACGGAAACCCAAGAAAGTCGTGTAATTCCGTTAAATTGGCTTGTAAATGCGAAAATATGCCTTAAAAATTGTGCGACTATACGTAGTACTTCCCCAACTTATTACGGTGGTCCACATAAAGGTTTTTCAGAAAAAATTTCCGGTGCACCAAGGTGACAGATCCATGAGCTAATACACATGAAAAACTAAAAAAGTCGCGTAATTCCTAAAAGCTGGCTCGTAACAAAGTTTTTTTAGAAAATTTATTTTGTTGCTCCAACGTGTCAGATCCATGGGCTAATACACACGAAAATCAAGAAAGTCACGTAATTCCTAAAATTTGGCTCGTAAATGCGAAAATACACCTTAAAGTAATGGTGTGCCTATACGTAATGCTTCCCCAACTCAATAGTTTTTTAGAAGAAATTTCTAGGGGCTCCAATATGCCAGATCCATGAGCTAATACACACGAAAAATCAAGAAAGTCTCGTAATTTCATTAAGTTGGCTCGTAAATGCAAAAATGTGCCTTAAAAATGGTGTGGCTATACGTAATGCTTCCCCAACTCATTACGGAGGTCCTCATAAAACTTTTTTCAGAAAAAACTTCTGGGTGCTCCAACGCGCCAGATCCATGGGTTAATACACACGAAAAATCAATAAAGTCGCGTAATTCTTAAAATTTGGCTCGTAAATGCGAAAATATGCCTTAAAATGGCGCGACTGTACGTAGTGCTTTCCGAAACCATTACGGAGATGCTCATAAAAAAAAAAATTTAAAAATTATGGGTGCTTCAACGCGCCAGATCCATAGGCTAATACACAAAAAGCCAAGAAAGTCACGTAATTTTGTTAAGTTGGCTCGTAAATGCAAAAATATACTTTTAAAATGGCGCGACTGTACGTAATATTTCCCCAACTCATTATGGAAGTCCTCATAACAAAATTTTCAAAAAAAATTCTTGGGTGCTCCATTGCGCCAGATTTATGGGCTAATACACATGAGAAATCATGAAAACCGCGTAATTCCTAAAAGTTTGCTCGTAAATGCGAAGATATGCCTTAAAAATTGAGCGACTCTACGTAATGCTTCCCTAACTCATTATGGAGGTCCTCATAAAGTTTTTTCTAAACAAGATTTTGGTGCTCCAACGTGTCAGATCCATGGGCTAATACACATGAAAACCAAGAAAGTCACGTAATTCCTAGAAGTTGGCTCGTAATAGCGAAAATATGGCTTAAAAATTGGGGCGACTGTACGTAATGCTTCCCCAACTCATTATAAAGGTCATCATAAAAAAAATTCAAAAAAGTTTTTTGGGTGCTCCAACGCAACAAATCCATGGGCTAATACACACGAAAAACCAAGAAAATTGTGTAATTCCTAAAAGTCTGCTAGTAATGCAAAAATATGCTTTAAAGAATGACGTGACTATACGTAATGCTTTCCTAACTCATTTTAGAGGTCCTCATAAAGTTTTTTGAGAAAATTCTGGGGTGCTCCAAGGCTCAGATGCATGGGCTAATACACACGAAAACTAAGAAAGTCGCGTAATTCTATTAAGTTGGCTTGTAAATGCAAAAAAATGGTGCGAGTGTACATAATGTTTTCCTAACTCATTACAGAGGTCCTCATAAAGTTTTTTTCAGAAAATTTTTTTTGGGTACTCCAACGCGCCAGATCTATGGTCTAATACACACAAAAAACCAAGAAACTCGCGTAATTCCTAAAAATTGGCTCGTAAATGGGAAAATATGCCTTAATAAAATGGCGCGACTGTACGTAATGCTTTCCCAACTTATTATAAAGGTCCTTATAAAGTTTTTTCAGAAAGTTTTTTCGGATGCACCAACTCATCAGATCAATAGGCTAATGTCCACGAAAAATCAAGAAAGTCGTGTAATTCCTGAAAGTTGACTCGTAAATGTGAAAATATGCCTTAAAAATGAGGTGAATATACATAATGCTTCCTAAACTTTTTACGGAAGTCCTCATAAATTTTTTTCAGAGGGTACTCCAAGGCATCAGATCCATGCACTAATACACACGAAAAACCAAACAAGTCGCGTAATTCCGTTAAGTTTGCTCGTAAATATAAAAATATGCCTTATAAAATGGAGCGACAGTAAGTAATGCTTCCCTAACTCATTACGGAGGTCCACATAAAGTTTTCTTTAAAAAAAATTTGGGTGCTCCTACCTGCCTGATCAATGACCTAATACACACGAAAAAATAAAGAAAACTATGTAATTCCTAAATGTTGGCTTCTAAATGCGATAATATGCCTAAAAAAATGGCGCGACTATACGTAATGCATCCCCAACTCATTACGGAGGTCCTCATAAAGAGAAAAAAAATTTGGTTCTCCAACGCGCCATATTTCTGAGCTAATACACACGAAAAACTAAGAAAGTGGCGTATTTCCGTTAATTTGTCTCGTAAATGCGAAAATATGCCCTAAAATGGCGCAACTGTACGTAATGCTTCCCAACTCATTACGAAGGTCCTCATAAAGTTTTTTGAGAAAAAGTTTGTGGGTGCTCCAACGCGCCAAATCCATGGGCTAATGCACACGAAAAACTAAGAAAGTCTCATGATTCCGTTAAGTTGGTTCGTAAATGCGAAAATATATCTTAAAAATGGCACGACTATACGTAATGCTTCCCCAATTCATTGTAACGATCCTAATAAATTATTTTCAAAAAACATTTCTGGATTCTCTAACGCGTCAGATTCATGAACTAATACACAAAAAAATCAAGAAAGTCGCGTAATATCATTAAGTTGGCTAGTAAATACGAAAATATGCCTTAAAAATGGCGCGACTATACGTAATGCTTCCCCAACTCATTACAGAGATCCTAATAAAGTTTTTTGAGAAAATATTTCAGATGCTCCAGAGCGCCAGATCCATGGGCTAATACACATGAAAAATAATGTAAGTCACGTAACTCCATTAAGTTGGCTCGTAACTACAAAAATATGCCTTAAAAATGGCGTGGTTGTACGTAATGCTTATCCAACTCATTACAGAGGTCCATATAAAGTTTTTCAGAAAATTTTTTCTCGGTGCTTCTACACACCAGATCCATGGCTAATACACACGAAAAAATCAAAAAAGTTGCGTAATTTCGTTAAGTTTGCTCGTATATGTGAAAATATGACTTAAAAATAGCGCGATTGTACGTAATGTTTCCCAACTCATTACAGAGGTCCTCATAAGGTTTTTTCAGAAAATTTTTTTGGGTACTCCAACGCGTAAGATCCATGGGCTTATACACATGAAAAACCAAGAAAGTCGCGTAATTCCTAAAATTTGGCTCGTAAATGCCAAAATATGCCTTTAAAAATGTATCGATTGTACATAATGCTTCTCCAACTCATTACAGAGGTCATCATAAATTTTTTCTGAAATTTTTTTCAGGTGCTCCAACGTGCCAGATCCATGGGCTAATACACACAAAAAACCAAGAAAGTCGCGTAATTTCTAAAAGTTGACTCGTAAATGTGAAAATATGCCATAAAAATGGAGCGACCGTACGTAATGCTTCTCCAACTTATTATGGCGGTCCATATAAAGTTTTTTCAGAAAATATTTTCGAATGCTCTAATGCGCCATATCCAAGGCTAATATATAGAAAAACCAAGAAAATCGTGTAATTCCGTTATTGGCTCGAGAATGAAAAAAATGCCTTAAAAATGGTTTGATTGTACGTACTGCTTGCCAAACTCATTACAGAGGTCCTCATAAAGTTTTTTTCAGAAAAACTTTCGGGTGCTCCAATGCGCCAGATCCATGGGCTAATACGCATGAAAAATCAAGAAAGTAGCGTAATTCTTAAAAGTTGATGATTAAATGCGAAAATATGCCTTAAAAATTGACGCAACTATACTTAATGCTTCGCAACTCCTTATGGAAGTCCTCATAAAGGTTTTTCAAAAAAAAATATTTTAGGTTCTCCGACACGCCAGATCCATGGGATAATACACACGAAAAACCAAGAAAGTCGCGTAATTCCATTTAGTTGGCTCGTAAATGCGTAAATATGCCTTAAATTTGAGCGACTATACGTAATGCTTCCCCAACTAATTACAAAGGTCCTCATAAAGTTTTTTTAGAAAAAGTTTTGGGTGCTCAAACACACCAGATCCATGGGCTAATACACACGAAAATCAAGAAAGTCGCTTGATTCCTAAATGTTGGCTCATAAATGCGAAAATTGCCTTAAGAAATGGCGCGACTGTACATAGTGCTTCCCCAACTCATTACTGAGGTCTTCATAAAATATTTTCAGAAAAAAATTTTGAGTGCTCCAACACGGCAATTTCATGGGCTAATACACAATAAAAAATCAAGAAAATCACGTAATTCCGTTAAGTTGGCTCATAAATGCGAAAATATGCCTTAAAATAGCGTGACTGTACTTAATGCTTCCCCAACTCATTACGGATGTCCTCATAAAGTTTTTCAAAAAAAAAATTTAGGTGCTCCGACGCGCTAGATCCATGGGCTAATACACACGAAAAACTAAAAAAGACGCGTAATTCTTAAATGATGGATCGTAAATGCGAAAATATCCTTTAAAAATGGCGCGACTGTACGTAATGCTTTCCAACTCATTACAGAGGTCCTCATAAAGTTTTTTCAGAAAAAATTTCTTGGTGTTCCAAGGCGCTAGATCCATGGGCTAATACACACGAAAACTCGAGAAAATCGTGTAATTCCGTTAAGTTGGCTCGTAAGTGTTAAAATATGCCTTAAAAATGACGCGACTGTACATAATGCTTACCCAACTTATTAAGGAGGTCCTCATAAAGTTTTTTCAGAAAAAATTTACAAGTGCTCCAACGCGCCAAATACATGGACTAATACACACGAAAAACTAAGAAAGTCACGTAATTCCTAAAAGTTGGCTCGTAAAGTGTGAAAATATGCCTTAAAAAATGGTGCGACTGTACGTAATGCTTCCCCAACTCATTACGGACGTCCTCATAAAGTTTTTTCATAAAAAAATTTCAGGTGTTCTAACGCGCCAAATCCATGGGGTAATACACAAAAAAAACCATGAAAGTCGTATAATTTCATTAAGTTGGCTCGTAAATGCGAAAATATGCCTTAAAAATGGTGCGATTGTACGTAATGCTTCCCCAACTCATTACAGAGATCCTCATAACGTTTTTTCAAAAAAAAGTTCGGGTGCTTCAACGCGCCTGAACGATGGGCTAATCCACACGAAAAAAATAAGAAAGTCAAGTAATTTCGTTAAATTTGCTCGTAAATGTCAAAATATGCCTTAAAAATGGTGCGACTGTCCATAACGCTTCCCCAACTCATTACGGAGGTGCTCATAATGTTTTTTTAGAAAAAATTTCCAAGTGCTCCAACACACCAGATCCATGGGCTAATACACATGAAAAATCAAGAAAGTCGCGTAATTCCTTTAAGTTTGCTCGTAAATGCGAAAATATGCCTTAAAATGGCACGACTATACGTAATGATTCCCCAACTCATTACGGAGGTCCTCATAAAGTTTTTTCAAAAAAAATTCTGGGTGTTCCAATGCGCCAGATCCATGGGCTAATACACACGAAAAATCAAGAAAGTCACATAATTTCGTTAAGTTTGCTCGTAAATACGAAAATATGCCTTAAAAAATGACGCGACTGTCTGTAACACTTCCCCAACTCATTACGGAGGTCCTCATAAAAAAATTTCAGAAAAAATTTTCGGGTGTTTCAACACGCCATATCCATTTTACATAATTCAAGAACAAATTTGAACCCATGCTCTTATGTAAGCAAGCAACATAGTATAAGACAAAATAAAATGTTGAATTTTTTTTTTTCCATTTCTTATCTTTAGATTTATTAATAATTTTTGAATTATTGAGTGTGGTTCTAGTGGAAAAGATGAAATGTCCATCCAAATAATTGCCACTATGATTGTGAAATATTCATGACCTTTAACTATATAGCCAAAATTATAATGTGCTTTTAACATGATCTAATGGTCTTAAAAAAGGACCACTTACTTTTGTCCTTGCCAAACCCCAAACCAAAAAGCAATAGCAACAAATAAAGAAAATGATGGAACCATTTTAACTTGGAAAATCAGTGGACGAGAATATTTGACTAAGCTTATAAGCTGAAAAAAGCATATATATTGCATATTAAGAATGTATTTATTCTGTTTATTTTTATCTATTCGTTAAATCAGTTGTGAACCTTTTGAATTGACAGTAATCTCACAGTAGATTAAGATGATTTTTGATAAATAGAAGAAGAATTTGCTTCATAAGAGAAACATATATTGCATGTAAATTATATTGAACAATGTATTCATATGAAATCAATGAATGCAAGAAACATATTTTTTATAAATAATTTATTACTTAATCATAGTTAAGTACTATACAGTGTCAGATCCACCCCTTTCATGTCAATTTATATTTTGACTTTTTATATCGTATTATGTCATATGTATGTATAAACTATTTTGATTTAACATAAATATCGAGTCAGGAAAGTGTATTATATATGTATTATAGATGGGAACGTTTGACTCTAGCTAAATCGAACCTTTTGAAGATATATAAACCTACCAAGTTCCATCAATCAAAAAAAGCATTTTTTTTACGTCTCTAATTTGTTTGTTATGCAATTTTCAACCAAATATAGTAAACCAAGAGTCTAAATGAAGACTTCTATAAAACATTGATTGAAAGTCATTTACCAGGGTGAAAAAAGCTAAAATAATTATCTTTTTTTTTGCACATGTATACTTCTTAACAAAATGTTAAGAGTATAGTTAGAAATAATTGTTCACTTTAGTCTTGAATTTTCAAAGAAACATTTATTTTGGACAAAATTTTTAAGCTTAAACGACAATTAAAATGGAACAGAGGAACTACTATTTGAGTGAAAAACAACTCATACAAGAATCAAATCGTAAATACAAGATAAATAAATATGAACGAAGAAAGTAATAAATAAGAATAACTTAATAAACTATACCTTTTATTTATTATTTTTCTTAATGATCGTGAAATAAATTAAAACGACACTTATTTTAGAACGAATAAGATAATACATTGTGTTTTTTAACGTGGTCTTAAAAAGGACCACTTATATATTAGTACACGTGTGTGTGGTCCTATTGCCTAACTCCAAACCAAAAAACAGTAGCAACAACAAATAAAAAAATGACTAAACTGTTTTAGCTTCGGAAAATTCATGGATGAGCGAGAATATACAAATATTTTTGTCACATAAACAATATTGTAATATCCCGAAAAACGTAAAAAGATGTTTGGCTAAATTTATAAGTTGTTAAATTGATTCATAAATATCTTTTAGCTTATTTATGCGTTTGATAAATACTAAAAGTATTTATAAGTTCTAGTCATAGTGGCAAACAAAAAAACATATCAACATTTTCTTTAACCAAATATATCAACGAGTTATTATCAGTTTTGAAATTTCAATTTAAACACTTAATTACTTATTATGAAATCAATTTCAATACTTAAAAGTTAAAACTTATCAGTTGTTTTCGATCAACGATTTATTATCAGTTTTGAAATCTCACAATTTAAATACGTAACTATTTATTTATGAAACCAATTTCTAACACTTAAAACTTATCAACGAGTTCAAGTTAGCCCCACCACAAAGAATTTGAATCCAACAAGCTTGAGTCATCTTCACAAAAATCTGCCAATTTAATTATATCTAAATTGAACCTTTTAAAGTTGCATAAACCTAACAAAGTTCCATCAATAACAATAAAAAAAACACACATTTTCTTCTTTACTTCTCTTTGTTTGTTATGCAATTTTCAACTTAATTAGTAAGCCAAAGAGACAAGAGTCTAATAAAAGACTTCTAAAAGTCATACATTGGAAAGACATTTTATTTGTCTTTGTTATATAAAGAAAAAAATCATCATCATTTCATTAGAGGTAGGGACATTAAAAACTTTCTTAGAAAAATGAAACATATTCATCTATATATATGGGATTAACTAACAAATTATCTTAATCAGATGTTTCGGGTTTGAGTCTGTCTGGATACAGAGTCGCCTTTGTTAGGAAGCGCTTTACCCCTCAATATGGGACTTTTCAGCGCGAATCCGGATTTAGTCAGACTCTAATATGAATACCAGACATCAGATGGAAAATATAAAAAAACTAATAAATTATCATTTATGCCCTCAGTTAATAGTTTTAATTCAATTATATATAGTACCCACTCCGTTATTAAATTGAATAAAAATTGTCTTTATTTCATATCGAACTTAACAGATGACATAAATGAACCTACACCTATAATATGAAGGCCTATTCAAGTTCAAAATTGGTTGTTAAGAAAACTTCTTACATTAAACTACATCAATTAAATATTTCACCAACTTGAATGAAAAATGAAAAAAGTTGGTAAACTTCTTATTACAAACAACTTTTTTCTTTAATTATGTTGTTAATACTCTTTACATACAACAAACATATATATTGGTCAAAACTATTAAATTTAGTGGGTTAACTGATGCTAGAGACAGAAGAGAATATGTGATACCTAAGAGGTCACCATACAATAAATCATCTACCTGAATCGTTATGATAGAGTGATAAATACTTTCTTTTTTTAAAATAAATTTTTTGTGTTCGAAACTTGAATATGAATTTATCTTTGAAAATAAATAGTTTTACCCTCAAAGAGGAATATCCTGACAAAAAAAATTCAAATTAATTAGGCCGTAAAATAAATATCAAACACCGAGCAAGAAATTAAAAAGTTACTTACATCAAAACACGTTTTCCCAAGTCATTTGCGTGCAGGACAAGGATATGAAGACAATGAAATTTCCATATCTAAGTGGGAAGAAAATAGTCTAATAATTGTTTAATCAAATCAAAGATTCTTATTGGGAAGCGTGCAAAAATCTAACTTTTTCCTATTAATCATTTTGTTATTTGATTAATTTAAATTCGCTCTAGTTACAGATAAAACAATCTTCACTGGGGCGTTCTCTATTTCCAAAAAGAAAATCCAATACTCATATTTAAGGGTGAAGGAATATAAACCATCTAGCTTCATCAGTTAGTTACTTCTTAAGACGTGTTTTAGGAATGTGTATGTATGTGCTTTAAATAATTTTATCTTTTCCATATTATTATATTTCTAGAGTCGATAATTTTATAAAAGGCTATTGAACCCAATCACTTGTTATCATTACTTTTTAATTTTCTCTTAAAATCTATCCCGTAAAGATATTCAAATTGGATCAGCGATCGATTTCTAAGTTTCATCTATAGCAGTATGGGCAAATCATTTGAGTATTATGAAATGGAATCTAAAACTAGATACCCATAATTTCGTGTACATTATATTATGTATATATCACGTACAGATTTTGGTAAAAAAGTTAGAAAACCTTGGACTTTGTTCTGTCAGTGTTCTTTCCCAAAAACTAACATTTTTAACTACTTATATGAAAAAGACCCCCCACCCCCCACCCCCAACCCATCTCAGAGCCACCAGTCCATCACATGCCCAAAACCTTCAACTATATGTCTATTTTCTATGCACAACCCCCAGTAAGAACCATTTTTAATAACTATGAGGTTCACGACAGTTTACACGTACCTTAACTAATTTTATGAGACACATGTTACCTTTTACCCGTATAATTTATCTCCATGAATTCTTCTCCCCTGCACCCTCCAATAACAAAGACCTTTTTTTTTTATAACTATGGGAGTTCTGGTCAATTTATACGTATATCAACTAATTTTAAGCAGTACTTACTATCTCCGTCCTTCAATCAACATATATATGAAGTAACTCCGTTCATCAATAACAAAAACTCATTCTTTCTCATATCCTTATCTTTCTTTTTTGTCCCTTCATAAGACATTTTAGTCTACAAGCAAGAACCTCCTCCCCTTCACCAACCCCCAATAACAAATAACCTTTTTTTTCTTTTTTTTTTCAAATATAATTATGGGGTGTGGGATAATTTGTAAGCACTTTAGTTAATTCTACGTAATATTTATCATCTTTTATCAGCATTAATATCGAATAACTTTATCCATCGATAATAAAGACACACTCTTCTCATATCCTTATCTTCTGTTTTTGTATTTTCTTGTCCCTTCATACAAAGAAGAGCAATAAAGTAGTTTGAGAAACACCCCATATTAGATCTTGGTAGCAAATTTATTATTTTTCTTCGGCATAAATATCGAGTAACTCTGTTCCAGCAATAACAAAGACACATTCTTCTCATATCCTTATCTTCTTTTTTTGTCCCTTCATACAAAGAATAACAATAAGAGTAGTTTGAGACACACCCCATATAAGATCTTACTAGCAAATTTATTATCTTTCTTCAACATAAATATCGAATAACTTTGTTCCACCAATAATAAAAGACACATTCTTCTCATATCCTTATCTTCTTTTTTTGTATTTTTTGTCCCTTCATACAAAGAAGAACAATAAGAGTAGTTTGAGACACACCCCATATAAGATCTTACTAGCAAATTTATATTACATTACCCTTTAAACACATATCCATATGGACAACCAACAACACCAAAACATCATGAGAACAAATCAAGAAAGTGATCACCATCAAAATTGTTCATCTAATTCATCATCTCCTTCACATGAATTCTCATTCACAATCTCATTTCAACAAACAAAACAAATCCCACTTCCTTCTTCTTCAACAACTACTACTACTTCTTCATCATCATTTGCCATAGATTTATCACCAGCTGATGATATCTTCTTCCATGGACACTTACTTCCTCTTCACCTTCTTTCCCATCTCCCTATATCCTCCCCTAGATCTTCCACTAATTCCCATGATGGCTTCACACTTCCCAAAAAAGATCACTTTTTTCATCAAGAACATAAAGTCCAAAACTCCAAGAATCATCAAAGAGTAGTATTATTTGATGATGACACTTCTTGTGATGCTAAGGGAAAACCAAAGACCAAGTCTTTTTCACTATTTGGTATACCAAAATGGAGAGTTAAAGACCAAAAAGACCAAAACAAAGAAAGATCATCACAACAATATAGCAAGAAGATGAGTCAAGTTGTGAAGAGGTATATAAAAATGGTAAGGCCATTTTTGTCATTTAGAAATAAAAAGAATATGCAATTTCATTCTTTTTCTGGGAATTTATTAAAAGGAGAGAATAATAAATGGCAATATTCATCAGCACCAGCTTCAATAAGAACATCACCTACAAATAGTGGTTTACTAGTAGCAACACCAACAGGAGGAGATTATAGTAATTTTACTAATTCTTCAAGTGATAGCACTATGGAAGAATTGCAATCTGCTATACAAGCTGCAATTGCTCATTGTAAGAAATCTATTTCAATGGAAGACTAAAGCTAGTACTACTTAATTTTTCGTGTAACGGATTTTAACATGTGATAGCAGGTTAGTTATCATATTTATCAGATTAATTAATTACCAAGTAATATGTGTACTAGGAAATTTGTTTGTAATTTCTTAATGAGTGATTGATCTGATCGTATAAATATTTTCTACATCGAAAGTGAATTGAGCTTTAGTACTCATTTTTTGTATACTAAAATTATTTTTCTTGTGTAAGTATCTTACAACATGAGATTTGATATATGGATGATGTAGACATGTTGAAGGTCAATAACATGGAGTTGCCACATACATTTTCCATTTGAAAATTTAATTTGTTTTGCATATTACAAAATTAGTGTCCTAATTGATTTTAATTATCTTCAAATCATATTAGGCTGTGCAAAGAATATAATTAGTCTCCATAGACTTTATTAAAATCTTGAATTTCATTCTCTTTAATTTGAGTATTTATTTAATTAATTTTCAATATGGAGTCCTACCATCTAAATAATGATGCAAAATACACCATGACAAAAACAGTTTTTAGCGGCAATAAATATTTACATTAACAAAAAGTGTTAAAGCTTTTACTGACATTAGTTAATTGCCACTAGATTTTATGTTACGAAAGGCTTTAGGGACTAAAGAATGCTAATTGCCGCTAAAAATATGGAGCAATTAAATTATTATTGTTAATTAATTATAACCACTGACAAAAGTATTACATTTGCATTTACCAAGGGCATAGAGGTACGTGTATTTTACTAAAACAAAACAATTTCACTAAATGACTATTAGTCCAAGTATTCAAGGTCGGAGCTAGGGGCGTAAGGAGTTTATTTTTGTATTTTATAATTTTTTTTAATGAAAATTCTGATTCCACCCCTAATCGACGTATAGAAGTACAAATTACCTCATGTTGAGGGCAATATTCTTGTCAAGTGTGGTACCAAGAAAAAATATATTATTCTTTCAGTCTTATTATTGTTCACGAGTCATCATGTTCACACACACGTATGACAAGAAGCCAATTTAATTAAAAAATTTGTTTTGTTTTTGAGGTGTCAAACTTGATAGGAAAGTGATTTGAACTTCTTAATAATGATTCAAATAATTAAATTGACAAGAAAGTAATTTGAGCTTCTTAATTAATGATTAAAATTAAATACTCTAATCGTCCATCGTTTTTAGGAGTAATTAATCTTTGTATCATATATCATCAGTGTTATTTAACATATCGCTAAAATTATTTTGTTTATATTTATTGTGCACCGAATTTGGTACTCAAAATAGCAGTGTTTTTATCAGGTTCAAATTTTAAATTCGCTTTTGATTAAAAAATATTATATTCAATGTGAGACTTTTCAGAGCGAAACTACGTTTAATCAGGCCCATTAGCCAACAAGGGATGTGTAACAATCATGTAGCTTTCTATGTGCTCATGCACAACTCAAACTCATTAAATTTTTCTCCAGTCAAATGGTAGTCCCCCTTTTTTTTTTTTTATTGACAACTCCCCTAATATAATATTCGTATTGAAGTCCTGATTAATTTAGATCGCGCATTGTAAGACTTATATTATGAGAGTGACACTCTCAAATTCAGAATTCAAACTTGAGACTAGTGGTTAAGGATAAAGTTTTTTCCTAGTTACTGTAAGTATAAAAATGATGTGGAATAAAGTAAAGTACTCACAAACTTTTACGTGGAAAATAACTTTGATTTAAAGGTATATAATAATCATGATCTATCTCTATAGTATTTAATTGAATATTGTACTAGGTGTGTGAGACATCTTTTAATTTTTGTCTCGTAAAAAAATGAACTCAAAGTTTGTGGAATGTAAGATATGAGTCCACTTTTTTGTGAGACAAAAAAAGGTCTCGCATGACTAGTATCAATTATGTGAGGCACATGATAAAATTTTTCGATCGACCGATTAGTCAGAGCGGATTTGATGATTAGATGTCTATGAAATTTGTATTTGTATTTGTATATAAGTACAAATAATAATTCATGTACTGATTCTGAATACTTGGGTCCAGTAATTTCACATCCCAGTAAGGCAACAACTATGACACTGTTCAATATACACCACGTATTATATATTCTGATTTAATAAGGCCAAAATTTTAGAGCATAGTTTATATTATGATTAGCTAAATTATATGATGGTATGGTCTCATAAGGAAGTAAATTAATTTCTAAAATAATGAAATGATTTTAAATCATTGATAGTTTTCAAGAAAGACAGAAGGTGGAATATCTTGGGAGGTCTTTATATTTAGCTCGGATTGACAATTGGACTTACAGTTTTACTTGTCAACTTAAATTCTATCAAAATGAGACTTTTAAAATAAAATAGAGAGGTTTAAAAATCTTATTTTGATTGAGTTTTAATGCTCAATTGATAAAGTCGTGAATGGAAGTTTAGTTAACAATTTTAGCCAAGTACAAAAGTCTCTCAGATCGTTCCGTCAAAACAAAATATCAATTTACTTTTCTTTTTGAGTTTTTGCAAAAATTGCAATAAAATCCCCCCCGACCCCCTCTCTATCTCTCTCTCCTATTTAACCTCTACCGACGTTTTAAGATTATTGTTTGCACATCTACCGCTTCATAATAGCGTCTTCAGACAGTCGTCGAGGAAGAATAGCTAAAGTTTTATGACTAAAAACAACTATATATATATATATGGTTGAAATACAAGCGAAAATAACTGAATTCAACCCAATAAGCCTGAAGTTTAGATAAAACAATTGAACTTCAGATTTCACATATTTAAAATTATTTTCAAATGAATAGATTTACAAAAAAAAAATTCTCACTACGAATATAAACTTAAATGGTGATACTCAAATCTGGCAGCTGTAGCTATGTATTATGGCCCAATTTTAGAAAGACATAGTTTCCATCATCAGCCCAAAAGTCTTCTTCATATATACTAGTACTATAGTATATTTTAAAGTCCATTTCTAATATATCATATATTATATAATTAAGGGAAAAGGGTAAAAAATGTCCTTAAATTATGTGAAAGGAATAAAAATGTTCTTCGTTTGTAGTTTGGTCCAAAAAGGCCCTTGTCGTCAATACTTGGGTTTTAAAATGCCCTTATTATTATTTAACGGGTTAAAAATATTCATTTTCCAAATAAATATATTATTTATTTTCTTTTTAACACATTCTTTTCCTAATAATATTTTTTTAAATTAGCAAATGTTTATCCTACTTCAATTCAGAAAAAAATAAAAGATGAAAATATTTCTTATTTTATTATAATTTTTTATTTTATTTTTATATAAATAAATTTAATGATGGATATACTATGATCTTCTATATATGACATATATTCTCCGTCGAAAGGGTACATGAAGTTATTCTATTTTAATTGATAAAATGAGATTAAGAAGAAAAAAATTATTTCCTACCTTTTTATTTGTTAAAGTGGTTTTAAAAGAAAGAAAACAAAAATAGGGTTCTTTAATAATATTTTAATTAGAAAGAAGATGTGTTTAAAAAAAATAAAGAAATAATATATTTGTTCGCAAAAGGGCATTTTTGACCCATTTAGTAACTATAGGGGCATTTCTGGACCAAAGTATTGACTGCAAGGGCATTTTTGAACCAAAGTATTAATGGCAAGGGTATTTTTGAGTCAAACTACAAACGAAGGGCCTTTTTGTTCCTTTCACATAATTTAAGGGCATTTTTTACCCTTTTTCCTATAATTAATCTTGTTAATATCCTTTCGTAAAATTTCTTTAAAATAAAAAAACTAATTATCTATGTGTACTTACCTAATTTTACCTGCAAGAATATTGAAGAATTACATTAATAAGTTAAAAGAATGGTAACCATGAAAATATACTATTTGATTACACTTTTTTTTAGCCGAAGATCTATCAAAAGCAATATCTCTATCCTAGAAATTAAAGATAGAAATAAGTTTGGCATACATCCTAGTTCCTACCCTCCCCAATCCAGGGGCGGATTTAAGAAGGATTAAGGGGTGTCACGTGACACTGCTTCGTCGGAAAATTTTATTAAATATGTATATATAGTCAAAACGAAAAAAACAGTAATAAAGGATATAATATATAAGGTGACACTCCTTAGACAAAAGTTATCTGTAGTTTAGTTGGTTCGGTGCTGAAATTTCAAAAACAAGGTTGTGTGTTCAAACCTACAAGTTTTTTTATTGTTTCTCACGAAAAATTCTGCGTACGCCACTGCCCCAATCCCTATCGTGGAATTACACTAAATATATTATTCGTATTGTTGTGATGATTGATAAGTGATTATAACTATTTAAAAAACGAGAAATGTAAACGTAATATATGTTGTATCACACTTTTATTTCGTTGATGTTAGGAAGCCAAATGACATAAAAGCAAGGAAGATCTCTAAAATTATTTTAAAAAATAAAGTAGAATAAATATGGAAGTTAAGTTACACAGATGAATTGAGTTATCTGTTAGTAGTAACAACTCAATTAAATTCAGAATTACTCAAAAAAATAAATTAATATTAAATAATTCTAACACCTAAATTCTTCTGTGCAAATTCAACAAGATTGTTAAATTCATTTTCATCAATATATCCATTACCATTAGCATCTGCAGATTTTATGCCACGGCTGCCCTTTAAACTACTGAACCAACCTCCGCCATTCGTTCTTACAGCTTCACGTAGTTCTTCTTTGCTTATTTTTCCATCTTTATCTGTATCGATTCTCTTTATCCAATTCTTGAATTCTTGCAAACTCATCTCAATTTTCCCATCACTCGCGACGTTTCTTCTATAGGTATTCTTCAATGCCATTTTTAATCGAATGACAAGAAATTGATTATCGAAATAAATGTTTTATTGATGAATGTCTTCAAGAGAGACGATTTAATTTATAGTAGTAGTAGTATGCTATAGTAGTAATTAAATTAATTGGTGGACATATTAAAATCGAAAGTTAGTGCATGTACGTACATTAATTCGAATAAGAATCAATAAGAATTAATTATTGTCGCAAAAAAAGTGTAAAAGGGCAGACCAAAAGCCATAATTAGGGATTATCTAATTAATTATGGTATGTTAAAGACTAAATAATTGTACATATATACTTTGCATGGTTGCTTTAGTTTAATCGGCAAATAATCGTACAATATTTGTCTGCCTCCTCTTTATTTTACGCGTACTCAATAATTTCGTGGTTCTTTTATCTTCGCATTTAGGGTGGGTGTTAGATAGAGCTGTGAATATGGGCTGGCACACCCCATTCGGGCTAATTCATACAGGCTTTGAAATTTGACGAGTCAGGTCGGGCTAGCCCATTTTTTTTGTGGGCTAGAAAACCGCCAGCCCAACCCTCAAGTACGTGGGCTACGGACTTTGCCGGGCCAGTCCACTTTTTAAAAAAATATATTTTTTATAAGTTTTTAAATCAAATTATAATTTAAAAATATTATGATAAATATCGACAAGACAATATTACATGGTGTTAGTGTTACTCCTTGTTAATCAAATCCCCAAATAAAATTATCTTTATAATATTTATTAAGTTTGATTTCAAGTAAAAGTATAAATAGCTAAATAAAAATAGTAATCTAATTATTTTCCAATGATCATAATAAAACACAAAAAATATGACAATATTTCATAGGCTACGGCCTACATAGTGATTCCCTAGAAATTTTAATGAATTTTTATTTTATGTAGTACATATTTTATAAACATAATTTGTATTTAAATTTTAATATTTAAAACTTTAAATTGATTTTGAGTTTGGACTCTTGTTATTTTTAATACTTTATTTTATTTTTATTTTTTAATTAATTTTTATTTAGCCCACAGGCCTACTCTACTCATATTTCTCAAGCCTCCCAAATCAACAGACTTATTCAGGCTGGGCTAAAAAGTTTTTTTCTTAAATGAGCTCTAAAAATCTTAGCCCAACCCTATCAAATCACAGGTTAGGCCAGGCCAACCCAACGGGCCTAGCCCATATTGACGGCTCTAGTGTTAGAGTCTCATGACATCAACTTTTTGTGGATTTGAAGGTCTCCTTGTATGATGTTAAACAATTCTCTCACCTCATGAGTTACTCTTTTTTAGGGTGGAGTACTACTTAGGGTCGAGGTTTATTTCTTTATCCGCTGAAGCAAACTATCCATTTTAGATTGATTAATAACGATTAGGGGAACTAAAATAGTTGTCGTTAAAAATGTTATTAAGCTAATAAAAATGTGTTCTTTTTATCATATTAAACATTCAAATGAAATAATTAAGTGCATACTGCATATATATGATATTAAAACAGACATGTATCCTGACATGTATTCGAGTCTTGTCACCACTTTTAATCATAAATAATTTTTATGTACTTAGCTTATATCACACATGAAAAGTATGTTGAAAACATAATTTAGTAAATAAGAATATAACTTTGCGAACAATTTAAATTATTTGTATAATACTGCTTAGTTGGATGAATGTATATATATAGTGAAAGGTTCCCTGCCTAAAAGTACTAGTAATATACAATGGGGACTATTAAAAATATAATTAAAGAAATTAAAATATTTTTCTAACTTTTAAACTATTGGAATTTCTACTCTATTTTGCTAATACAACACGATCCAAAAATAATCTTAGTAATTTTTATTTTTTTTTAAAAATGTATATAATAGAAATTTTCATCCCTGCCTACAAGTACTTTTAAGAGTCTTGTTTTGATAAGTAAAAGTATCTAGATGAGTTTTCTTGGAGTATATATGGACCAAAATGACAAATCGGAATAAGTACACGACCACTTGGTGGTCATGAGCCAGGGGCGGAGCTAGAGGGGGCCAGCCGATGGAACCTTTTATTTCCACTTTCCCCGAAAGTTACACTATTGTTTATAGATTATTTTTTATAGTAGATAATGAAACTCTTTTCTAAAATCTAGACGTAATTGATAAAGTTATTGTCATATGATCAGAAGATCACAAGTTCAAGCTGTGAGAATAATCTTTTGTAGAAACGCAAGGTAAGATTGCGTACAATAGATCCTTATGGTGTGATCCTTTCCCAATCCGACCGTATATAGCAAAGCTTAATGCACTAAACTACCCTTAATGCGTAGGATAATTCTGGTATGTTATATTCCTTCAATCTTAAAGTTTTATACCATTCTTTTATTACATCAATGTTATGAAGTCAAACGATAGAAAAAAATAAGGAAGATCTCTAAAATTATTTCAAAAAATAAACATGAATAATATATGGAAGTTAAGTTACAAACATACATATGAGAATTGAGTTATGTATTAGTAGTAACAACCCAATTCAATTCAGAATTACACAAAAAAAAAAAAAATCAATATGATACAATTCTAACACCTAAATTCTTCTGTGCAAATTCAACAAGATTGTTAAATTCATTCTCATCAATATATCCATTACCATTAGCATCTGCAGATTTTATTCCACGGCTGCCCTTTAAACTACTGAACCAACCTCCGCCATTCGTTCTTACAGCTTCACGTAGTTCTTCTTTGCTTATTTTTCCATCTTTGTCTGTATCAAATCTCTTTATCCATTTCTTGAATTCTTGCAAACTCATCTCAATTTTACCATCACTCGCGATGTTTCTTCTATAAGTATTCTTCAATGCCATTTTTAATCGAATGACAAGAAATTGATTATCGAAATAAATGTTTTATTGATGAATGTCTTCAAGAGAGACGATTTAATTTATAGTAGTAGTAGTATGCTATAGTAGTAATTAAATTAATTAGTGGACATATTAAAATCGAAAGTTAGTGCATGTACGTACATTAATTCGAATAAGAATCAATAAGAATTAATTATTAATAATCTTACTGATATGCTATATAATATTACAATATCCTTTGCATGGTTGCTTTAGTTTAATTGACCAATAATCGTACAATATTTGTTTGCCTCCTCTTTAGATGTGTACTTGATAATCGATCTTTGCTTTTGGAAGGGTATCAGAGTTTCTCATCGACTTTTAGAGATGCAAAGGTCTCTTTATATGATCTTAAATAATTTTTTCACTTTTTTAGAATAGAGTTAGGATCTAGGTTTATTTCTTTATCCGGTCAAGCAAACTATCCCTTTTAGATTGATTAATAATGAGGGGAACTAAAGTAATCATCGTTAAATAGTATACAGATGTCCTTTTAGATTAAACTAATAAAAATACGCTTTTTAGAAAAATCAAATTAAACTTTTAAATGAAATGATCAACCGAGGCAGAGCTAGGTGAGGGTTTGTGGGTCGGACGAACCCACTAGCTTTTCTGTAGACCCTGCATTTGTATTAGAAAATTAAATAAATATATATGTGTATATTAACTTGTGAATTCCATAATATAACTGATTGATAGCTTATTGGTAAGGAAGGGGCAATGTAAATAACTTTCACAATAGTGTTGTGGGTTCAAACCCTACTACTAAACAAAAGTTTCTTTTTTAAAAAAAGGAAATATGTTTTGCAATATTTTTCTCTTCTGTCCTAAAATTTAGAATTCCAAACTAAACATTTTTCCCTTCTATCTTAAAATTTAGAACCCCAAACTCCTAATTCTGACTTCGCCTCTGATGATCAGGTGCATACAGATGTCCTGGCATGACATGTATTTGAGTCTCATTGCTACTTTTTATCATTTTTAAGTACTTAGCTTTTGTCATACGCGCGTGAGAGAGTGTGTTGAAAATTATAATTTAATAAATAAGAATATAACTTTTCTAACAATTTAAATTTTTTAAATTAAATGATAACACATTTCAACTATTACACTGGTTCATGTGGCTGCAACTAGATGGATATATATTTTTATTTATTACATTTATTATAAAATAGTGAAAGGTTCCCTGCCTAAACTCTTTTTAGGTAGAAATATAGAATTAATTAGATTAAATCTTTTGGCTTGAAAATTAAACGGCAGTTGTGAATCGGATCTAAGAATTTGTCTGTAAAAGACTAAACAATTGTAAATAATTAAATATATATACTTCCATTATCTAACTGATATAATATATCCTTTAAATGGTTGCTTTAGTTTAATTTATCAAGAATTGTTTATATATACAAAAATTATAAGTGGCTCTGCTTTATGCATGTCCTCTAACAAAGTTACGAACTATTTCTTTTAAATTGATTAATAACAAGAGGAACTAAAGTAAGTAATGGAGTATATAAGTAAGTTAATAAATCTATGGTAATTTTATCATCTTAAGTTTTTTAATGAGATAAATACATATTTATACCTAAATAAATATTTATAACTTATTTTAGATAATAAATTTTAATTTTAAAAAAAAATTATGTATCAAATCAAATTATCACATAAATTAAGATGAACCGATCTTTTCGAGAAGTGTACAATGCATGCACGTAATACATTGTGGTCAAAACGTGTAAAACGAGAAGAAATCCATCTTTTTTATTAAAAAAAACAGCAATTTTGAATCTCATCTAATAAGAATTTTTTGTGTTTAATTATATATCTAGAAATTATAACCATATATATATATATATATAAAAGTATAGTACTATATATCCTTTTGCCTGGTTGCTTTACTTTTACAAGAATTGTTTATAGAGCTATATATTAATTAATATGGATAGCGCGATACAACTAAGTACAGCATTCTCTTTCTTTAAAGATAGATTAATACTCTCTCCGTTCAACAATAGTTGTTTACTATACTAAAAATAGTTGTTTAATTTAAAAAAATTAAGAGATAATTTATCTTTTGTGTCTATTTTACCCTTGCTATTAAATACTATTTATCATCTAACACATTTCTCAAAGCATTAAATTTAATAAAGTCAAAGAATAATATAGTAATATTACCCTTATTATTTATTATTTTTTAAGAGATGTGTCAAGTCAATGCTATTGTTGGACAGAGGGAGTAATAGTTAGAAAAGTTATAACCAGCAATTCCTGTGGCTGCACTTGGGGCGGAGCTAGAGGGACAACTGGTGGAATCGAATTTCCACTTTTCTAGAAAATTAAACCATTTATATAAGTTTTTTTTAAAAAAAAAAACGTATATATGGTAGATAATGAAGTTCTTTTCTTGAATCTTGACGTAATTGGTAAAGTTATGATCATGTGACCAGGAGGTCATAATTGTTTGAGCTCTGAAAACAACCTCTTGCAAAAAATGCATGGTAAAACTGAATACAATAAACCCTTGTGGACTTAAAAGCAAAACTAGAATATTTCAACTTTATGATTTTTGAATTTTACATGAACGATGATTAAGTGGTAATAAGTGGATTTTAAATTTAATAGTTACACATATTTAATGAATTTATTAACACAAATTCACTATTTGAATAAAATCTACTGAGTTCTGTTGAACCATCATGGTCTACTAGCTAGCTTTGCGATCTGCCCCTGCTTGTGGTTCGGCCTTCCCTGATCGCATGCATAATGGGAACTTAATACACCAGACTTCCCCTAATGAAGCCCCATGGATACTTTCGGTATATTATATTCCTTCAATCCTTAGTTTATGTGGCAATGTTTGGACCGGACATTAAAAGTTTAAAAGAGAAAATATAACATGAAACTTGTGTACACCTTCTAAAGCAAATTATAGGTATGTATGACTATAAATCATCTCGTAAAAAAGTTTTAAATTAAAGTATTTTCAAATAAATGAAGTATGACAGTCTCTTTGGATAGACTAATAAGAAGATAATACACCGATAGGAGTGATTTAATATATCTAAAAAATTTGTAACACATGATACAACACTAATATTGTATTTCCTTGTTAGGGCATTATCATCACACATACAACATAGTAGTAAAAATTAATAAGAAGATTTTATAATTCTTAGATAACTCTAACACCTAAATTCCTCTGAGCAAATTCAACAAGATTTTTCAATTCCTCGTCATCAATAAATCCATCACCATTAGAATCTGCAACTCTCATGCCATGGCTTCCCTTTATCTTGCTGAACCAACCACCGCCATTCGTTCTTACAGCTTCACGTAGTTCTTCTTTGCTTATTTTTCCATCTTTGTTTGTATCGAATCTCTTTATCCATTTCTTGAATTCTTCCAAACTCATTTCGTGTTTTCCATCCCTTGAAATATTTCTTCTATAAGTATTCTTCAATGCCATAATAATTTCTTGTTATAAATGACAAGTTAATTATTAATGGCTTGTTTAATTGGAATAAATAATACTATTATGCTTTGGATGAATGAAATGTCTTGATGAGGTACTCTAATTTATAGTACTATGCTAATTTATGATCATGTTATAATTTTCTTGGAAAGTTCTAAGAACATTTTGTGAATATAGAATCGTTTGATTGAAAGTTGAAACAAGAATCTGTCGTTGTTATTAGACTAAGAAATTTGTTTCTTTATCTATGAGAGAGTTCGACTAAACACGAAGTTTAAGAAAAAGGACTTATGTCACAATATTTATGGTCTTAAATATATGAGGTACTTCATTTCTATAACTATTACAACATCCTATTAAAAGAAGAAAAAATCAAAGTTTGAAAAAGATTTTCTTTTTTTAAAAAAAGACTTATAGTTTAAACTATGTCATAGAGATGTGTGTGACAGTAAATTATTTTAGTTAAAGATAAAATAAAAATTTTAAGTAATAAAAGTATGACATAAAAATTAAGACGAAAAAAATATATATAGTATAGGGTATATTATCCTTTGAGTGGTACTTGCTTTACTTTTGCAAGAATTGTTTATATATACACAAACTCTGAATCTGGACAAGATAGCTATAGGACATAAAAATATAAAATTTTAATTCAAATTTTATATTTATTCTAAATAATTATTGAATGTGTACGAATTATTTATTAGAAGTCAATAACATACAAAAATCATAATTTCAAATTTATAAACTTTAAATTTTGACTCTGACTCTGACTCTGATTATTCGTAACTATCATCCCATTGCCTCCACTTACCAATGTTCTCTTCTGGATTTTAGAGAAGTGCATTCAAACCGACTTCCTTAGTTAGGTATCATAAAAGAAGGAATATTAATTATTTTAATTTGTCTAAAATGAAGGCTGATAACTTGATTTAATTAATTATTCTCTCCACGTATATTTATTGATTAAGAGTAGTTTTAATTAGGATGAGTTTACACGTAATACATCTGTCCATTGTCAAGAAAATTATATTCTAAAGTTAATTAATGAATCAAATGTCATAATTAAACAGCAGAAGTTTTTGACCAATATACCGATTAAATTATATTCTCGAAAGTTCCTTATATCGATTGATGATGAAGATATATGTTGTAACTAACTAAATTATAACCGATTAAATTATATCGATTAAAAAAAGTTACCACTTACCAAGTCTCGGGGGTGCACGTCGGAGGACCATACTAATCCTACACAACATGAATTTGAACTAATCAGATCAGTAACGAATAATTCGAACAAATTACATTTATATAAATGTATAACCTAATTTGGTAGAAAGTTCAAGAAGTGCATAGATCTCATGATCATTAATATTATTAAATATATGATGACCACCATCATTGTTATCATCGTCAAAATATTTCAAAGTCCAAAAACCCATTGATTGATATCGTCCGAAACCAAAAAATCATAATCTGATGGCATCCATGAATTCTAGCTTATTCAATCTTCTATCGCCCGTTTTATCGTACTTCTTTAGAAGAAATTTTAGGTCCTTCATCAATAGCATGTGTGAATTTTCGAAGCTTGTGATCTTGATTGTCTGCATATTTAATTTGATATTGTGATTTTTGCTAATGTAACATTTATTTTGAGATGATTTGCGTTGCAATATAATTTGTTGGAATCATCATATGAAATATATGGGGGGTTATAGGGTTAAAAAGTGGTAAATAATGTTTGTAAATAGTGGATTATGTTGTTTCAAGAATTGGATTCTTATTTCTTGGTCTTATAAAATAGAGGAAAAGATTTATCTTTATCGATGAATAATAATATATAGAATCTAATTCGTCTTATCTCGAGTAACGGGCGGTTCAAAAGCGAATTCAAACTAATAACTTGAATCGAAAAAAAATTGGTGGTTTATAAGTACTGAGTTATTGATTTAGTGATTTTGGTAAAAGTTTTGATTTATTTAGTTTGTGGAAATTCTTTGATATGAGTGATGGTGAGATTCGATTTTAGGATCTCTGCGGCTCTGTTTTGCCTACTCTGATACCATATTGAAGTGTGTGACCATCTGTTTAAGCTATTAAAGAGGGCATATTTTTATTATTTAATTGTATTCTCAACATAAATACCTAAACTTTATAAATAGTGTAACGTGTGATATGTCCAAAAAGTATCTGTTAATGAACATATACGTAGTCTTGACCTATCCAAGTCTTAGCAAGTTGAGTATCGAATTATATTTTTATAGGCTAATTTGACACCTTTACATATTTCCTCAATGACCCTTCAACTTATCTTGAGACCAGTGGTGAGTAGTAGTCTAGAATCTCAAATTTAGACTAAAACGTGGAGAATAATGTTCCACAAAAAATGGACTAGATATGTTTTTTTCTTACTTTTATGCCCTTTGGATAAGGGGAATTTTTCTCTTATAAAATATCTACCTTTAGTGTTGGAAACATTACGAAAAATATTTAATCATAAAAAAGTAGGATACTCTCATGGCTTCAAGGCTCAAGCGTGTTAAAGGTACCGTTTTCAAGGATATTTCACACGGTATAGATATATTTTTGAGATTTATAAGCTTTTTTAGTATAAATTAAAAGTTAGAATCTAACAAAAATTAAATAGAAAAGAAAACCTAACACTCAACATTTAAGCTAAAATTGTATAATCAATTCAAATGTTATATATATATTTATGCAAACAATATTGTTCAATATAACATGTTACATTATAAAATGATATGTAATCATCCAAACAAGTTGTACATATATAAACATATTACACACGGTTATGTTACGTACTACGTTTTATTTCTAAAGTTTAATAAGATCAAATTACATAGGCAAATTTAATTCATCCACGAAGAGGTACATAAGGTCTAGAGTATTCGAGCCAAAGAACCTTTTTGTAGGGAACGATTATTTTACTTCCCTACTGGTTCTTCACAACTCGAATTCGAACTAGTCAAATCATTAGATTTTATACCTAAGTTTTAGGAAAATAAAAATAAAAATAAAAGTTACATAGATAGATAAATTTACACTTAATTATACAAGTGTAAAACCCCATTTCAAAGCATATTCAACAAGCACATCCATCTCATCATCAACTATAAGACCATCATTATTTTTATCAGCACGATGCATTGCTTGATAAGCTCTCAAACCACAAAACCATAACCCTAAATCTTTGAAAGCAACCTTCAATTCTTGCTTGTTCAATTTTCCATCGCCTGATTTATCGTACTTTTTTAGAAGACACTTCAAATCTTCCTCGGAGAGTGGTTTTTCGAGGTTTTTGTTCTCGATTGTTAGCATGTTTGATATTGCGATTGCTAATGTAACGTTTGTTTTGAGATGGTTTGTGTTGCAATATAATTTCTATGAGCCAAATTAATATTGCCCTATTTCTTGTTCTTGGCCCAATAGCTCTTGTCAGCCCAGTAACTACTTGTGTGACCTTGGTATCCATATATATTGAGCTGGACTTGGTTCATAACAGATGATCAACCACTTGAGTAAGCATCACTTGTCCTCTCAAAAGTTATGTTATAACGCCAAAAGTAAATAATATCGTCAAAGATAAATCCTATTTTTTAAGCTCTATCATCTATGGTTTCAAGTAGTGATGACAAATGAGTAGGACGTTGGATCAAATATGAACGGATTGAAAATGAGTTACCATAGAATAGGTAATACTCTGACCCGCTCATACTCATATGAGTAAATTAAAAGTGGGATAAGTGACAAAATAGGTTGACCTATATTTTTATGATTAAATGATACGGTACTCTATATTAGAATTTAATATTTGAGTAGAGTAAAATTTTGATACTGGGAGTTGATGTCGGGTTCCAGGTCCTTAAAACACAAATTTGATTCATTTAAAAAATCATTCCCTAACATGTTAAAATATAGGCTCTTTTTGCGAACACTAATTTTTACGATTAAATTTATTATACTTTAAAAATTATAGATTCGTACCTAATATCATTTACAGTTTAAGTGGCTTTTACAAGGGAACAATTTTTGCTTCTCCGCAATGAAAATAGAAGTTAATTTCTCATATTCTCACTCAACTTCAATAATTTATCGTAACAATTATTGAAAAGCCACTTTTAAGTTTGGGCTTTGAATAAATGAACTTCATTCTTCAACATGAATAAAAAACACTAATAATCCTCCAACTAAATATTTTCACGTATTTTATGCCATAAACAAGACCTTTTAGCCATATAGGTAATTAAAGTCAATGCTTAACCAAAAATAATAAATTAATTAAAGTCTACAATTGTGTACATGATGTGTACCACCACAGATAAACTCAACTTTTTTCTTTTGATTTTGCTTTTTTACGTTAATAAATGTTAAAAGTAATCGAGTAATTATTAAGGGAGCACTTGCCGTGGTACACGTTTAATTAACACTACTTTTAGCTTGATTATTCTTATTCCAAAGGTTAAATAATAATAATAATCAACCTAAAACAATTTTAATTAGCATGTTGTAATAAATTAAAGCATGAAGATTCATGAGACATCTACTATACACGCTATAAATTCATAGTGTACGCTCACTCAATTCACATTGTAAAATATATACACTCTTTCTTTCTGACACGTTCAAATTCAGTTCAACCTGTCTGACTATTTTTTTAACCTCCTAATTATGGCGTTCAAGAATATACCACCACGAAAAGCTTATTATTCAGCAGATGGGAAACTCGAAATGAATTCGGAGGAGTTCAAGAAATGGTTGAAGAAATTTGATGCAAATAAAGATGGAAAAATAAGCAGAGAAGAATTCCGAGAGGCGGTCCGATCGACCGGAAGTAGGTTTAGCTGGCTGAAAGGGTGGCGGGGCATGAAATCGGCGGACACTAATAAGAGTGGATTTATTGATGAAAATGAATTCAATAATCTTGTTGAGTTTGCAGAGAAACATTTACGTGTGAAAATAGTATAATACGATTTAACTTATATATAATGACAGTGCATGCAATAAATTATGACATTGTGATTTTAATATGTTACAACATGTAATTTGTCTAATGTTTTATTGATGGTTATTTTGAGTTTAATTAATATATTGAATGAATTTCACATTAGTAGAGGACGAGAAATTTCGGTTCCTTGTGTTATTTTTTTGAGTTAGTTTTTGAAATGTGAGTTTATGATTTAATTTGATATGGTATCAAAGTCAGATATGATTAAATGTATGCTCAAAATCTAATTTGACATGGTAACTTGATACACTCCTTAATTAAGAAACAACAAAATAAAATGATAATTTTATTATATTACCTCTATTTAATATAATTCATCTAAATATTTAAAAAACTAATAATATTAGATAATAAAGATAAAATAAGTATAAAGTAGTAAACTATCTAGTATTTTATAATAAAGGTAAAACATGCATAAAGTAGTAAACTATAATGTTTTAAACTGGACAAATAAAAGAAACATTTATATTACTCCCTCCGTTTCAATTTGTATGTTTGACTTTTCTTTTGAGCTCATTTAAAAAAAAACAATTTTTTTTTTGTAACTCTTTAACTTTAACTTTTCACATGTGAAGTTTAAGACCACAAGATTAAAAGACATTTCGGTATATTCTACATAATTTTAATTTTAAACCGCAAAATTTGAAAGTTTTTCTTTTCTTAAACTCTATATCAAATCAAAATTAGACAAAGAAATTAAAAGAAAAAGAATATTTGAAGATAAAGTAATAGGCATTTGAGGTATCGATACTTTTGTGATAAAGAATATATCTGTTTTATCTTAAAAGGAAGTATCTGACACCGTAAATACAATGAATGAATTAATTTTTTTAAGGATATATAATTAGTTTTATGATCTCAAATATTTATTTTACCAAAGTTTCTGTTTTTCTAGTCTATTTCCATTTATCGATTTACTGGTTTGAACCCAGATTTAATAACATTATTTATATATATCATTATAAAAATAGCTGATGTCTTTGATATAATAAAGTAAAAATTAAGTGAAACAGATAGCTTGATACTCCCTTGGTCCTATTTTATATGACTTACGTTTTTTTTTTAGTCAGTCCTAAAAAAAAGGACACGTTTCTATATTAAGTAATAATTTAACTTTAAAATGTCCATTTTACTTAATTAAATGATTTATATTCACACAAATATCTATCACGTATTTTAGACCACAAGTTTCAAAAGTCTTCATTTCTTTCTTAAATTTCATACTGAGTCAAACTAATTCATATAAAAGGTGACGGAGGGAGTAATTTTTATGTATGCGTTAAAACATCATTATCATGCATGTGACATTCTATTTGTGGATAAAAAGATAAAAGAAACAAATTAAATTACACAAGATTTTGGTACGTATTTCATTTATTTCCAAAGTTTAGTAAGCTCATATCACATAGGCAAATTAAATACCACTTAACAAAGGTCTTGGATATCCACGCTAGCTGGAAAATCGTACTGATTTTATATTACACAAATTCAAATTAATCATATTTATATAAATGTATAACCCCATTTGGGAGCACATTTAAAAAGTGCATCCATCTCATCATCATAATTAAATATAGGACGACCATCATTATTATTGTTATATTCATGATAGCTCCAAGGAGCATGACACTTATTTATTGATTGATAAACTTCACTATTCTTGGATGGATAAGTTTGACTATTCATTGATTGATAAGTTTTCAAACCACAAAACCATACTTTGAAGGCAGCCATGACTTGTAGCTTGTTCAATCTTCTATCGCCCCTTTTGTCGTGCTTCATTAGAAATATTTTTACCTCCTCCTCAGATTGTACTTGTAATTTTTCGAGCCGTAAGATATCACCCTTTGTTTTGGATATATTTAGATGACATTTTACCCCTACTTCAGATTGTATGTGTGGTTTTTCAAGCTATATGATATCTCTCCTTCTTTGGTATATCTTTTGAAGATATTTTTCCTCTTCCTCAGATCGTACGTGTAGTTTTTTGAAGCTTGTGATCTCGATTGTCCACATGTTTGATAATGTGATTGCTAATATAACGTTTGTTTTGAGATGATTTGTGTTGCAATCATATGAAATGGGGTTTTTATATAGGGCTAAAAACGGTGAATAACATAATGTTCATAAAATAGTGGAGTAGATTATGTTGTTTCCAAGAATTGGATTCTTGATTTAAAATAGAGTAAAGGATTTATTTTATCTGTGGATAATAATAGAATCTAGTTCTTCTTGTCTTCGGTTACTTTTAATTTACAAGTTTCATATATATATATATATATAAAAAGAAGGGAGAATAACATTTAAGTTCTGGTACTCCCTCTGTCCCAATTTATGTGACATATTTCAGATTTCGAAATTCAAATAAGTCTATCTTTGACCATAAATTTTTCATATATTTTTTTAAATATTTTGAATCATCAATTGTGACTTATAAAACTTTTTACGTAGTTTACAAATATATAAATTTCATTTTAAAAAATTGAAGATTCCATGAACAAATTCTCGATCAAACTTAAACTATTTGACTCTCGAAAAAAAAATGTGTCACATAAACTGGGACAGAGGCCGCATTTGTTATAAAAAATAATAATTTATGATGTTACATATATATATTCAAGTAAAGTAACTTTTCATTGTAAGAAAAAAATTTAATGTCTTTGATATAATAAAGTAAAAATTAAGTGAAACAGATAGCTTGATAATTTTCATGTATGCGTTATAACATCATTATCATATGACATTCTATTTTTGGATAAAAGATGAAAGAAACTATAGAAACAAATTAAATTACTTCATTTATTTAATTTCCAAACTTCAATAAGATCATATTACATAGGCAAATCAGAATTCTTCCACGAAAAAAAAGTTACCACTTACCAAGTCTCGGTGGTGCACGTCGGAGGACCATACTAATCCTACACAACATGAATTTGAACTAATCAGATCAGTAACGAATAATTCGAACAAATTACATTTATATAAATGTATAACCTAATTTGGTAGAAAGTTCAAGAAGTGCATAGATCTCATGATCATTAATATTATTAAATATATGACGACCACCATCATTGTTATCATCGTCAAAATATTTCAAAGTCCAAAAACCCATTGATTGATATCGTCCGAAACCAAAAAATCATAATCTGATGGCATCCATGAATTCTAGCTTGTTCAATCTTCTATCGCCCGTTTTATCGTACTTCTTTAGAAGAAATTTTAGGTCCTTCATCAATAGCATGTGTGAATTTTCTAAGCTTGTGATCTAGATTGTCTGCATATTTAATTTGATATTGTGATTTTTGCTAATGTAACATTTATTTTGAGATGATTTGCGTTGCAATATAATTTGTTGGAATCATCATATGAAATATATGGGGGGTTATAGGGTTAAAAAGTGGTAAATAATGTTTGTAAATAGTGGGTTATGTTGTTTTCAAGAATTGGATTCTTATTTCTTGGTCTTATAAAATAGAGGAAAAGATTTATCTTTATCGATGAATAATAATATATAGAATCTAATTCGTCTTGTCTCGAGTAACGGGCGGTTCAAAAGCGAATCCAAACTAATAATTGAATCGAGAAAAAGTTGGTGGTTTATAAGTATTGAGTTATTGATTTAGTGATTTTGGTAAAAGTTTTGATTTATTTAGTTTGTGGAAATTCTTTGATATGAGTGATGGTGAGATTCGATTTTAGGATCTCTGCGGCTCTGTTTTGCCTATTCTGATACCATATTGAAGTGTGTGACCATCTGTTTAAGCTATTAAAGAGGGCATATTTTTATTATTTAATTGTATTCTCAACATATATACCTAAACTTTATAAATAGTGTAACGTGTGATATGTCCAAAAAGTATCTGTTAATGAACATATACGTAGTCTTGACCTATCCAAGTCTTAGCAAGTTGGGTATCAAATTATATTTTTATAGGCTAATTGACACCTTTACATATTTCCTCAATGACCCTTCAACTTATCTTGAGACAAGTGGTGAGTACCAGAGAGTAGTCTAGAATCTCAAATTTATATATAGGACTAAAAAGTGGAGAATAGTGTTCCACAAAAAATGGACTAGATATGTTTTTTTCTTACTTTTATGCCCTTTGGATAAGGGGAATTTTTCTCTTATAAAATATCTACCTTTAGTGTTGGAAACATTATGAAAAATATTTAATCATAAAAAAGTAGGATACTCTCATGGCTTCAAGGCTCAAGCGTGTTAAAGGTACCGTTTTCAAGGATATTTCACACGATATAGATATATTTTTGAGATTTATAAGCTTTTTTAGTATAAATTAAAAGTTAGAATGTAACAAAAATTAAATAGAAAAGAAAACCCAACACTCAACATTTAAGCTAAAATTGTATAATCAATTCAAATGTTATATATATATATTTATGCAAACAATATTGTTCAATATAACATGTTACATTATAAAATGATATGTAATCATCCAAACAAGTTGTACATATATAAACATATTACACAAGGTTATGTTACGTACTACATTTTATTTCTAAAGTTTAATAAGATCAAATTACATAGGCAAATTTAATTCATCCACGAAGAGGTACATAAGGTCTAGAGTATTCGAGCCAAAGAACCTTTTTGTAGGGAGCGATTATTTTACTTCCCTACTGGTTCTTCACAACTCGAATTCGAACTAGTCAAATCATTAGATTTTATACCTAAGTTTTAGGAAAATAAAAATAAAAATAAAAGTTACATAGATAGATAAATTTACACTTAATTATACAAGTGTAAAACCCCATTTCAAAGCATATTCAACAAGCACATCCATCTCATCATCAACTATAAGACCATCATTATTTTTATCAGCATGATGCATTGCTTGATAAGCTCTCAAACCACAAAACCATAACCCTAAATCTTTGAAAGCAACCTTCAATTCTTGCTTGTTCAATTTTCCATCGCCAGATTTATCGTACTTTTTTAGAAGACACTTCAAATCTTCCTCGGAGAGTGGTTTTTCGAGGCTTTTGTTCTGGATTGTTAGCATGTTTGATATTGCGATTGCTAATGTAACGTTTGTTTTGAGATGGTTTGTGTTGCAATATAATTTCTATGAGCCAAATGAAAAGGGGTATTTATAGGGTTACAAAAAAATGGTGAATTAATAATGTTCAATAATAGTGGAGTGTGTTGTTTTCAAGAATTGGATTCTTGATTAGAAATAGAGTAAAGGATTTATCTTTATCTGTGGATAATAAAAGAATCTACTTCTTCTAGTCTTAGGTAACTTTTACTTTACGAGTTACATCTATATATTATTATTTATATGAAAGAGTAGAGAGAATAACATTTTTGGTCCTTCAATTATTGAATTTTTTAAATTATAGTACTAGTTTATCTATTACGAAAAAGATTTGATTGCAAAGATCAATAAAATGAATGGTTGAGGCACATAGTGAAGAAAAGCTCAGATAATTTATGACGTGATTCAATCAATCAAGTTGAAATTGATCGAAAAGTGGAATCTAAGACCTACCAATTATGTTGAAAACAAGAGCATGGTCAACAATCCTTGTGAGATACGTCTCAACATATTTAATCTTTAATTAATTAAAATGTGTGCTTTTAATCATATACATATATATAGAGATGTAGAGAGAGTTTTAATATAATTTAGCATAATATGTATGATGTAATTACTAGTAATGAAAGAAAAATATTAAAGTAATATTAGTATACTTCAGATCGAAGTTTAATATCTGCACATTGTATTAAAAAAAAAGCAGTTCGGTATATTAAAGCTTTTGCTATGAATAGGATTTGGGGAAGGGTCCGACCACAAGGATCTATTGTACGTAATCTTATCTTACATTTCTGAGTAGATTGTTTCCATGACTTGATCAAGTCGTAAATCATAATACTATATCATTCAAAAAAAGAAAAAAGAAAAAAGAAAAAAGAAAAAAGAAAAAGGTGTGATAAGAATCCTACAACAGTTGAAATGATGATAATTTTGTTAAAATTATTCTTGACGCAATCTACTTATAGTCATCTTGTATGACGTCAGTTTAATTAAATTAAAATAATTTATGATGACAAGAAAATAAATCTATTATATTATAATACAATCCATGCTATGATGGACCTTTAGAATAGTACTAAGAATTTTAAGGTTGAACAAATCAAATTTAAATTCTTCCGATAGCACATATACCAGCAAAATGAACAATAAAGTAGGTAAATAATTGTTTTTTCTGAATATTAAAGATTTATTATAAGTAGTATTTTAGTGTTATAGAGGAAGGAAATAAGAATGAGATACTTATAATTATTACTCTATTATTATTTTATTATTTGATTTTAGTACGGTTCATTATTTCTTTTGCCTCAATTATTATCATATTATCTTATTGTTGCTATTGCTCTCTACATTATTTGTAACATGCATCACTTCTTTATTAATGTATTTTCTTTTTCATACCTATTTTTATTATGTTTTACCTTACCGAGTATATTGAAAGCCGAGTATATTGAAAGCAATTAATCAGTTCTTTACATGTTCTTTACCTTCATAAGATAGAGGTAAGACTGCGTATACATCCTACATCCTCTCCAAACTCCACTTATACGATACAATGGATATATTATTGGTGTTGGGTTCCATCTATAATTGTGCAAAATGTTATATTTTTATGGGAAAAGGGCCTGATATACCCATCAACTTTGTCATTTAGAGCTGATATACTACTCGTTAAGAAAGTGGCTCATATATATCCTTACCGTTATACAAATGGCTCACATATACCCCTACCATTACAAAAGGAGCTCACATATACCCTTCATCTAACGGAAGTGACAAAGTTAGTTTTAAATTTCTATTTTTGACATTTAATTTTTTTTAAAATCATGTAGGGGTATATATGACCATTCTAGCAAAGTTCAAGGTATATTTTAATCTTTTTAATACATAAATTATTTTTTGACTTCTTTGATTATCATCATTTGAGTTTCTTATTCTTATTTTTTCTTTAACTCTTCAGTGTAAAGAAAAAAATTTAAAACTAACTATTTTGTGGCTATATTATAATTTAAAACTATTTTTCGGCTATATTTTACTTTAGTTTTTGTATTTGTTAAAAAAAAATTGGGGCATCTATAATAAATTTTACAAGAAAATTAGTGAAACATAAAAAAATTTGACCATCAAAATAATAAATTTAAATTAATCCTTGAAATAAAAAAGTAAAAAAAAATACGTGTGAGGAGGATCAAATATACCCTATATAGATTATTATTTTTTTAAAAAAATAATTAAAAAATTAAATTAAAATTAAAATTTTTCACTTCCGTTAGAGGAAAAGGGTATATGTGAGCCCTTAACAGTAGGTGTATATATGTGCCACTTTCATAACGAGGGGTATATCAACTCCCAATGGCAAAGTTGAGGGGTATATCAGGCCCTTTTCCATATTTTTATTTACTTGAAAGAAAACAATTTTTTTTTCTTTTTGCCTTATCAAGAATATATATGTTCAAGAGATTTTTAGCCATTCCAAATATATAGGAAAAACCACATGCATACAATTTTCATAGATGCCTCTTTGATGATATTTTTTTCATTATTTTGTGTCTTGATTCTTTTTTTATTTGATATTTTTATCCATCAGTTTCAACTTTTGAAGATTCTCACCAATATTATTTGAACGAATAAATACTAGGAGTAATTTCTTTTTACCTTTTGATAAGGCAGGGAGCTAAAGTGCCTATAGTGAATATATTCCTCTATTGACAAGCCTATATATCAGATATTTTAATGATATAAACTTCACATTTTATATTATTTTTATAAGGAATGTATTTTTTTTATTCAGTACTTATTTACAAAAATACATAATAACCAACATAATAGCCAAGATACAACATTGGTAAGATTCATCCGAGCAAAAAATATTACATGATCATCACTTTTTTCATAAATAAGACAACAAAGGAGAAATGGAAAATTAGGCTTAAAAACAAAAATAGAAGAGATCAAAGATTCATAGTTATAATAACTTCAATTGCCTGGTTGCTTAAGATTTAGCAAAAAAATGTTGATCATTCCACCATTCCTCCCACAAACAACTAGCTGGTTTAAAAGATTTCCAGCAACACAAGGCAGCCCAAAAATATTAACAAATCTTTGTTGAACTAAACAAATCTAAATTGCTAAATATTTTTAACATTCATAGCTCACGGGCTGGCCTCTAAAACTAGCGAGTTGGGCCTATGAAGGCTGGGCTAAAAAGCCTCGTTTTTAAATGGGCCAAAAAAATTAGGTCTAACTTCACTTAATTCAATGATTGAATTGGGCCAACTTAACGGGTCAAGCCCATTTTGACAACTCTAATGACCACCTATTTTCTTCGTACACTCAATAAAGTCATAAAACAAATTAATTTTAAAAAATTGAGTTCATTTAGTTCATAGAAAATGTCATGTCTTTTTTTATTTTTAATTAATTAAGACATTCCAAGTTACCCCTACAACCACAAAAGGTTTTAACGGAGCAGTAAATATTCTTTTATTTTTAATCAAACACTTGAAATAATAAGTATTTTTTTCATACTTAATAAGAGATCTTGAATATAGACTTTCCAATATGATTTTGATTAGTCAGACTCCAGATAGAACGGATAAACGAAAAATTACCCTTACATATTTGTTGGGTGAAGTGTAATATTTTGAGCCACTAATTATATTTATCTAACTGTCAACGGTTTAGAATTCTTATCAGAAAACATCAAAACAGAGATTATTGTTTTGTTTATATTGAAAAAAACAGAAAGACAAAAACTGAAAAGAAAAAAAAATCACAAACAGAGAAAGAAGAAAAAGACAAAAACGAGCTGATAAACTCGTTTTTTTTCTTATTCTTCTTTTTCATATCCTCATTTTCAATCCAAATTTATTTATTTATTTATTGATTCATTCATAAAAAAACATACAAATTTATCTCAAATTTTGTAATTATAATATACATAGGTAAGCTCTACCCCATGTTTGTTGTTGTTTTTTTTAATTCTTTCCTTTTATATGAACATCTTTTGATATAATTTGTGTTTTTTTGCTTTTTGTTTTGCAGTTAATTTTGGACCAAAAAATTAATACTTTTCAATTACTTTTTTTTTTTGGAGGATATTCAAATAGCTTTCTGGTATGTTCCTTTCTTGCAATGTTTTCTTCTGTCTGTTTTTGTTTTTAATTTCAACAGTTTTTCATCAAATTGTTGGGGAGGGGAGGGTAAGACCCAGGAATTGGGAAATTGATTTGTGGGCATAAAGTCATTAACATGTCTTGAATTCGTGTTTTATGTTCGAGTTGTGGAAATAGCCTCTCGGAGAAATGTAGGATAAGGGAGCTTATAATTAATTGACCTTTGTGGTTTGGTCTTTTTTTTGGATCTCGCGTGCGGATAGTGAGAGCTTAGTTTATTGGGCTGGGCTGGGCTGCTCTTTTGCAAGTTTTATGTGTCATTATGTGTTTTATGATTATGAAAGTTGTAATTTATTAATCTTATAAACCTGCAATTTTATGAAGTGTAAAGTTGTGTATAATATATCCTTGTGGTCTTAATTTTTTTCGAATTTTGTGCATAATGAGAGTTTAGTGTACAGACTGCCTTTTGCATGTTTTATGATATGAAACTTGTAATTTACTAATATCATAAACCTGTAATTTTATGAAGGGTAAGGTTGAGTACAATAGATCATTTCTCAAATCTCGTGCATAGCGGGAGCTTAGTGCATTGAGCTGTTTTTTTTTTTTCAAAAAAAAACCTATTTTATGTTCCATTATATGATTTATGATATGAAATTTGCAATTTACTATTTCATAAACTTGTAAATTTGATGAAGGGTAAGACTGTGCATAATACACCCTTGTGGTCTGATTCTTTATTGAATCACGTGCATAGCGGGAACTTAGTGCGCACCGGATTGCCCTTTTACCAATTTTATGTTCCATTATGTGTTTTATGATATGAAACTTGTGATCATTTTGTTCATTATTATGTCCTTCCTTGGTTCCTTAGGTATTCATTATAAGCCTTTCCTACTTTGACAGGGGTGGAGCTAGAGCTTTGCCTACGAATTCGATAGAACCTGTAAACTTAACATGTATAGATAGATTATTTAAAACCTAGTAAGTTGCGTCTTTTTCTAGAATTCAGAACCCACAAACTCAAAATCCGCTACTAACAGTGAATCTCATTCTTCACTTTTAAGCTAGGCCATTCTAAATTCCTAACTTTTTCTATGATTAATTTGTTTCAAGGTCTTCACTTGGTTATCCTTAGCTTCTTAACTGGAAATGGAAGATGTTAAAGATCTGAAGCAACACGCTCCGGAGTCCTCTCCTACACCTGTTGTTGTTGTTTCCTCTCCGAACGAGGATCAATCACTTAGTGCAACTCAAACCAGCCAAAATGTGGATGAAAAAGCAAACTCCGCGAATCAGCAGCTAACTGTCGATGCTTTGGAGCATGTAGAAGAGGCTACTCAAAGCTCGTCGTTGGAGAAGAGTGAGACTCATCCAACAGGAGCTTCTAGTACACCTATGGTTGATCAGGAAGACTCATCTCAATCTGTACAAAGTCCTAAATCAATGGAGCCTCCTATCGATAAAAATACAACAGCTTTATCCGAAACCAGTCCATCCTCTCTATCAAATGAAAAACCAAGTGGTTCCAAAGAGGATGAACATATTAAATCTAATCATTCAGGAGATCAAGCAAGTAATGATTCTCCTAGTAGTACTAAAAGTGCTGATGATTCGACTTCTACTTCCCACGTCCAAGAGACAAAACCTGGAAATAATAGTCATGCAGAGTCATCGGATAACATCGATAAGCACCTAGACAAGGCTTCCACTCTGAGAGTCAGGATCCCAGAACCTACTGCTCAGTCTAAGCAGCCTGAGAACGTTGACGTAAACAGAGTTAATATCGATACAGCAGCACCAATCCAATCAGTGAAACAGGCTGTTTCAAAGTTTGGAGGGATTGTCGACTGGAAGGCTCATAGACAACAGACAGTCGAGGTATTCTCTCCAACACCTCAACTCTCTAAAATAGAGTTAATGGCCAAAAACACACCTAAAGTATCCCACTTTTTCGAGTTTCCTACCTGAACTATTACCAGCTATTTACCAAAACACAGTTCAACTATCAGTTGTTCCCTTTTACTACTTGAAATATCACCATTGTTCAGGTAGGAAAAGGGAACAATTGATAGTTGAGCTGTGTTTTGATAAATAGTTGGTAATAGCTCAGGTAGGAAACTCGCAAACCTAATAGTTCGGGTATGAAGCTCGAAAAACCGGGATACTTAAGGTGTGTTTTTGACCCTTCACCCTCTAAAATAAGCACTTTTTCCTTCTCAGAAGCTTGGCCTAACAGACTCTTTCATGTTATTTTCTTGACTTTAAAAGTTCGTTTTTTTTCTTTTGTTGTGCAGAGACGGAATCTTATCGAGCAAGAACTAACAAAAGTGCAAGAGGAGATCCCATTGTATAAGAAACAGTGTCAGGATGCAGAAGATGCAAAAGTGCTAGTTTTGAAAGAACTAGATAGCACTAAGAGACTGATAGAAGAGTTAAAGCTCAACCTAGAGAGAGCACAAACAGAAGAGCAACAAGCAAGACAGGATTCGGAACTTGCCAAGCTCAGGGTCGAAGAGATGGAGAAGGGGATTGCTGATGACTCTAGTATTGCAGCTAAAGCACAGCTTGAAGTTGCCAGAGCAAGGCTTGAAGCTGCAGTTTCTGAGCTAAAATCTGTGAATTCTGAATTAGATGTTCTCCGTAAGGATTATGATTTATTGGTATCCGAAAAAGATGTTGCTGTGGAAAAAGCAGAAGAAGCTGTTTCGGTATCAAATGAAGTTGAGAAGACAGTTGAGGATTTGACAATTGAGCTCATTACTTCAAAGGATTCTTTGGAGGCTGCACACGCTGCACATCTAGAGGCCGAGGAACACAGAGTCGGAGCAGCTATGGCAAGAGAGCAAGATACTCTAAACTGGGAGAACGAAGTGAAGCAGGCGGAAGAGGAGCTTGAGAGGCTAAACCAGCAAATTCTATCTGCAAAGGATCATAAAGCAAAACTAGATACTGCTTCATCTTTGTTACAAGATCTCAACGCTGAGTTAGCATCTTACATGGAATTGAAATTGAAACAGGAGGTGGATGAGGAAGGGAACTTGAAAGGCAAGCAATTTGAGACGGAGAAAAGAAGTCATCATGAGATACAAGCAGTAGTGGCATCAGCTAAGAGGGAACTCGAGGAAGTGAAGCTCAACATTGAGAAAGCAACAGCTGAAGTAGAATACCTGAAAGTAGCAGCAGTTGCATTAAAGGCAGAATTGGAAAAGGAAAAATCAGAACTAGCTTCCATACAACAGAGAGAAGGAATGGCAGCAATTGTCATTACATCTCTTGAAGCTGAGTTGAACCGAACAAAGTCAGAGATTTCCCTTTTGCAGATGAAGGAAAAAGAAGCAAGAGAAAAGATGGTGGAGCTACCGAAGCAACTGCAAGAGGCAGCACAAGAGGCCGATCGTGCAAAGTCACTCGCTCAAACAGTTCGGGAAGAGCTGAGGAAGGCAAAGGAAGAGGCGGAGCAAGCAAAGGCAGCATCTAGCACCGTGGAAAGTAGACTGCTTGCAGTCAAAAAAGAGATAGAGGCTGCAAAAGCTTCAGAGAAGTTGGCCGTAGCGGCTATCAGTGCTCTACAAGAGAGTGAATCAACCGAAAGCACAACGGATGAGACAACTGGAGTAACACTTTCTTTAGAGGAGTATTATGAACTCAGCAAGCAGGCCCATGAGGCAGAGAAACAAGCTAATACCAGGGTGTCTGCTGCTATGTCCCAAATAGAAGTAGCCAAGGAATCAGAGTTGAGTAGTCTAAACAAGCTCGAGGAGGTTAATCTTGCGATGACTGAAAAGAAGGAAGCACTAGAAATCGCACTGCAAAAGGCCGAGAAAGCCAAAGAAGGAAAATTGGCAGCAGAGCAAGAGCTGAGGAAATGGAGAGCGGAGCATGAGAAAAGACGGAAATCTGGTAAATCTGTTACCCCGGTAAACAAAACAATGAGCTCAAAAATGAGCTTTGAGGAGAATAAAGAATCAAAAGCTTCTGAGGCTGCAGTACCTCATCAAACCTCAAATACAAAAGAAAATGTACAAACAAGAAACACTGAAACCGATTCATCTCAAGAAGTGAAGGTCACAAAGAAAAAGAAGAAGTCCTTCTTCCCGCGCGTCTTAATGTTTCTGGGCAGAAAGAAAGCACAGGCCAAGGCAAGATGATGATCTCTGCTCCATTTTTCTTGGTTTGAGAAGGGTAAATTCTTGTAGAATATTTATGTATATGCTAAGTTGTTTTATGTACAGTACTAAAATAATTCTCACTTTCTGGATGGCAGATTATAGAGGGCAATAAGTTTGTCATAGGATTGGCTCTGTCAGTAAGCCTTTGCCTATTAAAGTTGTTGACGGCTTCAAATGTTTACTCCTGCTAGTTCTGCATAAAAGCTAGCAGCAATTCAAAAGTTTGGCCTCGTGAAGATATGACTTTCCTTGTGTTTCATGTTCGTATGGATTATATAATGCAACAACACATCAATTTTTCCTATCACTTGGCATACCATTTCAATGCTAATCGCCTCACAGTCCGAGTTCTATGTTCTTTATCATCCTAATACTTTTGCTTGTTTGTAATAGTTTCATCCATTTTATCGCATATAGTCTTGATTAATTGCTGTAATGAATCGAGTATTGTAGAAGATACCTTTGTAATGTAATGTATTTAAGCTGAACCTAACTTTCTGTGGTTTGAAAATCATTCTATGATCCCCTGGCCTTCAATCTTTCTATGTTGAAACCACATGATACCATTCTCTGTTAACATATGCTATGCCTATTATTTGCCTCAAATCAACATAATCTCTGTTACTTCTTCTAGTATAAACAAGTAGCAGTTATATCTCGCGCACAAGGGGTGATGGCAAATCATGCTAGTTTTGCCTATTAGTCTATTTCTCATGTGCGCGAGCTCAATCCTTTTAGTAGCTCTTTACAAGACCTATAAAGGCTGAGCCCTTTTGAGATACTATTAAAGGATGAGCCCTTTTGAGATACTATTCACAGCATTAACCAAAGTATTTGAAGCAAAACTGATATTTCCCATAAATGTTATTTTGATTGAATTGAGCCATGTATATGTTTTCCTGTACATTTACCATTACATGGTGAAGGCCAGAAGAGGGTTAAAGTGAAACTCAGAAAAAGATTGAGAAATTGAATTCTGACTGTTTATTCCCCTTATATACACAAGCAATTAATGTGCTTCTTGTCCTCAGTAGAAATGACATGTAAAGGGGACTCAAAATTCAGCTGGTCCTCTTGTGGTTGTCCTACTTTATTGTGTCTTGCAAGTCTACACGACCTGTCGTTAAAAAAAACACAGGAAGAATCAGCAGCTTTTAGCCATGGAGGCTGAGAAACTTGTATAGAACAGAAGTAACATCATATGGTTTAGCAACATTTATCGATATCTCATGGTTCAGATTGCAACTGGTGCATGTTAAATCATGTAAAGTTACCCTACCAAATAATGATACTAACGATGGTGGAGGCTTTGATCCATTTGAACTCGCGCCTATCCCTGCAAGATGAAGAAGTGCCTTTGAAGTTAGCAATAGATCAACAGTATATTGACAGTGTCACTCATGGAAAAGCTTTACATTAGTGACAAAAGGGTCTAGAAATCTAAGTATGAGAACAATTTGACTACTTTCTTCAACCTTTGAGATTTTTCTGCGATAAGTGAACAAATCTAATGCTGATTCTAACACTAAATATTTCCAATAGTGTGTCATGGAGAATGAGAATCTCTCTCAGATGGGAGTTTTTACATTCATTAACTATATATGAGGTCGCGAATTTTCTTAACAAAACAGCCATAGCATATCCTTTGTTGTTCCAAACATCCAGTAACTAGCATTTCAATACATGCAGTGGAGACAGAAATAAGGAAGAATAGGATAAACACAGATGAAGATATTTGGTTTTCGAATTGGAAGAATAATGAATGGAATAAGCCACCTCTCTGAACCTAAACGCTCTGATACCATGAGAAAATAGGTTGCAGAGAAAATCTACAAAGTTTGAGAACGTGTTCAAGTAATGTCTTTCGATCCTTGTGAATTGTAGAGATAACAATAGCTTATTCACAACAATTCCAAAGGATACAATTCAAGGCAGCAGCTTTGTGAAAGTAGCACACCTGAAGTTCCAGCTGATTTAAGGATGTCTGATTTCTTGTAAGTATATCCAATAAAGTTAGCATCTTTTGATGTTAACATCTGCATGTTGGAATCCACATGTTAGAAACCAGTCCAGAAAATACTAAATAGGGAGCCAAAGTCTTTGTAAAAGGGAAAACACTAACTTTAAAATTCTTAAATAAAGAAACATGCACAAGATGATCACTATTATGTTCATACAGTTAGGCCTCTTTCTAACCGTCATCTTCTATAACAACATTTCACTATAACAGACAAATTTTCTTTGCGACTCTCATATTATGTTACTATATATTATGTTGTTTTATAACTACTCCTTGCTATAGCAGCCAAAATATATCTGGACAAACAATGTCGTTATAGAGAGGTTTAACTGTACTTACATTCTAGCATTGAGTTTTCGTTTTTTTAGGGGATGGAGTGAAGTAATGCATTGTGAACATGTAATCATTACCTTTCGCCATGGTCCCACTCTTGGTGTTGTTGATTGTGTACCTTCTACCTATAAGTGAAACACAATTAGCATATGTAAAGGAAAAATAGGTTGTTTTAAGGAAAATCTCCCATAAACTACATGGATCACTGTGGAGAACAGAAGGATTATGGAAGTGAAATGCAAGAGAATGATGACTTCATAAGAAGCTGAAAGGGAGATATCTACTGATACTACTCGGAAATAGCCAAGATTCAACCGAGCAAGTTCATAAATGATGGATGAATTAGTTGAATTGCAGGTAGAAGTTACAAAAGTAACGTAAAGGTTGTTGGTATCTTCATGATTTTGGAAAATGTCACACTCATATATGGATCATGAGGCAAAAGGATGACTTCTAACTGACCTCATTGTCATGAACGTTATCCCTAGAAAGTGAAATGAATAAAGTAAGAGTTCGATAAGCAAAAATACTCACTTCAGGGAACTTCTCGAAATTCTGAGTGTCTAATTCTCCTGTAACAATAGGTTTGTAGGCAGCTTCCATTTCGTAAAGTGCATCCCATTTAGTTCCTTCGAACCAAGGATGAGCCTAGAAACATAATTCACACATTCAGAGGAAGAAAACCACAAAAATAGAGACATTGTGACAGCATACAAACTTGTACCAGATCTTTGAAAAAAGCAATATGATTCAAAAGAGAAAGGAACATATTCCATTTTTAATTGTCTGAAGACAGTGTCTTCTCAGTTACTTGGCATTAGTTCATCTCTTTCGCGGTTATTTACCTTTATTTCTTCCACTCCTCTAGTCCCCAATCTTGATTCAACATCACACAACAAACGACATATCAGATCCTTAGCCTCATTTGATACTTTTGGTTCTTCCGGGAATTTCAAGCATGCTCTCCAATTGATAATCTGATACATAAAGCAGGATGCTAAGCACAAGTTTGAAACTCATTCCTATTGCCCGAAAAGATGTTCAAAGCATTCAGAAAGCAATCATTTCTGAACCATGGCCTTGGTTTCTTTGTTCACAAAAGTTATGGCTCGACCAAATTTGAAAATCATTCTAGAGTCTCCGTGTGTGAAAGGAATGATCTATTTTCACTATACAATCAACAAAAGAACATTGAAGTACCTTTCGACATGTGAGTCTTGGATCTTCTGAGCAGAAGGGAGGATATCCTACAAGCATCTCGTACAAGATTGCTCCCAATGACCACCAATCACATTCCATTCCATATCCTTTTTTCAACAAAACCTCAGGTGCCATGTAATCAAGAGTACCTACAGTAGAATACGCCTACAAAAGAGTTTCACTGATAAGTTAATTCAATCATGGCATAATCAATCAACAGAAAAACTAAATAGAAGAACATGGAATACAAATACTTAATTTAAAATGAGGATACCAGGGCACGTCGATTGCGTTTCCATTGTTGTAATTGTTCTTTTGGCATTGACCATGGAGCTCTATCACTATCAGCAGTCTCACTTAAGGACTCCTGACTTGTCAAATCTTCAGCTTCTAATAGCGACGAATATTTATCTTCCAGTGGTTTACATAAACCAAAATCAGAAAGCTTTAGATGTCCATTTTTGTCTAGTATAAGGTTATCAGGTTTAATGTCCCTGAAAGCAGAATAAATCCTGAATCAGCTGCTAAATGAAAAAATTGCAGACTAAAGCCTGTAAATGTTCGCGTACACGTAACAATAATGACATATAAGATAGCATCAAAAGCATGGCAACAGAAATAATAATGTCAATTGATGCATTGTGCAGATACCTGTGCACATAATTGTGCTGATGAATAGAATGTATTGCTAAAATAATTTCTGCCATATAGAACTGCGTGACATCTTCAGAAAGAATGTCTTCTCTCATCAGTAAGGTCATAATGTCACCACCAGGTAAATATTCCATGATAAGATATAAGAAATCTGAATCTTGGAAAGAATAGAAGAGTTTCACAATGCACCGACTGTCTACCTCCACGAGCAAATTCCTCTCGGATCTGACATGCTCAACCTGAAAGAACCAGATGAAGTTTATGTATATCAGCATACTAAGATTGATGATCAGAAATTTTTTCAACCAGATTTGAAATAGTCTTATATGAACATTTCATAAGAGTGTTATTTAGCTATATCATCAACGTTCACCTGCCCTCGGCTAAGCATCTCTGATTTCTTCAACTTCTTCATGGCAAAAACATCACCAGTACTTTTAAATCGACACAGTCTAACCTGCATTGATATATTAGATCATGTAAGAAATCACTTCATTTGAAATCAGTTTACTTCGTGACAAGTGGTATGATTACCATCTGGACATCTTCTTAACTAAACATACATCATGAAAACATGAATTATGGAAACCAATTTAATGAAATAGAGTTGTAAAAAGACAATGTACCTCACCAAATGCGCCTTTACCAATGACAGTCAACAGTTCAAAGTCATCAATTCCAACTTTATGCCTCTGCAGTCTCATAAACTCAGTCTCCCTCTTCTCCAAATTCCTTAGCATCTTCTCTTGCTCATCATCCGGTATCTGTGCTTCTTGTGCCTTCCTTTGCAACGTCCTTCGCCTGAAACACACAAACATAACAGAAAACACTTAAAAAGTCAAACACAAACTACACATATTGAATAAATACAACAACTACATCTCAGTCACACACAAGATCACGATAGGCTATATGAATCTTCACTGACCAAGTCAACATTATACAAAATAAAAACAAATATGAAAAGTACTACAACAACAACAACATACCAAGTGTAATCCCACAAGTGGAGTCTAGAGAGGGTAGACGAGATAGAGATGTTGTTTCTCATAGACCCTCGGCTTTAAAAGAGCATTTTCAAACAGTTTGAAAAAGGGAATACAAATATGGATGCAGTAACTACAACGTAATAACACAGAATAGAGAGCATTACATAACAGACAGAAGAAAGAACAGTAACGCCAACGAAATAAGTACTACAAGTTCCTAGAAGACTAGAAGTAAATGATATCAACAAAACTAAAAAAAATATTCCCCATTAATTGACATTGCCTACATAAATGTCATCAATTCACGATGAATCCTCACAATATTAAGTTAAAAAAATAACCTTTCTTTGCGATCTTGCAAGCCTTGAAGATAGTTCTTGTAATGATTCTCAATGATCTGCTTAGCAGCAGCTGCTTTTTGTCGCGTGACCGGTGATGAAACAGAGAACTCTGTCTCCAATGAATTGAACACTTGATCAGCTCCTTCCATTTGATCCAAACTAAAAACTTCCCTGATCCCAAAACTGAAAGAACTAAACAGAACAAAACTAAAAAAAAGATATAAAGGGTGTCTTTGTTTAACAACAAAAAAGAAGAAAGATTCAAGATTTGGAGTCAGTTGGTTTATAGTAACAGTAAATTCAGTTAACAAAAGACTATATTTGTCTGTTTCTAGTATAACATAAGTAAAATGAAAGAAGAAGAGAATCTTGAAAGTGAGTGAAGTTGGAAGCAAATTGAAGTAAAAAAAAAAAGGAGAAAAAGTTGGTGTTTGTCAGTGTCAACAGGGCCTGCTAAATCTTGACAATTTTGGTGGGCTGTCAACTGGCAATAGTACAGATGAATTAGCTGTATTGGCATGTGAGATTTGCTGGGAATGGAGTGATAGTGACTCCGATCATCAATGACAGAGTTAGAATTTTAGTACGAAAATTTCAAAATATAAAGAGGTAAAATACAAAAAGAAACTAATGCGACCTTATATACAACCATATGTACAAAGGGTGGTCCACCGAATACCTTTTGTTAAAAATTATAGATCAAAAAATATTTTTCACACATATATATTAAATTTTGAAGACACATATATATTAAATTTTGAAGACCTTTAACAAAAATTTTGATTTCACCACTATATGAACCCTTATGATATGGTGGCTTCGCACCTACCAATAATATCTCAACTTGTACTGAAAAAGATGTAAAGAATTTTTGACAGAGAAGCATTTTGACATGTGACAAATTCAACAATGGGTCAGATTTTATAGGGAAAATGTAAGAAATATGCCCCACATTATGTGAAATGATTTAAATATAATCATCATTAATAATTAAGGTATTTAAGTATGCCTTTTTTTATCGTTATAAAAATGTCACACATATTGACGAACTACACGGCCAATTTTTAATGAATGATTACATATTTAGCCATTTCATAAAGTTTAGAAGCAAGTTTAACCATTTTTCACAACAAAAAAAAAAAGGCTAGTGGACCCCATATCCTAAATTTTTGGATCTATCAATTTATGAAATAAAAATGTTTCTCATACAACTTATATTAATTAGATATAAGGTACAAAATAAATTTTATTTCTTTAAAGCATTTGAAGTTACTTATTAATAATCTCAAAGAAACTCAAGTGTAAACAAAGTAATACAAGAAAACTTCATCTTAAAAATTGTTGTATTTAATTTGCAACTTAATTAGAGACAATAATTTGTTTTTAGATATATAAGTGGAGAAACACTATTATGGGTCATTTTTAGTTGGGACTTAATGAGATTATAATGAATTGGATAATAATAATAGTAACATATAACACCACCTACAAAAAGCAAGTTGTACATTTTTAGTAGTGGAAATAATTATGGAATAATTAGGGAAGTAAGTTCAAGTGCTAATTAACAATTTGTTGTTTTAACTTCAAAATAGCACCAAGGCAACAAGTATTGCACCCCCTACAAGTTCAACTAACACTACTACTCTCTCCAAAGTTGGTACTCTGTTTACTTTTAACTTGTTATGATCCGATTCTTAAGTCCAATCACATAAATTTTGATCAATATTTTAAGAGTTATCATATTCATCATATTAATATGAGAATTCTTGTATTTTATAATATTTTTCATATAGTTTTCAAATATTAAACTAATCTAATTCAATTTAGCTTCGAAAATTAGTCTCAATAACTCTCGTAAAGCAAAATTTAACAAGTAAAAATAAGCTTAGGAAGTAAATTGTATCGAAGATACCCACAAGACTAATTAACTAGCCATTCAACTTTCTCAAAGATATAACATGTAGGTGAACTGGTGTAATAGTTGATATCTTATAAGTATCAATATTTTTTTAATCGAGTTTATTGTATAGGACTTGTCAGTTGTCACACATGTGTAATCTTGTAGGTATGCATCGAGATATTGCACATAAACAAATTTACTCGGTGTGCAACCCAAGAATAGTGGCCTTCAAAAACCGACCCGAACCCGTTTATCTTCCCTTTTTCTGCTAGTGTATATATACTTCCTTGTTCTTTGAATCAACTGAACTTAACTTGCTGCACTAACAATGGAAAGGGGAAAGATTCACGAAGAAGAAGGAGAAGAAGGTTCAGCAATTGCAGCTCTTGGCTCTCTGTTCAAGCTTACTGAAGTTCATCTTTCGTTAGCACTCTTTTTCCCCCTCTTTTTTTGAATTTGAATCTCTAAAATTAGCTAATTAGGGCAATTGAATTTTTAAATTGCATTTTTTTTTTGCTTTTACAGAGATAATTCGCAAGAAGGGAAGTTTTTGTTGGAATCTGAGGTAAGTTTATTTGCCCCTTTTGATTGTTTCAATTGGGTATGTGCATAGTGGAGCTAGTAGCAAAAAAAAAAAAAGAATCTTTTTCATTTTTAGAACGCCGGTGTTTAAGTTGCTTGGACTCTTCACTTTCCATGCTGCACACTATTTTGGAGAATCCGGTTGACATTTTTGAAGAGTCAGAGCAACATAAGTTCTAGTTTAAATTGGCTTGAATAGAAAAATAAAGAGGAAAAGTGTATTCATAGATATCAACTAAATTGGAATTGAAGTTAGTTGATGCAGACACTTACATATTGTTATGGAAATACATATACAGGGGTGGAGCCAAGTGGGTGGAAGGGCAGTGAAAAGTTACACTATATATACAAGATTAGGTTCTTTTTATGTATATATATAGTAGATGTTGAATTCCCTTGGTTTCTTTGTGTATTTATTTGTTTTTAAGTTGAACCCCTTACGGAAAATCTTGGCTCCACCACTGTACTTATATGTGTATGTATGTATATATACTCTCACCGGGCTTTGGTTCAATGGAAAAGGTCATACAATATGGGATGTGTGGTAATATGCCCACATCACAAGTTTGAAACATGACTGTTGAACCAAGTTGTTATTACAACACCGAGTTTCAAAGCTGAAATACTGATTTTTCGGACATCAAAATTATATATGCACACATAGACATTCACACTCTGTAGCTCTCATGACTGTTGAACCAAGTCGTTATTTAGGTGGAGAAGGGTAGAGCGGTATGTCCTTTACCCACTGAGTTTCAAAGCTGAAGTGCTGAGTTTTGGGACATCAAGATTATATAGTGCACACAAGCACACACTCTCTCCCTCTCTTTATTTTGTGGCTTGATTTCTTTATGGATTATGCATCTCTATAACCTTTATTTATTTATTTGTGCAGAACACTGATGTCTTCAAAAATAATGTGTCCCCGCTAAATGGTAAGTACTCCGTTGTATCATAAGCTAATTTCTGGTTACCTATTACATTTGATATTTGGGTTATTGAGGAGATATTGGAAAATTAGGAGTAAAATATCTTGTACTTTATCTAGTTAATATGCAGTTCTCTTTTGGTCTTGGCAGAGTTTGGCTCTTTACCCGAAGATTTGGAGCTTGCCAGACAAATGAAAGAAATGGGCCTTCCTGTTTCATTCCACACTAACAAGGAGGTATCCAATTTTCTCGTATAACTTGTTTGATTTTCATATGTTTTTTTACAGTTCTAGCTCCAGGTAGTGTACCTCTATAAATCATTTCCATAATTCCCATATATAATTTTGCTAAGCTTGAAGATGTTTAGTTTTTGTATAATAGTTGATGCATTCCTAATTTTTGCTCATACTGTCTCTGCCTCTCTGCATAATTTCTGTTTCACTGTCTTCTGAAAAACATAGGAAAGTTACAGGTTATGTTTTCAAGTACTGTCCCAGTTTTTTTCAGATAGTGAGACTGACTTTTCGATGGCATTGTTTTTTTAATTGAGAGACGAGTCATTTTAAAGGGGTACAACCTGAAGTCCAAATAGTGCAAGTCAGGTCCTAAATTGATAAATAGGGGTAAGAAATTCAAACAGTTTTAGTGTTAAAATCAACTTATTAAGGATATTCACTCATGGTATGGTGACTGAAATTCTTATTTCTTTCAAGTTCCTGTCACAGATCTTCATTTAATAATTTAATTTTATGTTTAAACTGTTCAATGAAACTCATACCTATTACCAAAAAGAATGTTGAATAAATACCGAAGGTATAGCGTAGTGGTCAATGAAGTGGATTGATATCTGTGAGCTTTCAGGTTCAAATCCTAGCGGGAGGAAAAATCACTTGGTGATTTCTTCTCATTTATTCAAGCCTTGGTAGACAGAGTTACCTGGTACTTGTGTTGGTGGGAGATAGGGGGTACACCTGGAATTGGTTGAGATGCGCGCATGTTGGCCTAGACACCATGGTTAATAAAAAAAAAAATCTGTTCAATGAAAGCATGGATTCTAGAAATTTGATTTCCTAGACTATGTTACTGTTTTGAACTCATGTGAGGGGTATAACTTCTCCCCTGTATGTCTCTCTCTATCTCTTCCAGCAGAAGAGAAATCCAACAGTTAAGGGAAAAATAAAGGATGGAAAGAAGAGGAATCTTTCGTCGTGCAAGAATACTCAGGATGAAGTGCTAACTTCAATACAAGAGCTGAAGGAAGAATGTGAGTCTAATGGTACTCAGCATGGCAACTCAAACAAGGTTTCTTCCTACATGTCACTTCTTGGACAAAGTGAATTCTCATCCGTCTATACTGGGGATGGTGATTTTCATTGTCTTAATGGTGGAGAGGAAGGTTTGAACAATTTGAGTGCTAGTAGTGCTCACACATCCCTTGAATGCATTGCTTGCAATCAGCAATCGGGTCTTAGTGTGGATAATACAAAGGATAATGTCTCCACATGTGAAAAAGTTCAATTGGAAAAAGATGTTGGAGTAATGGTTGGCTCAAGTTTGGAATGTGGAAACCATGCAGAAAGCTGTCCAATAAATAGCAATATTGACAGTAGATGGATCAGTGGAGAGGCATTAAATGGTCATTGTGAGGGAAATCCCTTAAATGGAGAGCAGATGGAGTATGCCTGTATGGAATGTCCTTTATCTGGAGAGCAAGTAGAGTCTATTGCTACGCAAATGGCTGAACATCACACAGAAGATGGGCTACTCTGCAATGATGTTGGTGAAGAGCTAAATAGTTGTAATACAACTAATAATAATTGTGAAGGAACTATTAATGATTGGAGATTTTATTGGGACAATGATTACCAAAGGAACTACTTTTATAACATTGTGACCATGCAATGTACTTGGGATCCACCTCCAGGAATGGACGACCTAATATTTACTAATTTTACCACCCAACAACCAGAAACGGCACTTGAGATGGTGGAGTTGGATGATGCAGATTTAAAAGAATCTAATGATCTGCAAACTTCTGCAAGTCTACCTTCTGATCTTGACATTGCAGATGGATTTATAGAGGATGATGTATTGTTGGACAGACAGCTCAATGAATCAGAGGGAACAGGACAATTTGCTGACAATTTGTGTACTCTTAGCTCTACAAAACAGAAAAAGAGAGTCAGAAAAACGAAATCCAAATGGAAGTTGCCAACCGAAGCTCAAGGTTTGTGAACTAGAGCGATCCTTAATCTTGCCTCACATTTATATGCTTTAATATTACCATGCATATTTTTTTTTAAGGTAACATTTTTGTATAACTATTTGCTGCATAAAAACTGCAGTGTCCATAATTACAAGGGAATATAGGGAGATGTACTAAGCTATAACCTACTTACAGAGATCCTAGAACATCAGCAAAAGATTCCATCTCTTCCATATATTCATGTTTACACCAAAAATAGAAAAGGGCTATGCACCTCTAATATTACCTGGCATTAACTGTGTCGATTGTCCATCTTTGATGTGTATGAAGATTGGTGTAATCAAATATGAATTGTTGGTAAGCATGGTCGTTAGTTCTGAGCCTGAGTTAATAGTAAACAGTAACCCTGTGTGATTCTGGACTTGGTCATGCCATATACCATGTTCTGCCTGAGTACAGCTGAGAACCTTCTAGAAGTACGTATTAGTTTATCTCTGGATCCCTGCTTTAAGTCTTTCTTTCCAACAGTGTTCTCAACTAGAGTGCTATATTTCGTCAGGTTGAACTTAACAGTTGTAAAATTTGATAAGTAGCATATACTTCTCCTAAGAATTTCTGTTCCTGAAATTTTCTGCTGACTATTTCAGTTGTGTGTAGCTTAAGTTTTGAATCTCTTTCTTCAATGACTATGCTTGTAGCTAGAGTTGAAATCATTTTGATAAACTGAGTCTGAAATAAGCAAGTCTTTTTTGGAATTGCTGGCTTTATTGAGTAAACTACTTCGACATTGGTTACTTTGGGTCACTTCCATCTCCATTTATATGTTTATTTTCATTCTGTAACTTCCTTATATGTGTCGGATCTATTAATGGCTCTAGCTAACTAAAGTTTGAAGATCCTACTATCCTTGGTTAATGATTTTTCTTTTCTTTTCTTTTCCCGGTCCATAGAGCTGGAATTCTGCATTACTAATGAAGAAATATCTCCCAGTTTGAACAAATATTGGTGTCAAAGGTATCTACTATTTAATAAATATGATGATGGAGTAAAGATGGACGGAGAAGGATGGTTCTCAGTTACTCCAGAGGCCATAGCCCAGCATCATGCACTTCGCTGTGGTTCTGGTACTATAGTGGATTTCTTTACTGGAGTCGGTGGTAATTCAATTCAATTTGCTATGAGGTGAGTGAGGTCGCGTTTCACTTTCTGCTTTTGGTATGTGCTATATTAGTCTTTAGATTCTTGTGAATGCAAGCATGTCATCTCAATCCCATTGTTAATGAGCAAAGCTCAAAAATCCTTGGACCTCATATTGGATTTTGTACTTCGGGTCCTATAATTATTTTTGGCAGACTTGCATCCTTTGTTCCCTGTACACTACCTTTGAAGACTTCGTCTGTACTTGAGGCATACTGCTCTGCTAATTGCTTTAATGCGGTTTTATCAATTGGACATCTTCGTTGTTGAAATAATGGGATACTATTTTGGCTATTCTACAGGAAATATTTCTTTTTTATAAGTAAACAAAAAATATCTATAGGAAGTATTTATGCATCACTTGTTGAATGCTTTTCTTATCCATCCTAGTATGGCTAAGAATGTGGATACTTTTTCTCAGTGACAGCACACTCAAATACCAGCTGTTATTAATTCAATGGATAACTATTTTCAGGAGTAAGCATGTCATTGCAATCGATATTGATCCAAAGAGAATAGACTTAGCTCAATATAATGCTGCCATCTATGGAGTTCGTGACCAGATAGACTTTATTAGAGGCGATTCTTTTGTTTTGGCTCCTAATTTGAAGGTAGCAAGTTTCTCTATTCCCAAAAGACTAATAAATTATATATTTATGTTAGAAGTCTTCTGTCATTGTTCTTATGGATGCTTTGGCTGCTTCTTTCAAAGGGACGGTTGAGAAAATTCTTTGTTTAGCCATTGCAAAAGAGTGGTCTTTCACTTCGTGCTACTATTTTCTTCCTGAGAAATAATTCAGCACTAGAATTCTTTTTCCCGAATCCCTGCTGTCAGATTTAGTTTGTACGTATTTTGTGTGTTATAGTGTATTTCAGCTTTGATGGCACTCTAGATATTTTCTTTGATCGTGGAAATCTTGTTCAAGTTTTGCCCTCTCTTCTTTCTTTTCTCCTCTACCTAGTTTCAAGATTTAAAATAGTCTTTGCTTTGCTTCAGGCAGATGTAGTCTTTATGTCACCACCTTGGGGGGGACCAGACTATTTGAAGGAAAGAATATTTGACATGAAAACCATGCTTAGGCCGCATGATGGGTATGCAATTTAGATTTTCCTCGAGACTTCTGCCTCAGTTCTTATATTCCTCAAACAGTAATTCTGAAATAGTGCATCTCTTTGTCTATTACTTCAGGAACTTCCTCTTCAGCATTGGCAGGGGAATTGCTTCCAAAGTTGTCATGTTCCTCCCAAGAAATGTTGATATCAATGAGTTGGCAGAATTGTCACTGTCTGCGAATCCACCATGGTCATTAGAGGTATTCATCCAGCATTCAAAACTTTGTGATAAAGTTCTGAAGAGAATGGAGTTCACTGTGATTGACTCGTTGATTATTTACTTCGTTTGGTTTATTTGGAATGAGAGTGATTCATCATATCAGCAGTGCTTTTCCTTCCCTAGTCTTCCATCTCTGCTTTTTGTTTTTTTTCTCCATGTAGTTTGGTTTCTTAATTGACTTCGTTTATTCGGACACTATATTTTCATTCTGGCACTGCATATGTCTTCAGGTGGAGAAGAACTACTTAAATGGCAAGTTGAAGGCTGTTACAGCATACTTCTGTAAACCCTCCTGATTAGCTGTGGTCACATGAATCTGATAATCTTTTTTGCCAAGTGGAATTATGGATACCTTTCTCTGGAGTACATGGGGTTCGTCTTTGCTGTGGCCGCCTTCTGTATACTGATGTATGTAACCGAAAAGCTAAAATATACTACTTCATACGAAGTGGAAATTGCAGTGATTGTTGTTAGGTACAGGTGTTTCCATTGATGTTGGTATTAGCAGGAAGGGTTACTAGAGCTCTACTAGTTGCTAGCAGGGCAGTGAAATTCCGGCGAGTGAATTTTTTGGTTGTCAATCACGGAAAGGTGCGCGAGTCTTATCCACCTAGTTCTGCAGTGTACATGTAAGATCCCTTCTCTCTGGGCTATAATGTGTGGCAATTCCATAGCATCCAAGATGTGGCCTACCTGTCTATAGAGTTGGTGAAAACCATTGGAGAGCAGGGTTAATACCAATAGAGTGGAAAACACTGGGCGATGTCTGTTCATCCTCCCAAGTTTTGATGGACCGAGTTACTTGTATGATGGGGAGGTAGCAGGTACAAAGTACAACAATCTAAGTGTGCACAAGCTAGCCCGAACACCACCAATCTAGATTTAACTTTGTAAAAATTATTATACTTCAACTTACATCGTGTAATTTTACTACTATATGTTATCTTAGTATGTTTAACCATGACAAGTAGAAAAGTAATATTTTGTAATATTGTGCACAATTTTGTAATGTTCAAATGTTTCTTTCTATTCCTATGGTGGGGTAAAGCTAAATAGCTATAGCATACCATGTCGTGCTCAATCAAATAATGAACATTGACTATGATTTGGAGTGGATATAGTCAGTCACTCTTTGAAGGAAGCGTAATAGCTCACCAGAGCTAGCTTTAAACCTACACAAAGTTAAAATACCTTGTTCTTATTAAACTTAAATTAATGTCACCATTTGGTAATACAATCAATATGAATTTATTTAAGCTAAAATGGCTACTACAAGTATCATAACTTACACATCAACCTAAAGGAGTAAAATGGAACAAATTGGTTTACAAGTTAATCTAGTTTAAGACCTTCTTGTGATTGAGGAAGATGAAGATTAGTTCCTAAACGAGTAAGATTAACATAATCTACTGGACCATGAGCCGATAATCCTGGAATTATTAATCCCATCATTCTAAAAATTATCTCAGACCAGCTTTGTTTGTAATCATTTCCCTTAATCCAAGGGAGAATAAAACTCCTAATTAGCTCAAAAACAGCATTCAACACCTTTGGTAAAACCCATAGCAATGAGAAGTAATTCTTGTTTGGTTCTTCCTCCAAAACCTGCAATTAGTAACAAATTAAGATTTTTCTTAATTTTTAGCTGTTAAAATATGATCTAAAAAATAATTCTTATGTAGCTTTTGAATATGTAACATTCATTTTTAAAAATAATTTTAAAGTTAATGTTTGAATTAGTGCTAAAAACTAAATATAGTGAGCATAATGATCCTTAACACTCATTATCTTAAAATCCTAGATCTTATATTGTTCGAGATCGATTATACAAGCATAGTAAGTCCTTGAGAAAATAGTGAGTCCAATGACATCCTAGTTCCTTTATTAATCGAGATCAATCATATAAGCATGACAAGTCCTTGAAAGAATAGTTAATGTAATGGTGCTACTCCAAATTCATTATCTTAAAATCCTAAATTCGTTATTGATCGAGATCGATCATATTGAGAGACTAGAAAGTTCCGATCATATAAGCATGACGATTCCTTAAAAGAATAGTAAGTGTAATGATACTAATCCAAATTCATCATCTTACAAAATTCTAGATTCCTCACTGATCGAGGTCAATCATATTGAGAGACTAGAAAGTTCCTATCATATAAGCATGACTAGTCCTTCCAAGAATAGTGATATAATGGTACTAATATGCATTGTCATCTAAAACTCCTAAATCGATCATACGGAGAGATTAGAAAATTCCTATCATATATAAACATGACAAGTCCTTGCAAGAATAGTGATATAATGGCACTACTATATATTTATCATCTAAAACTCATAAATCAATCGTACAGTACAAATAGACTAGAAAGTTTACCTGGCCACAGTAGAGGCTATTGTAGAACAAACATGATCCAAAATGCTTGAAGAATAGAGTTTTGTCATCATAGGGCAATCTTGGCACCATATCATTGGAATAAACATATCTATAATACTTCACATCAAATTTCTTCAATTTCTCCATCATGAATTTTCCAAATTGTTCATCTCCAACTCTTGGTTGGCCAAAAGTGTAAACTCCTTCCAATTTATCTAATAGCCACTCTTCTTCATGCAAAATTAATATAGATGCAAATAATATTGCTAATGCACCACCTAAACTGTGTCCTGTTATTATAAACTTTGCTTTCTCATTTTTGCTCAATATTTTCTTCAAATCTTCTCTTATTTTATAATATGCAAATTCCTTAGAATTACTATTATTTTGTTCTTGGGCTTCTTGACTTATATGTTTGGGCCATCCAATGGGCTTTTGTAGCCCTAGGGCTTTCATGAACCCTGCATGGACTTTACCTAGGCCTTCAAGATCATACCATGATAGGTCTATATCTGTGATCCATGCATTTGCATTAAATGGGCTTGTTCCTCTAAATGCTACCACAACTAAATTTGGATCTTCAATTTTGACTTGAAACATTGTGGCTTGGGTTGAATATTGTTCCTCATAAGCTGCAAAAAAATAAAATATTTTTAATTGTTATATCGGGGGTAAGGAAAGGGGAAATAGGAGAGGGGATTACGAGGTGGGGAGTCGTAACCTTCACTAACAAAGTGAAAGTTCAGGTAGTCAACCAACTCAACTACAAAGAAAGTGTGTATGTGTGTTTTGAAATAATATCTACGTATACGATATATCATTAAGGGTAGAGTAAGAAATTCGAACAAGGGATCAAAGATTGCTCTAATAAAAATTTTACTTTATATCAAAGGGATTGAACAAATTATATGTGTGCAAACTTTTTAAAAACGTATATATATGGTATATTTTTTATCGATGAAGAGAATTTAATTGAACCTTATTTAGCGTACATAGCTTTGATATTGTATATAATGATAGTATAAACAATTTTTTTATACTATTATAGTACCTAAAATAAACTAATTATATGTACTTGTCTAGATTGATAACCTAGAAGAAGAAAACATATTATATGCTACTACAATAGGTTCAAGTACACTATAGTGTGAATATTCTGGATATTATCAATGTCTAAGTAGTAATTAGATTAAATTTTTATTCTATTTTAACTTTACTTTATAGAAAAATCAAACACTATTGTATTGGAGATAAAAAAAAATGAGTGTACAATCCAAAGAAGTTGGAGATTTTTTAAAATAAAATCTTCGATGTTCGAATCAACTTACGTGCATCTCGACTAATTTAATTTATGAAATGCCTAACCATTACCGTCAATAAAAGATATCAAGTATTTTTTAATAAATTAGTGTTGATCATGTCTTGACTCAAATTTAAAGTTTAATATTATTTTGAAATCAACATAAAACGTTGGTATTAAAAGATCAAAGCGTACTTTTTGGATCATTCAATAAAATAAAGCAATACTCATTATATTAAAATAATTTATGCTAGCTATTGCACATACATCAAGTTTTGATTTCTTAATAATAACGCTAAAAGTCAAAGATTAACGCTAATTTTATTAGTTAAAACACAACTAGCTACTAATATATTCTAGATTTTAAAATTAATGTAATGCACTTCGAGGGTATCATTTCACTTCACCTAAAATGGAATCTTATTCTTAATTATATAATTAGTTTAAACTGATCACCTACCTAATTATTATTATTATTTTCACCAACCAGCATTTCATTTTACGTTTTCTTAGAAAATAAAATAAAATGTTGTTTATAGTTATTTTCTATTTTGAAATCTTCCTAATTATGTTTGGTTGGTGTCTGAGCAATTTAAGAAAATAGAATATAAAAATTATTTTCACTATCAGTATATATATATATATATATATATATACGTACATTTTTATCCGTTTAAATTCAGTCTATCGTAACTATTCGATATATTTGGAGAAATAAAAATCAACTTACCATTCCAGAAATTGTGCAACCCCAAGAAATGCATCTGCAGGAAGAAAAAAAACACAATTTGTGCATATTTTATCAGTAATATATTATTTTTTTAAAAAAAACAACTTTATAATTATAAAGAATAATAAAATTTACCTGCCAATTTTGTTGAATTACTGTCTTATTTAGTGCTTCATTTTCATAAGATAATTTAGCAGCCATAATTGAGACGTGTCTATTATATTTTTGGTCCCCAAATTTTATTTTGTTGTCTAATTCCACTCTCATATCAAGATTTCCAAGGATCGACATGAACTTTTCCGATGACTTTTCCGGCCTTACAACTTTTCCTACAATAATATGACGGAATAATTTATTTATATACACTGACAGTATATCAAGAATTTATAATATTAGTGAATATTAGACAATGCATATAAAGAAAAAAAATTAATTAATTTTGAAATGCATGTCATGACATTTTCATTGTTCAACTTGATTTTGTTTTAATCAGAAATCTCAAAATGAGATTTTCTGATTTAGTCGAACGCCAATACAAATATTAACACCAGATAAAAAAACAAAAAAAAACTGAATTTTGTTTCGTAATATTTCGATTTAGTGAATTCTTTTTTTCTTGTAGGATTATTGTGACATTTTAAAATCAATTGCGAAGTTTAATACTATACTCTATAATTTTGCCCTTCTAAAGAGGATACTACTTTGGCTCTAATAATTCTATAGCGGTCTATCAAAATAAAAATAAAAAAGATAAAATTAAGTCTAGTTTTAAAGATATTTCTTTCATTCACTTTTACTTATCTACTATTTCAAAAATAGATTTTCACTTTCATTTATCACTTTTAACATATCAAAAAACTGACAGTTATTATCTTTTCGTTAAACCTCAATATTAATTATTTCTTCTCCGAATCATTTTTTGAGATCTGATATTATACATCAATTAATATGATTCTTGTGATAAAATACTTATATTAACTATTATTTTTTAAAGGACGTGCAAAGTTTAAAATGGACAAGTAAAAATAAACCGACGGGGTATTATTCATAGCAAGTCAAAGAAGACTTATATGTTCAAACTTGTAAATGAGAATTAATGCATGCCTTGTGTAGGTACTGTGCATGAGCCATGCATTTTGATTTCATTTTACTTGCATGTCTATAAACTCCGAAGGAAGAGGCTTTCGTAAATTGGATGATTGTTTGAAAAAAAAAAAGTTTAACAGATGATATGACATGCCACGTCATCTTTTATATATAATAAAAGAAGAAACAAAGAAGACTTTACAAAAATTGCAAAATCTGAAAATAAAAGCATTTTTTGAGTATATAGGATCAAACGTAAAGCAACACTATTTTGGTAAAGTTTCAGGCGACAAAAGACTTTCATAAATTAGATGATTGTTAGAAAAAAAAATTCAAAATTTTAACAGATGATATGACATGCCACATCATCTTTCCGGCACCCAAAAATCGATTTTCCTCCTAAAATGATTTCCTATTTAATTTGGGAGGATTCGATCAAGTGATGACACTACTTCATAATTAGCTTAACTATGTTGATAAATCATCCACCACTAAAAAATACGAAATTTTCAAAGGACATTTTTATTGAAATATGGTCCTAAATATGAAATTTTCGACGTATCGTAAAGTCCATGCCACGTCATCTTTCCGGCACCAAAAAATTGATTTTCCAACTGAAATGGAAAGATTGTATCAAGTGACATTACTTAATAATATAGTTTAAATAAGTTGATAAATCATCTACCACCAAAAAACACGAATTTTCGAAGGACATTCTTATGGAAATATAGTCCTAAATATGAAACTTTCAACATAAAATCCGTTGTTGGAAATTAAAGCAGTTGATTTTCTAATCGAAAGTTCACCTTTTTAATTTTTTAACAGTGACCTTTTGATAAATCAACTCTGAATAACAATCCTAAAGAAAATTAAAGAGAGAATATATATATATATATAATGATAATTAAAGTCGAAATAACTTACCTTGTAATATATTGAAGAAAAGTTGAAGATAACCACCATTAAAAGAAGGATAATTCTGCTTGAGTTCTATAAAAGAACCTAAATATTCCAAAGGATTTTTGAACCAAAACAAGAATCTTTGCATGACGATGGAAATAAAAATGAGCCATCGACGGCGAAAACCTCTGATCGTCGTTGCAACTCCGATCGATACATCGAAGAAATTTCTTTTATCTAAGTTAGTAGAATAGAAAATACGAATAAAATCAAAGTAACTAGCTTCTTGTGCTTTTAATTCAAAGTAACCTTTGCAAAAGTCTTCATTATTGTTAGCCATAACTTAGAAGAAATGTGCATGAATAGTTTTATATGATCATGATGTTCTCATTTTGTCAATATATATAGAGTTGAATGGTCTTAAAAGGTGGGTTTGGTAGGAAAGGAAAATGTTTTTGAGGAAAGTAAGTCAATAGTTATTTTATTTATTTTCTGGTGTTAGATACATACGCTAAAAATATTATCCTATAAATATTTGTTTATAATTTAGAAAAGTATTATAAGGGCGGTGATTGTGGGGTCAGAGACGGAGACACAATATATACTGGTACATAATTCATCTGACTGCAGTACTTTTAACACATAATATAAATTTATGTATAAAACTTAAAACTTGAATCCGCCAGTGGAGAGTTGGAGGGTAGAGAAAAGACAATAATTAGTATGGAAAAGTGATTTATGCATTTATTTTCTCTACTTTCATTAAGAAATCATTTTTCTTATTTTTAAAGAACTTATTATTTTTCAAAAAAATTAATCAACCAAATCTAAGAAAATTAAAAATATTTTTCGTCATACTAAACACACCCTAATAGAGAGCTGAAATTTTCAATTAAGAAACACGGTTTATCCTAAAGGATTAATTAGTAAACTAATTGATAATTTAATATATAAATAATCTAATCACCCCATATATGATTTTTAAAATACATAATATTGTCAATTGTCAAAGTTTGAGTAAACGTAAATAAATTCCAAGTACACGCGATATCTTACTTTTTCTTTGATCTTAAGAACCAAGGACAAATTAAATGTTCAAACTTATTAAAAGTATATTTTATCAGAAGTGTTTTTCGAAAACAAATACTTTTAAAAATTAGCCATTTGCATGTGTTTGGAAATTAATTTAAAGAAACATATTAGTCGATATTACAATATTAATTTGTGCTTGGCAGAGGCGTATCCAGAATTTCGAGATGAGGGGTGCACTATTGTAAAAAGGTGGATCTAAGATGTAAATTTGATCGGATATATCTATACATATATAAGATTCAAATTTCTAACCTCACTTAGAGAGGTGCACCAAATCATCGTCACATAATATGATACTCCGAGTATGGGTTCACACATCTATATTTCAATATTTTTTAAAAAATATAACACTATTATATGTGATCTCGGGAGGAAAATTTCAAAAATACCTCTAAAAAAATATATTTTCAATTTTGGAAACCAATTTTTTATTATTAATAGAAAATACTTTTCTTTTTCTAAAAGTTTGACTTAGCACATAACTCTATAAAATAGATATTTCTTTTTAAAAAATATAATTATTTTTAACTTCCCACAAGTTTGGCAATCCTACATATTTGACCATATAATATTAGCAGACTTGCTAGCAAAGAAAAGAGCCAAGAAAAAACTTTTTGAGAAGCTTACTATGATTATAAACCTAGATGTTTGTGAATAATATTTTTTTAATCGACATCTTAGAAATATGTATGTACCAAAGAAGAAAAATAGCTATAATATGCTAATCTCAATTATGGTATTTAAAGAATGACGATTTTAACTTATATATGTACTAGACACAAGTGTCCATGCTAGCACGGGCGCAATATCTTTTGTCACTTTACGTGACACAGATAAAATTTAGAGTGTCAATTAAATTTTAAAATGATTTTAAGTTGTTAATTATTGTAATTTATAGTACATTTTACGTAATTTTTAAATAATATATGTTACTTCCTTTGTTTCAATATATGTATCACAAATAGAATTTCAAGAGTCAATATGTTGTTAATTATTGAAATTTACAATACTTTTTACATAGTTTTCAAATTAAATAATACATGTTACTTCTTTTGTCCCATTTTATGTGACACAGATAGATTAATTTTATGAATCAATCGAATTTTTTATAAGCAATTGATTTTTTTATATATTCTTTTTAAAAATATTTTAAGTTGTCAATTATCATGATTTGTCAGTCAATTTTTAATATGTTTTTTTAAATATTGAAAATTTTTAGTTATTATAATTTATAGCATTTTTTAATGTAATTTTCAATAATAATGTTATTCTCTCTGTCCCAATTTATGTTGTACTCGTAGAGTTTTTATATGTCTTTTAAATTATTAAGTTATTAATTATTACGATTTATAGTACTTTTTACGTCATTTTTAAATCATATCTGTTACTTCCTTTATTATTCCAATTTATTATTATTATTGTAATTTAACCTTACTATTGCAAGTTGTAGATTGACCACGCTTCATCAAGATGTAATGATTTGGTCCTAATGTAGAATTTTCAAAGATACTCGTATAGTGCTTCAACTTAAATTATTTATGGTGGTTGACGTGTCAATATATATATATATATATATATTTGAATTATGATAATTTAGAGTGATTGACAAGTTCTTACTTTTTACTCCTTAGGTAAAAATAGAACTGATTTAAGAATGTGTTCAGTATGAAAGAAAATGTTTTTCAGAATAACAAGTGAGTTTCTTAAAAAAAATTGTGTTTGGTAGATAAAATATAAATAAAATATATTATCTTAAAAGTTTTTCTCCGTTATGTTTCAGCATAACTTACTTCATTACTACGTCTTTCATTCCATACTTATTTTTATTACGATTTACTTAGCTAAACGCGTTTATCGGAAACAGTCTTTTAAGCTTCACAAGGTAAGAATAAGATTTCGTACACACCATCCTGCTCACTTATAGGATAATAATAAATATGTTGTTGTTGTTGGTGGTGAGATGGCTGGGGTAGTGGGGTGGTTAGTGGTGGGGATGTGGGAGTTGCGAGCATGGAGGTGGGGTGAAGATGAAATTTGTTGATCATAATGTAGAATTTCAAAGTAACTCAGTACCGTGTAGACCGGAGCGGATCTAGGGGGCAGGAAGGGGTTCACCCGTAACCCTCAGCAAAAAATTACATGTATATATAAGGTAATTTTTTAATATTTATGTATATATATTAATTTTGAATCCCTGAACATGAAATTGAGTGTAGCGGAATGATAAATGCCATCCAAATCCACTAGCTTGGCCCAATTTTTTACTATTAATTATATATGTATATTTTTTTTTCCAAAAAAGTGCTGATATAGTAGATAAAATTTAATTATTTTAAGATGACAAAAAATAGTTAATAGTTGATATTAATTATTATTATTATAGTTAATAAAATCCAGTGACGATAATTAAGATTTAATTGGACAGAGGGATGTAACTAATTGTTAGGCATGAAAAAATTGACATTTCTTATTGAATAAAAAATTCAAGATGGCTTTGGGGGTTGTTTAATCGTACATGAGTTAATTGTTGACTTGTATTTTCAAATTTAATATATTTTATTATTTTATCATTGGAAACATCTTGCCAATTACTAAGAAATTAACTTGCAGTCGTTGTGGGACCGTTCATCCTAATCAGAGATTTCGAATTGTAGTCCTGAAAATGAAAACTATCATGGTGCAAACCAGAGCTATTCTCTTAAACAAGTCTTACTATCTAATTACGTATTACGAATGTGAATTAATAGAGCTTAAAATAGATACTAAACCTTATTGCCCCTCGTTGTAAAACATTTCCATCAGCGGCGGAGCTTAGGTGGGGGTTCGTGGGTTCGGACGAACTCAGTAGCTTTTCGTAGATCCTATATTTGTACTAGAAAATTAAATAAATATATATGTATATAAACTTGTGAATCCCTAACAAGAAAATTTAAAACCCCTAAACTCCTAATCCTGGCTCCGCCTCTGATTTCCATACGTGCACTTTTTTAAAGTAAGAAAAATAATAGCTACCAGAAAAATAGACCAGAGAAGCATTCCAACTTTAATTCCAAACCAAAACAAAATAAAAGTCCTCCATCACTTTTGGGGGAAGTTGCGTGACTTCTTCACTTTTAATATTTCATTTGTATCGAATTTTCTAAAAATATATTATTTTTGAAGAATTCAATACACATACATTAACATTTTTTAAGAGTTCGAGCAACATAACTTTTGGATGAATGTACTTATGGGCAATGCACGATATTTGTTTTCAATTTAAATTACTCCATAAATAAAGTCCAAAGAATTAAGAGAAAAAACAAATTAAAGTATAATAGTACCTATAATAATATTCTTTTCTACGTTATAAAATTAAAATTCTGGATCAACCTCTCATTAACACGGTTCGATCTTCCTTTGGTAATTGGATTCATAGGGAGATAACTTCCAATATTATAGTCAAAGTTTTACTTCTAGGATTCATATTTTTTTCCCCTTCAAGTGGCAATTAATTATATGTTACACGTGATGTTTTAGTTTGTCTACCAAATATTAAAATGTTCTTTCAAATTGTCAATTTTTTCTATTCTTAATGGCAAAATTCAAAGAGGAAAAAAAGGTAAGAAAGCGAAAGGATAAATATTTAATATCTAACTCTATGAAAAGAAATAGACATTGAACTTAATTCAATCGGAACGCTATAGTTCATAAGTTGAGAATTGTCTAAGATTATATAAGAACGAACGAAGATTCATATTTGATACCCATCACCACTCCACACACACGTTCAAGAGTGAATATCTATAGAGTGTGGATGATATGAGAATTGACATGGGATTCAACTTCGAATAAGCCTTAATTAAAAAATAAACATTGAGTTTAATTTAAATTAAAAGATAGCTCACAAGGTGTGGATTGTCCAAGATCATGTAATTAATATGCTTATTTTGAAATTTCAAACAGTGTGGGATCGAAAATACCAAAAGAAAAACCTAATAATTAAACGCGAGTTTGAACTTTGTCATGCCTCAGAAGAACCAATGATTAATATAAATATTATACGATGATATTCATTATTAATTGATGTATAGTTTTAAATCTTGACAAATAATTTAGAAAATAAGTAATTAATGTTAACGGTAAAATATGAAAAAAAATGTTATTTTCTTATTAAAAAAATTCATTATTCTTTATTCATAATTAGGTACTGTGCATGAACCATGCATTTTGATTTCATTTTACTTGCATGTCTATAAACTCTAAAGCAATTATTTCCACCAGAAAATTTTGAAAAGACGATGGAGAAAGTTTATAAAATATTCCATCTTCTATGATAAAAGAAGAAACAAAGAAGACTTCATTAAAATTACGAAATCTGAAAATGGAACATTTTATGTGTACATATGATCAAACGTAAAGTAACACTCTTTTGGTAGAGTTTTAGGCGAGAAGAGACTTTTGTAAATTGGATGATTGTTTGAAAAAAAATTCAAAAGTTTAATAGATGATATGACATGTCATATCATCTTCTATGATAAAAGAAGAAACAAAGAAGACTATAAAAATTGTGAAATCTGATGAAAATGGAAGCATATTATGGGTACATAGGATCAAACGTAAAGCAACACTTTTTTGGTAGAATTTTAGGCGACAAGAGACTTTAGTAAATTACATGATTGTTTGAACAAAATTTAGAAGTTTACACCTTTCTAAGGGACATTCTTATTGAAATATAGAAGGCAATACGAAATTTTCAACGTAAAGTCCTTAGGTAGAAACATTTCTGACATATTCTTTCAAATTTCACAATGTATTTTTTCACCCTATTTCCAACTCTGCATTGAAGCCCCAACTAAATTCAGATTGCGTACTACATTGCCCATTCTTGAGAGCAAAACAGTTCCACCACTGCACCACAACTCATGTTGGTTGCTCTATCACCTTTGGGTGGATGTCTTTATTGGCAAAACACGATTTTTTGTATAATGCAAAGTAACTATCGAACCTAATTTGATCGGAATGCTAGTTCATACGATGAAAATTGTCTAAGTATATAAGGAGATTCATATCTAACGCCCCTCACACACCAAGAGTTAATATCTAGAGCGTGGACATATGAGATGAAATCTACCTTCGGATAAACTAAGAAATTGAAATAAACCTGGGCTCTGATACCATGACTAAAAGAAATGAATATTGATTTTAACTCAACCCAAAAACTAGCTCATGAGATGAGGTTTACCTAAGATCATATCACTAGGCTCATTTTAAAATTTCAAACAACGGAGATCAAAAATATCAAAAGAAAAAAATTAAATTAAACACGAGTTTACAATAGTGTTCATGTCTGTTGTCTAGAAGAAACCTATTTAATAAATCATGTTGGTTGAATATTAATAAAATGGAACAAATGATAATAGGTTGGCTCTCTTGGACTTTCAAACAAGATAGGCCTCATAGTAATATATTCTGTTCAAATGGTCCAGTTTTTCTAGTTGGGCTTTTGATTTTTATTGATATTGCCTATTTAACATTTTCCTATGAAATAGAAAAAGGTCAAACATTAATGGGAATATTCAATTGGTAAAAATATAATTACCCAAAAAATTAGAAAATAATAGTGTGACTATATTACTTCCATTGTTGTATACCCCTTCCGTTCACTCTTACTTAGCCACTTTGAACTTTGCACTCCTCAGTTCACTTAGAAGAATCAATGTAGCATACTCGTGAAATAACTTCTTCCTGCACATTTGTTACAAGTTTCGTGTGTTCATTATTTTTCCTTTTTAGGTTGATAAAAAAATATTTTCTTATATGATAATACATTCATTAGGAATGTAGTAAATTTTCGTTCAAAGTTTTTAAGTTATTATTTAATTTTTCAAATTTCAACTTTGTCCAATGTTTTGATTTTTTAAATTAAACTACTCAAATCATTATATATGTCAATAAGATTTTTGACAACAAAATCAATGTGTTGTGTTGACACAAATGCCTAACTTTAATGATACAAATGTTCAACTTGAATGATACAAATAGGTTCTTTCTTGACATATTGAATGATCCTAAATAAATAAAGAAGAGAAATATAAGAACATTTTTATTAGTTATGTATATTAAAATAAATAAACTAAAAGAAAACCTTTACTTCATGTTATTGTTACTGGCCAACGCTAGCATACCCTTTTAAGCCAGACTTGTCAATCCAAAGCAAATAATAATCAAAACATCATAAAAAATGAATTCAGAATCATTAAATAAATTGACAATAAAAGATTAGTGATGTTAAAAATTCCTAACTAAGACTACTATTCTCACAAGATGCGCAAATTATATTATATATCTTTGTTGGGCCAGACTTACTGCCATTAGGAATATTATGTTGTTCCAGAATGTTTCATAAGTGAATTCCTACTAATTTACTTCCAACTAAACAGTATTACTATTAGGTTGGTAGATGTTGGTTAAAGTGTTGTTGGCCAAAGTAGGATTTTTATCAAAATATAAACAAGATGTTTCATAAATATCTTGTTTTTTTTTTAATTTTGACTCAAATCCTATACTTGTTTTTTAAGATCAAAGTTATTGAGGTTGGATTGTAATATTTATCTTGATAGTAATTTTTTTACCTTAATATTATATAATGAATTTATTTAGAATCTAATAAGCAATGAAATTATAGTTCGAACCTATAACTTAAAAATATTAATCTATCCTTAAATTATAACCTCTTTTTATTATTTGAACAATATTCACTGTATAGGATTTAACTTGTTCAATTGTGTTAGAATTTCGATATTAAAATCATTTTTATTTTTTTGAAACTTAGATCTTTATATTATATATGTTATTCGCGCTCCAATTATCCTACCTTGGATGGATGATAAGATAGGATATTAAAGTGTCGCTTGTTGATTGAAACTATTATATTAAGAATTAACTTTATAAGTTGATTTTTGAAGCTGAGTTAGTAATTAATTCATAATCCCTTTTTTTTAACATATGATTAAAAATATTTCAACTATGGTATGATGGAGATATCCACGTAGGATCAATCATTGGCCACGTAGATTCTGATTTCTGTTCATTTAGCAAGCCAAACGATAAAACGACGTCGTTTCATGGTTTCATATATATTTAAATACAATATCATATAAGACCACCGCCAAAAATGTCAGCCATTCACGTGGACTTTTTGTGCACGTATTAGGATTCGATTAAATTTGATTTCATGCATTGTATGTAACTCATTTTTTAGAGCGATGACTCCAACATAGTTTCTTTTATTCTCGAGAATTTTCAACCGAAATGTTTGATTAAGGATAAAGAAGTACCAACTATTCTACCACGCATTAACAATTCTTCACTTGAAATCAAGACCCTCTTTAGGTATCATTTTTCGTAGAGAAATCATCATGAATTCACCATATAATAACATGGTTATAAACTTTTATTATTCCTCTAGTAATACAACTTACATGGTATATATAAACCTTATAATTATATCATAAGAAGTGACTATATATATATGTATTTGATATTTTTCTTTCTAATTTACAACCCCACATGAATTTATACCAAAACAAGAACTCATTATTCAATATTTTTTTCCCTCTAATAATAATATCACTCAAACATAACTATCTATCTAGGGGTGTACACTTTGATGATAAGGGTAATAATTAGGTAAATAATTCCCACTTATAATTGACATTGGCATAGGCCTATTAATTTCAACTTTTTCAAGGGATTGAACTTGCTTCTTCAAGAATTTCATGTAATGAATTGCTTCATCTAACATTGATGCTGTATCCATTTTTGTTCCACCTGGTACTAATCTTTGTAGTATCCTTATTTTTTCACTTATCCTTTCTCTCCTATGGCGCGCCGCCACGCTTTGAGGATCGTTCGATATCTTCACGTTCCTTCTCTTGGGCGTTTTTACTGATCATTCAGAAACAATATCCATGGTAAATAACAGGAAAAAACAATCAATTATATCGATCAAGATATCGTAAACAATGAGTACAAAAAAAGAAATATCTTGACTTTTACATCAAGGAAAAAACCACTAGTACAAATAGAAATTGATGATAGTAAAATTTAATAGTTAAAAAACAAAATCCATTGATAAAGGATGTCGATATCTTCATGTTCCTTCTCTTTGGTGCTTTTACTGATCATCCAAAAATAATATACACGGTAAATAATAGGAAAAAAACAATTAATATCGATCAAGATATGGTTAAACAATGAGAATAAAAAAGAGAAACAAGTCAACAGATATCTCTGAGTACTCTCACATCAATGAAAAATCACTACTAAAAAAAAATAGAAATTGACGACGGTCAAATTCAATTGATAATCCCCTTTAACGATGGATTAATAAATTAAAGATGAATTAGTTCGTGGCTATTTCCATTTTTGATAGTGGTATGAATGGAAATATACCATGAACTATCGAGCCTCTGAATGCAAGTTGCATGACTCAAAAGTCATTAAGATGATGGTACATTTATCTTGGCGTCAGTGAAAAATAGAGAGAGAAACAAGGACACAAAAATTCTTACCGGATGATGGATCAATTTGAATTGGTTGCATTGCAGCTATTCTAAAAATCATCTCCCTCATAGCCACCATAGAATTTTGCTTCAATGTATGTGAAGGAAATGTATTCAAATGCGAGGCAGTGGATACTTGTTCTTTATAGTCACCTTCAACATAAGTACTCCTCCACTTCCCATTATTATGACTCGAATTTTTCAAGAAAGGGAGGGTAATTGAAGATTCTTGATGATGAACTATTTGAGGAGAACCATTGAATGAAATGGTAGATGATGGCATATTATTCAAGAATGTGGATGGTGAATTATGATGATCGATATTATCACGATCAATATTATTATTGTTGTTGTTACTGCTTAGTCGCGGACTATAGTCCAACAACACTGGCATTTCATTCTCCATTTGCATCATGAGCATCATTTCAATTTGATCTTCACAAGGTGAGGATTTGAGAAAGTCAATAATATTATTCATATATATGACTTTTTCTCTTTTATAGAGTAAAGAAAAAGATTGATATTATTATCGCAAAGAGTAGAGTGTACGCAGATTGAAAGTTTGATAAGAATTGTGGTGTATAATTAAAGCAAAAGATCTAGCTACTACTATAGTTTATTTGATTTTTTGGAGAAGAAATATTGGGAAGGAATTAAAATAGTGATATATATTGGAACAGACTACTATAAAGCTCATTGGGAAGGCTATATATAACAACTTGTAAGTACATTATTATTATTATTATTAATAATAACAATAATTATATAGTATGCTATTTTAATATTTTATATTATAAACTGACGTAGCACTACGAAAGTTGGTAAATCTTCTCTTTCCTTTTTTTAGTCTTCTTTTTCATATTTGATATTCCCTCTGTCCATTTTTACTTCTCAATCATACTTAAAAAAGGGTTCATTTTTATTTGTTAAGTTTGAAAAATTAAAAAATAATTTAATATTTTATATCTATTTTTATTTTTATTATTAAATATAATTTATTTTTAATATTTACATATTTTATAATAATTAATAAAAGTAATATGATATAATAATTATTTTATTTATTGCTTTTTAAGAGATATCACTACTAGAAAATAAGGAATTAATGATGGACAAAAGTATGTGGCTAAACAACAAAAAATCTACGTCAACCTCATTTAGCTATCGATCAGTAATGAATTATAAAGAAAATTCAATTAATTAAAAGCTTTTTGGCAAAGAATTAACTTAGAATTATTGATAAATTTTATAGTTGATTTTATGTTTTCTAATAGATAGGTCAATTAAACATGAATAAATAATTATGGACGGAAGGAAATAAATATCTTCCACACTATACTCTAAAAAGATATATATATATATATATATAGTTATATTATTATTCAGATCAAACTATACTGAAAATAAATAAAGAAATTTATGCGTACTATTTAGGTTATATAATTCTATATAACTTATTAAATCATTTTTGAATATGTAAGTCAGAGAACATGACCTTTATAATATTCGAAGCATCTTTGACTAACTAAAAATAATTGGAAAAATACTCTACTCTTAAGAAAATTATATTCCCAAAAAAGAAAGTTAAAGATCACCTAAAAATGGTAAGAGAAATGAAAAAATATTTTTTTTAATATAGTTTATAATAAGAAATATTATATATATTGGAGCCCACCATTTGGAATGGGTCAGATCTACATAAATGCTTTTGATGCATGAACGGTATAAATATATTACTACCAAAATTAATCTACATTCATGGAACAATGTACCGCTCTAAGTTTTTGCATTTAAGTTTTACGGCTCCCTCTATCTCAATTTATATGATCTTTTTCGATAAAAAAGTCAAATGGATTTTGTTTCAATCGCAATATTTTTTTATATATATAAAAAGAGTAGTTTAGTATACAAAATATTTCGTGTAAGCAAGATTTGAGAGAGGCCACACATGAAAAAATGTGAAATAAACAGTTCATTCTAGTTATTTTTACGACTCGAACTCATGACCTATAAGTTATATAAAAATAACTTTATTATGATTGCAACTTTTACATATTCCTATTTAAATAATTTGAATTGTCGATTATGACTTATAATATAATTTTTAAATATATTAATTTTACTATTAAAAATATAAAAATTTTACCCTTAAAATAGAACGATATCATATAAATCAAGACAGAAAGAAATAAAGAAGCTAAAACCCTTAGTCACTTGAGAGAAGTCAGAGAGATCTCATGCAGTCATGCTCAACCCATGAAAACATAAACCCCAATTTAAATGAGTCAACTCGTCGGAGATGATAGACGTGTTGCCGGAGATACGGATAGATAGTCAGTTGAACACTCTTCATCGAAAAATATATATATAATTTTAAACACTTGATAAAATTTTTGATTTCACCGCTGTCCAAGTGGAGATAAGAGTATTGGTTGTATCAATATTAATGGTTAATTTTTAGCGAGAAGTAATAAAAACATTTCTGAACTTCTATCTACTTGACTAACTAATTAAACTTGATGACATAGGAAGTGGTTTCAAATTCTTTTAAGAGCATGAGACTCTTAATAAAAAGCTGAGAGAAGTGTTGAAAACACCTGAAAACTTAGCCAGAATTTAGAGGTATATATTTCACTCATGTTGCAAGATCATGCAGTGTATTTAAGTTTAGTTAATCAAGTAAAAGAGTGTATATATATAAGGTTGTCAATAATTAGGGAATGAAACTAATAATTTACGTCAAGTTCATGAGTGTTTTCAATATTTTTGTCTGATTTTTATAATGATAGATGGTAGCTGGAAATTAGCTTACTTTTTTGGGAACGCATTTAATTTAAGATCATAAGATTCAAAAATATTTTTTACTTTTTAAAATATTGTGTCAAGTCGGAATCAGACAAACAAATTGAAAATCAAAGAATACAACATTTCTCCATACAAACTCTAGAATTGAATAAAATATTGCTATATACTATAATTAATGAATAACGACATGACTAAAGAGACGTTATTTTCTTCTCTGCGTTCGATTTGGATAAAAAGAAGTCTGAATACACAGATTTTGTTGTTGGAACGTTGATTTTTTTTTTTTTATTATATATATATAATTATTTACTCTACATTATCACTATTGCACCACCTTATCTTATCTTCCCCACAAACTTAACTTTTAGTCTCATTTTTAATTTATTTATTATGAGTTTAAATTATATATACTCTCATCGTAATATTTTACACTAATAAATCACCTTTACGTGTTGTAATATATTTTGAGTGACTTACACAAAGTTAATAGGACTGTTAATATGAATAACATGTAGTTATCTTTTCGATGAGCGATATAGTGTAAATATTATTTTGTGTAAGTCAAATAATGGTGTTACATAAATTAGAACGAACAAAAGAGGCTAGTATATTGAAGTGATTTGCTATCAAAAGTCATAAGTGGTCCTATTGTTTATCTTCCTTTTCCACATGAAAATAGGGATTGCATCATTATTGACATCCCCCCCCCCCCTCTCAAAAAAAAGCTCTTGATGTAGGTGGGTTCGCTTTGTTCACCTCAATTTATGTCCTATTTAAGACTAAAAGTAGATGTGATAGCTATACCTTACACGCCTTTTTGAAAGAGAATCTAGTACTTCTTGATCGTGAATAAATGAACTGATTGTTTGTTGTTCAAGATATTTTCCCAGAGAACTAAGGTCCAAAATATATATGGAAGAAACAAGCGCTTCCACGACTCTACCATCCAATCAATCTGTTGTTCTCTTTCGAGTTCAAGCTGTTGGTTCAGGGAAAATGAAGTAGAGTAACATGTGATTACACTTTAAGTAAATGGCATTGTGTAAATATTGGTTACACTGACATAGAGGCGGCTTAATAGAATTGGTGGCCTAAAGCCGAACCATAAAAAAGGCCTTAGGCCAAACTCCAATAAATTTCAAGTCACATTCATAACAAACATTGCAATTAAAGTAATACTAATACAATACAATATGCAACTCATCAGAGAATCCATTGCATCCTATTTGCATGGACACATCATGTCAATATATTTATATTGGAAAGTAAAAGAATCAATCATAATACTTGAAAGCACGTTTAGAGGTGAAATCAGGATTTGAACTTTATGAGTTCTAAACTCTGTGATAGCGACAACAGGTGTTATTAACTGAATTCTGAATTTAATTTATGTATAGATTTAGTGAATTTCTTAATACAAATATTGAATTCGAACTAAAGCTACTAAGTCTGTCCCTGGAATCACTATAAATGCATGTACTCCCTCCATTAATTCACTTAACATGTCTTCTTTTGACTACACACGAAGTTTTAGAAAAGAAAGAAGAGTTTTGAATTTTGTGGTCTTGTACTAAAGGTTTCATACATACTCGTGGACTTAAACATGTTATGTCATTCCTATATGGCATGAAATGTTGAATCAAAAACCTACTAAATATAGAAAAGTGATGTTCTTTTTGTTTCAGACTGAAAAGGAAAGTAAGACTCGTCAATGAAAATGGAGGGAGAATGAATGATGGAAACTTGGAAATGAGCATATGTACAAGAAGCAGAACTCTAGGATCCATCAACAGGGCCCTGGAAATTGCTATTCTCTGCTTCTGTCCTCCTGATAACAGTAGTCCACATTCTCCCACTACAGTTTAATATTTATCTGGAAAGGATTCTACATGTTCACGAGCATTATCCATTTTACGCATTGTTAACGTTTAACAAAGAAGAAACAATCATGTGCTGGGAGTGAAAAGAGAGTGATAAATGTAAAAGGTGTTGAAATTTTGAGACAGAAACTGAATTTTACCTGTGAGGCTATAAAGAATGATTCCTTCTGTTGCAAAACTCGATTTCCAACATAAAAGAAAATGAAAAATCATGGAATTATTTACTTGTTTCAATTTGTGTGCCTGGTTTTGACTTGGCGTGGAGTTTAAGAAAGTAAAGAAGACTTTTGAATCTTGTGGTCTTAAACTAAAGATATGTGGAACGTACCAAAATTCTCTTTAATCTTATGGTCATAAACATATGCAACGAGGAAAGTTAGAGTTAAAGAGTTTCCGAAAGAGGAAAGAGACGTTCTTTTTGCAATGGACTGAAAGGTAAAGTAAGACAAACAAATTGAAACGGAGGGTGTAGATGCCAACCTCAGCAATGGAGGCAGCTAATGCAGCAGCTGCTTGAGTTTCATGTGAGAGCTCCCTTAGATAGCACCCAAATTTGCGAACACCAACAGAAATGATAGGCACAACATCCAGAGACAGCACTAACCAAGTGAAAGGTCACTAATGAGGAGAAGTGGCATGTGTAGGCAGTTAGTGGGGGCGCGGAGATTCTTGATTACGAGATACTCACTTGTCAACTTCCAGGATGATGAGAACATGAATCCAATCCAAATAAGTGCAGTTGTTAGGTTTCTTAGTGGTAATTGCTGCATTTTTAATGATTTGTGTGTCTTTTGATAGCCTGCTTAACAGTTCCCCATTCGAGTCACATCAAAGAAGGCTATTTCTTATAAGAACTATAATTCATCAAGAAGAAACTAAGTTCTTAATGGACATTAAATGTGGCTCAACTCTGAATCTTGGATAAGATGACTAAATAAATTCTTTCTCAGACGAGCAACGATCCTTTCACTGACCGAAGAAAACAACCAGGACCGTAATGCAGAGGACAGTGAGCTGAAAAGAATATCTTCAAGGCATGAAAACCTTGAAAAATATAAACTAAAGTATGCACAATGAAGCAACCATGGTAAGGTATCATGTAATGAGAATCCCAGGATTTCCAATGAAAAATTTCTACAAGGCATATTACTTATTTATGGGTTTACAGAACACATATCATATTTGAAATTTGCATAGTCGAAACTCTTGTCCATGTACATAGTTTTACTTCACAATTATTCATTAATTAATCTTTCACAATTTCACAAGACATGAATTACTACAGAGGATCCATTCTTATGGTAGTTGCAACAATGGGACTTTTTACAACATATTTACCACTAGCTTCAACCCAACTCAAAGATCCATAAGCAAGAATATTATCTACTAGCAATGGACCTTCTATCCTTAGCTTGTAGCTTTGTTTTTCATACTTTTCTTTGAAAACCAACTTGTGTGGTGCAACACTAACTTTATATTCATCCATTGGAGTCAATTTTGCTGTGTATGTTGACATACCATCTCCAAGATTAGTCACTGTCCTGTTGAATTCTTGTATCCGTTTAGGATCCGACTTGCTGCTGTTCCTATTGAAATAGCCAATGAAAGATGGATAGTTTAGGTCCAATGAAGGGTTGGAACAGGAATAAGAGGAGGATCTTGTGATGGCTTTTATCTGTTGGGATGTGAAATCTAGACCACAGAGGAGATTTATGTAGTCTTATGGTGTAACGTCGTAGATAAGTCCGGGGTCCAGTGCCTTATTTGGATTGATATGGCCAGATCCCATGGCTAGGGGATTAGCAGCTTTGTTGTTTCTACCAATGTCTCGGATGGGCCCTTGTGTGTTGTCCAACGCATCAGCTGTGGTCATCATGGCCGAGCGGAATTCAACATGACATCCTGCAGCTGTAGAAGACGTGTGAGTTCCATGCCCTGTCGTGTCACGAGCTGAATTCATCGTGATGGTAGTATTTGGATTGCTAGCAATTAAGCCTTTGTTGAAGTAACGCGCGCCAATGAGCTTCTTGTTGCACAAAGTGGAATTAAATTGAGTTCCACTTTCACATTCACCTTTCCATCTTGTTGGAACACCAGTCATCCCATTATCATTATAGCTTCTACTCTCTGGCCAAACCCCTGTGTCAACCACACCAACTATAACATCTTTACCATAATCTGACTTTGGCCATGCACCAGAATTGGAATTCAGGCCAAGGAATTGTGATGTATGCATCGTGTCAATTTTAACTGTCATGTCCCTAGTTGAAGAAAGATATCCTGGAGAATTCTTAATAACTTGTAGCTCAGAAGGAGAGAGAATTGCACTAAAACCATGAATGACATTAGTGTAAGCATATACAAAGGAATTTCTGTTACTAGCAGAACCAAGAACCGAACTATCTGATACAGAAACAAGAGTAGATAAGTACCAACTATGATGGCTAGAAAAAACTTTAGGAATGACTGACAAATCCATATGGATGATATAAGTTTCTGACTTAGACATGGTAATTGGAAACAAGATAGAGAGGAACCATAAGCACAAGGCAATACAATTAGCCATATTGTTGAATAATGAAATGGAAGTTGGTATATTTTCTTGAACATAAGTTAGTTTACTTATATAGAGAAGTGGGAAGCCAAAGTATTCCCTTTCTTACAACTTCTCAATCAGTTGCCATATTTTATATATATATTGAACTTGCAACTTGCAAATCAAAGAAAGCTTGCACTAATTCCCAACTCTGCTTCAATCTAAAAGGAACTGTCTTTCCCAATGCCTGATTGCCTCATCTATCATGTCAAAGTTGATTTAGTTGTACTCCCCCCATCCCTAACTATACATCATACTTTTCCTTTTAGTCTGTCCCAAAATCATATCATACTCTATTGTGGCATAATATACTCTATCCCAAATACTCCAAAAACTATGCATATTTTGAGGATCCGACACAATTGGTGTAACAATACTATTCATACTTATTTAGAAACAATTTAACTTGAAATGATTTATAGTCATACAGACTATAAGATTCAAAGTTGTTTCTTTTTTTATCTAAGTTATATGCTCAGTCAAACACCGTTATATAAATTGAGACGGAGAGAGTAGTAAGTTCTAAATTATGCAGCATGATTGAAAAAAAGAGTTAACATTTGTGTGTGATTTGAATAATCATATGATAAAACTTCTTTCCCTCAACCATGGAACCAAAACTGTATTCCAAATTCTATATAAATAGCAACAAAACAACAACAACAACATATCCAGTGAAATCCCACCAAGATTGGTCTGTGGAGGATAGAGTGTAAGCAAACCTTACCACTACCTCGTGGAGGTAGAGAGACTGTTTTCGAAAGACCTCAGCTCAAGTGCATCAAATCCAAGCAAAAGAAAAAGAAAACTTAGTAGTCCACATTCAGAATGTCAAATGGCCGGATTGTGTTAAAATGGACTGATCTGATAAATGGACGGGTTAATAACCAGCACAAATTTACTTGAGCTAAAATGAGTTTGGCTGAAATGAGCTAAAAACTGGATTGGGTTAATGACCTGCTTATCTGAGTCATGTTGTCCACTAGTTGTAGAAAATTGAAGGGATAATATATAAGAAATATATGTATATATACATACATAATATGTCAAGTTTTAGTATTTCTAGGTAGATTCATATTAAAATATTATCAAATGAATTGGTGATTAAATCTTGTTTGGTTGTTGGATCATCTCCAGTACTTGTTCCGTCGACTGAGATCCAAGTCAGCACAGGCAAAGATCTCTTGATTCCTCGAGGCCAGAAGGGAAAGTTTGATAAGATCTCTATCAACAGTAAGGGGGTATTCATAGCAAAAAAAGACAAATGGCTGAGCTGTCTTTCTTGGATCAAGATTAGCCCTCATAGACAACAATTCAGTTTTTTCTGTTATAAGATAGAGGAAAATAATCATTAGAATATTTGTATGCATCAATCAGAAAGCTAGTCTTTAAATAAGTGAAATACATAATTTTACTTCACATTTATTCATTAATCTTTCATATTTTGCCCAAGACATGTCTTACCACAGAGGATTTATTTTTATGGTAGTTGCAATAATGGGAGTATTTACTACATATTTACCACTAGTTTCAACCCAACTCAAAGATCCATAAGCCAGAATACTATCTACTAGCAATGGACCTTCTATCCTAAGCTTGTAGCTTTGTTTTTCATACTTCTCTTTGAAAACCAACTTGTCAGGTGCAACACTAACTTTATATTCATCCATTGTGGTCAATTTTGCTGTGTATGTTGAAAAACCATCTCCAAGATTAGTCACTGTCCTCTGGAATTCTTGTATCCGTTTAGGATCCGAGTTGCTGCTGTTCCTATTGAAATAGCCGATGAAAGATGGATAGTTTAAGTCCAATGATGGGTTGGAACAGGAATTTGAGGAGGATCTTGTGATGGTTTTTATCTGTTGGGATGTGAAATCTAGACCACAGAGGAGATTTATGTAGTCTTCTGGTGTAACGTCGTAGATAAGTCCAGGGTCCAGTGCCTTATTTGGATTGATATGGCCAGCTCCCATGGCTAGGGGATTAGCAGCACTGTTGTTGTTACCGATGTCTCGTATGGGCCCTTGCGTGTTGTCCAATGCATCAGCTGTGGTCATCATGGCCGAGCGAATGGCAGCAGGGCTCCATTTGGGGTGTACCCCTTTCAGAAGTGCTGCTACACCAGCAGCATGAGGGCATGACATGGATGTTCCAGATATTATGTTGAAGTTACTGTACACAGCTCTCGCGAGTTAATTTCAGCTACCGGTGATTGCTGAGGCCATGAAGCTAATATTAAGTCTCCAGGAGCCATCAGATCAGGTTTGAGGATAAAGGGGCAGCTTTGTGATGGTCCCCTTGAGCTGTAGCTAGCAACTTTTGGTGCTGGTTTAGCACCAAGATGAGTCACTTGAAATTCGAGTCTTGCTTTAGGCGAACGACTACTCTTGATGTACTTCAAAACTTTATCACCATCTTGAAAGTTCAAAAACATAGCCGGGAATTTGCTTGGGAGGTAGAATTCCAAGTCAGTGGTGTTTGTTATGAAGATACCACCCGAAACATTTGAATTTATTACATTGTACACTTGATGACTTATTGATCCATTCGCGTCATAGCAGACAGCGATTTTGTATGCATTTTTCTTCAGTTCCTTATCCTCTAGGCATGTATTGAGAAAAACGATGGAGCTGTCGCTTGAACTTGAATTCCCGGGGTAGAGGGATAAACCTGTGACTGAAACTCCATTGCCTAGTGTTAGTGTCCCAAGAAATTTGCGGTCGACTGTGCCAGCAGCCATAGTGAGAACCCAAGGTGTTCCATTATGCAAACTCTCATTATCAGGCCCTTCATTTCCTGCTGAAGTGGAAACAAATATACCCCTCTCCATTGCAGCAAATGAAGCAATAGCTATCGGATCATCATATAGTGGAAGATCATCTATGCCAAATGACAAGGATAATACATCCACTCCATCCTCAATTGCTTGATCAATTGCAGCCAGAATGTCAGATAACATTGGAGGACCTTCATCCCACAAAGCCTTGTACATTGCCACATGAGCCTTTGGTGCCATGCCTGTAGCAGAACCAGGGGCATAGCCAAAATAAGATGCAGATTCTACATGACTTCCTGCAGCTGTGGAAGACGTATGAGTTCCATGCCCCTCCGTGTCACGAGCTGAACTCATTGTGATGGTAACATTAGGATTTCTTGCCATTAGGCCTTTGTGGAAATAACGCGCGCCAATGAGTTTCTTGTTGCACAAAGAGGAATTAAATTGAGTTCCACTTTCACATTCACCTTTCCATCTTAATGGAACATCATTCATCCCATTATCATTATAACTTTTGCTCTCTGGCCAAATCCCTGTATCAACTAAGCCAACTATAACATCTCTGCCATAATCTGACTCTGGCCATGCACCAGAATTGGAATTCAGGCCAAGGAATTTTGACGTATGCGTCGTGTCAATTTTAACTGTCATGTCACTAGTAGAAGCAAGATAGCCTGTAGAATTCTTGATAACTTCTAGCTCAGAAGGAGAAAGACTTGCACTAAAACCATGAATGGCATTAGTGTAAGTATATACAAGGGAATTTGTGTTACCAGAGCCAAGATTTGAGCTATCTGATATAGAAGCAAGAGTGGACAAGTACCAACTATGATGGCTGGAAAAAGCTTTAGGCATGGCTGACAAATCCATATGAATTATATAAGTTTCTGGCTGAGACATAGTGAATGGAAACAAGATAGAAAGGAACCAGAAGCACAAGGCAATACAATTAGCCATATTGCAGAAGAATGAAATAGAAGTTGAGATATTTTCTTGAACATAAATTAGTTTACTTAAATAGAGAAATAAGAAACCAAAGTTTTTCCCTTTCTTCCAACTTCTCAATTAGTTTTCCATATTTTCTATATTTTGAACTTGAAAGTTAAAAGGAAGCCCTCAATAATTCCAACTTTGCTTCACTCTAAAAGGAACTTCCTTTACCATTGACCCATCTATCATGTCTAAAGTTGCTTTAGTTGTATTCCCTCCGTCTCATATTATGTGTTATACTTTTCTTTTTAGTCTGTCCCAAAAGAATGTCTAACTGTATGTTACTCGGATTCTTTAACAAAACATGGAGTGTGTGCTGGATACTCCAAAAGCGATGCATTTTTGAGGATTTGACACAACTCCAGCAACACTTTTGGAAAGTTCAAGCAACACAACTCATAACCCTCAACCATGGAACCAAAGATAAAGACAGTAGTGTATCCTGTATCAATCATACGCAAAGCCATAGCCACTAAAACTAACTTCCAAATTCTATAGATAAAAAGTATTAGTCATTCAAAGGTGCTCAACTGCTTTAAATATTGAAGGTGCTACTTTCAGATTGGATGCTTAAGCAATATCTTTATATGTTACAAGTCATTTTCAACATGAATATATAATCTTTGGAGCACTAGGTGCTTGAGCACCTAGTAGACACACTATAAGTCCTTCATTGGTCATCAAAGTTTCAGGATATACATATATGATATGCTTTATATCTTGCTTGAGGGTTCTTTAGTCATCTTGTTTGCTGTAATCTAAACATAATATAAAAAAATATATTCTATCCTGATGTATGAACTACTGTATTATTTCTTGTTGAGTTTATGATATATTGAGCATTTCCTTCTGAACAAAAGACAAATGCTGAGCTGTCTTATCTTGGATAATTATTTGCCTAATTGTCAATAATTCAATCTTATATGTTTTGAGTTCAAAATTAATCCAACTACTGCTAAAGGTGGAGAAAACTAATCATTTGAACTTTTCATGCATCAATCAGCAAGTTAGTCTTTAACTAAGTGAAAAAAATGCATAATTTTACTTCACAATTATTCATTAGACAGTGTCTTAATCAGTTCTGTTCTCACAGAGGTTCCACTCTTATGGTAGTTGCAACAATGGGACTTTTTACAACATATTTACCACTAGTTTCAACCCAATTCAAAGATCCATAAACCAGATAATTATCTACTAACAATGGACCTTCTATCCTTAGCTTGTAACTTTGCTTTTCATACTTCTCTTTGAAAACCAACTTGTCAGGTGCAACACTAACTTTATATTGACCCATTGGGGTCAATTTTGCTGTGTATGTTGACATACCATCTCCAAGATTAGTCACTGTCCTGTTGAATTCTTGTATCCGTTTTGGATCCGACTTGCTGTTGTTATAGTTGAAATAGCCAATGAAAGATGGATAGTTTAAGTCCAATGAAGGTTTGGAACAGGAATAAGAGGAGGATCTTGTGATGGCTTTTATCTGTTTGGATGTGAAATCTAGACCACAAAGGAGATTTATGTAGTCTTCTGGTGTAGCATCGTAGATAAGTCCGGGGTCCAGTGCCTTATTTGGATTGATATGGCCAGCTCCCATGGCTAGGGGAGTAGCAGCATTGTTGTCTCTACCGATGTCTCGGATGGGCCCTTGTGTGTTGTCCAATGCATCAGCTGTGGTCATCATGGCCGAGCGGATGGCAGCAGGGCTCCATTTGGGGTGTACCCCTTTCAGAAGTGCTGCTACACCAGCAGCATGAGGACATGACATCGACGTACCAGATATAATATTGAAGTAACTGAATAGCTCTCGAGAGTTAATTTTAGCTACTGATAATTTTTCAGGCCATGATGCTAATATCAAGGCGCCCGGAGCCATGAGGTCAGGTTTGAGAATAAAAGGGCAGCTTTGTGATGGTCCCCTTGAGCTGTAGCTAGCAACTTTTGGTGCTGGTTTAGCACCAAGATGAGTCACTTGAAATTCGAGTCTTGCTTTAGGCGAATGACTACTCTTGATGTACTTCAAAACTTCATCACCATCTTGAAAGTTCAAAAACATAGCTGGGAATTCATTTTGGAGGTAGGACTCCAAGTCAGTTGTGTTTGTTATGAAGACACCACCCGAAACGTTTGAATTTCTTATATTGTACACTTGATCACTTATTGATCCATTCGCGTCATAGCAGACAGCGATTTTGTATGCATTTTTCTGCAGTTCCTTATCCTCTAAGCATGAATTGAGAAAAACGATGGAGCTGTCGCTTGAACTTGAATTCCCGGGGTAGAGGGATAAACCTGTGATTGAAACTCCATTGCCTAGAGTTAGTTTCCCAAGAAAATCGCGGTCGACTGTGCCAGCAGCCATAGTGAGAACCCAAGGTGTTCCATTGTGCAAACTCTCACCATCAGGCCCTGCATTTCCTGCTGAAGTGGAAACAAATATACCTTTCTCCATTGCAGCAAATGCAGCAATAGCTATCGAATCATCATATAGCGGAAGACCATCTATGCCTAATGACAACGATAGTACATCCACTCCATCCTCAATTGCCTGATCAATTGCAGCCAGAATATCAGATAACATTGATCCTTCATCCCACAAAGCCTTATACATTGCCACATGAGCCTTTGGTGCCATGCCTGTAGCAGCACCAGGAGCATAACCAAAATAAGACGCAGACTCAACACGACTTCCTGCAGCTGTGGAAGACGTATGAGTTCCATGCCCCTCCGTATCACGAGCTGAATTCATCGAGATGGTAATATTCGGATTGCGAGCAATTAGTCCTTTGTTGAAGTAACGCGCGCCAATGAGTTTCTTGTTACACAAAGAGGAATTAAATTGAGTTCCACTTTCACATTCACCTTTCCATCTTGATGGAACATCAGCCATCCCATTATCATTAAAACTTTTACTCTCTGGCCAAATCCCTGTATCAATCAAACCAATTATAACATCTCTGCCATAATCTGACTTTGGCCATGCACCAGAATTGTAATTCAGGCCAAGGAACTGTGACGTATGAGTCGTGTCGATTTTAACTGTCATGTCCTTAGTTGAAGAAAGATAGCCTTGAGAATTCTTGATAACTTGTAACTCAGAAGGAGAAAGACTTGCACTAAAACCATGAATAGCATTAGTGTAAGCATATACAAGGGAATTTCTCTTTGTAGCAGAACCAAGTTTTGAGCTATCTGATATAGAAGCAAGAGTAGACATGTACCAACTATGATGGCTAGAAAAAGCTTTTGGCATGGCTGACAAATCCATATGGATGATATAAGTTTCTGACTTAGACATAGTAAATGGTAAAAAGATAGTTGCAAGGAACCATAAGCACAAGGCAATACAATTAGCCATATTTTTGAAGAATGAAATGAAAGTTGGGATATATTCTTGAACATAAGTTAGTTTACTTATATAGAGAATTTAGAGGAATGAGACCCTCTCATCAAACTTCTCCATATATTGAAATTGTAACTTGCAAGTTAAAAGAAAGTTGAAAGTTTGCAATAATTTCCAACTCGGCTTCACTCTAAAAGGAACTTTCTTTGCCATTGCCCCCATCTATCACGTCAAAGTTGCTTTAGTTTTACTCCTTCCATCCTAAATTATACGTGGTACTTTTCTTTTTAGTCTGTCCTTGAATAGTATCATACTCTATATTGCTCGGAGTGAATCGAATACTCTAAAAGGTATATATATTTATGAGAGAAGTATTGAAAACACCCCTGAACTTGGCAAGCCTTAAAAACACCCCTCTATTTGACTAACTAAACTTAGATACACACTCGATCTGCCATATAACATAGTAAGTGGTCTCAAACTCTTGTAGGATCATGGGGCTCTTAATAAAAAGCCGAAAGAAGTGTTGAAAACACCCCTAAACTTGGCGAGAATTTAGGGGTGTATTTCACTCATATTGCAAGATAGGGGGTGTATTTAAGTTCAGTTAGTCAAGTAAATGGGTGTTTTTAAGGCTATCAATAGTTCGGAAATGAAACTAATAATTTGCGCCGAGTTTAGGGGTGTTTTCAATACTTCTCTCTATATTTATTGAGGATCCGACAGGAATTGGATGATTTATAAGCACACAAACATCTGAAAATCAGTCTTTCTTTCTTAAATGATATTGTCCAGTTAAGTACCGTCACATAAATTGAGACGGAGGGAGTGATAAGTTTTAATTATGAAGCATATGATTGATCATAAGAGTTAACATTTGTGTAATGATTTGAATAATTATTATAAATTTATTGCAACCCAATCATGGAGCCAAAAATACAAACAAGAGTACATCTTGTATTTATCATAAGTAAAACCATAGCCACTAAAACTCACTTCCAAATTTTCTATAGATAAAAAGTAGCACCCAAAGTAATATATTCAGTGGTCCATAAACTTAAGCTGACAATCTAGATGATAAAGGACCAATCAAAATAATCGTAAGCAGATTCAGAATTTCAATTTTATGAATTTTAGATTTCTAAGTACTAATAAATGTGTTTGAAATTTAGTATTTAGTAGTTTTCTTGACACATAATAAGGTCTAGGCTAAGTTATTGTACCCGGGAAAACAATTGGTCACGTGGTGCTTAAACATTTTAATTTATGTAATTTGGAGTACGAATGTCAAACTTGTTAAAGAAAATTGAATTTCGGTCTAACTCAAGCTCAAAAGCTAGCTCATATAGTTCTAACTCGTCCCTTTTTTATCCGATGTGAGACTTTTCAACAAAACTAACTAATTTTCGGTGTGAATTTTGATATTGAATCCTCAACTGTTTTAAAATAAAATTTTCACATTTAAATCACATAAAAAAAATACTAGAAGTCGTGATAGTTAATAATTAAAAATATTTTTAAAATCTTGATGAAAGAAAATATTATTTTACTCTTCAAATAATAACATGACATATAAATTGAAACAGTTGGGGTACTCTATTTAGCTGAGCCAAACTAGCTTCTGTCCTTTAGCCAATTTTGTACATACATTTATTTGGAATCTCTTCACGACTTCATTCATAATCAGATATATCGGGTTCGAATCTTAAAAGAAAAAAACTTGTTTAGACGTCACCCCCAGAAATGGACCTTGCGACACATGAATTCGAATTTAATTAGACTCTAATACAGATATCAGACATCGTGTGGAAATTCAAATAAAAACAAACTCTTATCATTTTCATGTCTTATTGTTTCTTTTATTATTATTCTGTTCACATGTAGAGAGTGACATCAAGATTCTTGTAATGGGGAATTAAATGAAGGGGAATTATGGCTCTAATTGCCTTAATAAGACCATACAAACTAATAATTTTTTATAAATAGAAAAATTATTGGAGACCACACATATGATTTTGATTTTTGATAAATATAATTCAGAGTGACTTTTTATTGGCAAAAAAACATTAGGTACAACCAGACTTTAATCATTCAAAAAGTTTCCACTAGTAACATGAATTTCTTTATTTAAGAAGACTTTAAGTCAATTTGTTATAAAAGCAGTAAACATAAAAAAAAGTTTTCAACTTTTGCTAGTGACATTAATTTTAGAAACTTCTTGGAGAAAAATTGGGTGTGAACATAGTAAAAGGAATATTATTGGGTTATGAGTCATTTCAATTGTTTTCAATTATCATTAAGGATAGAAGAAAAAAATTGCAAAATGTTAGTCACATGTAATTTTTAAAATTGATAATATATAACAACACCCTTGAAGTCAAATCATGTCCATACATGCAGAAAAACAAAGGAAAGTTTGGCATGAATATTTGATAACTAATTAGTGGTGCGGCTGAAAGGCGTATCTAGAGGTCACCGGGTTCACGTGAATCCATGCTTCCCTCCCGAGAGCATATATAATAGTGTTATATTTTTTTTAAAATATTGAAATATAGATGTGTGAACCCATACTCGGAGTATCATATTATGTGACGATGATTGCGTGCACCTCTCTATGTGATGTTAGAAATCCGAATCTTATATATGCATAGATATATCCGATCAAATTTACATCTTAGATCCACCTTTTTATAGTAGTGCACTCCTCATCTCGAAATTCAGGATACGCCTCTGGTGCGGCTCAATAAAATTGGTGGCCAAAATTCAACTTTAATCGAAGGCATAGCTTTTCTGCTCAATATTTTTGAAAAGAAAAAATAAGCTATATAAATCTAGTGTAGATAAATTTGGGTTTCATCCTCTTTCAATTAGAAATCTTGGATTTGAGCTTCAAAACATTAAAAAAATCTTGATAAGGAGTGATTTTCTCTTTAATCAGTCTTGCGTATTTCAAAGTCAAATTAAACGAACAGTTTGAATATAGGTTCCAAACACCGGATGAAAAAAAATTGGGCATCTAAAATTTGGGGGCCTAAATCCCTCGCTTTAGTAGCTTGACCCTTTAACTGGCCTGGTAACAATAACAATATTTTCAAGGGAAAAGGGCTTGATATACCCCTCGTTATAAAAGTGACTTATATATACCCCCACTCTTATACAAATGGCTCACTTATCCCTTTTCCTCTAACGAAAGTGAAAAAAATAATTTTTAAATTAATTTTTTAATTTTTTTTATTAAAAAAATATATAATCCATGTAGGGGTATATTTGATCCTTCTCACACGTTTCTTATTTGACTATTTTTAGTCATCGACTAATTTAAATTTATTACTTTTTTATGGTTATATTTATTTTTTCACTTATTTTCTTATAAATTTTATTATAGATGCCCCAAATGTTTTTTTATAGATATAAAATTAAATTACAATATAGCCGTAAAAAATAATTTTAATTTTTTAGAACTTTTTCATCTTTTTCCACTCACACTTCTTTCTTTTCTTATTTTTACACTAAAGAGTGAAAGAAAAAACTAAAATTCAAATAAAAATAATCAAAGAAGTCAAAAAATAATTTATATGTGAAAAAGATTAAATACATGATTTCTAAAAATATTTAAAATTATTATTTTTATTTTTGTAACGGTAGGGGTATATGTGAGCCACTTTTGTAACGGTAAGAGTATATATGAGCCATTTTGTAACGGTAGGGGGTATATATGAGTCACTTTTATAACGATGGATATATTAGCTCTAAATGATAAAGTTAAGGGGTATATCATGCCCTTTTCCCTATATTCAATATAATCTCATAAAGTAGAGTTTGAAAAGGACGGTATGTAGCAGTCTTATCTAGGGACGGATGCAATTCAAAGTAGAGTCTGAGAAGGACGGTACGCAATCTTACCTACTACCTAGGGAAGGATTTTTGAAAAGTTAAATCCAAATTCGAACGAAATAAAGTTCGAAATAGTTTAATTTTCTTAAATTTATTAATTTTGGTTAAATCGATTTGCTATTTTAAATTTTTGGTTTTGAGTCTATAAATTGAGTTTATTCTTGTTACAAAATGAATATCCAACTATAGTATATGTATAACTTCCCTTTTAAAATCTACCACTATAACCCTTCAAATAAAATATTTATATAAAAATTATCGAACGAAAAAATTATTGCGACCATTATTAGGTAAAATCGTATGCATTAAGTGGGGTTATAAAATATTTTGGATTTTCGGATATTCAAAATTTCAAATTTGAGTTTAATTTTTTCAAAAATTAAATCCGAAATCAGAACAAAAAATCCATAAAATTCAGATTTTTTTTGAAAAATCACAAATATCTCAACTCTTAATCATATCATTGTTCCAACGTAATACTTATAATATTATTATGAAATGTCAATCTTTAATACTCAATATTTATAAAAAGATTTGGTTGTTATACACTTAGCAATCTTTAATAAATAAAAGAACTCGAAAAATACTTTTCATTTATCAATCAAACATCAAAAACACCGAAAAAGCAATTTCATAAAATTGACACATAACATGTGAACCTCCATCATTAAAGCAAAGTGTGGTAATAATGACTTTTCTTTTTCGAGATATATCGTCAAGTCTCTTTCATTTACGCATTCTAAATTTTAAAATACGTCATCAGATATAAATAATCGAGTTTTATATTTAACTTTCATACATATTTAGTGAATTTTTTAATTAAAATATAGAGTTTAAACAAAAGGTACTGAAATGAGTAACTTAGTCAAACCGTATGTCACTTGTATTATCTCCAAAAAATTATTACTCGATTCCCTAATCAAAGTCATTTCATTCAACAATCAAATTTTGGACAACTAATTTCCAATTAAGTTGTTGGGAAATTGAAGCTTTACCAACCTTGGTGAATAGTTTCATCTTCCTAATAATGGAAGGAAAATGAAAAATAAGAAACAGCACAAAACGCAAATAAAGATGATGTTAACTCAATAAGAAACTATGAACAATAAGATATTTGAAGATACAACTCCCTCTTGTTTGGAAAGGAGTGCAATGTTATCACAGACGAAAAGCTCTAAGATCCATCGGGGCTTTAATGAAGAAATACACAAATATGAAGTGTAGTAGAGGACTAAGCAAAGGAAAGAAAGATGCAATAAAGTGAAATATCAATTGTTTAGTATCATCTGTTCAGTATTGCGCTCATAGTAAGGAAAAATATGTCTTAGAACCTTGATGACAACACTGAAACGTCTGCTAAGCTAGGCAAAACACTCAACATGCTCTTAAGTGCACCTTTGACAACACTGGTGAACTTCAAGCTAGAAGACAAAAAACAAAGCAGAAAATGACAACAAAAAAAAGAACAACTCTCCATGTTTATTAAACAGCCCCAGAGAATGTCAGGCAACTCAATAACCACTAGTTTAATTTCTTTCTGTTATAGTTTCAGAAAGGAAGAGAAATATATTTCTAAAGCTAATGAAACTCAGCTTGCAATCTTCACTTCAAACTATCTACACTCTTTTTCACATGCAGAGAGTCGAAATAATCATTGATTTGTAGGGCCTTTAATGTAGTTAGTAAATGAAAATTGCCCCTATGACCTTTTCCATAGAGACAACACTAAAAAACACAATAAGTGAGTGAGGGGTCCAAAATGCACAATATGTGCCCAACTCTAGCTGTCAAACAGTATCTCTAGTCACAGCCAAGCAAAACACACCTACTTGTTTTCCTTCTTTGTATCATCCTGGAGACTATAGTAATCATTGGACCCCCCCACCCCTCTCCAGCATCAACAAATATCCCAACACATAAACCAAATCATTAAAGCAAACACTCTGGTGTTTGAATAGGCACGGCGAATAAGAAAGAAAGACTTTTGGCACATGTCAAAAGTAGACATAGTATTTGTATTCTTAAACATGTCATATGGTTACAAGAGCATAATACTTGTAGTCTTAAACATGTCATCTATGGTCTATGGTTACAAGAGCATGTTATTAAGAGTAAAATGACAACAACATACCCAGTGAAATCTCACCTACAAAGTGGAGTCTGGGGAGGGTATACGCAGTCCTTACTACCTCTCCGAGATAGAGAGGCTATTTCTGAAAGATCCTCGGCTCAAGCAAATCAAAGCAGTAATAAAACGAAGAAAAAAAACAGGTGGTGGCAGAAACATGACAACAAATAGCAAAGCAATAACAACTATATGCAAGGAACCACAACAACAACAACAACAACAAGGTGCGATCACCTAAACACAATAAACCACAGATGATAACGAATGCCAAAAGCCAAAGACTACATGAATAAGCTAATACTACAACCGACACGGTGAAGAGTAAAATGAAAAGTTAAAATTTAAAGAGATTCCAAATATATAAATGTGTCGTGCTTTCTGAGAATAGACTAAAAAGGAAAGAGTAACATGTAAAATAGAATAGATGATGTATTCACTTTCTTGAACATGGTAAAATCCACCATACAGGCAAAACATAAGGTACATCTTACTGCTACTTTCTCCTTATATCAAAATCAATTCCATCATTTCTTCACATGAAGACATAACTGGTCCAAGGGATTGAAAGGAGATTGCTACATAGGTTCAAGGAAATACAATTTGATAATTTCTTTTCATTTGGAAAGTGCATCCAACTAGAAGTGTGAAATGGTAATTTAATTATATACTACTAAGGAGAGCTATGCTCTTAACAAAATTGAAAACAATTACATATAACAACAGCAACAAGAGCTACTCTACAAAACTTAAAGAGAGTGCTGAATTTGCACCAGTGAATTTATGTACAGTCGCCAGCTTCAAAATGAATGGTAGAGGAAAAGAGGGGGTTTGAATTAGACCTTTCAGCCCACTTGGCCAGGCTACTCCTCATCATCAATTTCTTTCTTCGGCAACAAAGATCGGTTGGTTTCAACAGTACTTTCAAATCCACTGCTATCACCTGATTCAATTATGCGCTTATCCATTACGTTCTCTTTCATTTCATCTTGATGTGAACGTCCATTTTCTCTTACAGTTCTTCGCTCCTGTATGAATCACTCACACGGTTAAGCAATGTTTTATCATATAATGATTGATAGAAAATGGATAGGTGATTCAATTACTTAACACAGCTTCCTGGCAAAAGTTCCAACTAGTTTTGGTTCATAATACTAAACTTTATCAGATCTTTGATCAGATTTCTAAAATTGGTTTGTAAAACAGTCAATTTGATTAGTACTATAAAATGAGAGGGAGATTCATTCAAGTTTCAGTATCCAAATGACCCGTTACTCAATATATGGTGTAACAAGCATCATCCAGAAGAGGAGAGGTGGGGCATGCATTGAATGCTCATTCCGAGAAAGCAGATACATGACCTTCATTACATCACAGATAAGCAAACACTCTAAAGAAACCACAATTGCACCATAGTTTAGTGCTTATTAAACTCGATTCACATCATTCCATTTCCCAGAGGATATGTTCAACAGAGGTTCCTTCACTAAATAAATAAGAGAGAAGAAGTTGAGTTCTTTTATAAGGACAGGAGGTTTTCATACATCAAGTAAGCCAGATACTAGGAACCAAAATCATGCTAAGCCATCATGACTAGTAAAATATGTTAGTTTAAGGCATGCAGTTCTAAAGAGGAAAAGCTCAAACTTACATCACGGAAGGGAAAATCATCAACCTCAAGCATGTGTATAACATGCCCCATCTTTGGCCTCTTCTGAGCATTGGGGTCTACACAACGCAATGCTACCAAAAGGGCACGTTTCAATGCTCTTGAAGAAGGCTTCGCCCGCATCTTGGGATCCAAAACACCCTCGGAATTACGGTTAGAAACCATTGTCTTAAGCCAATCAACCAGATTGACCTGAGAGTTAGATCCACTGCAAAAGTCAGAACTAAACAAGACACAATTTCAAAATGTTACTTAAAACAAGACAGTTTAGATAATTGGAACAAACCTCTCCAGGAGCCCGGCTATAATCCACAGGATTCCTTCCAGAAATAATCTCCATAAGAAGAATTCCAAAACTATAAACATCACTCCTATCATTCAACATGCCAGTGCTAGCATATTCTGGAGCAACATAGCTGATAAGAGAAACAAGAAGATTGGTAATTCAGTTTACATGGTTGCTTCAACATTAGAAACAACAGAAAATTCTAGTGGAATTGAGGCATCTAGCACTAACCCAAACGTTCCCATAACTCGAGTAGTTATATAGCTCCTCTCTGAGCCCAAAAGCTTAGCTAAACCAAAGTCAGATACTTTTGAATTCCACTGCTTATCAATCAAAATATTGCTCGACTTGATGTCACGGTGAACAACTTTGGGTTCGAGGCCCTCATGCAGATAGGTCAACCTGCATTCATTGTCAAGTTTTAGTTTTCCATTTAACATAATCTAAATAACAATGACTGCCCAAAATGAAAAAAATTAGAAGTTTATACATCCCCAAAAAACAGAGTTTATACCCTTTTGCTGTTCCAAGAATAATATTCATCCGAATTTCCCATGTAAGAGGACTGTATGGCCCTACATCTCCATGGAGCCACTGCTCTAAGTTTCCATTGTCCACATACTCATACACAAGCATCCTGAGAATAGCATTGAAATTATCTTCTTCTTTTTTTAAGAAAGTTAACATTTTATAGACAAAATACACCAATAGTGTAGTTTAGTAGTAACAGCATTGAAATTATCGAGTAGTCCCAACACTAAAATCAGCATAATTATAGGTCTAAACAATCCTAATAGACTACAACTCTACAAGTACACAAATGTAACAGCAATCGATCAAATCAAACTGCAGACCGCTGAAACCAAAATACCTGTGAGCTCCCTCAGCACAGTAGCCAAGTAACCTCACTAAATTCTTGTGCCGAACTCGACCAATTGCTTCCACTTCAACCTTAAATTCCCTCTCTGCCTGTCCCCTGAAAAGAATGTCACATGAAAAAAATTAAAGAACAAAAAGGGACATGTTTCTCATCAAATAAGCCTATAACTACCCATCAAACTCCAGCTTGCATTCAACTAATTAAGGACAAAAATCCAGAGGCAGATCTAGCCCTTCACAGCTAGTTCAACCAAATCCAATACTTTCAGCTCAGACCAATAACCACATACATTTGCAGCAACAACATACCCAGTCCCAGTGTAATCCCAAAAGTGGGGTCTAGACTCTAGGGAGGTTGTTTCTGATAGAAAATCAGCTCAAAAGAAACATTTCCGAAACAGAATTGCAAGAATCATACGACAATAAAATAGCAAGATACAAAGCAAATGCGACAACAGGTAGCAATACACAATGCAAAGTTGCAAACTTTGTGAGGTAGTGAGGCTGTTTCCGATAGACCATGAACATTTACAAACTTTTAAATATGTATACATATACAATAACTGCAGTCACACAGAACTTACAAAATCTAAAGTTGAATTGGACTTATGAACAAGGATATAGAACTATGGTACACACACAAGATGAATAGCACGCAGTCATTCATGCAAAAAGCACGTAAGTTGTGACATAACTAAACATGTTAGCATCTATATATATAAGCAATTGAACTATGCATACACAATAAGCACAAAGAACAGAACTTTAATCAGTAGCACCTGTTGTTGAGCAAATTCTTAACAGCAACATAGCTACTATCTTCCATAACTCCGCGGTAAACAATCCCATAGCCACCCTCACCAATAACATTCTCATGAGCAAAAAAATTAGTAGCAATTTCAAGCTCCCTCAGAGTATACCAATGACCCCACCCTAAATGCGAAACCTCAGGCACAGTAATTCCACCTTGTTCACCCGAACGCACCTCCCCACTACCATGACCCGACCCACCACCCGATCCGACCCGATCAGGCTTAACCATATGTTCCTTCCCCATCTCAATTTGAATTCTTTGATACCCACCTGAGTTCTGGGTCGTTTCTTTTTCAGGTTCCGGTAGCGGGTCTGCAACCGGAACCGAATTGGGGTTTTCCGGTAGAGTCCGAGATGGGTCAATTCGGATCTCTTTGATCTCAGTAGAGATGTTTTTGATTTGGGGGTTGTTGGAATTCCGCTTAGCAGTGTACCAAAGTGAGATTAAGAAGAGAACAAGTACAATTGCTGCTCCAACGCAAATTCCAACAACGACCCACAAGTGTAAACCAAAGATTGATGTTTTCTTGGACATCTCATCATTCAAAAATGCTGACATTTTTTTTTCTTGGGGTTAGCTGAAAATGGAAGACATGAAAAAAAAAACAAAGAGGTGTTTTCTGTTTGAAGATAAAGGAAAGTACAGTGTAATAAAGCTTATTAATGGAGGAATATGGTAAAGATTAGATGATAGATAGTATTACAGAGTACAGACAGCTGCCTGTAGAGCAGCTGAGGAAGATGGGGCTTAGTGATTTTTTGGACCAAAACAGGGCAAGCTAGTGGTTAAGGGTTCGGGGGTGGTGGGGGAGGAGAAGCAGCTGTAATGATGGGACTGCTGAAAAGGAGTAGATTGTTTAAGCGTGCCAAACAAGTGTATTATAGTCAAATTTGAGGAAATGACATCTATCTTTTTTATTATCGCGGTGTTCGAATCATCCTATACTTCATGAAAAGCAGTTACTTGGATGGTAAGTATTTTTCAATTTCAATTTCAAAGGTGGTGAATTTGAGTCATCAAGAGCAAGATGATAAACCTTCTTCAATTTCAATATGAAGATCGTGAGTTTGAGTCACTAAGAAAGCACGATGGTAAATATTCTTCAATTTCAATCTGATGATCGTAAGTTTGAGTCACCAAGCGTGTAAGATGGTAAATATTCTTCAATTTCAATACAAAAGTCGTGAGTTTAAATCATCACTGAAGCAAAAAGGATTAGAGCTCCTATCAAGGGATTAAAAAATATTATCTTATACTTATTTTGATTAATTTTATGAGATGTGTGTTATCTGTTAAATATGTTTCTTTTTTGAGTAACTTTATTCATTAAAAGTTTTAGCTAATAAGAAAAAGTAATCTAGTTTTTTACTTTTATTAAATTTTAACTTAACTTGATATATTGACTTGAGAAAATAATGCTAAAAAAATTATTTTATTTATGAATTTTACATGTTACCTTATACTCCCTTCGATCCAAAATAATGATTTTTTGATTTGGTGCAACTCATAAGAAATTATTTATTTTTAGAAAATAAGAAGTGTTATTGTTAACTTACTCCTAATTAAAGAATATTTAAATTAATAATTCTTGGTGATGCATATAGGGGTAATTCTAGAAGAATTAAGATTAATTTCTTTTTGAGACTTTAAAATATTACTTATTTTAAACCGAAGGAAATATGTACTTAATGGTAATAAAAAAAAACAACTAATCATGTTGAAAAGATTTAATTTTGTAGTTCATCACAAATATTATTGTAATAATATAACTCTTTTCATATAATATAATTAAAAAAACACAAAAAATAGTTAAAATACTAAAAAAACCAAGTCATCACTATTCATATCAATCAAAAGTTACTTTTCCCAAAAATAAGTTTGGAAATCTTGTTATGAACGTCATTCGTAAATGGATCTTATAGTGCACGATCTAAATTTAATTAAGATTCCAATGCGGACTACGAATTCAAAAATAATTTAGACAACACGTCAAACTCAATTCGTTCAAATCAAAGCTGAGATGTAAGTCAATGAAGTATTAAATAGATGTACTTCAAAATGATTTAATTAATATATAGTAATTTGATCAGTCTAATTTAAAATTATAAACTTAGCAAATTGAACATGTTACACTTTTATGAATCGAAAAGGAAAATTTTATTAATTCTTAATTAACTTGAATCTTTAAATTATACCTTATATCTTGATCTATTGATGGATCTAAATACTTCATCTTTAGATTTAAATTGAAAATATTGGAGAATATTATAGGATTAGATCCCCACTAATTAGCCATTAGTTCATTAATAAATCTTCCATTTAAATTCTAATTACTTGCTTATAAACAAATGACAATCAAATTAAATATTGTGATATAACTTTTATAATTTTTAAAGAATTTATATGGTTGTGAAAATCGGAAAAAAAAGGTCTTTATTATAATTCTTATCAATAGGCAATACAAGTCATAGTTATTGCAAATTCGCTCTCGTAGAAAAAAAACATGAGTTTCCTAAATTAATATTCATCCGTTCATTTTTACTTATCACGTTTCGTTTTTCAAGTGTTAAATTACATGAATTTTAACCAACATTTAAGATATATATATATTTTTATCATATTAATATAAGAAGAAATGACAACTTATGTATTTAGTATAGTTTTCAAATATCTTTACGATATTAAATTAATCTAATTTAACTTAACTTCAAAAGTTATTCAAATTAATTCTCGAGAAGTAAAACGTGGTAAGTAAAAGTGAACGGACAGAGTATAAGAAGGTGTGCATGTCTTTAACTTTATCTTTGTCCCATTTCATTGCTCTTTGGCTCATTTGCTTTATTATTTGATTAGAATTTGTTGGTTAAAGAATTCTTTTGAAGATGTCAGATTTTGTTTGGCTCCATTTTTATGATTAATAGTGATGTATCCCTATTTTCTTTCACTTTCTCTTTATCTATTTAATAATTTAAATTATAAAATGTGGTTATTTTACTTTTCTTTTTAAATGAGAGATGGGAAATAAAGATTGAATAATTTTTTATTTTTTTCTTAGAACGGAAGAATTTTATTTATAATGATTAAGGATTGTTTTTACAAAAAGGAATTGATCTGTATGAAGCAGTGATCTAGTTAGTTTTCTTTTCTTTCGAATCGAACGTTTATTAGAAATAATCTATGTATTGTATAAGGATAGGAGTAAGATTTATGTATCTCTTATCATGTTCAGATTTTATTTATAAAATTATACGGAATATATTATTATTGTTATTATAGTAATCTAATTAGTTTGTTTTGTTTAATTATTCCATTAAGAAGTTGGAATCATTTTATCTATTACACTAAGTTTTCGCTATGTATAGTTTGGAAAGGATCGAACTACAACAATATGTATATTGTACCATCTTATGTATACCCCGTATTCTTAGAAGAAATAATGTTTATAACTCGAATTCGTGACAACTGTTTTTAGAAAGCATATCTACATTCTAACAAAAAAAAACATAGTGTACCGACGAGTGGTTGAGATTTTCGTCAGCAATTAAATAAGATGAATCCATCCACCTTCTTTTTTTGTAATCTTATATTATATAGTTGGTTGAGCTCGGTGCACGGATCTATATCGATAGAATTAGGGGTATATGAAAAATATCTGATAAATCAAATTAAATTGAGAAAAATTCGATTAGTAATTTGGTATCGGAAGAATAATAATCAACCATAATAGGTTTGATTTGATTTTAACTAAACAGAGAATTATCTTTGTATATACAAAACACATGTTAAAATAGGTGTTATGCAATTTTTCTTTTGATAAGTAATAGACATTATATAAGTATAGGCTAAGAAAACTAGTCATGTAAATGAAAGATATTTTTTGTGGAATTTGAAAGACTCATGACAAGAAATAACGGAAGAAAATGAAATCTCTTGACCTCTTATAAAATAAATAGAAAAAAATAAAAATTTTAAATCTTTCACGTGTAAAAATGAAGATATGTTATATGTGAAAATGAAAAATCTCTTGTAAAAGGATACAAAACGGAAAAAAAAATCATATCTTCAATCAAATAAGGTATATCCCAAATTTAATCGTGAATATCTCACATATACCATCAAACTTGGTATTATTTTATCCCACCTGTCAGGTGAGGTAGGATAAGTTAGTCCAAGGATTATAATCCCGAGATAACTTGGTCATCGAACCAAATGAGAGTAATAACTACGTCTCAATCCGAAACTAGCTGGAAACAGCTATACGTATCCTCAAACCTGGCAAAACTTCAAAGGCATAACCAAGCATTTTGTTCAAAAAGTAGAGCAATGACAATGAACCAAATAAATATTCCAAAAGGTATTCAATTAATTAGAAAAGCAAATGTAAAATTCCAGAGAACCATTATGTAAATTCTGTTCTAAATAAATGTCTAATGCAGCTAGAGCTAATTTCATCTCTAGAACAAACTCCTTCCAATTGAAATATTTTCAAAAAATATTTCCCAAATTGGCCATCCAACTTTCTTTTAAACATGAGAATATGGTTCTTTCTCATGTAGTAAGCCCCGTTGTCTTGCATACCGGGCATAAATTCTTCTGCATGAGCCATTGCTTAATGCAGTCCGTGTGGAAATCATGTCCACACTCCAGAGTTCCAAGATCATCTCCGTTGTTATATTCCTCCTGCAAATGATCGAAAACACATTAGAACACTACGTTACGAGGTTCAATGATGGAACTCATAGTAGAGAAGGTCAAATTGAGTACTCTGCATATGCAGCATGGTTCTGCCTCCTCGGGTTCTTCTTTTTTTATGCTAATATAATTCCGCTGTTTCAAACGACTTGAAATAGTTTCTTCACTTAGCCCGGTGCAAACATCCCCAATGCGCTCTCCAAGTGCCAATAACTCCTGGAAACACATCATATAGGCAGAGTTTTAGCACATCATTTCCCCATAGGGTGTAATGTGATTCTGTTTAGACCACTAACCTCGTATGACATATTATCAACATCAAGACGCATATCCCTGTGGCGATCTTGGATATCCGGCATCCCAAAGAAGACCGACTGATCAAGGATCATAACATCCTGGAATATGAGGAAGAGATATTACAATAGCTACTTCTATCAGTTTAAATTTTCGCCAAGACATAAAAAGAACAGATTTAAAACCTTTTTATGTCCTATCATTTTAACATGCCTCTAACTTCCATTATGTAACAACAACATACCCAGTATAACTCCATAAGTGGGGTCTGGGAAGGGTAGAGTGTACACAGACCTTACCCCTACCTCATAGAGGTAGAGAGGCTGTTTCCGAAAGAACCTCAGCTCAAGTGAGCTTCCATTATGTAACGAAAAGGGGAATAGGTACAAAGTCCAAAAGTGTGCCCGCCCATCTCTTTCTACCTGATGATTACCAAAAAAGAAATAGGCCCCAAAACTAATACATTTAAGTCCAGGACCCCAGATGGGTGGAGGTAAAATGACTTGCTGCAGCTTGTTGTTCCCTTTAAAGACGTGCTAGACATTCATGCAGAGAAAGAGCTAATAAGATTTCAGTTGCTGCACATGCTTTCTAGTTTCAGGAATAGCCATGGTACTTCGTTGATGCTTTTGTTGAAAGAAATTTCTTCAACTGTAGCCCCTCTACCATATATCACGTGGTTCAGCTTAACTATTCTTTTCACAAAGAGAAAAGAAACGGAATTGTGTTTGACTTACCTTATATTAAGTAGTCAGCCAAAAGAGGAAGTAAAAGGTGCGAAGGCCAGAACTTTTCGTGTTATATTACATTATTACGGTCTCTGCTATAAACCAGGTCATAAAAGATCACTGAAAAAGATGTTTATCTCTAATCGAGCATACAACACAAAGACATACAAAATCTGGACATATAAGCCCATCATTATACTGAAGTGACATTAAGAATCTAACCTCAAAATTTTAATTTTTCTGATAAGGCAACGGTAAGAATCTTACCTCAACACTTAGCCCTTCACCCCTGCGCATAAGATCTAACACATTCCGAATCTGTTCAATAAAAGTGATTTAGTTGGTCAGTAATTTTTAATAGAAGGTTTCAACAATGCAAACTAAATCGCATCGCAAAAGCCTTCAGTGAAGCCGAAGTTTTGGTAAAACATTCGTGACACCTATAAATTAGATGCATATCCTCCCTAATATGGATTGATTGATCAAATTAGGGACAGGTATGCATGTATAAACAGTTGGCAGGCCACCAGTTTTATCCCTGATGAAAACCACTGCTTAATTTAATCACTAAAGAAAATGTAATGGCCACACAAAAATTTATGCTGAATGAGCCAAGGAAGTGATAACTACAACATGATCAGTGAATTGAATATACCTCACTGACTAGCCTACTTCTTCCTTCGCGTGCAGCGGCCAAAGTCCTCGAGGAATTGGAGAGTCCAATAGCATCATCAAGATGTCGCTCTACTGCACTTGATGTACGATGCTCATGGTTTCCAGGAAGTGCCATCTCCTGTGAGATAGGAGAACTCAAACGTAGTGGACGACTATTACCATTAACACCTCCAGATCCAGTGCTAGCAGGAGACAACAAAGATCTACGGACTAATTCAGACAGCCTCCGGTGATATTGAGGAGATCTGTGGAGAACCCTAGTAGGAGAAGATGTGTGGACCCCTGAACTGGATGCGACATTTCCAGCAACAGAAATATTTCTTCCAGCTAAATTCAAACTGGCAGGATTTTGGTTCAAGTTTCTCCCATTAGTTGAAGGTATGAACATAGGATGTTGTGAGATGTTTCTTGACACACTTCTTGAGTTAGGCTCTTCAAATGTTGCTGAATTTCTCTCTCGAGCAGAACTTGATGAACTGCCAGTTCTGGAACTTGATGCTGAACTCCACCTAGTCTGTGCACGTCGATGCAGAGAAGGAACATGCATTACAGCAGGCTGCCTTTGAGTATTTCCACTGTCTGCAGCAGGCATAGACCTCAAATCCAAAGGGATATTAGGAAGTAGCTCTGGTAATTGCTGTTCAGATGACCGATTAACATTTCCAACATTATCCACATCAGGAAAGATACTACTGGGAAGATAATCTTGCTGAAGTGAGTCATCAATCCTCACCCTGAAATTTCTATGAGAACTTTCTGCCCTTCTTGAAGCCAGAGTACCAACAGGAGTTACCGCAACGGCTCCTCCCATGGTAAGCCCAAGTCTTGGGATCACATGCTCTGACATATTGATGCTTCTGACACTTTCTGTTGGAGCAGAGATATTTGCACCTGTACTCATACTATGTGATGCAGGTCCAGAATGCCATATGCTATTTTCAGCAAGAGGAATATAATCAGAACTTCCACTTCCTGAAGATTGTGCTAGATATCCTTCAAGTGTTTTTCTCTTACAAAAGCGCCTAGAATCCGGTGAACTTTCTGGCCTGCCATCACCACTATCATCCGTCAAACACCCATTAGCTAAATAAGTACCAGCAGATGGCATTCGCTCTTTTCCTGGTCTAACAGAATTGTATGGAGTACACTCCATCACTTGACAGCCATCGTCATTGTCATTATTGTCACTGCGCCCCTCAAATACTGGATTTCTGTTGATTTCATGAGGAATGGTGCTAGAACTAGAACCTTGAGAAAAGAAATCATTCAATGACATAATGTTAGAAGACCCACATTGCTGTTCGTTACAGATTAGTGAAGGTCCATGATATGTACTCATTGCGGATGACCATCCATGATCTGTTTTCCTGTCACTCTGACTTGCACAATTCGGTGCAATAGAGGAGCTGGATTCTCCTAAACTCCCCCTGGTTACATTCTGTCTCTCTTGGTTCATAGGATTGAAGAATGGCATATTAGTCGCACTGGACGAAACCATATAATCTGGCAGGTGATTCTGTGCAGGATTTTGCAAATTATTCCAACATATCTGCTGATCTACAACACCTTCACTAGGCGTCGAACCATGATTAAAACCTAAAGTTTCTTGGAGGGAACCAACGGTATTCTGTTGCCCCTGCATTAGGGCTATAGTATACCCAGCTTACAATCTCAAAGAGGGTTTGAGATAGTATTGTAGTGTGAGAAGATTCACACACTTTTTCCTTAGCAAACCTGGAAAATTTAAGGTTAAACCATACTTAGTCAAATTCAGGAAGCTAACCTACGAGAGCAGTAGAATATAATTATTATCAACATATTATGATCTATGATGTAAGAAATGCAGCTCCAATGCCAACAGAAAAGATTGGTGGAAAATATCACTCCACTCCACTAAAGCAAAGATTTTCATACCAACTGTTGGTTGATGAGCATGCATATTAGCATGCCTTCACAACCGAATTCAGATACAGTTACATCTAATCGATGCATACACATCATGCTCTCAAAGGCATTCTCATTCTCTTCACAGAAACAAAATTTCCCCAAAAGAAGGCAGACAAAGACACCTCTATTTCATTGTAACAAAAACATGAAGCCCCAGCATTGGTGTACATGTTTATCCAGCATCATAGAACATTTTACATTGAATCAAACATCAGCAAACCAAAAAAGATTGAACCTTTAAATCAGAAAACTATCAAAATTTTCAAGAAAACTCCCCACTAAAAACCCCATCTCAGACAAAAACAAATTCACAGATAACACCAGAACAAAAAATCTTGCAGATTAGGGGGAAAGCCCAATAAACAGTAATAAAAACATGAATCCCTTGCATTGGTGTACATGTTTATCCGGCATCAAAGAACTTTTTGCATTGAATCAAACAACAGAAAACCAAAAAAGATTAAACCTTTTAAATCAGAAACCCATCAAAATTCTCAAGAGAACGCCCCATTAAAACCCCCATCTCAGATAAAAACAAATTCACATATAACACCAGAACTTAAAAGCTGGCAGATAAAGAGGGGAAGGCCCAATAAACAGTAACAAAAACACGAATCCCCAGCATTGGTGTATATGTTTATCCAACATCAAAGAACTTTTTACATTGAATTAAACATCAGAAAACCATAAAAGATTGAACCTTTGAATCAAGAACCCATCAAAATTCTCAAGAAAGCTCCCCATTAAAAACCCCATCTCAGACAAAAACAAATTTATAGATAACATCAGAACTTAAAAGCTTGCACATAAAGTGGAAAAAGTTCAATAAACAAGCATTGGTGTACATGTTTATCCAGCATCAAAGAACTTTTACATTGAATCAAACATCAGCAAACCAAAAAAGATTGAACCTTTACATCAGAAACCCATCAAAATTCTCAAGAAAACTCCCATTAAAAACCCCATCTCAGACAAAAACAAATTCACAGATAACACCAAAACTAAGAAGTTTGCAGACAAAGGGGGGGAAAGCCCAATAAACAGCATTGGTGTACATGTTTATCCAGCATCAAAGAACTGTTTACATTGAATCAAACATCAGCAAACCAAAAAAGATTGAACCTTTACATCAGAAACCCATCAAAAATCTCAAGAAAACTCCCCATTAAAAACCCCATCCCAGACATAAACAAATTCACAGATAACACCAGAACTAAAAAGCTTGCAGATAAACAAAAACATGAAGCCCCAGCATCAAAGAACTTTTTACATTGCATCAAACATCAGCAAACCAAAAAAGATTGAACCTTTACATCAGAAACCCATCAAAATTCTCAAGAAAACTCCCCATCAAAAAAACCCAATCTCAGACAAAAACAAATTCACAGATAACACCAGAACTAAAAAAGCTTGCAGATAAAGGCAGAAAACCCCAAATAAACAGTAATGAAAACAAGAATCCCCAGCATTGGTGTAAAAATTAGTCCAAAAAAATCATAAAAAATCAAAATCTAAGAATTTACCAGTGAAACAGCAGCCAGAAGAAACTTCAGATCTATGAAACCAGCCTGAAACATCAAACAAAAAATGTCAGACAAAATTCTTGAAGAAATGATCATAGATTTTGAGCTGTTTGTATAGCTGTTTAGATTGAAACTTCACATGATTTAAACAGAGAAAAACATACAGAACTCACTGTTTAACAGAAGAGAGAGAGAAAAAGGGGATTTGAGGAGATGGGGGTGGAGAAAGAAGGAATGAAAGAATACATTCACTCACGGAGAGAGAGAGAGGAGGAAACAGCAAGCAATCTTGAATTTATTTATGTAAAACAACTGTTCTTGTCCACAAGGCAACTTAAAGCAACAAAAAAAAAAACTAATAAGGCAAAATAACAAGTTCCATAAGAGAATTATTCTTTTTTCCTAAAAAGAATGGCTAAGTTCCTATCTGGCTATACATTCTAAAATTTAAATTTTTGAAATTGAGATTTTTAGAATTTAGAAGTATGTTTGATTATGTATTTTAGCGAAATAGTTTTTCTATCTCCACGAGGTATCTTCCTTACATCTTATTTGTGAAATTTCACTGAATATGTTATTATTGATGTTTGAATATGTATTTTATTGAAGTTATAACATTTTGTACCCCCAATATTTATATCATCTTTTAATTTGCACTCTAACCTCTTATTATTTACTAATTTGTCTCTTAATCTATTGACCTTTTTGCAAAATTTGTTTAGAGCTCATTCTTATTATTTATTTTAAAAAATCTATTTTATCCCTTGTAAAATAAACTCTTAACACAATCTTATGAAAAAGAATGGATTAAACTTTAAAGGGCAAATCATAAAGAATAAGAAAATAGGGTCCAAATGGAAAAATGGCACATATATTAGGGATGCAAAATGCTAAGAATTTTATTTTATTGGAAATAATTTTTAATTTTGTAAATGAAAATCTAAAAAAAATTAAACACAAATTTTCAAATTTTAATTCAAAATGTTGGTCAAACACTAACTAAGTTGAAATTTTAAATTATGAAAATCCAAAAAAAATGTAAGGTGTATACTACTAAATGACATTTAATTAAAGAAATGAGAAAAAAAAAATATCAGCATCTTATAAATTAGTATACATTTATTGAGTAGTGAAAATATTTTTTATTAATTATGTTAAATAATAAATTTGTATATATAGTCAAATATTGTGTATTTATTGTATTAGTAAAAGTACCAGATCTAGATAATTTCATACTACCAGAAGCAGAACATATTTATTGAAAAATTATATTAGTAATAAATAAATTAAACATAAATTACCTTTAAATTTTTCGTATACTACTATTCACAACAGTTTCAAAAGTAGATGAGATTTCTTTTTCTTTATTTATTTTTCATGGTAAAAAGTACTTTGTTGAATAGTAAATTATTTTTTTTTCGTACCAAAGTGATGAAATGGGAGAAGAGTAAATGAATCTTGTAAATTAGGTAAAGGAAAGTGAAAGTAAAAAACATTATAATAAGTAGACAATAAATAAAGATGAGTAGGTTGTCACTGCAGCTGCAGCTGCTTACTGGCTAATTGGTTTCCGCTCCGTATTAGAGTTCGATTAAATTTAAAATTATGTTTAAAAAATTATATTGAAGAATAAAGCACGCTCTAATAAAAAACGGCATTGTATTCTTTTGAGCTGATTAGGCTCATGCGATGTCTATATTAATGAAGAATATCTAAATATTACTCATGGAATTATACTACGTATGTTATTTCATTTTAAAAAGAATTCTACTTCTACTTAGACGTTTTCTTCTTTTTTTTATATCATTTTGACATTTTATTTGAAATACTTGAACCATTGATTTCTTTTGTGTTAATAATATTTGCCTAAAGATAGAAGAGTACCTCATTAGTTATAATTTATAACAAATCTTTCCATAAAATTACAAAAATATTATGACATATTTAAGATCACGATCAAAAGTTTTTTTTTCTTCTCTTAAATTTCGAACAATCAAACTATATCATAGTACAAATTAAAATAAGTGCTTACTTTTATATCACTTTGACCAATCTCATTTAATTTTTAGTAACTTCTGATAGAGTAGAAGTGAGGGGTCAGTTCACATTTATATTATTTTTTTAAAAATACTATAATATAAAATAATTTACACACATCACCCAATATTTTCTGGTAAACGTATTTATCATATTTTGGAAACTTGTGCTTCATGCTCATTATCCACTTTAGAAAAATAGGCAACTTCAAACATTTCTTTCAACATCTTTTTCTACCTTTTCAAATTGGATTTATTTAATTTTTCCACAATATTTTTGGTATTGTGGGCCTTGTGATAATGGAAAATAAATATAAAGAAGATAGAAAATGGAAGGTCTTTTTTTTCCTATAGCCTTCTTGACGTCTGTTAATTACATCATATCAAGAAAAGACAAATTAATTAATTAATTAATTAATAATCAGTGATGACCTTTATAATGTGACGACCTCAAGATTATGAGTCTTGCGAGCTATCAAACTACTCTACCCCACATAATTGCTATACTCATCTCACCATATGAAAAGTTATAGTCTAATCAATCATGTTTTTCTTTTAATTACTATTTTGATTTGCTTAAACCGAGAATCTTTCGGAAACGACCTCTTTACCTCGTAAAGGTAATGATAAGGTCTTCGTACATTCTACCTTTCCCAGACCCCACTTTGTGGGATTTCACTGAATTTGGTATTGTTGTTGTTGTAATAGTCTAATCAATGGTAGAGCCATAATTCATGTCATCTCAGATAATATTTCGTTAAAATTTATCATTTTGGAATATGCTTTATACCTTGCAACCTCATGCACAAACTAGAAAATAAATTGTGTTACACATATGATAATAGAGTGACTTTCAAACAACACCTAATATAGAAAGCAAAAGCCAAAATGAGTCAAATTACTTGGCAAATGACATATTTTTGTATGCAAATTAAGTCGATGGGTCTAACGACCACACAAATAATTATGACGATCCGATATGATTTGTAAACGATCCAACACAACATCTAAGTTGGCATGCAAAAGTATTAAGTGGTCCAATAGCCTTTTAATTGTTGTCTGAACCTTTAGACATTTGCTTTTACTACTCATTTGCATGCCTATATTATTCTTCTTTGTTTTTTTCTCAAAGAAAAGAAAAAAAAGAACAGTATCATGACATTTTTACTTTTTTCCCCCTCTTAATTATTCATTTATTTACTTAATTTGACAAATCTTGATGTTGTCAGTTCGATTTGGATCGATTTTTCACTAAAAGAAAATCAAATCAATTTAGTCGATTTTTCAAATATTGAAATCAAAAAAAGATTTTCGTTTTACAATTTAATTTTCGATTTGGTTTGATTTTTCGGAGAAAGTGCTAGTTGCCACCCTATTACAAGTCTTTTCTATTACTCCTTACACATAAAAGAAGGCAGAACTTTGTGACTTTTGCTTGGAAGATGGGTCCTTGATTTAAACAACTATGGATTTGAAATGGTCCCTCAATGATTACTACCTTATGTAATTGCTTGCAATCATAAAAAAAATTTCATATGGTTGTTTTAGTAAGACAATGATCTATTAATTTTGTTCGATTCAAATTGATCCAGGGCTTTTTCGAATATATATTTTGGATCTTTTTTTAGTTGTTGGATGTTTGGAATTCAGAAGGACTTGGTTCTATCAAAGAGCTAACACATCTTCCAACACCTTCATCCTAAAGGTGAGTTAAATTTCTAGGTTAATATAAAAATATTCATCCGTTCTTAAAAAAGATTGGTTTTAACTCTTACTCGTTAATTAAAAAAAAAGCAATTAATTGCGTTGGATATGGGATGATCTTGAACTTTTGACCCTGCTTACCCTATGGACAAAACTTCAAGATCGCCAAGTTTTGCTTTTTGACCTTGAAGGTTAGCTCACAAGGCAAGTGAGGGTCAAAAGTTCAAGAACGCCCATTTTCAAGGTTATCGGATTTAATTTCCTTGTTGCTTGTTAACTATGTCAAACCATGGGTACAAACTACAAAGGCAAAGTGGGATCATTTGGTTGGTAATACGTTATCCTCAGGAATTTCACCATGTATATGGAATAATAACTTGTCCTATCACTATGACAAAAATGGTAGGATAAATAATCCAAGGACTACCTAATACATTCCAACCAAACGTGGGATAAAATAATCCTACATTTTATCCTAAAGTTATTATACCTTATATCTCACACCAAACGACTCCTTATATGCATCCTCTATCTAGTTTGGTCATGTATAAACATAATTCTACATATGAATCAAAGACAACTTAACATCAATGGTAAGAGAAAGAATGCGTCTTTCGGAAACAACCTCTCTACCTCCATGAGGTAAGGGTAAGGTCAGCATACATTCTATCCTCGTCAGATCCCACTTGTGGAATTACCCTGGGTATATTGTTGTTGGTACGAGAAAGAACGAACAGACTAAGCTCAAGGATCAGGACTAGCTAATATACAACTTATGTATCCAGAAGAAAATCTATACAAGAATAATTAGTAATGAAGAAAAGATCAAGAATTCTATGTCAAGGTTAAGCAAGAAGTGCATTAGAAAGGCAGTGTAATGTTTCCCTAAACCAGGAAATATGTTATGTGACAGAATATCAAGTAGTACCTCAATTACTCGCATGATGCAATGCAAATGTTGATTGTACTTTCAAGGAAAATAACGGAGGACAACAAGAAAAATAACCAGCCCTACGATTTTAAAAGTAACAAAAACAATATAAGAAATATTTTCTATGTTTTATCGTTGCTGACAAAAACTAACAAGATCTGTTCCCTTTCAACCTCAGACGCTCCTTAGCGATTGATAGGAGTGTGCATCCTCTCGACTATCTTATTCACTGCATCACGGGACATGACTAGTGTATCATGTAGCAAAATACTGTAGACGTTTAGACCCTAGCATGGAGCAAAGAGGATAAAGGATCAGCCTTTTGCAGTCATTTGTTTAATTTTTCATTTGTGATGGCTAAAGTGGTTGGGGCAGGAGGAGTTACAGTAAAAAAAAATATCATGCAAAAATCTCAGGTAATGAATATGTAAGAAGTTTGATATTTTAGCGATGAACTCAAATAAATTCTGTAGCTTTTCCATATCGTAACCAATAGTTTCACCAACAAAAAATACAGCATACTAGAGGAATGATGTGGCAAAAGCAAATCATGCATACCAAAATCAAGAAAATGGAAGTCATCTTAACAAAACTCCCATGAACTGCATCCTCATATAGAAAAGCCCAAACATTGTCGTGGAAACACATGCTTATATGCACACTGTAGCAATGATGTTAATAGAATTGGAAACTTACAATTGAAGGCAACACATTGACATAGTGTACATTCTGAGTAGCCAACTTTAGCTTTTCACTGATTGGGCCACCATCCACCACCAGAAGCTTCTTGGTATTCTCCAATTGGTTGAAATAGTTCACTATGTTCTTTGTTTTGTGTGAAGGAATCTCTAAATCCTCAAAAACCAGAAGCTGCATTCAGCGCAATTGAGATAACTAAATCAATGAAGTAATGGAAAAGAAGAAAAGTTCAAATCATTATTGTGAAGGAAAGCAGGAGTTACACAACAACACAAATAACCAGTGTTGATGAAAAAAGGAAAATGCCACTCGTATAAACCAAAGCTGGTTAATTGTGGAAGCTTATCAAGGTTAATGATTAAAACTGACCAACTCTTCCTCAACTCGTGAAGAGGTCATGAAATTATATTTCATTATTCCAAAAATGTTTTCACTTTTCAAAAATTTTGGTTGATTCCAATTTGTTGAAAATTAATAGATTAAAAAACCAAAGAAACATTTAGTTCTATTAAATGTATTTTCAAATAGCCAAAAGAACAGAGAGTTCCAAGAGAAGAAAGAAAATGAGACGGCAAGTTTTGGCCTATGTATTTACTTTTTTGATAGCTTGATCTCAGATTGTTGTTGGATTATAAAACCCAAAAAGAAAAAAGGTAGTGTTTGAAACCAAACGATTCAAACTTCTCAACGACTCATCATTTACTCTTTGAGTTTCTATTTTCTTTTGTTTTCTTTGAGTTCCAAGGTTCTTTTGGGGGAAAGTTCCCAAACAAAATAAAAAATGTGTGCATGGAACAGGATGTTGCTTGCCTTTCCTTCAGCTGTACGAGCTGATAGTGCAATTTTCAATCCTAGTCGCCGAACCTTCTTGTTCAGTTTGATTGCGTGACTTCGTGGTTTTGGACCATGCATAGTGGCACCACCTCGAAACTGCATTGATTACAAAAACACATTTTAATTTTTCTGCAGAGATATCAAATAATCATAATCGTAAAGAATTCAAGAAAATCTGAACAGGAAAAAGGCGAGATAATGTGACCTGAGGACCACGCAGTGTTCCGTGCCTCGCTCGCCCTGTGCCCTTTTGATTCCACGGTTTTCTACCAGTCCCACTAACTTCACTAACAGTTTTAGTTGAATGGGTCCCCTGCAAAGTTCACCAAGAGTAGGTCTAAAATACCTACTGAATCCTCTACTGCCTTGGCAAGTAACTATAGTTTACAAAGAAGGGGTAGAATCAAGGTAACAAGCTTAAATGTAGAAAGCAGGTAGGAGAATAGGTGGGCCCTGATTGATTTAAATGATCCACAGTAGATCATTTTTTGTCTGCAACATTTCAAGGCAACTTTCTTCATCAACAACATTACAAAAAAATCAGTTGTCCCCAAAGGCATATAAGTTTTGTTGGTTTTCATATGCCTTTCTTTTTTTTCTTTTTTTTTTTTGAGAATGAAAATTAGTGTCAAAAAAATATTCCTGATACACCCCCCCTCCCCAAATCTCTTAATTTCTCAGAGAAGCAATAGACAGAAATGGAAATGATAAATGTTCTAAAGCACGGGAAACACAAGAGTAAGGAGTAGCATATGTATGATGTCTACAACTTAAATTATGGGATTCAAAACGACCATGCACACACCTGCTGCCGTTTTGCAAGCTGCCATCTCACAACCCGATGAATAATATCTTTCCTGATTGGCACATCAAAAACATCACCAGCCAAACACATAAAGCCCTTGTCTTCATTATTGAAGTTCGTTACTGGAATGACCAGGTCCTGAAGGAGCCCTACCACAAACAGTAATCAATAAGATAGTTACACAAAGTCAAACAATATAGACTCATCCATTCAGAATAACTTTTCAGCTATGTTGCTCGGACTCTTCCAAAATGTCGACGGGTGCGTGTCGGATCCTCCAAAAATAGTGTATTTTTGAAGGATCCAACACGGGTGCGGCATCATTTTTGGAGAGTCCGAGCAACTTAGCTTTTCAGTATAAATGAGGAAGGAAATTATACGGAGACAAAATTAGACCAACTCTCTTTTGTACTATCAATTTGAGGTGATCATCCTTACAAAGATTTTTAACTATTACTTCTTGTTACTTCACAAGCTAAGGGGAAACGATTAGCAGATTGTACTTAAACCAACATGTCGCAATCAAGAAAACACATTTCCATGTAGCATGAAAGCTAACTTTGTTTTCATTAAATTCCTTCAGTTTCTAAGTTAGTCCATGGCAATGGGTTAACTTTCCCACTTCATAATTAACCTTTTAGCAACCCTAACCAATGAGGGACAAGTGTATGCTCTTACGGGATTGATAATTTGACAGCTGTGGAATTGAGGAAAGAAAGAGAATCATGTGGTCGGTGCTTTATGTGCAGAGAGATAGGGGCAGAAATGATCATTTTCTCATGCAGCGCAAAAGTTTGTGACGAAGTTATGGAACCTGCTGCTAAATCTTCTTGGTACTAATGCTTACAGAGAAGGTGAACAAAAAGGAAAAGAACATAGAAAGTGACACCTCAGGGAATTATGTGTGCCACATGGAGGAAATGGAACTGAAAACGTTTGAATGGAAGTAAATAGATCAATTTGCAAATGCAACTGATTGTGTAACCTTATTGTATACTATTGCTGAACTCATGATACCCAACATGTATTGATGATTGGAGTGCTTTTATAAAAATTGAACTTACTTTAGATAGGTATCCTTTTACCTATTCCTTACATAGTCTTTCCCTTTTCGGTAATACAATTCCTTCACATATAAAAAAAAACAAACATTTTTTCTTCCCTTTCCTATCCTGTCCCATGCTTGTGATTGTGGCATAGTAGTAGTAGTTGTTGTTTTTTGTTCCAAGTATTCAAACACTGCCAGCATTTCCAAATACAGCATTATACAAACAGGTTTTAACTATTAATGGTCAAAATACACAATGATGAATAATAAAACTTCTAGCAGAAGTGACAGACCTAGACAACTAACGAAAATGTCAAATTCTTATACCTAGCTCATGCTCTGGAGTTGAGACACGTTTCTTGGTTAATAAATCCGAGGGAAATGAACCATCACTGGAATCAGGAGTCAGCATGGAAGTTGAATATCTTCGACAGGCGAGGAAGATTGATTCTTCCTGCATTGAGAAATTAGAAACGGGCTTAAAATACTCATATCAAACTCGTCTTTTTTCAAGCCTGGTAAGCTTATGCAGAACCTCTTAAGTTAAGAGAACCTCAGATAATAGTGTCTCATGCACATAAAAAAAAATACTACAGACTCTAAAGGATATCAATAAACAACATCTCAGTACAAACAAATGAAATAAATAAGGGAAAACAGAATTCTCAGTGACAAGAATTTACCTTTCGGAAGACGGAAGATTCCGCACAAGACACTCCATCCCCAAGAACATTAGCCTTCCCTGTTTCACAAAATTATAAAATAAAATAAATAAATAAAACTATGCATCTATAGAAGACAGGCAGATCAAACTTTTAACCAGTGGATTCTCCACAAACTATACATACATAAATATCAACAACAACATCCAATAACTGAGGAGGATTAAGTGTACGCAAACCTTACTCCTACCTAGGGAGGTAAAGAGGTTGTTTTTCCAATAGACTCTCAACTCAAGGGAAAGCAGATCAAAACGAAATAACAGAAGTAGAGAAATCATGACAAAATACAATCAAAAGCATGACAAAGCTTTCTGGAAGAAAAAAAAAAGGAATACTGATTACAACAAAATAGTTTGATAATCGAAGTACAAGAGATAGTAAACAGTAACAGAAATTGTATGACAAGAAACTATACGAGAAATACTAAGACTACAAGTATGGACAAGAAAAATAAGCAAGACAACACTCTACTACCTACTAACCTTCTATCCTAATCAGTATCCTCCACAACCTCCTATCTAAGCTAACATCCTTGGTAAGCTACAACATATATTAAACTTGAAAATGCATATCTAAGTAAAGTATACATTTATCTCATTGTCACAAAAGAGCAGTGGGTGCGATATTACTTGGAGATTGAATTTACAATAAAGATTTGATTTTTTCAATAGAATGATGAAAACCCAGAAGGAATCGAGAAAAAGGGATACCATTAGAAGCAGAAAGTGTTCGAAATGAATTCAAAGAAGCAAAAGAACGGAAAATCCTCCTTGAAATGGACAAAGCCATGCTCCAAAATCCTCCAGATTATATGAATGTGGCAGCTTCAACACAACAGGAAACTAATTCATAAGCTCCAACAGAGAGAATGAATTGAGCTACTTCAATGGAGGCACAATGAAATGATCTATGAATTTGCAAAAGATAATAGTGATAAACCTGCTAAAAACCCTAGGTCCAATTTGGGAATTTTTTGTGCAAAAAAAGAATGCAATATTGTACTCCTATTTGATTTTTTTATTTTTGGTGGAATGATCAAATATGGTATTTAACCTCAATTTTTTTAATGAATCCCTTCCATTTTAATTATTGATTTAGCTTAAAATAATTAGCAATTTAAGACTAAATTTATTAATTATTTTAAATTATATTCTTAATATTAAAGAAGAATATATGATATTTAAAAGAAAATGATTGATTTACTTTTATCAATTGAGAATAACTTCTAAAATATTTTTTGTACTTATTATGTAATTAATGAACATGAAATAAGTCAAAGTTAAGGGTGGATGTTCAGGCTATTCGGACTGGATTTTGAAATTTTGATTTTTTAAATTGAAGAAATTACAAAGCTTATTTGAATTGTATTTAATATGTTCGATTTTGGATTGATCAATTGAATGTTTTATATTTTATAATTAACAACTTCAAATCACCTAACAGTTTGCTCGTACTAACTTTATACAATTGACAAGGATTAAAACCACCCTACCGCCATGCAATGTAATTTCCTAATAAACCTAATATTATAGTGAGTAGAGCTATAGGTTACTAATCGATTGGACATTTAGAAAAACACATTTGATATGAGTAAAGATGAATATAAAATATAAAAATTTCATATCCAAATATCAAACCAAATAATTGACATCTCGAATTGAATTACATGATAGTGTTCACCCCCACGTATAAGATATGCTTTTTCATACAAGTTCATCTTTTTAAACAAAGATGTTTTGGGTGTATCCTTATTTTATGACACCTTTTGGTGTTGCTAGTGTATGTAATGTCTAGTACTAAACACATAACCAACCACAGGATCTCTGACTTCCCAATTGCACAAAATGGAGAACACACAATTAGCACAAATCTTCATTAACATACAGGATAAGAATTGTGGGTTCAACAGTGACAGCCAAACAAGCCTCAACTATAAGCAGAACCAGAGTTTTACAACTCGTCATCAAAGACAAACAGATGCACAGCCGATAAACAATTTTCAAGACCGCACTAGATCAACCTCACTTCGGAGAGGGAACGAGGGGCATAATGGTAGTGGCCTCGTGACAATGTAGGCACCTAGCTGCTTTATTGAGAACCTAAGTCTCATAAAGGCACATTCACAAACATGCAAAGAGTAAGGATGAAGCAAAGCAAACACAAACTAGAGTGCAAACAGTGAAGTATTAAAAACTCAGGATCACATAACATAAAACATAATCTTAAGAATCCAAAAGAAAAAAATTCATATCCAAGATAAAACATCCTGAGATAGTAAAACCCTAGCAGTTCTTCAAAACTCATCCCTGCAAAATCTGTTTTATCCTCACTACAGAGGAGATGATCCATCAAAAAACACCGCATTCGGCATTCACTTGGACAAGCTTGACTCACTAAGAAACAAGGTTGTCATTGAGGGAAAGTGAGGCAAGTTGGTCAGCTGGGCTGCTGGTTGCCTGTTGAACATTCCTCAGGACATCCATTGCCTCAGAAACTTTAGCCTTCAAAGCCTCCGGTGATTCAAGCAGATGCAAAACCTCAGTCTGGTCCATTTCAAGAAGCATGCCCGTAACCTTCGCAGCATGCTCATGCTCTAGCTGATCAACAAGGGGGTACAAACTTTCACCCAACATCTGCCAAGAGAACAATGAGAGCATTAGCAACCTAGTTTCAGTCAACAATAGATTTTTGTATAGTCAAAAGAACTCACCGTCCTCTGTTGTTCAGGTGGTGCATTTGCAAGGGCAGAAGCCAATGTTGCAATTGGCACAGGCTGACCCATAGCAGCATCGCGAGGAAGCATACCACCCATATCATATGGAACAGAGAGCATACCACCAGCAACACCTGGCATTGGCCCATCTGGCACATTACGCCCAGGTGGATAGCGGTACATTCTTCCTCTTGGCATCATCTGAAGGAGAATCTTTCATCATTAGTTTACTAGTCTTTAAACAAAAAATATACCCGGATACCCAAAAGAACTGTAGAGAGTAACAGGAAACCCACCTGCTGCTGCATCAAGGGCATAGGCTGCTGAGTTTGTTGCACAGGCCCTGCTCCTCGTCGACCACCTGGGCGCTGGCCCTGTTGTCCTTGTTGGACCATCGGCATGAAGAAGTTTGGCATAGGAGTTCCTCCAGGGCGCATTCCAGGAACAAGCTGCTGTTGATAGCCAAACCCAGCCTGGAAAACAAGATTATGCATCAGCATTAAACCCATTTCTATACATCTGTTGCAATCTTTCCGACATCATGTGCAGCCATTTATAAATTAAACATGCATTAGCCCAACAATATAGTAACAAGAGCATATGCAAAATACTGGAGATCTAGATAAATAGACCACTATGGATAAGAATTAACATAGTTACCTGTGGAGGAATTAGAGCAGGAGGGCCTTGTCCATAAAATAGTTGCTGTCCAATCCCAGGAGCACCAGGAGGGTAAATTGGCATGCGAGGAGCAAGTGATGGGGGCATTGCCACTGGTCGCAGTTGTGAAAATTGTGCCTGTACCGACATATGCATTCATCAATATACACTACTAAACTAGGTAATTATTTGAGCAGATCAAAACTTATCAGCAACAGACTCATGGGGTTAAGGCCACACTGAAACATACATTAGTCAGACTCACTCTAGATGCCCTTGGAGCATCTAAACTAAGGCTGAGAGCATAAATTATGGACAAATTATCCATGTTCCACTTAACAAGTAAAGCAGCATGATGCAAAATACTTCCAGCACTGCCACACTGTTGGGATACTAATTATTACCTGCAACTTTGCTCTTCTCTCCTCTTTCCGCTGTGCTAGTGCAACATAGAGCGGCTTGCTAACTATCATTTTGCCGTTCATCTCAGAAAGCTTAAAAAAGGAAGAAAAAATTAGTTACAAGTTACGACTTAATGAGCACAAAAAAAGACAACATAATAATACTTACAGCTCTGGAAGCTTCTTCAGGAGTAGAGAAGGCTACAAATCCAGACCCCCTGCTGATTCCACTTGGATCCCGCATAACCTGAAACACATAAGAATAGAATGTCTAAGCTTAAATGAATCAACCGTGTCACCTAAAAGTTCATTCATAAGAAATCGTATTACCTTGCATGAGGTAATCGTACCAAACTCTGCAAAAAGTTCCTTGAGCTTTTCATCATCAATGGTGTCATCCAAATTTTTTACATACAAATTAACACCTTGGTATTTATCAACTGCCTCCTTGGCAGTTTGCTCAAACTTGTTTTTCAATTCTTGCTCTCTTTCAGATTTTTTCTGTGCTTTCCCAACATACCACTCTTTTTCATCAAATTTCTTTCCATTTAATGCTTCAACAGCCTTAGCAGCATCATCTGCATTCTCAAAATTGACAAACCCAAAGCCCTTGGATTTTCCATCTGCATCCCTCATCACTACTGCACTAGTAATACTCCCGAACTCACCAAAAACATTCTTCAACTCATCATCAGTAGCAGATTCGGCCAAATTTTTCACATAGACATTGTTGAATTTTGTCATGCCAGTTGTAGATTCTCTTTCTTGTTTGCGAAGAAAGTGTCCAACATACACTTGCTTATCATTCATCAGCATACCATTTAACTTATCTATGGCACCTTGAGCAGACTCTTCGTTGTCAAATTGTACAAAACCATAACCCTTTGACTGACCATTAGAATCAGTAGCTATCTTGCAAGAAAGAATGTTGCCAAAGCTTGAAAAGGTGTCATGTAAAGCTTTGTTGTCAATTGCCTTGTCCAAATTCTGTGTAAAGAATTCAAACAAACGCATTTAGGCATAAAAATATAAAAAGATTACCAGCACCAATACATATTGCAGGTCCCTATAAATAAAAATGTATGCATCACTAACTAGAACTTTTCAAAGAAGCAGAAAAACTGGATTAACCAAATGTGAGCATCATTTTTTTGGTGCCATGTTATAGATTCAATTATATAGACGAAACAATAACTCTGATACTTGAGATGACAACAAGAACTCAACCAATTTATCACTATAGATATGTGTCCAGTATATGTCCCTATAAATATGAAGGAACAACAGAAGCTAGAAGATTGTTTAAAAAAAGGCACATGAAATGACAAATCACATCATACAAGATCGGGGTTTCAACAATAATACCTTAATAAATATATTTGCTGATCCACTCTTACGAAGAGTGGGATCCCTATGAGAATACATGACCCTAATAGACTTTCCATTGACAGGAGTGAAGTTCAACATCTCCATTGCCCTTGAAGCTGTAACCAAATATTAGAGCAAAAGAAAGTCAAAAACCAATTTTCAAGGCAGATGATTAAAAATATAGACATATGACATCATTCCAAGTTAAACAGCACATGAAGCATTATCCATTAGATTAAACACCCTAGTTAGGACACAAAAGGGAGTTGAATTACACATGCAAAACCTTCATTTAGACTTAACTTTCGATCACACAGCCATCCATCATAATGAATAAAACATACTCGAGATTAACAGTATACTGGCAAAACTACACAAGCTGAATTTTTTTGTTCAACTCAAATATTTCAACAGCACAAGCAAATGCACATAGGACATCACACTACTGCTAGGGGTGTTAAATCTCATAATGTATAATAAAAACAGGGAAAAGAACAATGTTTTTCCAAAATTAGTAATGTCACCAAATGTGAGGCAGATTTTACATCATCCCCATGATATCAAACCCCAAATGCAATCACACTAACAAATATATCAAAATCACAGATTCATCAAAAATAAAGACTGTTAACATGCAATCACACTACTAAAGATATCAAAAATCCCAAATTCATCAAAAATAAAGACTGTTAAACATGCAATCACACTAAAAAAAATATATCAAAAATCCCAAATTCATCAAAAATAAAGACTGTTAAACATGCAATCACACTAAAAAATATATCAAAAATCCCAAATTCATCAAAAATAAAGACTGTTAAACATGCAACCACACTAAAAAAATATATCAAAAATCCCATATTCATCAAAAATAAAGACTGTTAAACATGCAATCACACTACCAAGTATATCAAAAATCCCAAATTCATGAATAAAAAAACTAACCATCCTGAGGGTTACTGTAGTTAACATAGCCATATCCAAGAGATCTCCTGGTACTAAGATCCCTACAAACCCTAACCGAAACAACCTGACCCACTTGGTTGAACAGATCATACAACTGTGAATCAGTGATGTTAAAGTCCAAATCCCCAACATACAACGACGTCGACGTAAACTGATTCGACACTCCTCCACCTGGTGCCGCTACAGCAGCTGCAGCACCGGTAGCCGCAGCAGCAACCGCCACACCATTTCCTCCGGCCACTGGAGTTTGATGCTGAACCTGAATCTGTGCCATAAGAACAAAAATAACCTTTTCTGGAACAAACAAAGAGATACCCTCCTTTTTTTTTCCTTTTTTCAGTTGCCCCTTTCTCTGTGATGCGTTGTTATTGATAAGAAAACCCTAGAAAGAGTGAAATGCAGGAAAAAGTAAGCGAAAATTTAGGGATTTTTTGGGGGTTTTTTAGATGTAAAAAATGGAGATAGAAATCGTCGGAGATCCGAGAGAAACTGAAGAGAGAATTTTTCGGTTTTTTTAGGGTTGAGGAGGGCAGAGAAAACTGCACCGCAACACCCGATTTGGGTAAAACTGTCACCTTTATATATTTCGGCGATTTTATACACAAACCCTAACTTTGTTTGTGACGATTTAATCACAGCCGTTCATTTTATGATCAAAGATCAACCCGGTTTATTTTTCGACCGGGTCGGTTTTTTATGGAACTACACCGATTTAAGATTAAGATTACTGTTAAATCGGGCCACGTGCGCACGGAGTTCGAAGAGTTTTTGGATGCCAAGCAATCCTTCTTATTCAATAAACTTAAAACTTTTGTACGTGTTTCTACGTTGAAAATATGTATAGGAAATTTTTTAACTAACAAATTCTAATTAAATAGCATAAATAACAAATTCTAAATTATTAAGGATTTTGATAATTAAATTACCATAAATAATAAAATGCTAAATTACTAAGGAATCATATTCTTGGTATATTACCTATCTAGCATTTCTTGAATCAAGATCTTCAAATGTGATCATCCAGCATCTTCTTCAACTTTTTGAACAACTTAATACCAGGTCTTGTAGAAGACAAGTATCGTAGACTTCCTATCAATTTTCTAAAATATGTAATATCAACAAAATCGCGCGTGCCATATTTAATCAACTTCAATTTCTCTTTAGCAGAATTTAAGGTCAATTTGACTTTCTTTATATTTAACCTTTTTAAAATATCATCATCATGTTTTTTCCTCTTCTTGTATTCTTGAATAACTATTCTTGTCTTAAAATCGTCAGCTTTTTCAATTGATTTGTACTTGGTCTTACATGTCCATTCGAAATTAGCATTAGAAATGACTCAAAAACTATTCAGATAAAAAAAAGGGCAAAGGGCCAAATATACCCCTGTACTATAGGAAATAGTTTAAATATACTCCTAATTATACTTTCGGGCTAAATATACCCCTCCCGTTATACTTTCGGGTTAAATATACCATTATGACTAACAGATGACATGTGGACAGCTTGGATTAAAAGAACCATTCAATTTAAAATACGAATATAACCCGAGCCGCCCCGCCCCAACAATTTAACCCGACCTAATCGACCCACCCAATTTTTCTTTTAAACGTAAAAAAAGCCCTAACACGCATCCTTATTTACTTTGAAGAACAGGAAAGGAGCATTGCAACTCAGAACCTCTGCTTCACAAAGATTTTTGGGACTAATTGCTGCTACATTTTGATGCCAAAATTGTTGCACTTTTGAGGCAAATCACTGCTACATTTTAAAACCAAATTTGTGGCTATAATTTGAGACTATACTTTGAGATAGTGTGCTGCCACATATTGATGGAACTACTACTAGTAGGTTGCCATTTTTTTGCCAGAAAATGACAATCTTTATGCTCTGAAAGCAGAAACCTTCAACACCAAGAACCGAACTTTTCAGGCGGCACAAGCACAGGAGTTTCGATGGAGCTAGCTGACAGAGTTGTTGGGCTGATTTTTACATTGACTAGTTTGTCCATTTTCACATTTTATACCTTCTGGGTCATCATTCTGCCTCTTGTTGACAGCGATCATTTCGTGCACAAGTATTTTCTACCTCAAGAATAACTATTCTCATTCTTGTATATGCTGCAGTGGTACTCATCTGCTTTTTTGAACGTGTTTATTGGATACGTCATGCTCAAGTCCAAGAAGAAGAAGGCATGATGTGGCTGCAGCAAGTCCATTTTTTGCTCTATCGAGTTCGTGATAATTGATAATTTTTTCTTGATATCTTTTTAGCTCTTCTCGTTTTGAATAGCCCATGTCATAGAGCACATAGATTTTTCCGTGTTCTTGAGTTCACTACAATTCGAAACCTCTAGATATGATTTTTAGTTGTCACTACTAGTGCACAGAAGCATTAAACAAGACATGACTAATTTATTCTCTTGTTATTAGTTGGAGGAGTGTAAAAAACATTAATCAATGACAGTTCTAAGAAACAAGTCTTTTGGTCTCGACCACCACCAAGCAGATATTAGCTGGAGGGCATCAAATTCTTTTAGTAGTTCAAGTCAATGCCACCATCTGATGATGCACTCACAATGAAAGCAATGAAAACAAGACATTAGTTTCATAAATGGCTCAGAGCTTTATGAATCTTCATCAACTCGAAAGCCATTCCACTGCTCACAAAGTGCTACAAGTATTAGACATGAGGAGAGTTCACTGGCCCTTTCTGAAATACAACTTATCAATTGTTTTTGCCTTTGCTCATCAAGACCCTTGGAATCAACAATTCTAATAGTAGGTGGCTCGTCAGGATGCTTTGAACCAGCCTGGATTCCTATGATTGCCTCCACAAACTGTTGAGAAGAGTCATCGGCAGTACGAGACTTGATATGAAGATGAAAAGGAGGATAAGTTTGGAGGAGTAAGCAATCATCGCCGTAAACAGCTTGTAACTTGGTGTTACAGTAAGCTAGTCAATGACAATAATATTTTCAAAAAGTGAAATTACATAACCAACATAACAGGGGAAAATTAAATGAGTTGAGCTTGATTATCAACAATACATTACAAAAAAATCGAGAGACTTCACCTAACATTACACAAGTTCACTAATTCATCACTTCAACACCCGCAAGGCAACAAACCCAATAAAAAGAGCACACAAAATCATAATTAACGTCTTCATCTTCTTCACTTTATCTTCCAATACCCTTGATTTGTTCACTTCAAAATCGGTTGAAGCCTTCATTGCATCCACTTTTTCCTTCAAGTTATCTCTTTCATTCTTAATTGCGTCCAATGTTATGTTCAAAGTATCAACTTTAATCGTAGCCGCATTCAATTGAGTCTTTAAATTATTTATTAGGACCACTGCCCAATCTGAAAATAAGTTATCGTGCCACTCCCAGTAGCCACATGAATTTTTCTGTGAACCGTAATCAAAACAGCTTCAATTTATCAATCATTATATGAAGAGGATAACTAAAATTTCAAAAAAATAAAACAAAGATTTAAACTCAATAATTGAACTTACTTCAGGTTTAGGATACTTATAAAATATTCTTTCAGGATTTGAAGGAGTGTTTGAAGTAAAGAAATTGGCAATGTCAACACAATGACATTTTCTCTTCGATAAACAACTATCTTCCGACATTATACTCCCTTTCTTGAATCAGTATAACGTGGCCAGGAAATGAAGAATAAACTACGAAACTTTAAGCAAGAAAAGAAATCACACTCAAAATCTTAGGCTATAAAGGTTGAAGAAGAAAAGAAATCATACCTTTGAAAAAAAATCTTTGCGAAGCAAAGGTTCTGAGTTGCAATGCTCCTTTCATGTTCAGCAAAGTAAAGAAGGATGCGTGTTAGGGCTTTTTTTACGTTTGAAAGATAAATTGGGTGGGTCGATTAGGTCGGGTTAAATTGTTGGGACGGGGCGGGTTATATCCGTATTTTGCATTGAATGGTTCTTTTAATCCTAGCTATCCACATGTCCTCTGTTAGTCATAAGGGTATATTTAATCCAAAAGTATAACGGGAGGGATATATTTAGCCCGAAAGTATAACTAGGGGTATATTTAAACTATTTCCTATAGTACAGGGGTATATTTGGCCCTTTGCCGTAAAAAAAATTAGCATATTAGAAATGACTCAAAAACTACTCTCCCTTTAACTATTGGATCAAATTTATCGGTAACGTCATTTTCAAACTTAAAATTATCCAATCATCAACACAGTTGTTTAACTTTCTAAATTAACACAAAAATAATTTTAAGTTAAGGCAGCTAAACCCAACAAAATCCTTCTTGTTAAGCCCTTTCATTTAGTGAGTTTGGATAACTTTTTTATTCCAGCTCTCTATTTGAACTATTTCAATAACAACTTGGTACATGAGACTCATTTTTAAATAAAGGACATGTGTTTAATTAAAGTTTAATAAATTTCATGTAATTGTGTCGTTAATAGAGTGGCAATCGTGAACTTAAAAATAATGTTAGGGGCAAATTTGAAATAATAGGAGGAAGAGGATATTTATGAGCAATTTCTAATACGCTAAGAAAATAACTTTTTATCCGAATAAGTGGGGTGATGGACAGTATAATTTTGATACAATAAAAGGAAAAAAAGAAGAAGAAGATATTTTGAGTCATTTTTAATACACATTTTTTATTATTTATGTATTTAAAGTGACAATATGTAACAACCATCCAAACAAGTTATTTATGTTGTTGTTTATTTTTTTTAAATTTAATATAAATAAAAAGATGCTTTACTCACTATTAATATGTTTTGTTCACTCTTTTTAACTCTCAAAATTTCCTTAAGTGATTTGTAATAAGAAGATAAAAAGTATAAAAGCAAATCTTAACTAGTACAAAGTAATATTTGTGTATATGTATGCCTTGTGATATGAGTTTATCATGATATATGAGTTTTTGGAAGTTTGAGTTGAATCTAATAATTGTCACTTATTGAAATTTGACACTACCATTATAAGACTAAATATCAAAATTGGAGTTGATATAAATCCTTTTTTTTGTTTACAACTACCACTAGTTATGGGTTATTATTTTTTTTAGGGAACTTTGTGGACTAAAGGGCCATTTTATTAAATGGAAAATAAGTGAAGAGTTGATATAGATCAATTTTAAGTAAAAATTGTTTAAAATTTTACACAGTAAATTTTGTGATCATTAGAATTTATGACACAAATAGTGACGAATCGCCATAATTTCAGCTCAAAGTACTAAAGAGATCTTGACGATCACCATAATTTATTGTTAAAGCAAGATTTATGATTTAAATGTGAAGATCTTAAATAAATCTCGCCCATATCAAATAAAAAATTTCGACAACCAACTAGTTTAAGATTCAGGCGATTTACTTTACGTCTACATCGTTTTTTTAATAGGTCAAAATTTAAATGATGACACCTCAAGGATCCCATTGGTCCTCTTTGCTAAAACATTTGTGTTAAGTCTAATGGACACAAAATATATGTTTGTGGAACCAGTAATTTAACAGTTAAATTGGTTGCATTAATTTAAGTAAATAGAAGTTGTATTTGTTCAATTTGTGTGGACAACAACATAGTTAATACTTAATAAAGTTGTCATGATAAATACTCACTTATTCTTAACTAGAGTTTTCGTGTTCAAATTCTGTTGGATATGAAATCGCCTTATCCCCTGTATCCTAGTACGACTTCTCTGCGCAAATTCGAATTTGACCAAACCTTATGCATATACCAACTGAGTAGGACACAAATAAAAAGTTGTTGTTAATGAAGTTTCCCAGGATCAGGAATTTCTAAATTGGGTTGCAATTAGAATTCAAGACTTCTTTGATTTGTTGATTTTATGAATAAAATACAGAGGTAGAACTGGGGTTTTTAATGTGTGCACGTGCACCTGTTATCTTTGAAAAACCTTAGTATATATATGAGCATTTACCTTGAAGATTACCGTATATTTTAAAAGGACCCCTCAAACATATCTGTTGGATTGGGTCATATAGTCGGCGTGAAACTTAGGCCCTAGAGCACCGGTGCACCACCCGCGTTCGAACTTTGGCTACTACAACATTTAAAATGCATAAAACATGCAACCTAACGTATGCAAAGTGATGCCCAAATTACTAGTCCACGGAACAAGCTTCATCCAATCATGCCATTTAATTCATATTTATGCATGGTAATGTGTGACATCGCTATGAGTAATGTGTATCTGCCTTTAGTGGTGCCCCTGTTGTCTTCAAATCTTGGGTTCGCCTTTCCATCCTGGTGACATTTTTGAAGGATCCGAGCCACATAGATTCCGAGGCTCCTTACAAGTCAAAACCGTCTAAAAACTGGCACTTACTAGCTTTCCGTTTGGATTCTATCTTAATAGTTAAAGCAGGCCAAAATCTTCTTGTTACAACATATTCTCTAGCCAAACAAGTAAAGACAGAGTACACTGTGATGACTTCAATGAAACTAAAAACTAAGTATTTTTAACCCTTTAAGCTAATATAAATCAACATATACCAAATCCTTAATTTTCAAAGCCTTCTAATCAGTGATAACAAATCAATCATGGCACAAAAAAATGATCAAGTACTTCATGTAGTTTTCATTCCATACTTGACACCAAGTCACATGATCCCCTTAGTTGATACATCTAGACTATTTGCTAGTCATGGTATCAAAGTTAGTATCATCACCACCCCCTACAACGCCCTCCTTTTCGAGTCAACAATCGATTATGATATTGGTTTAGGCCACAAAATCTTCGTCCACAAACTCAAATTCCCATCTGATGAAGTAGGCATACCTGAAGGGATCGAAAACTTCAGTGCTACCACTAGCCAAGAAATGGCTATGGGTGTATTTATGGGAATTGCTTTGCTTCAGAAACCAATGGAAAGTCTTATCTTCGAGCTTCGTCCTCATTGCATTGTATCAGACCTGTTTTTACCTTGGACAGTGGATATAGCAGAGCAACTGAAGATTCCTAGACTTACGTTTTACCCAACTAATGTTATGTACCATTGTGTGGAACATTGTTTGAAGTTGTATACACCTCATGAGAAGGTAAGTTCGGATTCAGAAAGTTTCAAGGTTCCGGGATTACCAGATGAGATTGAAATGAAAAGATCTCAATTACCGGAAGATATGAAAAACAACCCTGAAGGACCATATTGGGAGTTGATGAAGAGAATTAAAGAATCAGAACCGCGGAGTTATGCTATGATTCATGACACTATCTATGATCTAGAACCGAGTTATGCTGAGCTTTATCAAACAATCAAAGGTAAAAAGCCATGGCTTATTGGTCCTTCGTTTCATTTTTCAAAGAGAGAAGAGGCAAACAATTCGAGAAGTACTCCAGATCAAGAGCGACATAGCTGCTTGAGTTGGCTTGATTCTCAAGAACCAAACTCTGTTGTGTACATTTGTTTTGGAAGTATGGGAAGGTTTTCGGATCCTCAGCTCACTGAAATTGCTTTAGCTCTTGAGGCTTCGAATTCATCGTTCCTTTGGGTGGTAAGAAAGGGAGATAACACAGATGAAAGTTGGTTGCCAATTGGCTTTGAGGAAAAAATGTTTGCAAACAAGAAAGGTTTGATAGTCAGAGGATGGGTGCCACAGCTGAAGATCTTGAACCATCCAGCAACTGGAGCGTTCATGACTCACTGTGGCTGGAATTCCACTCTGGAATCTCTTACAGCCGGAGTGCCAATGCTGACATGGCCATTGTTCGCGGAGCAGTTCTACAATGAGAAGCTGGTGGAGGTTCTTGGATGTGGGGTTGGGGTCGGGGCAGAGGTGTGGCATATTTCATTTGACATCACGGATACGATTGTTAAGAAGGAGAAGATAGAGGCAAGTGTGAAAATGTTGATGAACACCTCTAGGGAAAGCGAAAAGATCAGAAGTAGAGCTAAAGACGTCGAAGCAATGGTTAAGAGGGCTGTGGAGAAAGGAGGCTCATCTTACAATTATCTAACTTCATTAATACAGGAGATCAAGTGTCATGTATTTGGCATATCAGAAGAGTAATAAGAAATCTAATGTCTCGAGTTTTACTCATTTTTTCCTAAAATATGGGGTTGATTTCTGATACGGTCACTCAAGCAACACTAGTTATTATCTCAAGAAGGCATATTTCTTCAACAAAGAAAACGACTTTATGAGATAATAACTATTACTTGAGTGACTATCCGAGAAATCAACACGTAAAAACATGTATCAAGTTGCTAAACTCGCATGTATTACACGACAAAAGAAAAGGGAAAGCGAAATAACATGTTATGTTTCAAGCATCGTTCATTGACAGAAAGATCTAGTGTTGAGAAAACAAGAAAATGAGTTGCATTTGGATATAGTTGCAATAATTTTTCCCCCCAGTTTTGACTTTTGAGACATCAATGTATGTGATAATACATAAAGAAAACTCACTTACCAGATGAGAAGTTTATCATGTTTTGGCCATTGATGCCTTCTATAAACAATATATCAATCAACTGACAAGACTTGTTTCCATAACATGTTTTCCTCCATACAGAAAAAATTGACTTCCATAATGGAAGCAGGGAAAACAGATCTCATAATTGTCTCCTTCCCATCCTCACAACCACCCACCCCCACCCCCACCACCAACCCCAAACCCCGCCCTTTGCTCCAACCCCACCCCCATGGCCCCTACCCACGCCCTCCCCGGCCTCCTCCATTCTATTCTCATAATTTTGTCTAAGATATATACAAATACTTTTAGGATAATATTTTTTACTTACCTATCAAACACAAGAAAATAAGTAAGAAATCACTTGTTTTCCTTGAAAAATATTTTCCATGAAAAACATTTTCCCACAGAACACACCTTTAATGAAAATTTTCGTCTATGGGAAAGTTGTTGAACGGTAACGTTTAGTTGTCCAAGATTTGAAATTATGAAGTGTTGCTACTTGCTAGAGGCATAGGGTTGAGCAATATAAATAAATAAACAGATGGTAAATGATACTCTACTCACCATATTTGTTGTCATTTTGATCTATTGCTAACAAGTAACATCTTGCTCTTTTCTCACTTTATCTCTCTAATTATTATAATGTATAAGTGAGAGGTAATGTTGTCTTTTCAATAACACTTACCACTACTCAGTTGGGAGCGGTCTATGATACTTACTGAGTTACAAGTTGATTTTCGTACTCATGCTACACTTACTGCAGATTGAATTTCCTGCTGAGTTTTAGCTTTTTGGTGAGCCGCTTGCCTTTAATCGCAGCGGCCACGCACGAACTATTTTTTCATTTTAGATGGTAGCATTTCCCTCAACAAATTTTGTATCTATTTCTTAATTTGCTCATGACAAGCAAACATTATTTCAACTGCTCACTTTAAAATGTTGGATCCCTGCTTCACTTTGTAGGACCACATACTCCCTGTCACACTTTTTTTTTTACTCGATCCTAAAAAGAATGACATATTTCTATATTTAGTAACAATTTAACTTTAAAATATTCATTTCACCCTAATGGAATAATTTATAGCCACACAAATATCTATGACTTGTTTTAGACCACAAGTTTTAAAAGTCTTTCTTTCTTAAACGTCGTGCGAAAACATCACATAAATTGAAACAAAGAAAGTAGTACTTAGTAATTTGTCAGCCCACATCTCCCTTTCAACTGCTCTGCAAAAAGATAACACATGGAGAACCACTCAATTTATTGATTGAATAGAACAAACAATCCAAAAAAGATTCCTTGAAGAGACATACTTTGTATTTTAATGTTTTTCATGCTTTTTTAGGCTATCTGTGATATGTCTGAATCTAATATTAAGTTAGTAATTTTTTTAGTTGTTTCTCACCCTAGTTTTACCATTATTAAGTGTGTTTCCATCCCTTCTTCAATTGCAGTCATGGCACAAAAAAATGGTGAAATACTTCATGTAGTTTTCGTTCCATATTTCACACCAAGTCATATGATACCTTTAATTGATATAGCTAGACTTTTTGCTAGCCATGGTGTTAAAGTTAGCATTATCACCACCCCCTACAACGCCCTCCTTTTCGAGTCCTCAATCGATCATGCTACTAATTTAGGCCACAAAATATTCGTCCACAAACTCAAATTCCCATCAGCTGAAGTAGGCATACCTGAAGGGATCGAAAACTTCAATGCAGTCACTAGCAAAGAAATGGCTATAGGTGTTTTTATGGGAATTCCTCTACTTCAAAAACCAATGGAAAGTCTTATTTTCGAGCTTCGTTCTCTTTGCATTGTATCAGACATGTTCTTCCCATGGACTGTGGATGTGGCAGAGCAATTGAAGATACCTAGACTTATGTTTTATCCGAATAATCTTATGTTACACTGTGTTGAACATTGTTTGAACGTGTATACGCCTCATGAGAAGGTAAGTTTGGATTCAGAGAGTTTCTTGGTTCCGGGTTAACCAGATCAGATTGAAATGAAAAGATCTCAATTGCCGGAGAATATTAAAACCAAATCTGAAGGACCATATTGGGAGCTGATGAAGAGAGTTAAAGAATCAGAACGTCGGAGCTATGCAATGATTCATGACACTATCTATGATCTAGAGCCGAGTTATGCTGAGCTTTATCAAAAAATCAAAGGTAAAAAGCTGTGGCTTATTGGTCCTTTGTTTCATTTTTCAAAGAGTGAAGAGGCAAACAATTCAAGAAATACTCTAGATCAAGAGCGACACAGCTGCTTGAGTTGGCTTGATTCTCAAGAACCAATCTCTGTTGTGTACATTTGTTTCGGAAGTATGGGGAGGTTTTCTGATGCTCAACTTACTGAAATTTCCTTGGCTCTTGAGGCCTCGAATTCATCATTTCTTTGGGTGTTAAAGAAGGGAGACGAACCCCAAGAAAGCTGGATGCCTACTAGCTTCAAGGAAAAAATGCTTACAAACAACAAAGGTTTGATAGTCAGAGGATGGGTGCCACAGCTGAAGATCTTGAACCATCCAGCAACCGGGGTGTTCATGACTCATTGTGGCTGGAATTCCACCCTGGAGTCTCTGACAGCCGGAGTTCCAATGCTGACATGGCCATTGTTCGTGGAGCAGTTCTACAATGAGAAGCTGGTGGAGGTTCTTGGATGTGGGGTTAGAGTTGGGGCAGAGGTGTGCCACAGTACTTTTAACATCACGGATACAATTGTCAAGAAGGAGAAGATAGAGGCGACTGTGAAAATGTTGATGAACACCTCCAAGGAAAGTGAAAAGATCAGAAGTAGAGCAAAAGACATCGAAACAATGATTAAGAGGGCTGTGGAAAAAGGAGGCTCTTCTTATAATCATCTAACTGCATTAATAGAGGAGCTCAAGTGCCATGTTTTTGGCACCTCAGAAGAGTAATTGAAAATTTAATGTACTAAGCTCTCCTTACTTTTCCTACAATAAGCACCACACCTCCCTGTGCATTACATGACAGAAGAAAAGAAAAAACGAAATAACATGTTATGTTTCAAGCAATATTTTCCCCAGACACTACTTATGAGATAACATTAAGTATGTTGTTGTTGTAATTGTTTCAAGCAATCTTTTACAGACAAAAAACTCTAGATTGTTTCAAACAAGGGATCCACCAAATAAGAAAATGAAACTAGGTGAATTTGTAAGCAATGATTTCCCTTCTCTCAAATATAGCTATTAACAAAATGAGTTGCATTTAATAGGGGATATAGTTGCAATATTTCTTTACATTTTTGAGACAGCAAAATATGTAATAATACATGAAGAAAACTCACTTATCAAATGAGAAGTTTATCATGTTTTGTCCAGGTGCATTCTACAATCAGCAACTAACAGATTGTTAGCACAGAAGAACAGAGCTTTCATCTAATAAATCGCAAGTAAAAACTGAAATAATGGACCAACCGCGCTGAAAAAATGACAGATTGTATGCATGTCGCGCACACAGACTATATGCATTGTCAAAACATAAAGAAGTACACACCAAATTAGCCACGGGCCACTAGCAGGGTCGCATAATTATATAGTTCGGAAGGCACAAATATCAGACAAGAGCTGTGATATTCTTTGTGCTTAAACTGAGATAACTGAGTAAATGTACAAGTGAAAGGTAATGTTATCTTTTCAGTAACGCTTACCACTACTCAATTGAGAACGGTCTATGATACTTACTGAGGTACACATTGATTTTTCTACTCATGCTACACCTACTGCAGAGTGATTGAATTTGTGTTTCTTAATTTGCTCGTGACAAGCAACACTATTTTAACTGCTCACTTTAAATGTTCGATCCCTACCTCACTTTGTAGGACCACATGTTCCCTCTGTCCCAATTTATGTGACACACTTTTCCTTTTAATCAGTCCCAACAAGAATGACATATTTCTATATTTAGTAACAATTTAACTTTAAAATGCTCATTTCACCCTTAATGGGGTGATTTATGGCCACACAAACATCCATTACACACTTCCTTTTTTAAACTTCGTGTCAAATCAAACATCACATAAATTGAAACAGAGTGAGTAGTATTTTGCAGCCCACATCTCCCTTTCATGACTTTTCTGCAGAAAGATAACACATGAGAACCACTCAACTATTGATTGAACACAACAACTAATCCAAAATAAGATTCGTTAAAGAAACATACCTTGCATTTTAATGTTTTTCACATGATCTAAGAAAACAAAACATGACCTTTTAGGATATCTATGATATGTCTGAATCTAATATAAGGTTAGTAACATTTTCAGTTGTTTCTCACCCTACTTCTGCCATTCTTAGGTAAGCACTAATGGCACAAGAAAATAGTGAACTCCATGTAGTTTTCGTTCCATACTTCACACCAAGTCATATTATGCCCTTAGTTGACATAGCTAGACTTTTTGCTAGCCACGGAGTTAAAGTTAGCATTATCACAACACACTATAATGCCCTCCTTTTCGAGTCTTCCATCGAGGATTCTGGCCACCGGATCTTCATCCACAAACTCAAGTTCCCATCTGAGGAAGTAGGCTTACCAGAAGGGATCGAAAGCTTCGCTGCAGTCACTGCCTCAGAAATGGCTATGGTATTTATGGGAATTGCTTTGCTGCAGAAACCAATCGAAGATCTTATTGTTGAGCTTCATCCTCATTGCATAGTTTCAGATGTGTGCCTAACATGGAGTGTGGACGTAGCTGAGCAACTGAAGATACCTAGAGTTACGTTTTATCCACATAATCTTATGTATCATTGTGTTGAACATTGTTTGAACTTGTATACGCCTCATGAGAAGGTAAGCTCGGATTCAGAAAGCTTCTTGATTCCGGGTTTACCAGATCAGATTGAAATGAAAAGATCTCAATTACCAGAGGATATTAAAACCAAACCTGAAGGACCATACTGGGAAATGATGAAGAGAATTAAAGAATCAGAACCTCGGAGCTATGCCGTGATTCATGACACTATCTATGACCTGGAGTCTTCTTACGCGGAGATTTACAAAGAAAGCAAAGGTAAAAAACCATGGTTGATTGGTCCTTTATTTCACTTTTCAAAGAGAGAAGAAGCAAGCAATTCGAGGAACACTTCAGTTCAAGAGCGACACAGCTGCCTAAGTTGGCTTGATTCTCAAGAACCAGACTCTGTTGTGTACATTTGTTTCGGAAGTATGGGGAGGTTTTCTGATGCTCAGCTCTATGAAATTGCCTTGGCTCTTGAGGCCTCAAATTCATCGTTTCTTTGGGTGGTAAGGAAGGGAGACGAATCCCAAGAAAATGAGCAAGAAAGCTGGATGCCTACTAGCTTTAAGGAAAATATGCTTACAAACAACAAAGGTTTGATAGTCAGAGGATGGGTGCCACAACTGAAGATCTTGAACCATCCAGCAACTGGAGCATTCATGACTCATTGTGGCTGGAACTCCACCCTAGAATCTCTTACAGCCGGAGTGACAATGCTGACATGGCCCTTGTTCGCGGAGCAGTTCTACAATGAGAAGCTGGTGGAGGTTCTTGGATGTGGGGTTAGAGTAGGGGCAGAGGTGTGCCACAGTACTTTTAACATCACAGATACAACTGTCAAGAAGGAGAAGATAGAGGCGACTGTGAAAATGTTGATGAACACCTCCAAGGAAAGTGAAAAGATCAGAAGTAGAGCAAAAGACGTCGAAACAATGATTAAGAGGGCTGTGGAAAAAGGAGGCTCTTCTTATAATCATCTAACTGCATTAATAGAGGAGCTCAAGTGCCATGTTTTTGGCACCTTGGAAGTGTAATTGAAAATTTAATGCACTAAGCTCTCCTTAATTTTCTTACAATAAGCATCAAGGACGTTGACCTTGCTTGTATAATGTATCACAAGACAAGATAAACGAGAGAATAAAATAGCATGTTATGTTTCAAGCAAATTTTTTAGATAACAAATCTAGTTTCCCATGTCTAGAATATAGCTATTGACAAAAGTGAGTTGCATTTAAGTAGGGATATAGTTGCATTTCACTCCGACCTTTCAAGGTCACTAATTGTTGCATTTTTGAGAGGCAAAGTATGTGATAAGCCATGAAGAGAACTCTTGTACCTGACTAGGAAATTTATCATCTTTTTTCATTGTGATAAACCAATAGCGACCAGTAGATTGCTTTTTTGGTTTCACACAATCAGCAACTGCCAGATTTTTAGCATAGAAAAAAAGGCTTCGAAGTACAAATATAACCAATACTCCAATAGACCAATCACATTGTCAAAATAACAGATAGCATGCATGTTGCACACTGACTATATTCATTGTTCAATCATAAAGAAGATAAGCACCAAATTAGCCACACGGCCACCATGTCAATGAGGAGTAACAATGTCGCATAATTGTATAATTCATAACTAACTAATGTTAGACAAGAGCTGGATACTGCTTGGCCTGCTGTCTCACTCGTCTCTTGTACTCAACACTATCCTGCAAAAGCAAGGTCACATATTGTAATGACAAGTCAAAAAACAGGGATTAATATGGTTTAAAGTGTGTTCAGGTTGACTTTCTTGAAATAGCTTATAAGCTAAAAGTCATAAGTTGGTCATACTCAACTTTAGCTTCTAACTTATTTTTGTACTTTTTTGGCCTAAAATTAAGTGTTTTTAAGCATTTCTATCTTTCCCAAACACCACAAAAAATGGAGAAAGAAAAAAAAAAAAACTTAAAAGCTAAAAGCACTTAAAATAAGCCAAAATCCAAACACCCTCTTAGTCCAATAATCGCATTTCAAATGCATCATGTTCTATGAATGGAAACCAACAGTTAATTTTCTCATTACCAATTCAACCAAAATTTGAAAGCAATTAATTGTCATTTGGAATCCCTCCTACAATCCAATGGTATCTCTAAAACAGTTTTTAATGTATTTAATACACAGTAAAATTTAATTTGTTACTTAGGCATCCATGTACACATTTCACAATTGAAATCATCATAGGATTTCAAATACACGAGCGATCATTGTAAACAGTTCCAATAGACAAAATAAAAATGCCAACTTAATTTTTTCCAGAAAAAGCTCAATGAAGTACACATCAAACTTGAGTAATTACCTGCATATATAACTGATAACCTTCTGTTTGTGCTGGATCACTGGGGTTTGGCTGATCAAGCAAATCTTGGATGCCCACCAAAATTTGTTTAACTGTAATGGCAGGTCTCCACCCCTAAACAAGGATATAACCAACGCAATTATCATAAGTTTCATCTTGAAGCCGATATACCAATTGACAATACTAACTAAGTAACAAAATAACAATGACAAGAACTTACACTGTCCTCATTGAGGATAGACAAACATATTGTTCCTGATGGATAGACATTAGGATGAAAGAAACCTTGAGGAAACTTGCACTTGGGTGGTTTGCTAGGAAAGTCTTCGCTGAAGTTCATTGTTATTGGATAGAAACCACCTTCCCAGTCAGTCTGTACCATACCAGTTAAAATATCATATCATTATTGCTGACAAATATTGGAGGAAAGAACTGAGGGAAGAGGAAAGCAAGGTTTCAACACCGTAAAGACTTGCAGAAGCCAGAATATGTTTCACATTAAACCTTAAATGTAATAAAACTTCCTAAAAGTGTACAACACTTATTAGAGCATCGTTCAGAAACTCAAAGCATTTCAACAAAACATCCTTTCGCATGAAATGTAGAAAGAATGTCCCGTGATTGTTTACGCAACTAACCCATGAAACTAAAAGCATTTCAACAAAACATCCTTTCATTTATATACAATTAATATACAACAAAGCGACTAAAGTTCAAACCTTATGGTACTTTAAGAAAATGGACTTCTGCATCCTCGCTTCTGCATCCTCACGAAGATCATATTCTTCTTACTCTGTATATTAAATTCAGGGAGTCATGCACATACTTACCTTACAATGCTGTAAGGCTATAACTTACTTTGTTTAGAAAATTGTGACAGAGTTCCAAGGACTTGAGTGACTCTCAAAATGCAACACAAATTGCTTTCAGGTCCATAACTAATGACTACAAACTCTATGAATAATTCAGTAAGATGAATTTTGTGAACACTTCAATAGTTTTTCTTATAGATTTTTGTATCAAAGAGAGTCTCAAATACCTAGTTGTAGTCTATCAGAAACAATTTCTCTACCTCACACAAGGGTCTAAGTGCACTCTAATCTACCCCCAAACCCCACTTATTGGTCACACTTGGTATGTTGTTATTTCAAACATATAGTGTAATTTCTCAAATCACAATTAATATAATAGAATACTTTCTATAACTGCTGCGTAAATATCCAAATTGATGTGTCTAACTATTAATTAGACTACACAATCTTTTCTTCACAGTTCCCATAACATAGAATCAATAAAACATCCTCTTGAACCAACAAACTAAGGCTAATTACAGCACAAAACTACTAATTTTCAACACCAAAGCAAAGAACAATGATCAACAATAGACAAATTCTAGCCCAAAAATTCAAATCACAACGAGGAATTTGCACCAAAACCACTGAATATATATACATGTTTTTACATTCTTTTATCATAAATTGACCTCTATCTAGACTTGAAACAGACAATGTGAGCGACCTCACACAAGCGGACACTCTTTTACTAATTGTCAATTATAATGATTAATTAGTATATATTATAAAAATTCAAACTTGACTCACCTTGGATTTTCCGGGGATAGAACAATGCCACATCATCAAATTGACAGACCCATCTGCACCAGTTTCCGGCCTAGCCACAAAACCCTAAAGAAAAAAAAAAAACACATCGATCAAACCATCAAATCAATAGACCCTTATAATCTATTAACGTGCATTGATAAAGCAAATAAAAAAAATACATGTGGATGATTCTTCCGCCATGATTTGCGCTCCTCAGCAAGACGACCACGTGCGATTCCACCAGACATTTTTGCCCTTTTTTTTTTTTTTTTGCTGTTTCTGTAAATTTTGAATGATGAAATTAAGAACATGCAAAGAGAGCAAAAGAAAAATAAAAGGGGTTTTAAAGTTTGTAATTTTAGGATGTAATCCTAGTTGGATTTGAATTTTGATAATCCAACATTAATTCAAATATTTATTCACCCTCAATTAATGTCAAATTAATTCAATTGATTATGATTTAACAAAATAAATATATTAATTAAGAGATAATTTAGAGATATATCTCTATATTTAGCTTTATTATGCTAACATCTTTTCTATAATTTTTATAAAATTATGTTTATTCTAATTATGTAAGTTAAATACTAGATAATCCAAATAGTAATGGTACTAAAAAAGTCAACTTTACCTTTTTATATTCAAAGGATTCTTTTTGATCCCAAACCAAAAGAGGAAAAACACTAAAACATAAATGATCTTTAACAATAATTAATTAACGGTGATAGCTTAATTGTCGCTAAAAATATATTTTTAGCAGCATTTAATCTTCTTTGTAAATGTCTCTAAAGCATGTGGCGACACTGAAACTAATATTAATTAACTAATGTCGGTAAGATTTTATCACTCTTTGTTAATATGTATATTTATTGACTATGAAAGTTGTTTTTGTCGTACCGAAAGAGAATATGCAAAATGGGAAAATGAAAATGATAGGCACATAGTTTAATGCAACAAGAATGCTTTGACTTCTCAATTTTCTATTTTTTCATGGAGATATTAGGAAAATAAATATGAAACTAATATATTAGTGTGTTCGGTATGGAGCAGAAAAAATATTCATGTTTGATTAATCAAAAAAATTTAAAACTATCTTTTTTAGGAAATTAAGTTACTTAAAAATAAGTAAAATGATCTCCTCATTGTAAATAGGAAAAACAAATTCTACAAGTGATCCTCCACTCTTTAACATACCTCATTCCCCTCCACTTCCCGTAGCCCCCATCCTTACGACACCACACCTTCACCACTCAACATTTACCTTTTATAATATTTGTCCAGATTATATATAAATGATTTTAATTTAATTTTTACATATCAAACACACACACACAAAAAAAAACAATCCACTTATTTTTCTAAAAAGTATTTTTTATGAAATATATTTTCTTTGTACCGAACACACTCTTAGGGGTCGTTTGGTAGGAAGTATTAGGATAAATAGCCCATATATTATGTATGATATTATTTAGTACTATGTTTGGTAGGAATTTGGGCCTATGTATAACTAATCCATGGATTAGTTTTACATCCTACAAGGTATTAGAGGATGTATTACTAATACCTTCCATTTTGAGGTATTAGTAATACATAGAATTTAATACCATGGGATAAGTCTATGTAAAGACAAAAATATCCTCAAATCATTTTAATCATTTTTTCTTGATTTTATGTTTTATATTTGTATTAGTAAATTTATTTAAATAAATTAGCTTATAAATTATTTAGAGAGAATTGTTTGTTAATAAATAAATCCAATACAAATCAACACAATATTTGAAATGTGAGTTGCTTAACATTTACTAATTAAAAAGGCAAATATATCACTACATGACGTTTGTGATCTTAATTGAATGTATTATTTGTTGATATATATATATATATATTTGTGTGATTTTCTAATTATTTGTATTTTGAACAATTTATAAAATTGCATACATATTAAAATTACAACTTGCAATTTTTATGTATAAATGAAAATGGTTTATTCAATTTTACTATTGTTTATCATCTTTTTTATTTTAAAAGTAGATGGTTTATCTTTTACATTGAAAATTGACATTTTGTAAGTGATCAATTTATTAAGATGACAATTATTTATCCTCAAATAATCCAAGTGAAAAAATAGCAAACATGATTGGAAAGAAGCTTTTTATAGAGTTTTAATCCAAACACAAAATGAGGTGAGAAATAATGAACCAAACACTTGATAAAAATAAACCCTACATTACTAATCTCTGCATTACTAAACCCTACATTACTAATCCCTGCGTTATTAATCTCTGTACCAAACGGCCCCTTAGTGTCATATATTGTTCTAGACAATTCAGTTCTTTAATAAGTCCAAAAATTTAGAAGACACGGACTGTAACATACAATTCAATCCCTTTTTGGGGTTTTCAATAACTATTTGTATTGGATTTAAGTAAGTTGTGAATTGAGAAATGTGGGAACTAAATGAAGGGAAAAATAAAAAATCATTTCTTCCTTATTAGTAGAATAGAGAAAAAGTTTTGTTCTTATATTAGGAAATACTTCTTAAAGGGCTAAGAAGAGACTGTTCTCGCGCGATATCGTATATTTTCTTATAAATAAAGTCAAATCTTTGTATGATTTTAGTGTTAACTTTTGATTTTTAAAATAAAGTTGGAGGATGTAGGTATTTTTAACCCAAAAGTAAACATAACTAATGAGAGGACATTGTTTTATTATGTAATATTTCTTTTCTTTTTCTGTCCCATACCAAACAGGCAAACACACCCTTCATGGGTCCATTTTTCACATGCTACACCTTAATAAAGTGGGACTAATTTGTATTTTACCTAGATAGTAATTAGTAGTGATCACAATCACGATCACAAAAGAGGGATTGTAGCAACATAAAAATTATTGTAGAGTTTCAATAATATTTTAAAGAATAAATTGAGTTTTCGAACAAGAGGCTCTCGATCTTGGATCGTAGAAAGATGGAGTTTCAACTACCAATATAATTGCTCAAGATTGAATCAATCTCACTATTAACATCCTCTTTCCAAAAGAATGAGTCTACAGAAGACATAGGAAATGTTACAAAATCATATCCGAAGGAAGTAGATGTCCTTTGACATTTACTACGCCTCTGAATCTCTTTATTAAGTACATTCTCCTTTGGTTCTTCCCAAGGTCTTTGAGACCTTTCACTAGACTACTCAAGTCTAATTTTACAATCCACGGTCTTAGGTCCTCATTTGATCCTTTTAGGGATGAACTTGGACTTAAGCTAGACACCCCCACACTTTGAAATATTTCAAGTTGGATTTCATTCCTTTCCATTTCTCATATGGAATAGATTTTGTCCTGAACAAAGAAATTTTTTTGTTGCTTTCTTTCTGAACAGACAAAACTTTTGTTGTTCCTTTTTGCTGTAAGGATAGCTTCTCCATACAAGTTTTGTGGTAAACCTGAACTTATAAGTAATGCATCCACCATTTCCTTCAAAGTTCGGTTTTTCTTTTCATTCTACAATTCCATTAGATTGAGGTAAGTAGGGCAATAGTTTGATGGATAATTCCACTTTCCAAACATATTTCTACAGAAGGAGATTTATACTCTCCATCCCTATCACTTCTTATCTTTTTCCCAACTGATTTTCAACTTCAATTTTATATTGCCTAGACGTTTCTATTGCTTCATCCTTACCATTCAACAAATAGACATAACGTATTTAATGCAATTGTGAATAAAGGTTATAAGATATTTTTTCCCACCACGAGATGGTGTTGACTTCATATCACAAATGTTAGTGTAAATCAACTCTAAGGGATTAGAATTCCTTTCAACAGATTTATAAGAATGCTTAGCATACTTAGATTCAACACAAACTTGACATTTTTATTTATTGCACTCAAAGTTAAACAAAATTTATAAGTTGATCAGTTTTTCTTTACAAGGTTTTGTAATTAACATGTCCCAAGTGATCATGTCACAAACAGTTTGACTCAAGCAAGTAAGATCAACCAGAAATATTGAGTTTGAAAAGATCCTCCGTGAGGTAACTTTTTCTCAGAAATATTTTGTTCTTACTTATTACAATTTTGTCAAATACAAACATTGTTTAGAGTCAGCACCTTGCTAGATGTCCTTTTCAGAAGGACCTTTCCATAACCTTCAATTTGATTGTTAAAGAGTTTACCCATGAACCTAGTCTCATCGGGTCCAACAAGAGCATATGAACCAAATGCTTCTTTTACAACACAAACATGACAGATTTTCACAAATATTCATGTCTATACAAATAGTTTTATTTTAATAGACAAATCTTTTCACGAAAAAATCACAACATTTTAAGTGACACTATTTCATAAAAGAACACAACTATTTTGAACAAGTATATATATAATTTGGTAATTTCAGTACTAGTAATACCATATACTAGTAAAAGAGAAACTCAACGACCACAATTCAAATATACTCTAAGAATTTTTTGTTTTTTTTTTTCAAACATAATACACGAATGTCATTGAATCTCATATCTTGTGCTCCAAATTTAAATTAAACACTAAGTCTAATTTTATCTTTATCATAAGCAAAGAACCCCCACATTTTAAATATGATCTCAAAATATTTTTCAAGTATTTGAAAATAATTTTTCCACATATTTTTTTCCTTACTATCAAAATGTCATTGGCAGCATGAAAGCTCTTTTGAAAATATTATTCTACAAAAGAATTATAGTGCTTCAATTCTCTCTGACAATCTTTACACAATATCAAAGTTCATACCATAGAGGCATCTATTGCAGGCACAAAATCACAAACTTTAAGTCATTGGTCTTTTTTGCTATCACAATTAGACATACCACTTAGTATTTAGAATACTAACAATAACGACAAAACTTTTGTACAATTTGTTTCTATTAACAATGAAGTTTTATATTCTTCAAATCGTCAACCGAATGAACTTTGAATGTGAATGGAGTTTTTATGACTTCAAATCAGTTTCAAATTCAAACGGAGTAGAAAACCAAAAGTACAACACTGACTTATTAGGTGAAGTTTACAAATCAATTGCACAGTCTAATTTATCCAGAGTAGAAACTACAAATATTTTTAGTCTACAACAATCAGACACAATCAAATTTCAATCGGAGTACAAAATTACAAAAGTTTTTTTTTCTCAAAACAGAATAAACATACTCTTAGATTATCACATAGATATGCTTTTCTTTTCAAATAACCTTCCAACTAAAACATTTTGACATGATATCTTATCAAACAATCTCATTCTGCAAACTAAAGAATTTTAAAGGCAACACTTTCGGCCAAGTAAAATTCATTCAAAAAATAAATGATTTGCAGATCTTTTTCCAAAGACACACATGATAAATATCAAAAGAGTTAACTTTTAAAAACTATTTTCCTCCTTAGATAAATAATAAGAAGGTTACCTGGTGTAATCTTTAACCGAAATACCACTAATTCTTCTGGTACATTCCTACTTTGACATTGCTAAACAAGACACCGAATTCTGGAGAAGTAGTGCATTAATCTTCTACTTCCATGATCTGTTTCCCTCAATCAGTAGAATACAAGAAATACCAACAGCATAATAATAATTTCCTTAAGATTGTTGTTGATCCTGTATTCCTAAGATACTTAGAAAAAAAACTTTGGAGAACTTGGGAAGAAGCAACAAAGTTTAAAGAGTATTTTCAAACCTAGAAAATTAAAATTAGTAGAGAAAATTGAATTAGAAATAGATTAGAAACAATATACAAAATATTTTTCTCAAAGAAGAAAATCGAGCCCACAGAATGCACAGTGTCCCCTTAAGGAAATTATTCCCCTCAAGTACCCGAGGTTAATGGAATATATCCTCCCAGGGTAGAACGATCTTACTCACCGGTGTATTGGTACCCATAACCACGGTGTCAGCGAACCACTCAATTGCAGTAAAGTATAATTAGAATACTAGATTTAGTAGTAGAAGAAGAAGTCCATAAATTCATTATTTCATTGTTGGAAAATGAGAGGAAATCCTCTATTTATAGACAACCAAGGGTAGTGTGAACATATGTTTATTGTTCCTTATCGGAAAGGTCACAACCTTTCATAAAAGTCACAACTTTTCATAAAAGTCACAACTCTTCATAAAAGTCGCAACTTTTCATTAAAGTTACAACTCTTCATTTTCCATTCCCACCTTTTAAAACCCAACAACTAGAATATAAAGTAACTTAAAATTAAGTAAGACATCATTTCTTAAATTTTGTTTTGTTTTTGGGAGGCCGGAGTAGGGAAAGAAAAAGAGAAGGGGTCCAAGTGGAGTCTAATGTTGTCACCCTGAGTCGTTTGGTAGCGGGATAAGAAACAAGTTATACATGTATTAATTTTCGTTTAATTTATACGACATTTGGTAGGTGGATAGGAAATAACTACTCCCTACATTACTAATACTTGCATAATTCTAACCAGCTACAAAACGACTCCTTTTATAGCCAAACCTAGACAAAATTAATCATAAACATCCCTTCTAATTAAAGTGTTTTTGAAGGGCATTTAAATGAAAAACATGACGAATATTTTGAGACGGAGAAACTAGAATATAAAGTAACTTAAAATTAAGTAAGACATCATTTCTTAAATTCTATTTTGTTTCTGGGAGGCCGGAGTAGGGAAAGAAAAAGAGAAGGGTCCAAGTAGAGTCTAATGTTGCCACCTTAAGTCGTTTGGTAGCTGGATAAGAAACAAGTTATGTATGTATTGATTTTCGTATAACTTATACGACATTTGGTAGGTGGATAGGAAATAATTTATTCATATATAAAATTAATACGACGTTTGGTTGACAATTTTGAAACCTGCATGACTAATACATGTATAAATATTGAATCTAATCCCTAGATTCAATCATAACTACTCCCTACATTACTAATACTTGCGTTACTCTAACCACCTACAAAACGACTCCTAATATGTGAAATGAACCAGGGTGTTGTTGGGCATTCTCTGCCATTGCTTCCATTGAATCAACAAACGCAATAGTAACCAGGAATTTGATATCACTATCTGAGCAAGAGTTGGTGGATTGTGATACATCGTTCAATAATGGTTGCTATGGCGGTGCTATGAACTACGCGTTTAGATTTGTGATTAAGAATGGAGGAATCGATACTGAAGAAGACTACCCTTACAAAGAACGCGAAGGCACATGTGACCAATTTAGGGTCAGTATAACATTGTCGATTTCAATTTTACTCTCGAAATGAATAGCAGTGTGAAAGTAATGAATTGAAGATTTTGTGATGCAGAAAAATGCCAAGGTTGTTAAAATACATAGCTATGAAAATGTTCCTGAAAATAATGAAAAGGCGCTACAAAAGGCTGTTTCAAATCAACCTGTGAGCATTGCTATTGAATCTAGTGGCAGAGACTTCCAACACTACATATCGGTAATGTTTCCTTTAATTTCGACAATCTGTATTACTAAGATACTTAGAACAATAACTTTGAAGATAGTGTTGGTTGCACGCGATTATTTGATTTTGATATAAACTTGATGTAATTTCAGGGTATCTTTACTGGAAAATGTGGTATTATCTTGGATCATGATGTAGTTGCCGTTGGATATGGTACAGAGAAAGGTATGGATTATTGGATTATCAGAAACTCATGGGAAGCTAACTGGGGAGAGAAGGGCTGCTTTCGAGTTCCTAGCTCTAGTGGCATCTATGGTTTAGCTAGTTGTTGCCCACACGATTATCCTATCTGCGACATTCGTGAAGGCACATGCTCAACTGTAAGTTACTTACGCGACTATCTTGTCATTTTAAACCATGTTACGCGATTTTGCTTTTGTTGATACAGAGCGATGACTACTCACCGGGAGTGAAGGCAATGAAGTACATTCTTGCAAAACCAATCGGGGTATTCGTAAATGGAGGAAAGAAGAGCAGTTCATGAATTCTACAAGCACCAATATTGTGGAATGAGGTGAAAGAGCAGGGGTAAAACAGAGCTGTTTATTCTTCTATTTGTACTTGGTTTCATCAATAATAACAAAAAGACTATCTTTTGGGGATAGTTCGTGTTTCATAAATATGTGATTCTGCTATATGACTAGTAAAACGAATTTAATAATCCTGCAAACTATGTACTCTATTTTGATAGTCGACTCTTTACTAACAAAAGAATAATTTGAAGTATCTACAGTTAAGCTCACAAAATTTGCTCACGATGTTGTCATAAGGGCAATCAACCACACCTTGTTTGGATTGTTGTTATCCAAACAAGGTATTGTATTGTATTGTATTATATTGTCAGTTTAAATATAATGTTTATTTTGACTGTTACTAAAATTTCATTGTATCGTATCATTTAAATCCATTGTTAGGTAACAATGAAAAGACTCATTCTGTGTAACGATTGATTTGGTGTGATTGCGTTGTTATCTTAATGTTTTCTTCTCATTTTATCTTTACTTATTATTTTATTTTATTTGCTACCCTACCTTTCATATTAGCTCTACTTTGTATCCTACTTTTATTGTAGGTTTATCATTTAAATTATGGATATGTGACATTATGTAACGATAGAGAACGATACAGTTTATCCAAATATTATATTCATTAAAACAATATAGTTTGGTACAATACGATCCATTATGAAATAATACGTAATAACGTGAATGTATTGACAATGTCGGATAAAATAAATGGTTGATGCACCGCGTAACCATTGATTCCAGTCAAATGTCAATTCTATTTTGTATGGTTTCATTTCATAACATCTAAATTTATATCATAATTTCGTATTTAGTATGGTTAATTGAAGTATTCTTTCTATAAAAAAAAAAAAGCTTTTAAAAACTTAGAACAATGAAATGACTTTTTTCTAAAATTGAAAATAGGAATAATAAACTCCTTAAATTGTACGTGATATTGTGATAATAGATCCAATTCAACTATATTGTGATGATAACTATACGAGATCTTGCACGTAATCCGATACAACATGATCATACCAAGCATGTAGAAGTAGATAAATTTCTACATGTGGAATGATAATCTATTTAAATTGTAGCTATAATAAATAATTCAATAATATAGATTTACTTAGTCGTGTAATTTTTCCTATTTATTATCCTACCACATGTAACATGTTTTATTATTTAATATTCCCTCTCTTCTTTTTTTTCATACCAAACAAGCCAGCACACCCTTAATGAGCCAATTTTTTTCACATGTTACACCTCAATAAAGTGGGACTAATTTGTATTTTACCTAGAGTAGTAGGTAAATGATAATTGCTTTGCATACTTATTTTTTTGTATTCCAATTTTTTTTTCTCCACTAATGAAATTATATTAAACATGCATCCATATTATGTATACTAATTCTATTTATACTTTTAAATAATTATGTATTTTACCTCTAATTAAGAGTTTCCTATCAAATATTAAGGAATATACATGTATTTTTGCTATCAAATACACTAAAGGAGAGATGCGAGCGAGATAGTCATGTATCCTATATACATGCTAATTACACTAAATACACACTAGATACATGTATTTATATGGACCTGGTGAGATTTGCATGTAAATGAGATATCATATGCATATGAGAGTGGTGAGTGAGATTCGTTACGTATCTCAGATACATGTGAATTCACTTGGATACAGTGTATCTAGAACAAATTACACTTAATTTCGACCTCATGTATCTCGAGATACATGTATCAAACACACCAAAATCTAGTAGGATTCATAATTATAACTTAACGTGTGTCTAAGTAATTAGCTCTTAAACTAGTAAGATTTCTTTAAGTTTTTCAAATTATATTGATATGTAGTTGGTGTAGCAACTAGATGATAAAGGACAAGGAACCCCATGCTCCATAATCTATAATTCCAAAAGATGAGGAAATGGGCATCAGAGATGAGAAGTAGAGACTTTTCAACACAAAAGCATCAAACCCAAGCCCAAAGATAAGTGCATTGATAGACTGACATATTCAAAAAATTGTTTTGGACTGTTTCACTTTAGTTTTGGATGAATGGGACCCATATCACATGTTTACAATTTGTTAGGGGTTGCTTGGTTCACATGGATAGATATTTGGAGATTAAATTATGTGTTGTGTTCGTTTTAATTTATTTGTCTGATTTTTTTTTAATTTTTTTTAAAGAGAATACCTCTTTTCTTGAGTGAAGAAAGAAAACGCCGTAGAAAGTCAATTTAAGTCTCATTGCTTGTGGTGGTGCAATGAATTCATTGGATGGTAATAGCGTATAAAGATTTTCTTCTCTATCTAAGTGTTAATATTAGCTCATAGGTGGTTATTTTCTTTTTGGAGAAATATCTATTTTTGTTCCTGTATTATTGCATAATTTAAATTTCAGTCTTTGTGTTATTTGATTATGCACATTCAATCTTTAATTATTTGAGGTGTGTTGTTTTGGTCCTTGAAGTTAACAAAAATAAAATATTTAACAAAATAATTATTTGAAAATATATAAAATAAAATAAAGGGTTGATGATTCTAAATGCTTGAAGAATTGTGTATATAAAATAAAATTATATTTTATATATTTAAAAAATACAATTAGAATGATTACTTTAAATATATTAATTGATCCCATTTGTTTCTTTTTTTGCTCTGTTTTTGATTCATTAGCCACTCGTTCTTTCTCTCTTCTTCAGTGGTTACTAATCAAGGTCAAATATGATTACATTTGAAAGGGTTTCGTAAGTGGACATGCTCCTTAACGCTGTTAATGGTGTCCTAACAACTTTTAGTCTTTAAAAAATTTCACATTTAATTTTTTATTAAATTCAATTTTTTCTATACACAATTATTTAAGCATTTAGAATCACCAACCCTTCAATTTATTTTATTTTATATATTTAAAAATAATCATTTTGTTAAATAATTAGCTTTTGTTAACTTCAAGGACCAAAATCGCACACTTCAAATAATTAAAGGTTAAATGTGCATAGTCAAATAATACAACGATTAAAATTAAAATTATATAATAATATAGCGATTAAAATTGTTATTTTCCTACTTCTTCCTTTTTCGTGAGAGAGATGCCATCCTTCCATATTTGGATAAATTAAATATGTTATCTATTTTTATGATAATCACAAAAAAAGAAAACATGTTTTCCTCAATAAAAGCCCACGAAAGGCCAAAGCACAACAAGTCTAGTCATTATCAAAGCAAGAGGCATGGTCATCTACTAAGCAAACGTACAAAGTGGACCGGAATTTGGTTGTTGGAAATCACCAGATGAATTTATTTATCCAACCAAGGAAGGCACGCGAAGTGAACATGTTTACACATTTTACACATTTTTATTCTAAAATAACAAGATTCAATTTTTTTTTTTCACTTTTAAAAATTTCATGTTAAGTCAAAACAGAACAATTCAATTGAAACAGAAGGAATACTTTGTTTGATTAAAGATACAATAGTCTTATACTCTCCCAATTGAAACTATAATCTCAAAATTAACTTAATCCACGAACTAAACAACCCTCTTATTACTTAACATATTGCTCCCAGCTCCCTCAGTTAGCAAAAATATTTTATCAAAAAATAAGTGTTATCTTAAAAATTCAAGATTAAATTATAATATATTTATCAGTTATACCCTTGTTTTTCATCTTCTTAGTGATTTTAATTTTAAAGAGAAATTTATTAAATATGAATAATTTAATAAATTATATATTGTATTTATTAATTTCTAATAAACGTAATATTTGCAGCTAACACTTAATTTTGAAATTTATGTGAATCTTATCTGCCCAAAGACAAAATAAGTTGAATCTATGATGAGAAATTTATTTAAGTGGACCTTTTATACCCAAATATAGATAAGTTGCTATGCCTAAGTAATCAAAGGGTAGGTGGTCTATATTTTGCTTGATTGAATACAAGACATACCAGAGTTGTTGAATTCACGGACTAAATTATCTCAGAATTATCATTTTGATAGATATCTATATTAAAGTCTGGTTAAATTTGAATTCATATTGGAAAGTTTCGTAATAGGAGTAAAAAACTCCCTAACAAAGACGACTCTGTATTTAGAGAGACTCGTCTCGAAACCTCTCGGTTAAGGATGAAAAGGTATTTACCACTCCACCATAATCCGGGGAAGGATGGGGGGAGCTACACTCTTGTCAAGTTGTCCAATTGGACATTCTTCGTCGGAAAGTTATACCATATATACAAGTAAAATGATAAACGAAATGGTTAAATAACATATTCTGGACACCCTTGACACAACGATGTGTTGTAGCCCAATTGTTTCAGGCACCTTGAAAGAGCCAAGACATGCGAACTTTTAAGGTGTTTGTGTGTTCGAATCTCACTAGCAGGCTCACTTTAGCAGCCAATTGATTCTATAAAGCGAAAATCCGCCACTGCCATCACTCTTGTTGGTTTGAAATTAAGTTTGATCGTCAACCAAACATAATAGTATAAGTTTATTCCCAAACATAATTATGAAATATCTCATCTTTTAATTAACAATTTTTTAAGAGATATGTCAGATCAACATCATGAAATAATTAGCGCTTTATATCATTGTCAAAATACAAACAAATTAATTAACTGGACCCACACATGAATAAGACTGATGAAGTGAACATATTACTACTATATTGTTTTTTTGCTAATTAGAATCTTTACTTCACTTTCTCTTTTCTTCACCTGCCATTTTCATTTTACAACTGTTTGGTTTAAAGATTCATAAAGTAGTATTAATTTTCTAATTTATTATTTGTCTTTTTCAAGTAAATTTATTTGGGAAGTTATTGAGTGCACGATTTAAGGACCTTTATAATTCATATCAACTAATATCCAATACCAATATTCCAAGCTTCAATAATCTTTGAAAAATAAATAAATTGTTATATCGGGGTCCAAGAATTAATTGAAAGGGATTATAATATGAAGGATCGAACTTTTACTAATAAAATGAAATTTTAAGTAATTAACCAACTTTCACCAACAAATTAGCTACACTGCTAAGATCCCCGGGGCTTCAATATATATATCCATTTGAATTTGTTTAACAAATAATAAATTTAGCTATTTATAAGAACGAAGAAGAAAATTTAATTTTTACTTATAAGCTGAAAGTTCAAGTAATCAATCAAATCTTTATTATTTACTATCGTTATTGTTTATTTTCTTGTATCAATAAATCTTTGTGACTAATTGTAATTTGATAAATTAATAATAGATGGTAACTGTATTATTATAATTAGTTTTATTAAGATATCATGTTATGATTTTTGAATAATATATTATTTAGTTTCTTATAAAACTGATAATTTTATGTCAAATTTATAAATATTTTAAAAATAATTTTAAGAATTTATTGGTATAAATTATGTTTCATTTTCTTAAAAAATAGAGTTAAAAAACTATGACCAACATGTATTGAAACTTTACCCAAAGTCGATTTTTTTCGAAAATACTTAAAAATTTATGATCATAGACTAACTTAATTATACTTCGTCAATTCTTTAGACTTTTCCTCAAAGTGTAAATATTAAGGCAAAACTGATAGAGTAAAAAATTTAAAAAAATATGTAAGTGGTCAACATGGCCAGATACGTTGCTTGATATCTTCCTCTGTTTAAAAATATAAATCTAATTAGATTTTTTTTTGAAAGGCACAAAAGATATTAATAAAACTAGTGACAAAAGGATCGGTTAGAATTTAAAATTTATAAATTTTAAATTTTAGAATAACGGTATCAAATTATTAGTAATTGAATTTTAAATTTATAATTTTTATATATATTTAATAAATTTATTATTAGAAAAATATAAACTTTGTTCTAAAATTATTAATTTTGATTGAATGTATATGTCAGCTTCTAGTTCTATATAATTTATTGAGAATAGGTAACCAATCACCATCGTTGCCGTGTAAATCTAGCTATATATAATATATAATATAGTTCTTGTAATACAATTATATTTCTTATCACCTCTTTGAATATTCTTGATATCTAATATATAACATCTCATTGATAAGCATTATTGGTATTAAATAAATTGATCTTTTTGTTTCGTTGTTACTTTCATGACTTATGACCTGGTGTCTAGATTGATTTATTTATTTATATATATATTTTTTAAAAAGTAGCAATCAAATCACATTATCAGAAAGACAATAAAACACAAGTTGTAACGTAACTGGCAACTAGATATTGCATTGAGATCGAAAAATACAATAATAATATATTTGGTATAATCTCATAATATTAAAATCGAAAGATTTAAAAAATAACTATATTTTGATTTTTGATGAGAGAAAAATAATTACTAAGTAGAGATATTTTATTAAATCAATATTGTATTTTTTTAATTGTGATGTTTGATCAACTTAAATATTTCATTCAAATACATTTTAATTTGTCATCATTACAAATATGGAATAACTTTGGTATGTCAAGCTCACTTATCCAAATTCAAAGAAACTATTTAGTTTTCTCTTTAGTTTTATTGAAATTTGACTCCTAATCTCTCATTATGTGACAAATTCCCCTCCTGTTATTATCTTTTGCAATTTCTCTCTTGTTACATATAAGTTTAACAAAAACTAGAAGCATAAATTAACTTTTTCAAGATGATTTTTTAAATAAAAAAACAATTATACTTATCAAACAATCTCTCATCTCATTAACTTAGCTCATATATCTACTTATTTTTTCGAATACAGTAACAATAATAACAACATACTCAATATAGTCCTACAAAATAAGGTCTGAAAAGAATAGAGTGAATGCAAATCTTACCTCTACCTCAAATGTGAGGTAAAGAGAATGTTCCCAATAGATCCTCGATCCAAGACAAAAACAGTTTACGACAAAAAATGATGAAAGCACAAACAACAATAGAAAATAACAAATAGTAACAAAATAATACTATAACAACAATTCTATTATTAAACTACACGAAATAACATATAGTATTAGCATAAATCAAAGAATACGAAACTATATGCCTTTTAACAAGGACAACAAGTCAATACATTCCTACTTTTCAAATATAACAACAAAATTAGGGACATGAAAGAGGACATCAGAAGATGAGAATCGAACCCTGATCAACTTAATCAAACAACTTAGCTCTTTAAGATTTCACGAATAAAACATATTTTAATTAATCCACCAACCAAAATAAATGAATAGTGGTTCATAAAGAAAAATGACAGAAAAAAAATTAATCAAATTTTCAAAAATTGTGCTATGGGAAGTGGGTCCTACAATATATATAGTATAACAAGGCCCATCAAGTCTTTTCTTATCCAATCAACGTGGCCTTCTTTAATACCATGCAACAGTAGATAAGAATCTTATTTTAAAAAATTTACATTCTCACTAGCTGGACAAGTATCAGAATCTTAACTCCCATATTTAATTATAACATTAAAAAAAATTTATTTATTATTCCTCATATATATAAAAAGAGCAAATTATTTATTTTAAAAAAAATATTTTTTGTTTCCAACTACCTAAAGCTTCACTTTCAAAGATATTATAATTGCACTTTGTATTTTAAGGTAAATTATAGGAATTTTCCTTATTATTTAGGAGAGATATGTTGTTATTTCAATTCTTTTGGATGAATTATTACTTTCTTTGTTCTAGTTTATATATGATATAGGTATGATTCAAAACAAATTATATGTATTTGTATGAGTGTGAATCAATTTTATTATTGATAAAAATAACATTTAAAATTAAATTATTAAATATAAAAATATGTTAATTTTTTTTAGCATTGACTAAAAAAAGTGGTCATTTGGACAAAAAGGATTATATATATACTTTTTAGAATCCTATTGCTCTATTTTGATCTCTTTTCTTTCTAGTTTAGCATCTCCACCTACCACTACTTTGTATAAATGTTCATTTTAATATCTATTTTAGTTTTATTATTAATTACTTTTTTTTGTTTAATTTTAATTGTTCATTTTAAATTTTGTATGCCTTTTAAAAATAATGATTAATATAAATATTTTACTCACAATATTCATATTTAATTGATGTATAGTCTTTAATTTTGAGGAATAAATAATTAACATTGAAGGTAAAACTTGAATTCTTCTTTTTCTTAATATACTAAAGTGACAACTGACAAGTAAAAATATAAATATTTTTAATGTAGTTGACAAACAAAAATGAATGAAGAAATATTAATTATTTCCTAACTAGTGAGATAATTTGTAATAATTAAGAGTAATATTGTAAAATTATCATTTTACTTATTACTTCTTAAATGATGTGTTAAATTAAATATGAACTAGTAAACCTAAACAAACGGAGTATTAAGTATCTTTTTTGGTTAGATTTGATTTCCCACTTGATGTTTGATAGTTACGTTGGAGTTCGACTAAATCTGAATTTGTGGTCGAAAGTCTCATTAAGTATTATCCTTCTCACTAGTTGAATTGAATAACTAATTTGTCCCTTCTTCTTTCCATTTTTATCTTTTCCTACAAGCCATGAAATACGTATATTTATACACACTTCTACATTTCCAAAAATACCCCTTCTCCTTCCCTTTATAACACACTCTACCTTCTCCACATTTTCCCCAATCCCCTTCTTCCCCAACAATACAGGGAAAAAAAATATCAACCAATCATGGCAGCTCACAGCTCAACTCTCACCATATCCCTACTTCTCATGCTCATGTTATCCACTTTATCCTCCGCTTCCGACTCCGATATGTCAATCATTAGCTACGATGAGAGTCATATGCACCGTCGTACCGACGATGAAGTCTCGGCGTTGTACGAGTCGTGGCTAATCGAGCACGGAAAATCGTACAACGCCTTAGGAGAAAAGGATAAGAGGTTCCAGATCTTCAAGGATAACTTGAAATACATAGACGAACAGAATTCTGTTCCGAATCAGAGTTATAAGCTCGGATTGACGAAATTCGCCGATCTGACTAATGAGGAGTACAGGTCGATTTACTTGGGTACTAAGAGTTCCGGTGACCGGAGGAAGTTGTCGAAGAACAAAAGTGATCGGTATCTTCCTACAGTTGGGGATAGCTTGCCGGAATCAGTTGACTGGAGAGATAAAGGTGTGCTTGTTGGTGTAAAGGATCAAGGAAGCTGTGGTAAGTTAATTTTGCTATTTCTATTTGGTTATAGATCTAAAATTAATTATAAGTTCTTTTTTTTTTTTTAAAGATGAAGTTATCACAATTTTATTATGTTATTGAAGTATAATAATAATATGCTCAGTGTATGACGCACCGGTAGATATTGATATTGAACCTCTCGATCAGTCAATACGTAATTTTAATGGAGGAGTTTGGATGAGCTCTCTCTAATCTCTAGATCTGCCTCTTACCTAGAGAGTTTAGAGTATGCATAAATCTTAATTCTATCGGAGAGACATAAAGATTATTTCTGATAAAGAAACTATACCTGATAGAGCAATTGCTCAAGACAGAATATATTAAAGCAGATTGAAAAAGAAATAATAAAAGTGAAATAATTATGACAAAATATTATAGAAAGTCTACGACCAAATTATGTGATAATTGAATGATAATTAAAGTAGAGTTAGTATAAGAGATAGTAAATAATAAAAGAAATCAAAGGATAAATAAATAGCAAAATATTACAATTACCTGTATGGAAAAATAAACAGCACAACACTTTACTGACGATTAATCATCTAACTAAGTTGTAACTATATAAATAAAATAAGTTTATTGCTATCTACTTATGACATAAATATGATATTGTAATGTTTAGCTTAAATACATCCAACAGTAAAGGAGACGAACCAACTTTAACCAACGCAACTTGATGTTTATAGAATATAAAAATACATGCTATATTTAATGTGCATATCGATATAAACTTTATATGAAGTGACCCAATAATGTCACTTTCATACTTTTTATAAAAAATACCTTATGACATTGTCGTGCATTGTAAAATTAGAAAAATATCAACAAAAAAACAAGGGAACATACATCGATTTCAAATGTTATTCATTTGGCAAACTAATTTGTTTCTTTTGGCATTTTGAAGCTTTTTGACAAGTTTTAAAAGTCTATGCTGCTTCCAACATGTCTTGGTTTTAAGAAACGTTTGCTTTGCCTCAAAATACTTGTCGTCCTTATTAAAAATATTTGTCTTGGATAAAATTAATAATCAAACGTCCCTTCTAATTAAAGTCTTTTGAAAGGGCATTTAAATGAAAAACATGAAGAATATTTTGAGACGGAGGAATTGGATTATAACGTAACCTAAAATTAATAGGACAACATTTCTTAAATCCCATTTTGTATTTTGGGAGGCCGGAGTAGGGAAAGAAAAAGAGAAATGTCCAAGTAGACTCTAATGTTGCAACGGTAAGGCGTTTGGTAGCTGGATAAGAAATAAGTTATTCATGGATTAATTTTTTTATAACTTATACGATATTCGGTAGGTAGATAGGAAATTAGTTATTCATGTATAAAATTAATACGATGTTTGATTGACAATTTAAAAACCTACCTAACTAATACATGTATAAGTTATAAATCCCTACGTGCATATAACTCTAACCAGCTACCAAACGACCCATATGTGATATAACAATTTTACTGCTAAATTATGTGCCTCAACCATAAAAAGATAGTTAAACATTTGTATACTTCAATTCATTAAATTTGTTGTAGGACTCTATATTTGTGTTCTAATCAATCAATCGATTAAATGAATCAGGGAGTTGTTGGGCATTCTCTGCCGTTGCTGCCATTGAATCAATAAATGCGATAGTAACCGGGGATTTGATATCACTATCGGAGCAAGAGTTGATCGATTGTGATAGGTCCTACAATGAAGGTTGCGATGGTGGTCTTATGGACTACGCCTTTCAATTCGTCATCAAGAATGGAGGAATTGACACGGAAGAAGACTACCCTTACCAAGAACGTGATGGCGTTTGTGATCAATATAGGGTCAGTATAACATTCTTCATTTCAATTGCACTCTTAAAATTTAGACTAATAAGTGGCAACACATTTTGTTTGTGATGCAGAAAAATGCCAAGGTTGTTAAAATAGATAGCTATGAAGATGTTCCTGAATATAACGAAAAGGCGCTGCAAAAGGCTGTTACAAATCAACCTGTGAGCATTGCCATTGAAGCTGGTGGCAGAGACTTCCAGCACTACAAATCTGTAATGTTTCTACTCACATTGGCCTATCTTTTTTTCACAACTATGTAAAATGTTGCCTTTTGATCAAAGGTGTGTAGTATACTTTCGACCAAAGAATGTAACATCAAGATAATGCTGGCTGCATTAGTTGACAGACTTCTAATTGTATGTCGAAAACTATGATATAACAATTATTCACGCGTTCATCCTACTTGTAATTTCAGGGTATCTTTTCTGGTAAATGTGGTACTGCAGTGGATCACGGTGTAGTTGTTGCTGGATATGGTACTGAGAATGGCCTGGATTATTGGACTATCAGGAACTCGTGGGGAGCTAACTGGGGAGAGAATGGCTACCTCAGAGTCCAACGTAACGTTGCCAGCTCTAGTGGCTTGTGTGGTTTAGCCATAGAGCCTTCATATCCAGTAAAGACAAGCGCAAATCCTCCTAAACCCGCTCCATCTCCTCCATCTCCAGTCAAGCCACCTACAGAGTGTGATGATTATTCTCAATGCCCTGTCGGCACCACTTGCTGCTGTATCCTTCAGTTCCGTAAGTCTTGCCTCTCTTGGGGATGCTGCCCACTTGAAGGAGCCACTTGCTGTGAAGACCACTACAGTTGTTGCCCACACAACTATCCTGTTTGCAACGTTCGTCAAGGCACCTGCTCAACGGTAACTAATTTGAATTTGTCATTTCACCTCTTTTATGCACGGACAACATAAATAATTCGGACCATTTCTTTACTTACGCGATTGCTTTTGTTGATACAGAGCAAGAACAACCCACTGGGAGTGAAGGCAATGAAGCGCATTCTTGCACAACCAATCGGAAATGGAGGAAAGAAGAGCAGTTCTTGAATTCTACAAGCATCAATACTTGTGGAATGAGGTGAAAGAACAGGGCCAACAGAGGATGTGAATTGGTACATCTCATTTTCCAGAAGAAATAGAGACAAGATAAATGTATTATCAAGATTAATAGATGTTGATTAATGATTTGCATATATTGCTTCTTTATTGAAGAAGGATTATTGTTCTACTTTGTCTAATTATTAAGCAAATAGTCCTTGTTTCTTATTATGATAGACTCCAAGTAATGCCTTTCATTAGGCTGTTTATTCTTCCATTTGTACTTGGTTTCAACAATAATAACAAAAAGACTATATTCTGCATCTTTCATTTACCTCTTTTGTCTTGTCCCATCATGTTTACTAGTTTGAAGTTGAAAAATAGATTTCATGTTCCAGGCTTATCAACCAAAAATCTTACTTAATTGTGGTGCAACATGATTCTAATCTTGTTAAATTGAAATGTAAGAAGATTGTCCAATTTGAGCAATACATATAACAACTCGAAAAGGAATTGCAAAGAAAAAGATTGTTATATATATAGTAAAATATTGTTTTATTTTCCAGTTTGATTAAATATTTTAAATAGTTATTTTTTGTTTTCTTCTAAATTAATAATACTAATCTACATGCATTACAAGACCTTATTTTAGTTTACCTTTATGCTATACCTAACAATATCAAAATTCTTTGCTTGTCAACCGCATAAGTTATGAATTGTGATTTGACTTCTTTGCACTAATATTGCAAATATCCTTTCTACTATAAGGTTTTAAAATGTATTTAAATGTAACTCATAATCAATTAAATTATTAGATTAAAAATAAGATAAAAGAGTACTTTTTAGTATGCTAAATTGCATTAATATATTAATATATGATATAATCATCACCATGGGTTATGATTGAATATTTGATATCCTTTGCTCTCAATCAGGTTGAAGTCCTTGCTAATGGCAAAAAAAAAATTCTTCAAAGAGCCCCTCCAAAAGATGAATTTTGAAATGCGTGAATACGAATTTAATTGTACTCTAATACAAATATTAAGTATTGCGTGAGAATCTAAAAAAAAGAAAAATATATCCATCAATATAAATTTTATTTCAAAAGAATTGGAGATTCCATGCGCAAATTTTCGGTCAAATTAAACTGTTTCACCCTCGAAAAATGAAAAATGCCACATAAATTGGGACAGAGGAAACAATAATTTTAGAATTTCTAAAGTAACATTTAATTTGGATTAATTTTTTTTTTTGTATTACACTTATTTTGGGAAGAAAAAGTAAAAGTTTAAATTAAATTGTGGGAACCACAAATTGCCCCAACCTAGAAGGCTGCCAACTAACTATAACCTTCATTTACAATTCTTCTTTCTTGATGTACCCTTTTAAGGATTAAATCCCAGAAATCCCATTTAGATTTGTCCCAAAAAAAAACTTGAAATCATTATTTGAGCAATTTTCTTTACATTAGGGCAAAACCCAGAAGAGTTGTTTGATTAGATCAAAAATGGTGGAATTAAAGTTTCTTGGAATGGACTTTGGTTGTGCACTTGGATCTTTAAGTAATGGTCAATTCCCAGAAAAAGATTGTTTGCTTCCTTTAATATCCAAGCTTCTTGGTTATGCAATTGTTGCTGCCTCCACCACTGTTAAACTTCCTCAGGTTCTTTCCCTTAATCCCTGTTAAAAATTGAGTCTTTTTATGTATTGACTGAGTGTTGTTGTGATAGTAGTATTGAATTAGCTCAATTTTGGATCCAGTTAAGTAAAGGGTGTTTCTTAATTACTATGGGTTTTTAATTAGATATGTAGATTTTTACTTTCATGTTATAGTCCTTTGGTTAAAAATGGTAGTTCATGTGTCCTAGTACATGCTGCTAGTGTGAGATGGCAGGTATCCCGTGGAAAAAGTTTAAGGTGTGCAAAAGCTGATCCTGACACCACGGTTATAGAAAAGAAGGAGTCTTTATGTAGTAATTGAGTGTTGTTATGATAGTAGTATTGAATTTTCTCAAATTTGGATCCAGTTAAGTAAAGGGTGTTTTTTTAATTACTATGGGTTTTTAATTAGATATATAAAGTTTTACTTTCATGTTATTTTCCTTTGGTTAAAATTACTAGTCCATCTGTCTTAGCCTTCGTGGACAGAGTTTATGGTACATGCTACTAGTGTGAGATGGCAGGTATCCCGTGGAAATAGTCGAGGTGTGCAAAAGCTAATCCCGACACCACGGTTATAGAAAAGGAGTCTTTATATATTAATTGAGTGTTGTTGAGATAGTAGTATTGAATTAGCTCAGTTTTGGATCCAGTTAAGTAATGGATGTTTCTTAATTACTATACGTTGATAATCGAATATATGAACGTTTACTTTCATGTTATAGTTCATTGGTTAGACTTCCGAAGGCTATTTTCGTTAAGCGTGTAAAACTCGAGTCTTTATGTGTTAATTGAGTCTTATTGTGGTGATAGTATTGAATTAGCTCAATCTTGGGGTCCAATTAAGTAACAACATACTCAGTGTAATCGCACAAGTGTGGTCTGGGAAGGGTGACAACAACAACATACCCAGTGTAATCCCACATGTGGGGTCTAGGGAGGGAGGTTGTATGCAGACCTTTTGTGGGTAGAGAGACTATTTCCGATAGATTCTCGGCCCAAAAGAAATGTTTTTGAATTAGGATAGCAAGAATAATATGACCCTCGGATCCAGTTAAGTAATGGGTGTTTATTAATTATTCTGTGTTTCAAAACAAATATATACACTCTTACTTTCATGTCATAATGCTTTGATTGAACTTCCTAAGGCTATTTTTCTTAAGCCCTTCAAAAGTCCAGTCTTTATGTATTAGTTTAGTGTTGTTAAGTAATGGGGGTTTCTTAATTCCTCTGTGTTTTTAACCAGATAGTTGATAAACTTTTAGAGTCATGTTATAGTCCGTTGATTAAACTTTTTCAGGTTATTTATCTTTAAGCCCTTCAAGAATCTAGTCTTTTTAATTTTATTGAGTGTTTCGTGAATGTTCTGTGTTGATAACCCGTGTATAAACTTTTACAATCATGTGTCTTGGTCATTCAATTCAATTGCACCTCTTAGCCCGTTCATCAAATTAATGAATCAACTACATCTCTATCCAGAAAATGAATAGGGCAGCTTTATGAATCTTCTGTGTTGTTCACTCTATTTAAGTTCATTTCGTTCCATTATTAAATAATTTGTCTCTGGAATTGAAGATTCTATGACCCGTTCCTTATGTGCTTAAAAGACTTCTAGGTAACCCCTTTTGCATTTCTCTGAAGTCTGGCGTTTCATTAATTGGTTTCTTTTTGTGAATGTCTCTTTCTCATTTCCTTGTCATTTTTTGGTACTTTTGGGTGGGTGTTTGGAAAAAGAAGTTGTTTAGGTTGTATTAATTTGTTTGTGCATCGGTTATAGTGATGTCGTTTTTAGTATTGGAATATTAATTATGGCCTGAATAATAATTATTTACGTGATTGATCATTTGCTTTAGTGATGGCATCTATTAGGATGTCATTTAGTTTGAGCAATTAGTTTCTTGTCCTCAACTTCCTGTTAATGGTTCACCGAAATATGTGATTCACTGATTAAACAAGTGCATGCCTTAATGTTTCTGTTCCTCTTGCAGATACTTAAAATTGTGCAACACAAAAGTGTTAGAGGGCTTAGTGTTGTGGCCTTCGAACTTGAACTAATTGGTTATACCATTGCTTTGGCATATTGTCTTCACAAAGGGCTCCCGTTTTCAGCTTTTGGCGAGTACCTTTTTCTTTTGATCCAAGGTACATTTGACATTCCAATAATACATTAACTGGATTCTTTAGTTCCTTTTGCTATATCTTCAGAAACTAGGGCTTCGTAGCTTCTCAAATCTTTATCTTCAGAGGTGGTTGTTTTAAATGATTAGGCATCGCTGTCTATTTTTCAATATCATTGAGCAGGTGGTGCATTGCCTTCAAGCAGCTCCGCCAGAGCCTTTAGTTAATGTTTCTATTGCGATTTTTCATTCTCGTATCTGCTATGCTATTCTGGTTAATGAATGATTCTCATTTTCATTCTTTAATGTGGCGAGCTCAGTTTCTCTAATATCTTATATTTTTTTCTTGTTGCAGCTATAATTTTGGTTGCAATTATCTACTATTTTTCTCAACCTTTGGGAATGAAGACATGGATGAAAGGATTACTGTATCCTAATTCAAATCTGTTCCATTTTCATGATAGATATTCCCATGTACATGCACAAAAATATAATTGAGCCATTTATTTTAGACCACTCATGTTTATTGGTGTCGATCCTTCCATGCAATTAGAATCTGTAGTTCCTCCTTATTTGGTAAACAGATATTGTGCTGTAGCCCCGACTGTTTTGGCAGGTCAAATTGATCCCGTTCTGTTCGAGGCTCTATATGTAAGTTATAGCCTTTAACTTTGATCTGTTTTCCTAGCTCTTTTGTTTTGTGGGAGAAAGCACTGCAAAAGATTTACATTTCTCTTTATTTGAGGGAGTCCAAATGAACACTTAACCATTGCTCATGCTTGTCTAAAAATTATGAGATTTTAGAGAAGTGATTGGGAGAATGCATGACAAGTACCTTATGCCTTGAAATTCTTATGAATTATTTATACCATATACATAACTTCCGATGTGGGATAATTTATATGATGCAATTTTTAACATTCTAACACTCTTCCTTAAACTCAAGGTGGTTTAAGTCACCTTGAGTTCGCAAATTGATGCTGAAGCATAACACTTGGCACAACTGGTGCTGGTCAATTGCGCTATTCTTGGTGCAACCGATGCTGGAATAGTTACTTAACAGAAATAGTTTTTGGAAGAATGATCAAAACAGTTTCTGGAATATTGATAGAGTAGTGCTGGTAGCTCTAAGGCAGACTAGTATAGGCACAATGCAATAAGAAGAGTCACCGGTAAAGGTACAGTGAAGATACTATCACCGGAACAATCAACAAGAAAAAGATGCAGCTGTGGTCACGGTAAAGGGACCAGACAAGTGAAATTAGGAAGGAGTGGAGATTTTAGAGGGCTTATACCTTGTGAGAAATAGGGAAGAGATTGGATGAATGCGTTAACGAAGTATTCCTATGCCTAGGAGTTCTTATAAAGGCATAAAACCCCCCTTGAACTATGACCACATTTCCAACTACACACTTAACTCTTCACAGGGGTCCTATCCCTGAACTTTTTATTATTATCCCTCTAAATGCAAAAAATGACTACCAAAAACTTCTTGTTTTTAATTAAATTTTTAACTTTTACTTTCTTTTTTCTTTTATCTCTTTTTTTGTTTTCGTTTCTTCTTTCACGATCACTATCGCAGGATAATCGAACACACCAAACCACACCATCACCACCATTATCGAAAACATCAGCTCTCTCCTCCACCACTACTATAGCCCAAGATCCATCCGTTTTTTCACTACCCAAACACACTCAAATCTCCTCTCTGTTTCTCACATCGCCTTGAATATTCCCAGCCACTGTCGCTGCACCTTCCCATCAAATTTCACCCCTCAATCCCTTCTCACCTTCTCTCTCTATCTCCCCCTCTCTCAGAATACCCATATAAAAATCCTCAATCCCTTCTCACCTTCTCTCTCTATCTCCCCCTCTCTCAGAATACCCATATAAAAATTTGAACCAAAATTAATAAAGAACTTGGAATATGTAATTGTTGGAGTTCCCAATCTTGACGGAAAATAGATGGTCGGCAAAAAAAGTGAGCAATTGGAGGTAATGTAAAAGGAGAGACTAAAAGGTTGAAAGTAAAAATAAATAAATTATGGAGATGGAGAAATCTGTTGGGGGAGATGAAAAGAGGATTGGGGGAACGATGAAAAGGTGATGGAGGAATGGGATAAGGTATGGAAAGTTTCTGGAAAGAGAAGATTGAAAAAAAGATAATTGAAGTGAAAAATACACGTGTCGAGTGAGTGCATTACACCATTTAACAAAAATTTGGTCATGACACTCTAAGCTGGTATTATTCCATTTTTAAAAGTTCAGGGGGTTATTAGGACCTGTAAAGAACAAGTGTGTAGTTGAAAATATGATCATAGTTTAGGGGGATTTTATGCCTTTTCCATATATGATGTATACAGATGTTGGATAATATATCGAGGTAATGGGTGAATATAGTCCTTTATACATTGAAATTGAAGAAAATGATCCTGCAAAGATCTCTTATGTGTTATTTCATATCTCTTATCTGTATACATGAATTTCTTGTACAAAAGACAAAACTAAAAGTAAATTTGTAAAGGCTACAAAACCAATTGACTCTAATATATCTGATCTAACAGTCTTAACTAAATTAAATTGTTTCAGGCTTCCCAACATGCAATCTTTCTTTGTGCAAGGATTCCGCAGATATGGAAGAACTTTAAGGTACACATTAATGCCATGATGATTCTTATTTTCATGGTGCTGTTTGTATATGTTTGAAGTAACCTGGTTTATTTGCTATATTCTGAAATAATGCATTCATTTACCTATTATGGCTGGTCATATGTATGTCTGTGTGACACCTTTTTGTTCTGTTAATTCCATTGGAATCTTGAATTTCATACCAAACCGAGATATATTTATTGTGGATCGACTGGGAAGTGTAATTGCCCTCTATGCCTCGACAATCCTTGTGAACTTCACCTTCAATATGCTGCTGTGTAAATGATGCCAATGTTATGATGGATTGAAAAGAAAGAAAGCGCTGGTGGCTCTAAAGCAGACTAGTATATGAAGTTGATGATTGTGTTGACCTGAATAGTTATTCCTGACAGAATTGTTATAATCATTCATCAAAATGATTAGCAACCACCTGTCGCTGTATTTGCAGTCCTCATTTATTTAACTTCTTTCAAAGATCATTTTGTGGCTTCATCTATAATGTTCACATTCTTTCCTTGTTTCCACTTTATTTTATACCTTTTTTCTACTGCCTTTATTTGAGCAGAGCAAAAGTACTGGTGAACTGAGCTTTTTGACTTTCTTTATGAACTTCGCCGGTTCCATGGGTAAGTTAACTCTGACTACTAACTCCAGCCTGCGGATTTTCTGATACCAAAATGGAGTTCTCATATCCTTTACCTTTATATGTTGCAGTTAGAGTTTTTACCAGCCTCCAAGAAAAAGCCCCCATGAGTGGTAAACTCTCTTACTTTATTTGACCTGTACCTTCATATGATTTTTCAGATTCCCGAAATTCGTGACCATCAGTACCTTATTCGTTTCAAACTTATAAGCCGACACATTTTTTCTCCTTACCTAGCATTGTCAAATTTGTGTATTGATTATAATACTTATTGGTTTCGTGAGAGTTACGTTACCCACAGTGTAACTGCTATCCAGTTTATTGTCTGGAGGTTCTAGTCTAGTATGTGATTAGCTCAGTTTTCCAAGTCAAACATCTTTAAAATATTTTTACTGATGGTCTTTAAGATATTTACGAGAAAAATGGAAAAGAAATACGTTCCCTTTTTAGTTCTTTCCTACAGATATGGCTCATAGAATTCTCCCTCCTACTTGGGGTTACAAGTTACAATGATCGTTTCACCATCCTTCAATTTCTTAGTTGGACTATCTATAAATGATTTTCATATTTGATAGTAGACGATGAACATTTGAAATGCCTGAACGAATATTCTTCTTTGGCGAACATTTCTGCATTAGAAAGGATGTCTATAGTTTCTAATTCAGTATTCACCGTCCAGAGTTAATTACCACAAATTTTGTTTCTATCATCTGGCGTAATTTCCTTGTGTGCTCATTGTAATTTTACCAGTCCAGCCCTTTTAACTCTCCAAGTTCCCTTGATTTATTTGCAGTTGCCTTGGGATCTGTGATCGGTGTACTGATGAATGGTACCATCTTGAGTCAAATTATCATATATCAAAAGCCAACACCTCAGAAAGGGAAGAAGAAAGATTAGAAGTTTCAGCTCATCGTGCTGCACCTGGTGCTCACTGTCATGATCGTCGAGCACAAAGAACGTGGATAATTCATCCATATACCCTGAGAATCTATCATAGTTTTTAATTTGCTTATTTCAAATTTTAGATTGATCAATCAGCTACATGATTCTTCCATTTTTAACCTTTACCATAATAGTCTTAAGTATGGTATATTTTTACATAAAGTATGCTAACACAGGTGTAACAATTTCAATATGTTTCCATCCTTGATAGTGCTTGCAAGGAATTTGGTAAAAATATGCTCATAGGGGACTTCTTGTGTTGAAGTCACCAATATTATTTTTCTAGTCATCAACTGTTGTTATAGTTGTGCAAGATTTGAGGGAATGTGTTGTCTCCTTATATAATTTTTTCTTTAATGACGGTGGAGTTTGGGCTAGCTTGCAGCGCTTTAACTATTCTACTAGGTATTCTGCAACTCTTCACTTATACAGGTGCCTAATAACTTTGGCACCATGACTATCCATTAGGTATTCGTTATTTTTACCAGCACAGATATCGGATAACTCCATTAAGTTATGTTTGATGAAGGAAATCACTAGTAAGACCATTGAAACTAAATGTGGTGGTTGAATTTTGCATTGGGCATTCTCTAATAATGATTGTTTGTGTGCTGCAAATTAAAGAAACTTCTGACAGTACTTGTAGTCAATGTAGTAGCTAGGATATTGGTTTACTAACATATCATGTTTGTTTATTTGGTCGGAAACAAGAAAAGGAGTGAAATAAATATATACATATATCAATGGACTGATGATTAATTGAGATATTTAAGGGAAAGATAAAATAGAACTAGTGTAAATAAAGAGTTTAAGTTTTATGCACTAACAAAGTAAAGAATTTATGTGGTATTAGTGTCATTTAACATGTTATAACAAATTGCTTACCATTAATTATTGAAATTACCCACAAATACCTTTTAAACGACTTGATGGCAAGGGTGGAGTTACGGCCTACAAGGGGTTTTCATTTGTATTTTCTTCCTCAAAAAATTACACCGTATACAAAAGGTCAACATGTTGTGCGAGTTGTATTTTTGTACTTCTTGTTTTTGGTATTTATCATCATCTGTTTTTTTATTGTGCTTCAGTTATCGCACTATTTTGTTGTTGTTGTTGTTCTTTTTTTTTTTAGGTTTTACACTATTTTCCTTAATAGTTGCTATGTTTTCTTCACTGCTTTCTTCTTTTGTGAACTTGGGTTTGCTGCATTTGTGTTGATGGTACCTCCACAAGGTAGTGGTAAGATCTGTATACTCTCTACCCTCTCCAGACTCCACTTGTGGAATTTCACTAGGTATGTTATCGTTGTTGTATATATAGTAGATATTGAATCTCTTTATTGACTTCTTCCTGAGTTTACTTCTTTATAATTTAAATCTCTTTAGTGAAAAATCTGACGCTGCCATTACTTAATAGTATAATATTTTTTTTACAAATGTCAATCTATGATCTTATGAGATCTATTACTTTTGAATCTCCTTAGTGATCAATCATACAACATGGTAGTGGATAGTCATGATAGCCAACAAACTCATGCTCACTTATGTTTTGTATGGATACATCTAAATTTTCAAAAGCTAATATGCCTTTTACTTAATTACCTTGACTATGAACTTACAAGTAATGCACCAAACTCATGTTTCAGTTTTGTTCTTTTGTGGACTTTTATTTTCCAAAAGTTGTTACTATAGTGGACTCTATGATTACCCTCATGCATATTTTAAACTTGAAATTATGAGGACTGTAAGCCTATAGTTTCTTAATAATTAAGATTGACTGAACTTTGGAATTGGTCTTTAGTGACTGGCTCTATTTGTTACGAATCAAGTTCTTGATACGTATTGTTTGTTTTTGGTCTAGTTGGTCCTCCAAAACATGTCTACCATATGAACTTGAGTCATGTATTATAAAGTTTGTTTCTTTTCTCTCCCATTATGATGTGAGATTTCATCTAAGGTCTCATGTGCACATCATATTCAGAAGCTTGTCAACCTAGAAATCTGTCAACTTGAGCCACCTTCATCACCATTCATATTTGACAATGGTGTCGTTTGAACGTGCGATTTCAGACCATAATTTCAAATTTTGATAGTTTTTCACACATTATGAAGTTTTCATATTTATGATTATTTTTTTTACAGTTTTCGAACAACAAATTGCATGTCCAAACAAAATCTCGACACCTGCTATATGTTTGATCCTTTATTTTTTTTTCTTTTCTTTCATTGGAGATTGAGCCTTTAAAGGGTGGAATTGCTCAAAAGCAAAGGTCAAGAAAAGAAAAGAAAGAAAGCAACTTATCATAGCACAATGGGAGCTAGCTCCCAACATATTGATTTAGTTATTATCATGTTTGTTGACTCTAAATTAAACATACTATATACCAAGAAAAGGTGTGCTAGAATGATTTTTAAAAAGATCACAATTCGGCTTCGAATTCTGAAAATAATAAATAATAAAAAAACTTTCGAATTCTAATGTATATATATCATGTCTCAAGTTCGAGTTCTGCATTGAAATTTTTTTCTGAAAGGCGTATTGCCTTATTTTTAATGAACCTACTCAGGGCGAATAAACATTATTGATTCATAAGTTGTCATGTATGTGTGCTGATTTTAAACATTGTACTATTAAGGATTGTGGTAAATGATCAAACAAGAGGTTTGGTTCAAATTTTGAAAATGAAAAATATTTCAATAGGAAGTGAATTACCCTCGTTTAATAGAATTTTTTTTGATGTGAAAAGACTTTGTATATCACATTATTGATTAAAAACTCTATTTTGGTATAGAGAATGGTAGATACTGGAGAGATACAATCAATATGACATATTTACGATATAAGTTACAAATTCAATATGATTTAGTAACTTAGACTCTGACTTTATTTAAATTAAGAAATTCACTTAAAATATGTAAATATCCACTCTCAAATATAATAAAATGTAATATTCTAAAATTTATAATTCATAATATCTCAATATTATGTTAGTTACGAACAATTTAACGACCAAATTGTGACAATGATGATGGTAAGAGTATCTCTTTGAAGGCTACATATGTTAGGCATGCAGAGCAACTTTTGGATGCTTCTATTTCTTTCTCCTTCTCTTTTTTTTCTTTTATTTATGGCTTATCACGCTTTAATCAATAGTTTTTGTTTTTTTTTTTTAAATAAAAGAAGAGATTCGAAGGTATATATGACTATTCCACCATATTATAAAGTGTTTTGAAAATATTTTTTAAAACACAATTACTTTAACCCTTTTCCTCCTTTATAAATTAAATTAAAACTTATTATATAAAGAAGTCAAGAATGTGAGAATTAGCAGATGGGGGATTAATCACTCATCTATGTATTTACTATTTAGGGTGTTTTATTCTTTAATTTTTCTATGTTCGATTGATTAAATTTTTGCTAAATATTTTTTATGAGTAAAAAACGTTTTCCTTCATGTCATATACACTTCTAATGTGAATTTAGTATTTACATCAAATCAAATAAATAACTAACTACTAAAAACATGTAAATTTTCAGTTGGTGTCTTTCGAGCTTCCGATGGGCCAATTAACAATCACTATAACAAAAATAACTTTTAGCGGCAATAAATAAACACATTAATAAAGAGTGTTAAAGTCTTTACCGGCATTGATTAAGTGCCATTAGATCCAATGCCTCTAAAGGCTTTAGGGACATATACAAGAGTGTTAATTGTCGCTAAAGATCATCTTTGATGTAGTGAATGGCCTCCCTCGGAATATCCTTTAGAATTTTTTGTATTTTAGTAGTTATATACACGCACATAGGAAAATTTTATTAGCTCAGTTGTTTGATTATATGAACTTTCATTTTGGTGAGGTTCAGTTCCCCACTTTATAATTTCTTCCCTTATAATTTTTCCTTCTCCTTCTCCCACTTTTTTTAATAGAGTAATATAAAAAAAAAAATACACACACAGAGATAATTATGACACATAAATAGAGTAAATATTCTTAAAGATTATAAATAATTCAATTATAACACATAAATAGAATAAATATTACTCCCTTCGTTCTTAAATACTTGTCATCCTTATTAAAAATATATGATCCATAATACTTGTCACACATATAATCGTTCTACTATTTATTTATTTTTAATTTTTCACCCGATATTCATTTGATAAAGAGAGAAATATTGAAAACACTCCTAAATTCGACGGAATTATTAGTTTCATCTCGAATTTATTGACAACATTAAAAACACACCTTAACTTGACTAACTGAACTTAAATATACTCACGATCTTGTAACATGAGTGAAATACACCCTTAATTCTTGCCAAGTTTAGGTGTGTTTTCAACACTTCTCTTGACTTTTTATTAAGAGTCTTATGCTCCTACAAGAGTTTGAGGTCACTTCCTATATCATGTGACAAATCGAGAATGTATCTAAGTTTAGATAGCGTGTCTTTAAAGATGTCAATAATTTGAGGACGAAACTAATAATTTGTGTCAAACTCAAGAATTTTTTTTCAATACTTCTTTCTTTGATTAATTTAAAAACATACCGCGTTAGAAGGATTCGAAGAAGGACCTACGTAGTGCCATATTTTGTACAACAAAGGGAAACTCCCTCACAAGTTCCACGATATAAACACAAACATTTTCCCTGCTATATCTCACTCCACCCAAATCCCCTTCTTCTCTTCTTCCCAACTCTATAAAAACACAGAAAAAAATGGCTCAAATGAGCCTATTTATCTTCCATTAGCTTCTTCTTCAACAAAAAAAAGAAAAAAAATGAAGTAAATGAAAACCCCAAACATCCCTCTTCTTCACAGAAGAAGAAGATGGCATTTTTATTAGATTCTTTATATTGCAAAGATGAGACCTTTCAAATGTTTGAAGTAAAACCCAAGTCAATTTCTTTGTTAAATCAAGATTTGATATGGGAAAAAGAGGAATTAGAGTCTTTGTTGTCTAAAGAAGAAGAAAATCTAATGTATAATATTGTAATAAACAATCCATTTTTGTCTGTATTTAGAAAAGAAGCAATTGAATGGATTCTTGAAGCTGTTGATTATCATAATTTCTCTGCTCAAACTGCAATTCTTGCTGTAAACTACCTTGATAGGTTTCTTTTTAGCTTACAGTTACAAAGTGAGAAGCAGCCATGGATGAACCAACTTGCTGCTGTGACTTGTCTTTCTTTAGCTGCAAAAATTGAAGAGACTCAAGTGCCTTTACTTCTAGATCTCCAAGTATGTTCTTAGCAAAATCTTCTGTTTTTTTATCATTCAATGTTTGGTACTTGCTTTTGGTAACAGTCTCACGAAGGAAGTGGTAAGGTCTGTGTACATCGTATCCTCCCAAACCTCACTTAGTGGGTCTGACTTATTATTGTTGTTGATGATGTCTGGTACTCACTTTCGCTTTGTGGGTCTGACTTATTATTGTTGTTGATGATGTCTGGTACTCACTTTCGCTTTGTGGGTCTGACTAATTTAGATTCGTGCTGCTTAAAATCATTAAAAAGTGAAATTACTTGGTGTTTGGTGCTTGCTTTGTGGGTTTGGTCTGACTAATTCAGATTCGAGAGGCCTAAAAATCATTAAAAAGTGATATGACTTAGCTTGGTGTTTGCTTTGTGGGTCTGGTTCGACTAATTTAGATTCACGAGATCTAAAATCATTAAAAAGTGAAATGACTTGGTGTTTGGTGCTTGCTTTGTGGGTCTGGTCTGACTAATTCAGATTCGAGAGGCCTAAAAATCATTAAAAAGTGAAATGACTTAGGTTGGTGTTTGCTTTGTGGGTCTGGTTCGACTAATTTAGATTCGCGAGATCTAAAATCATTAAAAAGTGAAATGACTTGGTGTTTGGTGCTTGCTTTGTGGGTCTGGTCTGACTAATTCAGATTCGCGAGGTCTAAAATCATTAAAAAGTGAAATCACTTGGTGTATGGTGCTCGCTTTGTGAGTCTGACTAATTTGGATTAGCGTGTAAGACCATTTAAAAGGGAAATGCTCCTTCATTCCTAGGACCCCAACCCGAGTTTAATGAATAAGAGCAGAGGGATCTTATCCATCGTACCAGAACCCTTGATGGTCTTAGAAAAAATTGATTTTTGTAACAATTTCAATGTTGGGGTTATTGACTTTTGATATTTAGGTGGAGGGACTTATCCATCCCACCAAAACGCTCGATGGTCTTAGAAAAATCTTAACTTTTATAACAGTTTCAATGTTTGGGGTTATTAATTCGGGTGTTTTCTTGATTTTTTTTGTTTAGGTGGAGGAATCAAGATACTTGTTTGAGCCAAGAACAATTCAGAGAATGGAACTATTAGTACTTTCTACACTCAAGTGGAAGATGAATCCAGTAACCCCATTTTCATTTCTTGATTATTTCTCAAGAAGGCTTGGATTAAATGACCACATTTGCTATGAACTTCTTAGGAGATGTGAGAGGGTGCTTTTGTCCACCATTACTGGTAATTATGAATCAGAATTTATTAATAGTTCTTGATAAAGCTAGATTAATTTGCTAACTGGTTAATTTTTAAAACTAGCAGATTGTAGATTTATGTGTTATCTTTCTTCTGCTATGGCTGCTGCTACAATGTTACATGTTATCGATAAGCTAGAGCATTGCATTGGAGAAGAGTATCAAGAACAACTTTTGGGCATTCTTGGAATAGTCAAGGTTAGTATATTTATCACTTTATATCTTAACTTTAGTTAAATCTTTCTCCAATTTGTTGTACTAGTTGTAGTACTCCACTTTAGGGTATATCGGAAACAATCTCGCTGCTTCCAAAGGTAGGGGTAAGGTCTGCGTACAGTACACTCTACCCTCTCTAGACCCAACTTGTGGGATTACACTGACTATGTTGTTGTTGGTGTTGCTGGTAGTACCCCAGTGGGATTACGTGGGATATTTTTGTTGTTTTTGTTGTACTAGTTGGTAGTAGCGGATCTAATAATGTGTTATCGGTTTGGTAGAACCCTGTGCTCGAGGATCAATATGACAACTAACCCCCTTGTTTTTAGTATTTATGCTTCAATTTGTGTTTTGAGCCTTTGGATAAGTTCACATTACCATTTGGACTTGTTGGCATGGTTTGGTTTGAGAGCCGAGGGGCTCGGGTGATGAAATTGTATATTTTTCTAGTGTCAGGTGACTCACGGCAATTGCAATCTTCATGATGCAATCCCAGTGAAGGGAATTTGGTTATGCATATATAAATGAAGTTAGTCGTACATTTCAGAATTCTGATGGGAATCGAATCGTGTGAAACAGGACAATGTGACAGATTGTTATAAGCTAGTCCAGGAGGTAGCTTCCAACATTGATTTCAACTCGAACAAACGCAAATTTGGTGCATTGCCAGGAAGCCCCATAGGTGTTATGGATGTGTCATTCAGCTCAGATAGCTCCAATGACTCGTGGGCAGTGGCTGCATCCGTTTCTTCTTCTCCCGAGCCATCATCAAAGAAGACTAGAACACATGAAAAGGAAAAATGATGTTGCATCTTGCATGAGATGATAAAGAGAGAGCTTTTTTCCCTTACATGGCGAGACTCGACTCTCGAGTAGACAATGCAGCTGCCAGTACCCTTAAAATCAATCAATGGATTCTCAAAATTTGTTTATGAATTAGTTGCTGGCATTTTATTAAGAGGAGATCAAAATGTTTATGAACAGAGTTGAAAATAATTTCATGTCAATTCTTCTTTGTAATATTACTTCATTATCTAGGGGCCATTTAAATTGAATTTTTTTAACTCTATTTTCTGCTACTATTTTTAACACAAGGAGAGAGACTTGTGTGTGGGGAAAATATCAAATTAGGGGATAGGGTGGATTTTGTCCTCCAGCAGTAGCGGAGTCAGAATTTTTAGTTTATAAATTCTGAATCACAACCTTGCTTCTCTTTCAAACTTTTTCTGAAAATGATTTTCTTGAATCGAGCGTATATAAAAAAACGACATATATACATGTACACAGTGGCATATGCAGGATTTTTTGTAAGTGATGTCGATATTTAAAAATAAATAAATAATAAATAATTGATATAAAAACTATTTAAAACGTACTAATAAAACATAAATCAAGTGAACTACTACAACTCTCTTGATGAGTTTTCATATTTTTAAATGTATTCATAATAGCCTCATTGGAGATAGTAACTAAATATTTCTTTCTCTATGTAAGGCACCAAAAACCACTCAAAAGATCATATCCATTCGATTCCGTAAATCAGTCTTGATTTTGAAAGTTTCGAAGATACTTTAGAATAATATCTCTCCATTGAATTGATCTGAATTACAAATTTAAATAAATTAGATAACTCTAAACAATTTCAAGAAATTAAATCTATAAAAAGTTGATAAATATTCAAGAAATTCCAACTAAAACTATAAAGATGGGAGATAAAAAGAAAAGTGAACTTACAATTAAGAGAAAACCGCAGTAGCATCAAGCTTTCAACACAATAACACTTGCAATTTGCAAACTTGGAGGTTTCTTTTCAACTTAGGTTTTACTTTATAACTTATTAATGTGTCCAATTCCAATTTGACCAAGTAATAAAATTTCTATAATAAGCAATAAGTTGTATTCTAGTTCAATTGGTTTATTTTAGACTAATTTAAATAGGAATAGTGAGGTTGGAGGTTCAAATCCTTTTAATAAACTTTTTAAAAAACACCCAAAAATAAAAATAAAAATCGTTGTTACTAGGATTCTAACTCGCTCGCGGTGATTGGAACAACTATTTCGCTTGCTGTGCAAACCAACGATCCAAGAAGCTCTCTTGTTCAAGGAGTGTCATTAATAATATTTGTACTTATTTTTTTAGATTTTTGTATATGTATATATACTAAAAAATTTCAACGAAGCGGTGTCGGGTGACCCCCCTTGGTATAAGGTGGGTCCGCCCCTGCATGTACATCCTATCATTTTCCTACTCCACTTATGAGACTGTATTGAGACTGAGTATATTGTTATTGTTGAATTTTGAATCATAATCTTTTTTGGTTACGGGATTCAGGATATCATAATAGTCTTTCAATATAAATATAAAGATTAAATCAAAATTATTGAATTCTACTTTAAAACTTGTTCCGCACCTAGAGGGGAGATCCTAGGGTCTGCATAGGTGAAGTTAGGGTGCGTCGACATAAAATTAATTTTTATGTACATTTAGTAAATATTGAATCTCTTTAGCTTCCGTCTAAGTCATTTTGACTCTGTCATTAATATCGGTTACTTATTTATGTGGGAGTTAGAATTGCTAGAGATTAAAGGCATCTTTTCTACCAATAGGTGGAAGGAGAACTTCTTAAAATTATTTCTAATATCAATAGTTCATTATCTAATGGATTTTTTCATTCTAATATTCTATCAGAAAGTTATCAATATTTATCAAATTTGCTCCTATCTAACAAATATTTTAACCCTTTTCCGAAATAACAATTATTTTGGAGCGAAGAGAGTAGAAAAGATAAAGTAAAGGGTTCAAAAGCAATGACACAAAAGCCAAGAAGAAGGTTTAAAGGGTGTAAAAGTGAGTTTATAGAAAGATTAAAAAGACTATTTGGATGCAATTAGATTCAATATAAAAATATTCAGAAATAAAAAGGGATAAAAGGTGAAAGGTAGGGAGTTAATTGGAAATATGGAGGGACAGTATATGTCTTTTTGATTTTTCTATGATGTGTCATTGTTGGTACTTTTGTTCACTGTTTTTGGTAGTTAGAATATAATGGACTTCAATATTTCCAACCACTTAAGAAAAAAAATAAAATGAAGAAAAGACAATTCTAAGAATTGGATTGTAGTAAAGAGAAGTGGCCATCTTTAGAGGGTTATTTTGGTCAATAAATATTTAGTTTTATTTTATATTTATATCAAATTAAATTATTCTCTTCGTTCACTTTTACTTGTTATCCATTTTATTGTATTTTACACCTTGTTGGATGGTTGTTATCCATTGTATTGTATTATATTATTAGTTTGAATACAATATTTTGATTGCTACTTAAATTTTACTATATCGTGTTGTTAAATCTATTATTAGGTAACGACGGAAAGTTTCATTTTGTGCAATGATCGATTTGGTGTGATCGCTTCGTTACTTAATTTTTTTTCTTCTCATTTTGTCTTTAATTATTATCTAAGCATCCTATTTTATCCTTCACCCTTTCATTTTTACAGTAGTTTTACCTCGTACTCTACTTTTTCGGCAGTTTTATCATTCAAATTATTGACGTGTGATATTATGTAAGATGAAGAACTATACAATTTGTCCAAATAGTATATTCATTAACACAATATAATACTATATTATACGATACAGTACAAAACAATACTATATATTATAAAATAATGTGTAACAATTATCCAAATAGAGGCGTGTAAAATTAAAAATAGACAAGTAAAAGTGAACTTATAGAATATTTAATAGCCCAAATCTTGAGAGTACGTAAGAGGTAGTAGTATTTTTTAACAATATAAACTTATAATAAATGTTTATACTAATAGTTGGAGTATTTAAATGCTCCATAATACCTATAGCCGCAATCTATAGATGTACGTAGACTTTGAAAGTTGCTTAACAAATGGATTACGTACTTTAGAAGTTAGATTAATAAACACTAAACTATGGACTTTAATTGATAAAATATGTATTTTTTTATATAGACTGTATTATTAATATTATGTTCCTTTTGACTTGTCTACTATTTCAAAATAGATTTTTAATTTTTACTTGTCAATGTTAACATATCAAGAAAAAATAAATACATTACGTAAATATCAAATGTGAGTGTGTCTGAATTGATTTTCATAGCAGAGCGTCATTTTCAAATATTCAAAATGAATATGAGAATCAAAATAAGGATTGTCAATTAAAATTTTAGTCTATCCTATAATAATTAAGGGGTACTCTTTTCTATGACGTACGTCTAGGGGGTGACAAAATCAAATCCAACCCGTCCATTCATTAGCTCAACCCATTTGAACCCATTAAAAATTGGGTTGATGTGTAACCCGAATTGACTCATGAAAAATCTTGTCAAAATATTTTTAAAAAACTTTTTTTTAGTTTGGCATGTTGTATATGACCATAATAAAGAAAAAAAAATCATTTTATTAGATACTAAGATAGTTTAAAAGAACAAATAAAACAATTAAATTTAGTTAAAATTGGATCGGGTTGGGTCTTGACCCGTAATGTAACCCATCATCTAACCCATTTTGACCCAACCCGTTTTGACTCGAGCAAATTTGGGTTGGGTTGGGTCTTGACCTGATTATTGTCTTAACCCATTATGACCCGTCCAAATTTGACCCAAATAGCCACCCCGACGTACGTCGTACGCTATATTATTGTGTCATATTTCTTAAAGAGTGATCCGGAATTGTTATACAAAATTTCCTGAAGAAAAGTCAGCATCAACTGTGCAATGATATTGAAATTCAAGGGCTGCAAAAATATTTATTGAAAAGGGTCCATTTTCTGTCAATGTATATAGTATTTGATTGGAACTAGACTTGTAAAAAAAAACACCAGGCCATTTCCTCTATCTATCTACTCTTGCCACAACTATAAAATCTGTGTACGTAGTCCTGATTCAAAATGAATAATTTCACATTATATTAAAATTATCTTTGAATTGTTTTAGCTAATGACTGATATCAGAATCAATGATTCAACAAGACGAGTATGAAAATGACAAAGATGATTGTGTGTGACATGACTTATGTCTTTGTCCATTTAATTTATGGCTAATTTATACTACATTTACCCATAGTTTTAGAGACGTACAAAAAAAAGAAGTTAATGGACTTTGATTGTCATAAGTATTCAGTTAATGTGAGTGAAACACATTTAATCTCCAGATGAGTTTATAAGTTAATGGATTGTGTGAAATTTTTAGTTCGAGGGGAGATTGTTGCGTGCGCAAATAAAATCTATTGATAACTGAAATAAAAAAGAAGCTACACATATACTCTTATAATAGTGTGATGCTTCTAGGGCATATATATATATATATAAAGACTCAAAGACAATCATAATGAAAATGGACAGTGTATTCTTAAAATACTTTGCTTTAAAAATATATATACACCATTTTTAACCAGAGATATATACACTCTAAATCGCAAAATTAAAGGGCATATTTGTCATTTTACCCTTTTTAAAAAAAAAAATAGTGGGGGAGGGGGCAGTAGATAAAAGATTTGATACCATATCTTGAGAATCCAATTGGAGTTGTTATTGTGCAAATGCAATTACTCACTCTCTGCTGGCTTTGAAAAGTCTCTTTCTAAGGAAAATGCCAAATACAACATTCAATCTTATTGCAGAACATTTTTGCTAGTATATATATATTATTAATGGTTCTGTTTTTATTTTTCTGGATCCATTGTGTTTGCTAGTAACATATCTACTAAGATTAGCTCCATTATTTCTGGCAAAGTTTTATGGGCCCATGGTCCAATTTGAAATGGTCCAGTACATTTGGATCTTCTATATGAACATGGTGGGTCCTGAGTCAACTGCCAGAGTTCTAAGTCAAACAATTATGAGAAAAGAATAAGGAAACAACTCAAATCTCATTAGTTTAGGTCATAATTATCTTTCGTATCACTTTTTGTTCGCCATATACATGTATATGACGGGCTCAGATACACTAAGGTATAAATGTTGGGCTCAAAATACCAGCCATTTAGAAGTTCAAGACAAACTTTTTTTCCCTTTATTTACCATTTGTAGGAATTGCTTTTGAAGACTACAAACACCTTAATTATGACATATAAATAGAATAAACCTTCAATTAAGAGAGATTGTATCTTAAGACATAAATAAGAGGGCTAGTTCCACCTCCTGCAGAGAAGGGGAAATTCATATCGATAGGCGGTGTCAAAATACATCGTGGAGAAGAGCTTACTTATGAGCAAAAGTGTAGTTAAATACTCCTCCTAATTCATATTTTGTTAAGTGGCATGCAAATGAAAAACACGATAAATATTTTTTGAGATGGATAAAGTAGTATAGCAGTATGACACAATTTACATTTTGGACACTATCACATTGGTTTTAACTTCTTGAATAGTTCTAAAATATTTTTCTAACCATAGGCTATTGGATACAATTTCTATATAGTGATTTGGGTGATATTATTGGGCCTCCAAGATGAAGTGGACTGCCTGAGATGATTGGGCCAAGAGAAGTGACATGTGGTGTTTAATTGTGTATAGTAACATTTTAAAGTTGTTTACTTTTATTTTTGTAATTTTGTAAGAATACTAATGGGCTAAAATATTGTACAAATTTCAAGGTTTGGGTACTGATGTTTAATATGTACCAATTTTTTTTTAAAACTTGTGTACATGTACCTAATTCGAAATAACTTTAGATATATTATATCTGAAGTTTCATATGATTGAAGTTCAAACATTTCAACTTGAAGTTCATCATGAAAAAATGGTTAAGTGTCAATCCTATATATGTGTATGAATTTCAAGCAAAAATGTTTGAATTCAGTCATATGAAACATCAAACAAGACAAAACCTAACATCAAACATTGAATATTTGATATAGTTCTCAATTAAGTCAACTTGTAATTTTTTACTTACTATGAATGTGACTTAAATAATGATCCTAAAATCGGGTATCTATGCACTTCGGCCTCAAAATTTTAAGCTTTCATTGCTTGTGATGGTTTGGAACTTGAAGTTGTTGTATTTGAGTTATTCTATTTTACGAGATCTTTAACTAGTTTGTATTTTCACACTATAATATTTCACAAGTTATGTTCTATGTCTTTAAAGAACTTATGCTTCGCTTGACATCGATTCGATTTTGAAGATAAAATTAAAGATCAGACTACCTACTTAATAGATAAGTAAAATACCAACTTACTTAAAGGATAAATGTGTAATTAAATGTCACAATATTAACGTGCCAAAACATTAGCCCTATAAAGTCAAGCAGTGAATATTACTAAAAACCAAAATAAAGTTTTGCACTTTCACATGTGTTTCAAAAAAGTGTATTAAAGCATCTTTGAAAATTATATGATTTAATTTATGCCCTTTGGCTAATACTGGCATTCTTCTGCCTACCTACCTTCCTATGGGGATTCACGGATATGCAATACTGTTTTTTTGCCTACGTCTTAATTTATGTGACGTTTTTCGTTTTTTCGAATTTTGTGTATTGCTCCTCACTTTACTTATTAATCTTTATGTGGTAAGATGATAACTAATTTTTTATCTCAAGACTATTTATGGTCATATGCATCGTGACATCTACTCATATGTCTAATTGGACAATCCCACCTCATTTGGCTCTCCTTAAGCCACTATCTTTGTAAGCGGATCTAAAATTATTTTGAGTTTATAACTAGAACTCTAATTCCGCTTCTGACTATCTCTTCCGGAAGCATTTTATTTCCAAAGCTATTGTACCCCCCATAAATTCAAGAAAACTATCATGTCAAAGTGTGGGAGATCATTTTTGGTAATTTGCATTAATGCATCCCTCCTCTTAAGACTTTTTGGTCATATTAACACATTCTAGCCAATTTACCACGGGTGTTAGCTCCCGTTTGGCCATAAATTTTAAAGCTGAAACTTGAAACATGAAATACAAAAATTTAAGTTTTTGAAATTGTGATTTTTAGAACTTGAAGTTATGTCTAGACATGTATTTTGCTTGAGGAAAAATTGAAATTTTGTTAGTAAAAGTGAAACTTCAGGCTTGAAAATATTTGAAGATCAGATTTACAAAATCTGATTGCGTTTCAGGGTCAAACAAATATTTGAATATAAAGTTTCAAAAATATGATTCAAAATTTATGGTCAAACACTAACTGAGTTACCTAATTTTACACATTTTCTTTCCTATATCTCACTGTCAAACTTAAATACTCAATTCCAACAACTACAAGTCTCATTTACCTCTCATTCAATTTCATCCACCCCCAAGAAAAAAAATGTTGTTGGCCTATATTTTCTTGATTTTTTTGGCACATCCCTTTTGTGTCATCCTTGCAGACACAACAACATCAAATGACAACAAAAACATAGTCATTTTAGCAGGACAAAGCAACATGTCTGGCAGAGGAGGTGTGGTAAACAACATTTTTGATTGGAACATTCCACCAGAATGTCAGTCCAATTCATCAATCCTAAGACTAACAAAAGGACTTACGTGGGAAGAAGCAAAAGAGCCAATTCATCAAGACATTGATTTCTATGCAGTTTGTGGGATTGGTCCTGGCATGTCATTTGCTAATTTTGTTTTGAAAAATGATCCAAATATTGGTGTCATTGGTTTGGTGCCATGTGCTATTGGTTCCACAAATATTAGCCTATGGTCTCAAGGTTCACTTCATTATAATCAAATGTTGAATAGGACTCGAGTCGCGTTAGAAGGTGGTGGAACGCTACGTGCCATTTTTTGGTATCAAGGAGAGAGCGACACTCTAAATCTCAAGGATGCCAAATTGTATAAATCAAGATTGGAGAAATTCTTCACTGATGTGCGGAATGACTTGGATGCACCTTCTCTACCTATTATTCAGGTAATCTTGAACGTCTTCTTTATATTGTCAGTATATATAATTATAATTTATTTGTTTTTGCTTTTAGTTGGGGGAAAGTGGGGTTTGCATGACTTGCTTACAACATATAGGCCAACACGTGTTAAGTAGATCAAAAGCTATTCTCATTAATATATACTAAAGTAGATGAAAAATTATTTAATGTTGCTATGGACGTAGAAATTTTAATGTCAAATCCTACGCTTAATCACACTGTATAAAGAAAGAAAACATTTTAAATTTTTAATGATGAAAATATATATTCAAACAATATTCTTTGTCATAATTAGAGTATTAAAGTATCAAACTATTTGGTCAAAATTCCCAAAACAATTAATGGAAATTTTAGAAATTCTATTTAACTACCCAAAAAAAGAAGAAGAGCTTCCATAGGGGACTAATTTTACAAAGAGCTATAAAAATTGTTTTTACTATTATAGGTAAATAAAATATAACATAAAAAATCGAATTCTGAGAAAAATTTAAATGTTATAATGAGGTATTGTTATATAATAATATCTTTATATAGAGATTTGATTGTATATAACTTAAATTATGTACGAATATTAAATCATTTTTTGAATATTTTTACCTCGCTATCGTGGTGCTTATTCGGATCTTTCCTTATGTTTTGGGCTTTTTTTATGGATCCATAGGTGGCATTGGCAACAACATTAGGGCCTTATATGAAGGAAATAAGAGAGGCCCAATTGGGGATTCACCTTCCTAATGTGAAAACAGTTGATGCTAATGGGCTCAAAGTAGGCCCAGATTATGTGCATCTTAGTACTCCAGCAGAGGTCCAGCTTGGACAGATGTTGGCCCATACATTTTTGGAGTTTGGTTCATACACAATCCCATAATTCTTTGGAGGGATAATAATATTTCACCTCCAAAAAAGAAATAGAAATCATTATAATTTTTTTATTAAAAAAATTATATTTTAAATCCAGTTGATATATATGTTGGGATATTTATTCTAGTTTCTGATAAATGATAATCTTTCTGTTTTAATTTATGTGAAAAAGTTTATAGTAGAGGTTAAAACATTTAATTTTGATTACGAATTCGAGTATAAATATTTTAAAATAAAATTTACATATTTGAAAATCACGTGAATAATATTATAGGTCAACATAACAAATGTTCTAAATTATCTTCTTGAAAAAATTATAGCTAAAGAAAGAACTGTTTGACTATCCAAACAGTAGTACCCAAGGGTGTGGTCTAGTATTAATAGAGTTGCTGGGAGTCATGATGTCTCAGATTCAAATACGAGCAGAGACAAAAATATTAGGCGATTTCTTTCCATCCGTCTTAATTTTGGTGGACAATATTACCTAGTAATTATTGCTAGTAGGAGGTAACAGACATCCCGTGTTATAGAATATGCGCTACAAAAGCAAGCATAAAATCAATCAACTTACATGTAAACTAGACAAAGTGTATAAGATTTTTTCTCTAAGTAATTGTACACGTTTTTGGATAAACCTTGTAACGTGGACAACTCTTTTCTCGTAGAAGACTAGTCATTTTTTTCAAAAACGTGTATGATTTTCTTTCTTATATTACATTATACTTATTTTTTCCAAGTTCATTAATTAACCATTAATTAAATAGACATAGCAAGGACCACATAGTTAATTAGTGAGACTTTCAATTTTAGCATTAATTCGCAAAATGAATAATTAATCCTATCATAATAAATTATAATTATTCTATTAAAATTTTGTAATTGCACTTCTAAATTTAATTTCAAAATTTTTCATCAAATCTTATTTAACTCCTCATGTTAAGATTACAAGATACCAATTAATTAAATTAATTTTTTGACAATTTAATTCATTGACCAATTTAATCCTTTACAATTATATTCAACTTATTTCATGTGACGAGTACACAATCCACATGCAGGGTTTTCACTTGAAAACTTACGAGCACGATAAAGGGTTATTATCAATCTCAAAATCGAGACATGAATTCTATCAACTAATTATTATTTCACAAATGCTATTTGTTGTCATCTAACCTACCAGACGTATATTAACTCACAAATCACAACAGAGTCCTACCCTTTGGCAAGTGCCATGTGGTGTTGGTTCCACAAATATTAGCCTATGGTCTCAAGGTTCATTTTATTATAATCAAATGTTGAATAGGACTCGGGTCGTGTTACAAGGTGGAGGGACGCTACGAGCCCTTCTTTGGTATCAAAGAGAGAGTGACACTCTGAATCTTGAGGATGCCAAATTATATAAATCAAGATTAGAGAAATTCTTCATTGAGCATCTTCTCTACCTATTATTCAGGTAATTGTAACGTCTTCTTCATATTGGTAATTTTTGAATATATTTACCTCGATAACGAGATGCTTATTCGGATCTTTCCTTATGTTTTGGGCTTTGTTTGTGGATCCATAGGTGGCATTGATTTGGCAACAACAATTGGGCCTTTTAAGAAGGGTATAAGACAGGCCCAATTGGGAATTCACCTTCATAATGTGAAAACAGTTGATGCAGAGGTTGGCCCATGCATTTTTGGAGTTTGGTTCAGACTCTAAAGGAACTTGCTATTGAGATAAGTTTCCCATTTTCTGCTAAAGACAACATGAAAAACATCTATATTGTGATACGTAAGAGGGTTGCTTGGAAAGAAGGTCTCGGATGGTACCTTCGACATGTATAAAATTTTCATTCCTCAACCTCTGTCTTACTTTGAGATTCACTAATAACCAATTCCAAGTAGGTACAACATAATCTGATCAAATTTCATGTCCAAATAGAATTTGAAGATAAATTTTCAAAAACTACTCCTCAAATATAAGGCCAAACGCTAGCTAAATATTTTTGTGCAAAAAAATTGCTCTCGATAAATACACTAATTGCAAAAAGACAACGGGGCATTCCGAGAATCGAACTCGGGACCTCTCGCACCCAAAGCGAGAATCATACCACTAGACCAAATGCCCTTGTATATTCTATAACCTATTTTATATAATATTCCTACTATATATTAAAATTTCACAAATGTAGCAATTTTTCACCAAATTTTTACGTTGGATCATATAAATTAACTAGACGTCTGCATAAGAATATAATATGTGAGTATTGAAAATTACAAATTAGGGAAATGTGTATATTTAAAGCTAAACTCTAGGAACGTCTTGCGTGAATTCCTCTCCCAAGGTGATCCATATATAATTGCAAATTCTGTACATATAATCCTAGCTTCACTACCGTTAAAAAAAAAAAGAAAGATCCATCAAAGGTTAAAAATCTAATTGTGAATCCTGTAAATAAAACACGCTAAAAAGTTCAGTAACAGGCTTACAATTCATAAACTTCAAATTTTGACTCCAAATTTAACTCGGAAAATTGAAGAAAATAATCATCAACGCCTTTTGTTGATATTGAAATTGGACTTGGACACCTAATAATCATTGGACGCTTTTTTCCAGATTTTGTTCTCTCAAATATAAAACAAAAATCAAAATCATATACTCTTATAGTATCATTGACTAATGAGTAATTTCTTAACAAGAAACCTTAATGATACAATTACAGTATATATATATACTTATTTAGTATCAATTAAGCGAAATTATCAGCATTAATGATACCAATACAGTATATGATACTGATTTAGTATCAATTAAGCGAAATTAGTTGAGGGTATATAGTGTAATTATTTAATGGGATATGAATGTAAAGGGATATATGTTTGTAACTATCTTGCTTTTATGGGGTATTTTCTTAGTTTCCCCTAATTTAAATTAGGTTCAATCTCAACTCATTCAAGTTTTAAACCATTTAAAAAGAATTTTCAATTGAGCCCAATTTAATCTCCAATTTCAACCCGTTTAAAAAAGGAGAAATTTCGCAAATAACCACTAAAATAAACTTAATTAGGCTCAATAGCTATAGTTTGCTAATTACAATTCATAGTTACATGTTAGAGGGAGGAGAGAGGTGAGCGAGAGAGGGCAAAGAGTGGAGAGAGACGAATTGTATATGTATATCTGTCGAATTGTATATATGTAATTGGTATACATGTGTATTTGTATATCTGGTGAGCGAGATTGGGAGAGGGAAGAGAGAGGCGAGCGAGAGAGGGCGGAGAGTAGAGAGAGACGAATTGTATTTGTATATTTGTTTTATAATTGTATGTGTATATGTATAATTTGTATTTGTATATGTATAAGAGTGGAGGGAGGAGAGAGGCGAGAGAGAGAGGAAGAGAGGTGAGAGGTGAGAGGCGCATGTAATTATAGCTAGAAATTAGTTGAAAATGGTAATTAATTCAAATTATAGCTATGTTAACTAATTAACTTGTATATATTTGCTTATCCGCGTAATTTCCCCTTTAAAAAAATCTTTATTTCTAATTTTTTTGTTTTATTTTTTTAAGTTGAAATTCAAATTGTGGTTATAAAAGTTAAATAATAATATGTTAAAATTATTGAGATAAAGCGGGTCAAATTGGATGAGTCATAAACCAACCCGATTTTTAGCTCATTTGAGCCCAAAGTAAACTTGGACGGGTCATGACCCAACCCGATTTCTATTTCAACCCATTAAGCAAACTATAGCTATAGAGTGCCTAATGTTTTCTATTTTTGAAAGTTTCCCTTTTAATATCTCCAATGTCAACTCAACCCGCCCATTTGACATCCCTATTTAATTCTATCTAAATATGAAGAGACGAAATCAGAATTTAAATTTGAGAATCTATCACGACATTTAATATATTAGATTCAAAATTTATTATTAATACTAATATTTTAGTAAACAAATCAAATGAAACTATTTAATTCAGATAAATAGATAAATTAAACGTGAAAATCTGTCTGTATTTGATATTACATAGAAAAATTATACTAGTTAACTATAGTTAAGTTATAAATTAAGGTGATAATGTGAATTAATTAACTATAATTGATGATAAAATTGTAAATGAAGACATGTGTCACATGTTCATTAGGCGTAAACATTAAATAACAGTATAATTTTACCTAAATGATATATTAAATTCGTCCTTGATATTAGAGATGGCAACGAGTAGCAGGGGTTTCAATTTACTTTAATATTTTTTTATTTGAATCGCAAATTTTAATATTAAAAATTAAATTGCATATAATTACGAATTTTTTTTGCAAACAAACTCCTAATAAATAATATTTATTATTATTTCAAACTATCAATTTTATTAATATAACAATTTTGGAACACTTTAAAAGAATTTTAGCTTACTAAGTAAATTAAAATTAAATAAAGTGAAAAGGGTATGGTATACCCTTCAACTTCACGATTTAGAATTGATATACAACTTGTTACAAAAGTAGTTCACATATACCCTTACTGTAACACAATTGACCTAGATATACTCTTCTGATCTAATGAAAGTGAAAAATATAAAGGGAAAGTAATCAAAAATACCCCTCAACTTTCATTTAGTAGTTAGGTTTATCCTTCGTTATACTATGTGGTTATTTGTACCCCTGCGGTTATGAAACTTATCACATATACCCTCATTTATGCTATTATTTATTGACTGAAAACAGTTCTGATTTTGCAGAATCATTTTTTACACGTGGTCAATTATGATTCAGTCACATCATTAATTAAATCATTTTTAAAGAGAAAAGACTCAAATACTTCATCGAACTTTGAGAAAAGGCTCATCTATGCCATCCGTTAAAAGTTTGGTTCATCTATGTCATTTCAGTTAACAAATAATGGCATGGATGAACTTTTTTCTCAAACAGTAATGGCATAGATGAGCCAAACTTTTAACGGATGACCTAAATTAACTTTTTTCTCAAAGTTCGATGACATATTTGAGCCTTTTACGGTTACTATTTTTATAAATGCAAAAAACTAGAGCATGGCCTATTTTTTCTCAAAGTTCGATGACATATTTAATTATTTATGTTATCTGTTAAAAGTTTGGCTCATCTATGCCATTTCCGTTTTAGACAAGGCTCATCCATTCCACTATTCAATATCGCTCAACTAGCCCTATAGCAATATTAAATCCAACGACAATTCATCTTATTATTACCGCTAGTGTTTTCAGTTGTTTAGATGCATTAGATTCATATGATAATTTTAATACATATGACAAAAACATGAAAAAAAACTAATGACGAACTTCAAAGTTATCAAACTAACCAAAAAATGTATGAATAATATCAACGAGAAATAATTCACAAAAGAAATGTTTGAGAAATGAATACAAACAAAATACACTTGAAAAATAAAATTAGTGTTTAGGTCAGACCTTATACATATACAAACATGATGAATTTTTAAAAAATATAGGTACTTATAAAATTAGGGTTTAGATTTCAAAAAATTATAACTTCTAAAAAATAAGGGTTTAGATATTGTAACGACTTCAGGATCTAAAACACTAACAAATCAAAACGAACATGAAAAAATAATACGTACTAGTAAAATTAGGGTTTAGATTTTAAATAAATATAACTTCTACAAAATTACGATTTAGATCTTATAACTTCGAGACCTAAAACAACCAATAAAGTGAACTTGAAAATATTGAATGTATTATGATATACTATCAAATTTAAATAACTTATTTAAATTCCGAATCCGTCTCTACATTTTAGCTAGGATTAAATAAATTTCCTATGCCTTTTGGAATTAAAACATTTCTAATTCTAGTCTCATACATATTTTTCCAAAATTGTCACTTACCATATTTTCCCTCTATATATATCACAGGTAGTAGCAATCCATTGACCATTTGTCTGTTTCACAGCAATGGCCAATTTACCCTATGATTTCCTTCTACTTGAATTCGGTAATTCAATTTTCATCTTCCTTTGAACTATTTTTTATGGAGAATTTGATGTTGTGTTTCTATTAGACGAGTTTAATTGCTTTGATATGTTTTATTTGAGGCTTGAGTATACACCATCCTCCTTAGACCTTACGGGATATGTTGTTGTTGTTGTTGTTAGACGAGTTAAATTCTGCGAAGTTAATATTTTTCTGTAACCATTCTAGTGTATAATCTTTTTCTTGAGTCAAAGATTTTTCAGAAAAAGACTCTCTATCTCAAAGGTAGGGGAATTAATATTATTCAGATCTAGAGCCACTTTTGTCAAAACAACTTTTACAAAAAAGTACTTTTGAAGAAAAATAATTTGTGTTTTATGTTGTTTTTGGACAAAAAACACAAATGTAAAAATGAGTGTCTTTTTTGTGCTAGCTTTTAGCTTCCAAAAATCCATGTCAATTGTCATGTGCTTTATGTTTCACTTTCACTTGAAGTGCATATTGCTTTTCTTTTTTTATCACGAAAGTAGGTAAATCTGGTCATTCCTGCTCCGGGCCTCTTTTGAACCCGAAAATGCAGACGCTTGCCCCTTTGGACCAACTCACGCCATTAATAAGGTCTTAACGGATGCCCACCAAAAATTTCAGCCAAAAATGCGTCTGGATCACGTATCACCAAAACTCCATGGACTATTGTACACGAAAATTGATAAATCTGGTCATTCCCGCTCCAGGTCTCTTTTGAACCCGAAAAAACAGACGCTTGCCCCTCCGAACCAATTCACGCCTTTAATAAGGTCTTAACAGACGCCCACAAAAAATTTCGACTAAAAACGCGTTTAGACCATGTATCATCAAAAATCCATGGACTATAGTGCACGAAAATCGGTAAATTTGGTCATTCCCGCTCCGGGCCCTTTTGAACCCAAAAATCCAGACGCTTGCCCCTCCGGACCAACTCACGCCATTAATAAAATCTTAACGGACGCCCATAAAAAATTTCGGCCAAAAACGCATCTGGATCACGTATCACAAAAAATCCATGGACTATAGTATAAGAAAATCGGTCAATCTGGTAATTCCCGCTCCGGGCCTCTTTTGAACCTAAAAATGCAGACGCTTGCTCCTTTGGACCAACTCACGCCATTAATAAGGTCTTAACGGACGCGCACAAAAAATTTTGGCCAAAAATGTGTCTGGGTCATGTAGCACCGAAAATCTATGTACAATATCGTACATGAAAATCAGTAAATCTAGTCATTCTCGCTCCAGGCATCTTTTGAACCCGAAAATGCAGACGATAGTTCCTCCGGACCAACGCACGCTATTAATAATGTCTCAACGGACGCCCACAAAAATGTTTGCCCAAAAAAGCGTCTGGATCACGTATCGCAAAAAATCCATTTACGATAGTACACAAATATCGATAAATCTAGTCATTTCCGCTCCGGGCTTCTTTTGAACACGAAAATGCAGACGCTTGCCTCTCCGGATCAACTCACTCCATTAATAAGGTCTTAACGGATGCCAAAAAAAAATTTTGACCAAAAAAGCGTCTGGATCACGTATCACCAAAAATCCATGGACTATAATACATGAAAATCGGTAAATTTAGTCATTCCTGCCTCAAGCCTCTTTTGAACCCGAAAATGTAGACGCTTGCCCCTCCGGACCAAATCATGTCATTAATAAGGTTTTAATGGATACCCACAAAATATTTCTGCCAAAAACGCGTTTGGATCACGTATCAACAAAATTTCATCGATTATAGTACACGAAAATCGTTAAATCTGGTCATTCCTGCTCCGGACCTCTTTTGAACTCGAAAATGTAGATGATTGCCCCTCCGAACCAACTCACGCCATTAATAAGGTCTTAACGGACGGCCATAAAATATTTCGGCCAAAAAGGCGCCTGGATCACGTATCACCATAAATCCAGGGACTATAGTACACGCAAATTAATAAATCTGGTCATTTCCGCTCCAGACCTATTTTGAACCCGAAAATGTAGACGCTTGCCCCTCCGGACGAACTCACACCATTAATAAGGTCTTAACAAACGCTCACAAAAAATTTCGACTAAAAACACGTCTGCACCACGTATCACCAAAAACCCATGGACTATAGTACACGAAAATTGGTAAAACTGGTCATTTCCGCTCCGGGCCTCTTTTGAACCCGAAAATGCAGACGTTTGCCCCTCTGGACCAACTGACATCATTAATAAGGTCTTAACGGACACTGAAACGACCCAAATGCCCGAAAATGTGCTTCGGAAACACCTATAATTGTAATTTCCATATATCTCAAAATCCGTGCATGATTTCGGAAATTCGACTTCATATTCTTATTTGTGGGGTCAAATTGAGTGGGAAATGGGTCTAACCCGAATTTTAGAGCAACCGTATCAAAATTCGAAAATCGCAAAAATTGCGATTTGGAGGGTCAACTTTAAAGGGGCATATCTCTTAGCACACAAGGAACTGGAAGGGCTGCAACCTATCAAATTAAAGCTCTTTGAGTTAGCTTTCCAACGCACTTGGTTTCACCTTATTCCGCGTTAGGATGAGGGAGTTATGACCATTTTCGTAAAACCTGTCTGTGCAGATTTTTCAATTTCCAGTGAGCGAATTTACTAGGCGGGTTGGAGTCATTTTTTATAAAAAGGGGATATGTCCCATATTTAGTCATTTTCTAAACTCCAAAAACACTCTCTAAGCCCTCTCCAAAAATTCCACCAAGATCTTCAACCAAATTCAAACATCTCAAGCTCTAATTCCGGATTCAAGACTCAATCTCAAGCTTCGATTCTCCATTCCAATCTTCATCAAGGATTCTCCAAAGTTGAGGTATGTGGGTTTGATTGTGGAAACCTTCCTTTCCACAAGTCCAACCATTTATCCTCTATTTCTACTTCAAGTTTATGGGTCCTCATGATCAATTATGAACTCTTGAATTACGGAATTACTACTACACACCCTATTATGGTCCTTTTTGCATATTATCATGAAATGGAATTTTTATGTGATGTTTATGGTTTACATGCTTCCATGATCAAATTATGAAGGTTGATATATATATGTATGTTGTTGGTGGGCTGATTTATATGGATTTTGGAATTGGTTGGACTTAGTATTCTTGAAATACATGATTTCATTTACATGAACAATTGCCCACCTTGTGTTTGATAAAATGCCCATTTATAGAATTCTTAGGAAAGGGAAGGTCCAAGGTACGTCCTATGAGACGGATGGTTATGTAATTACTGAAATGATGATGAAATGGACACATGTATATGATTTTCTCTAAATAAGTGTTGTGAGTCGACCATGCTAGTACGGGGGGTAGTAGGCCCGTGTAACCATATCGAGGGGTTTTGTACCTTGGTCCCTAGCACGGGGGGTGGTAGGCCCGTGTAACCATATTGAGGGGTTTGTACCTCTTTCGCCTCTCCAAGGGGGGTGGTAGGCCTTGGAAATACTATATTGATGGTCACTCGCCACACATGTACTACGTCCCATTAAATATGATTTTTATGTAAGCATCATTATACATATTATTTTATTAATATGCTATCTATTGGGTATGATTACGCATTTTTTCCTATGATGTCATCTAATGTAGCCTTGCATTGCATCCCATATACTTAGTACATTCAAATGTACTAACGCATACTCTATGCCTACATGATGTCACCATGTAGGGACCGGAGCACCGCTTGACCATCCTCCTCCACGTGGCTAGTACGATTTTCTATAGTGGTTATTGGTGAGTCCTCCATTTCGGGGACGTTGCTCATGATCTTTTGCTATGTATAAAACTTTTCCTTTTTAGTTATGTTTTGACTATGAGGATGAGCCCGGTAGTTTGTCTTGGCCCCCGCTAAGTACTCATGTTTAGAGGTGGTGTTGGACAAGTTGTGTTTTATGCTTGAGCTTGACTCATCTATGGTATTTATGTATCATTTCTTTTTTTTCTTCTTGCTCCCTTAGTCCCGATTTCCCCTTGACTAGGCTTATCGCTTATGGTCATTTAATTGCTTCCGCGACCAAGGATGTGTAATGATACGCTATGAGGCTTGTTTGGGGTTCCTTCGGGTTCCCCATTCGCCGGTCACATCTAGGCCCTAGGCTTGGGTCGTGACAGACACCCACAAAAATTTCGACCAAAAACGCGTCTGGATCACGTATCACCAAAAATCCATGGACTATAATACACGAAAATCGGTAAATCTGATCATTCCCGCTCTGGGTCTCGTCTGAACCCGAAAATGCAGACGATTGCCCTTCCAAACTAACTCACGCCACTAATAAGGTCTTAACGGACGCCCACAAAAAATTTCAGCCAAAAACGCGTCTAGTTCACGTATCACCAAAAATCCATGGACTATAGCACACAAAAATCGGCAAATCTGGTCACTTCCACTCCGGGCCAATTTTGAACCCGAAAATGTTGACGCTTGCCCCTCCGGACTTACTTGCGCCATTAATAAGGTCTTAACGGACGTCCACAAAAAATTTCGGCCAAAGGCGCATCTGGACCACGTGTCACCAAAAATCCATGGATTATTATAGTACATGAAAATCGGTAAATCTTGTCATTTTTTCTCTGGGCCTCTTTTGAACTCAAAAATGCAGACTTTTGCCCCTCCGAACCAACTCACGCCATTAATAAGGTTTTAATGGACACCCACAAAACATTTCGACCAAAAACGCATTTGGATCACGTATCACTAAAAATCCATGGACTATAGTGCACGAAAATCGATAAATCTGGTCATTCCTGCTTCGGGCCTCTTTTGAACCCGAAAATCCAGACGTTTGCCCCTCCTGACCATATCACACCATGAATAAGATCTTAACGGACGCCCACAAAAAAATTCGGCCAACAACGCGTCCGCATCACGTATCACCAAATAATAATGGACTATAGTATACGAAAATTGGTGAATATGATAATTCTCGCTCCGGGCCTCTTTTGAACCCAAAAATGCAGACGCTTGCCCCTTGGACCAACTCACGCCATTAATATGGTTTTAACGGACGCCCACAAAACTTTTGGCCAAAAATACGTCTGGATCATGTATCACCGAAAATCTATGTACTATAGTACACGAAAATTGGTAAATCTAGTCATTCTCGCTCCGGGCCTTTTTTGAACCCGAAAATGCATACGCTTGCCCTCCTGACCAACTCACGCCATTATTAAGGTCTTAACGGACGTCCACAAAAAATTTCATCCAAAAACGCGACTTGACAACGTATCACTAAAAATTCATGGACTATAGTACACGAAAAATGGTATATCTGGTCATTCCCACTCCGGGCCTCTTTTTAACTCAAAAATGCAGACGCTAGCCCCTCCGGACAAGATCACACCATTAATAAGGTCTAAAAGGACGCCCACAAAAAAATTTGGCCAAAAACTTGGATCACGTATCACTAAAAATCCATGGACTTCAGTACACGAAAATAGGTAAATATGGTCATTTCTGCTCCGGGCCTCTTTCGAAACCTCGAAAATGCAGACGCTTGCCCCTCCAGACGAACTCACACCATGAATAAGGTCTTAACGGATGCCCACAAAAAAATTCAGCCAAAAACGTGTCTGGATCACGTATCACCAAAAATTCATTGACTATAGTACACGAAAATCAGTAAATCTGGTCAATCTCGCTCTAGGACTCTTTTGAACACGAAAATGCTGACGATTGCCCCTCTAGACCAACTCACACCATTAATAAGGTCTTAGCAGACGGCCACAAAAACCTTCGAGCAAAAACGCATCTGGATCATGTATTACCAAAAATCTATATACTATAGTACATGAAAATCAGTAAATATGGTCATTCCCGCTCTGGGCCTCTTTTCAACCCGAAAATGCAGACGCTTGCCCTTCCGGATCAACGGACGCCCATAAAAATCTTTGCCCAAAAAGCGTCTGGATCATGTATCACAAAAAATCCATGGACTATAGTACACGAAAATTGGTAAATCTAGTCATTTCCGCTCCGGATTTCTTTTGAACCCGAAAATGCATACGCCTGCCCTTCCGAACATACTCACTCCATTAATATGTCTTAAAGGACGCCCACAAAAACTTTCGACCAAAACACGTCCGAATCACGTATCACAAAAAATTCATGAACTATAATACACGAAAATCGATAAATCTGGTCATTTCCGCTCCGGGCCTCTTTTGAAACCAAAATGCAGACACATGCCCCTCCGGACCAACTCAAGCCATTAAAAAGGTCTTAACGGACGTCCACAAAAAATTTCAGCCAAAAACGCCTCTGGACCACGTATCACTAAAAATCAATGGATTTAGTATACGAAAATCGGTAAATCAAGTCATTTCCACTCCGGCCCTCTTATGAACCCAAAAATGCAGAGGCTTGCCCATCCAGACCAACGCACGCTATTAAGAAGTTCTTAACGGACGCACACAAAAAATTTCAACCAACAATGCATCTGAATCACGTATCACAAAAATCCATGGACTACAGTACAAAAAAATCAATAAATCTGGTCATTCCCGCTCTGGGCCTTTTTTGAACCGGGAAATGCAAACGATTGCCCCTCCGGACCAAATCACGCCATAAATAAGGTCTTACTAAACGCCTAATAAAAATTTCGGCCAAAATTATGTTTGGATCACGTATCACCAAAAATCCATAGACTATAGTACATAAAAATCGGTAATTCTAGTCATTCCCGCTCCGGGCCTCTTTTGAATCAGAAAATGCAGACGCTTACCCTTCCGGACCAACTCACGCCCTTAATAAAGTCTTAACGGACGCGCACAAAATATTTCAGCCAAAAACGCATATGGATCACGTATCACTAAAAATTCATGGACTACAGTACACGAAAATCAGTAAATCTGGCCATTTCCGCTCCGCTCCTATTTTGAACCTGAAAATACAGACGCTTGCCCCTCCAGACAACCTCATGCCATTAATAAGGTCTTAATAGACACCCACAAAAAATTTCGGCCAAAAACACATCTGGATCACGTATCACCAAAAATCCATGGACTATAGTACACTAGAATCAGTAAATTTGGTCATTTCCGCTCCGGGCCTTTTTTGAACTCGAAAATACAGACGCTTGCCCCTCCGGACCAACTCACGCCATTAATAAGATCTTAATGGACGCCCACAAAAACTTTCGACCAAAAACGCGTCTGGATATATCACCAAAAATCCATGGACTATAGTACACGAAAATTGGTAAATTTGGTAATTCCTGCTCCGGGCCTTTTTTGAACCCGAAAATGCATACGCTTGCCCCTCCGAACTAAATCACGCCATTAATAAGGTCTTAACGGACACCCACAAAATAATTAAGCCAAAAACACGTCTTGATCACGTATCACCAAAAATCCATGAATTATAGTACACGAATATTGATAAATCTGGCCATTCCCGCTCCAGGCCTTTTTAGAACCCGAAAATGCAGACGCTTGCCCCTCTGGACCAACTCACGCCATTAATACGGTCTTAACGTACGCCCACAAAAAACTTCGGCTAAAAATGCCTCGGGATCACGTATCACCAAAAATCCAATGATTATGGTACACGAAAATTGATAAATCTTGTCATTCCCTCTCCGGGCCTCTTTTGAACCTAAAAATGCAGACGCTTGTCCCTCCGGACTAACTCACGCTATTAATAAGATCTTAACGGACGCCCATAAAAACTTCGGCTAAAAATGCATCTAGATCACGTATCACCAAAAATTCATGGACTATAGCATACAAAAATCGGTAAATCTGGTCATTCCCACTCTGGGCCTCTTTTGAATTCGAAAATGCAAACGCTTGCCCCTATGGACCAACTCACGCCATTAATAAGTTCTTAACGGTTGCCCACAAAAAATATCAACCAAAAACGCGACTGGATCACGTATCACAAAAAATCCATGGACTATAGTACAAGAAAATCGATAAATCTTGTCATCTCCGCTCTGAAACTCTTTTGAACACAAAAATGCAGACGCTTGTCCCTCCAGACCAACTCAAGCCATTAATAATGTCTTAATGGACGTCCACAAAAACCTTCGGCCAAAACGCGTCTGGATCACGTAAAACTAAAAATCCATAGACTTCAGTGCACGAAAAAATGTAAATCTGGTCATTCCCGCTTCGAGCCTCATTTGAACCCGAAAATGCAGTTGCTTGCCCCTCCGAACCAATTCACACCATTAATAAGGTCTTAACCGACGGTCACAAAAAATTTCAGCCAAAAACGTGTCTGGATCCCGTATCCTTAAAAATCCATGGACTATTATATTACACGAAAATTGATAAATCTAGTCATTTCCCCTCCGGGCCTCTTTTGAACCCGAAAATACAGACGCTTGCCCCTCCGGACAAACTCTTGCCATTAATAAGGTTTTAACGGATGTTCACAAAAACATTTGACAAAAATGGCGTCTGAATCATGTATCACCAAAAATTCATGGACTATAGTTCACGAAAATTGGTAAATCTTGTCATTCCCGCTCCGGGCCTCTTTTGAACCCGAAAATGCAGACGACTGCCCCTCTGGATTTAATCACATCATTAATGAGGTCTTAACGGATGCCACAAAAAAGTTCGGCCAAAAATGCGTTTGGATCAGGTATCACAAAAATTCCATGGACTATAGTACACGAATATCGATAAATCTAGTCATTCTCGCACCGGTTCTCTTTTGAACCCAAAAATGCAGACGCTAGCCCCTCCGGACCAAATCACGCTATTACTCAGGTTTTAATGGAGGCCCATAAAATATTTCGACCAAAAACGTGTCTGGATCACGTATCACCAAAAATCCATGGACTATAGTACACGAAAATCAGTAAATCTGGTCATTTCCACTTCGGGCCTATTTTGAACCCGAAAATACAGGCGATTTCCCCTCCAAACAAACTCGCGCCGTTAATAAGGTATTAACGGACGCCCACAAAAAAATTTGCCAAAAATGCATTTGAACCACGTATCACCAAAATTTCATGGACTATAGTACATGAAAATCGATAAATCTGGTCATTTCCACTCCGGACCAATTTTGAACCCGAAAATGCAGACGCTTGCCCCTCTAGACCAACTCGGGCCATTAATAAGGTCTGCATTTTCGTCCCGTAGCTGGAATGTCTATATTTACTAATTTTTTGGGCGTCCGTTAAGACCTTATTAATGGCGTGAGTTGGTCCAGAGAGGCAAGCGTTTGTGTTTTCGCGTTCAAACGAGGCCCAGAGCAGGAATGACCATATTTACCATTTTACGTTTACTATAGTCCATAGATTTTAGGTGATACATGATCCCGACGGGTTTCTGGCTAAAACTTTTGTGGGCGTCCGTTTAGACCTTATTAATGGCGTGAGTTGGTCCCGAGAGGCAAACGCCCCCATTTTCAAGTTCAAACGAGGTCGAGAGCTGGAATGACCATATTTACCATTTTACGTGTAAAATAATCCATGAATTTTGGGTGATACGTGATCCTGATGGGTTTTTGGCTAAAGTTTTTTGTGAACGTCCATTAAGACCTTATTAATGGTGTGAGTTGATCACGAGGGGCAAACACCCCCATTTTAAAATTCAAACGAGGCCCACAGCGGGAATGACCATATTTACCGTTTTACGTATACTATAGTCTATGAATTTCGGGTGATACGTGATCCTGATGGATTTTTGGCTAAAAAATTTTATGGGCATCCGTTAAGACCTTATTAATGTCGTGAATTGGTCCTGATGGGCAAACACCCCAATTTCCATGTTTAAACGAGGCCCAAAGCAGGAATGACCATATTTATTGTTTGATGTGCACTATAGTTCATGGATTTTGGGTGATACGTGATCCCGATGGGTTTTTGGCTAAAAAATTTTGTGGGTGTCCATTACGACCTTATTAATGGCATGAGTTGGTCCTGAGGGACAAATTCCTCCATTTTAAAGTTCAAACGAGGCCCAAAGCGAGAATGACCATTTTTATCATTTTACGTGTACTATATAGTCCATGGATTTTGGGTAATATGTGATCTCGATGGGTTTTAGGCTAAAAAATTTTGTGGATGTCCGTTAAGACCTTATTAATGGCGTGAGTTGGTAACGAGGGGCAAACACCCCTATTTTCATGTTCAAAAAAGGCTAGAGTGGGAATGACCATATTTATCGTTTTACGTGTACTATAGTCCATGGATTTTGGGTGATACGTGATCCCAATGGATTTTTGGCTAAACTTTTTTGTGGGCGTCCGTTAATACTTATTAATGGCGTGAGTTTGTCCCGAAGAGCAAACACCCCCATTTTCAAGTTCAAACGAGGCCCAGAGCGGGAATGATTATATTTATTGTTTTATGTGTACTATAGTCCATAAATTTTAGGTGATACGTGATCCTGACAGATTTTGGCTAAAAGTTTTTGTGAGCGTCCATTAAGACCTTTTTAATGGCGTGAGTTGGTCCCGAGGGGAAACGCCCCCATTTTCAAGTTCAAACGAGGCCCAGAGCAGGAATGACCATATTTACCATTTTACGTGTATTATAGTCTATGAAATTATGGTGATACGTGATCCCGATGGGGTTTTGACTAAAAAAATTTATGGGTGTCCGTTAAGACCTTATTAATAGCGTGAGTTGGTTTCGAGGGGCAAACACCACATTTTAAAGTTCAAACGAGCCCCAGAGCGGGAATGAACATATTTACCATTTTATGTGTACTATAGTCCATGGATTTTGGGTGATACGTGATTCCGACAGGTTTTGGGCTAAACTTGTTGGTGAGCGTCCGTTAAGACCTTATTAATGGCATGAGTTTGTACCGAGGGGCAAACGGCCCCATTTTCAAGTTCAAACGAGGCCCAGAGCGGGAATGACCATATTTACCGTTTTGCGTGTACTATAGTCTATGGATTTTGGGTGATACGTGATCCTGATGGGGTTTTAGCTAAAAATATTTGTGGGCATCCATTAAAACTTTATTAATGGCGTGAGTTGGTCCCGAGGGAAAATTCCCCCATTTTCAAGTTCAAAGCAGGAATGACCATATTTATCGTTTTACATGTACTATCAACACCTCAAAAAATATATAATTGATCGATTTCATCAAAAAAACTAATTGAGAATTCATATTCAATACTATTTTCTTTCTAAAAAAATTTGGTGTGGTGGAGGTAGGGGTGGGTGAGGGTGATTGGTTGGGTTGCTTTCCCTACATCTCTTATGAATATAAATATTTTTTGCTCTCTTTTCTCATACATTCATCCAAAAGTCTAATGAGATACTATAAAAACATCTACTAAAGTTTAAAGAAAATAATAACTATGATCTCTCCATTTTTCCTCCTCCCTATTCAATATTTACTCAATCTTTGCTAACATCAACATTGTTAACAATGAAATCCTTTATTGCTTTTGTGTTCATTGAACCCTTTTCATTCTCAAACTCCGACATATAATTTTTAACTTCTTTTCGTACCATATCTTGTAAAACTATCAAAAATTCTTGGCTCAATAATTATTTCTCCAATTTTGAGTTATTAAAATTTCGGGCATAAAAATTGATGGAGTGGGTTGAGATGTCGATACAGGTGTCAATTCAACTACTTGCTCAATTCGGCTTATCAGATTTTAATCCCTGCTAGATTTGAATCCGAATAAAGAGAGACTCAGAGATGTAGTGGGTTCTCGATTCGGTTTACCCGATTCGAATTCTTGCTAGATTTGAATCTGAGTAAAGAGAGACTCAGAGATGTAGTGGGTTCAGATGTCGATACAGGTGTCATTTCAACTACTTGCTCGATACGGTTCAGTCTATTTGAATTCTTGTTAGATTCGAATCCGGGTAAAGAGAGACTCAGTGATGTTGATGGATCTAGTATTACTGGTGAAATTGTCGAAAGAGACAAAATTCCACCCAATGGTGTAATGGGCGGATAAAGACACAATTGAGGAGACCTAGAAAAATCTAAATTGTTCAAATCAGATTCAAATGGACTTCGAGATGTTGATGAATCAGACATTACTGGTGAAACTACTGAAAGAGGCAAAATTCCACCTGGTGGGGCAATAGGAGGATAAAGACACAACTGAGGAAACTTAGAAAAATTCAAATTGCTCTAGTCAAATTCATATGGACTACCTGGATTTATACCCGCCCTGATACTGAATGATCTCTTCAACAACGTTTGAGGATTTTCGAATGTTAAATCTTCCGACATGGAAGAGTGCTTCCGTTTAAGGGTTAGATTCCAATGATTTTTTATTGCATTATTAGTTCGATCCGATAACAAACGGGCTATCAGAGCCCATTGATTACCGAATTTGGCATGAGCTTTGATAATAGTATCATCTTCTTTAGGAGTAAAAGGTTGATGATGCACTTGATGAGAAAGTTGATCCCACAATCGGAGCCTACATGATTTTCCAGATCGATTTGGAATCAATTGACTAATAACAAACCAGTTCTTTGTTCCATATTGCTCTACTAGGCTTGTTCTGACCCTTTTTCTTCATTGTTTCCACTGAATAAAATATGAGATAGAAGGAATGAAGGATACCAACGATAGAAAGTACAAAGTATATATGTACAGTGGGTGGTAGGGAGTGGTAAGGCTTAGCATTTACTTGGTAAAGACTTGTGAGGAGAGTGGGGTATATATAGTGGGGGTGGGGGTAGAGGAGACAGGCATGACCAGATTAATAGCTAGTTATTAATTATACAAATGAAGGGTATCCCATTGCTAAAATCTCATAAATTAATTAGTTTTTTTCTTTAAATAGTGTTTGATGGATTGGATTAGAGGAGATAGGATCAGAATAATATTGAAGTTTAACTAGCTATTATTTTAGAAAAAAAAACAAAATAACATTCAAACTAACCATTTTAACTACAAAATAAAAGTTTGACAAATAATTATTTTTATGGGTAAAAATTTAAGTGTTTTCACATCAAACCAATGAATATAAGAGATTTACTTTGATAGACACTTATATCGAGATTAACTTAAAATTCAATAGTAAATTAATAAATTATATTTATATCATTCGGTGTATAAAGTCATTGACTTAGAGTTTCATTTCATATTTTTATTTCTGACTGTCTCATACTCTCGATTATTATGTGTTGGCATTTGAGGAAGAAGCAATCTATCAACTAATGTGCATGGTTCAATTGATTTGCCACCTTATTTCTAATAAGGGATTTTTGTTGAATTTTTGTATGTAAAATCTTAATGGTTTAACCAATAACCGAACAGATGATGATCAATAACTGATAAATTGATATTTTAATGATCCTAGAACTACTTAGCATATCAATTAATCGATAATTGATAAGTCGAACTGATAAACTTTAAAAGTGAACTGAACCGACCAATACGCAGCCCTAGGCAAATCTAGTATATAGCTTAGGTAAAAATGCATTCTCCCTTGATGTTTACATTAATAGATTTTAATAGGGTCTATCTTAGCTCGAAGGAAAGAACAATCAAAATTAGACCCTCAAAGAATATGGATTCAAATCAGTTAGTATTTGAGAAAGAACCTAACCCAATTTAACAAGCAATAACGATTGCAACATAATTTTTTCAAAATGGTGTCAACTGGTAATAGAATGTAGCTAGATATGATTAAATAAATTTAACGATCGCAACTTAATTTTTGTTTTAACCATATGTTAATATTTTTAAAAAGAAATATTTTTTGTTGGAGCCTGAAGGGTAGTTAAGTCATTCAACCTTCATTCAAAATGCCCTTTTTGGAACGAACACCACTCTAATCCAAACTTTTCATATATCCCAAAATTCACACTTACCATATTTTCCCTCTATAAATATATGAGACGATGTAGTAGTAATCCATTTGTTTGTTTAAGTTTAAGCCGCCACAATTCATTCACAAGCAATGGCCTCTTTAACCTCTGAGTTTCTCAATTATATTGTTTTCCGCTATCTCAGTGAATCAGGTAATTTTATTCTCATCTTCAGAATATGTTCTATCTATCCAAGTTTAATTGATGTTGTGTTTCTATTCTGAAATCCTCATGAATCCGAGTTTAATTGCCTTGATATGCTTTACTTGATTCGAGAGGATCCGAGTTTGGAAACAGGATCCTCTATCTTCACAAGGTAGGGGTTAAGGTTTGCGTACACACCAACCTCCCCACATACCTCTGGGTATGTTGTTGTTGTTAGATGATGTTAAATTCTGCAAAGTAAACATTTTTCTGTATCGAAAACCTCAAAGTTTGATAGTTTTGATCCATTCATCTATTGAATTCAGTAAATTGAATGTGTTTGTGATATATTATCAACTTTAAACATCTCATTTATATTTTGTATCTGTCTCTCCATTTTTAGATAGGATTAAATAAATTTAACTTTCAACTCTTGCCCATGAGGAAGTAATAGCTGGAGCTGAAATTTTCGTGCTCGATTCAAATGTTGATTTAGTTTTTGCATGTTGTATGGGAACATTGGAACAGTTTCTCCTGAAAATTTCAGTTACTTTTAGTGATCTTCCAAGGTCCTTTATAATACCAGTTGTTGCTTCATTGAATATGATTTGCTAATAGGTTGGCTGACACCTTGACTTTGATCGTGATGGACTGGTACGGTAGTATCTAATCAGTCTACTGGTTTTGCTAATATATTCTTTCAGGATTCACACATTCAGCATTTACTTTTGGATACGAGGCAGGGATCAATAGGAGCACAATGGATGGACATCTAGTTCCTCCTGGTGCTCTTATTAACTTTGTGCAAAAGGGTATTCAGTATCTTGAACTGGAAACCAATTTGAGCAATGTAAGGCAAACATTTTAATATTCTGATTTTTCTATATGAAGTTTAGATCTTTTTGTAACTCTGAACTAACCAATAATAACTACGGAATGCAGGATGATACCGATATGGATGAAGACTTCAAGTTTCTAGAGCCTATGGATCTCATTACAAAGAATGTACATGAGCTGCAGAAAATAATAAAAGAGAAAAAGGAGAAGGTTCAGAAAGATAAACCTAGGCGGAAGGATAAGGCGAATGCTGACCATAAGAGGGACAACAAACAAGAACCTGCAAAAGAAAGGAGTGATGTAATGGTTTTGGAAGGACATACATCTGAGGTTCGCCATGATTTCTCTATAGGTGATCTAATATATATCTTCTGTTTTCTGTCTTCTATATTAACATTACAATTCTCTTTTGTTTCTAAACTCGTGTTAGGTTTTTGTCTGTGCTTGGAGTCCAGAAGGGTCACTGCTTGCATCTGGGTAAGCATTAGTACCATTTCTTTCTTTTTTGCTCTCGTCTATGAATCAACTGATGTTCATATTCATACTTCTGTTTTTTTTCTCCTAGTTAAAAGGTTGAGAGTAGTTTTAGACTCGTCTAAGGAATCATGTCTATTATAGCTAACCATGTGTAATATCACGTTAGATCTGGAGACTGTACTGCTAGAATTTGGACTATTGGAGATGGTCCATGTAATTCTACTATCCCAAATGTTTTGGTTTTGAACCATTTGGAAAGTCAAGCAACTGAGAAAAACAAGGATGTTACATCACTTGACTGGAATGTGAGTTTTCTAATGCTTATTTTGGGCTAACTTTCGTTGATCTATACTTTTCTGGTGGACTTTCTGAAATTAGACTGCATTGCTTGTGGTTACCAATTTTATTTTCTTGTTATTATTCGATCTTGTATTTATGACTTTTTCTGGTACAGAGAGAGGGTACCCTGCTTGCGACAGGTTCTTATGATGGCCAAGCCAGAATCTGGAAACAATCTGGTAAGGGGCATTGAGGAAAAACTTGTTTTGAAGATTGAATGTATAAACTGCCACCACTTTTCATGTCTTGTTTTCTCTTACTGACTTTTCATCCAGGGGAATTGGTCAGTACTCTTAACAAACATAAAGGCCCAATCATCTCTTTAAAGTGGAACAAGAAAGGCGATTATCTCCTTAGCGGTAGTGTTGATACAACTGCCGTTGTTTGGAATGTGAAGTCTGGAGAATCGAAGCAGCAATTTGATTTTCATTCAGGTGTTTTGTTGCCCTTGTTCTGTCTCAATTATTCTTTATATTTTACCTCATATCTTGGCAAGGAAAGATTTGTTTTGTTTTGCATATTTTCTCACTGTTGTTATACAATCCCATGCAGGTCCATTGCTTGATGTTGCTTGGCGAAACAATGATTCTTTCGCGACCAGCTCCGCTGATAACATGATATATGTTTGTAAAGTTGGAGAGAACAAACCAGTCAAAACGTTCGCTGGACATCAGGTGAGGTCCAGTGCAAATTCAATTACTAGTTGAACACTGAAGCTTGGTATGTTATGGTTGATTGGAACATTGATGTATCCTTTGTGAATAGTCTTAAAGGGTTGTTTACGCCGCCATTGCAGAATGAAATCAATGCTATCAAGTGGGACTCCTCGGGTTCCTTGCTGGCTTCATGCTCTGATGATACCACAGTTAAGGTAATTCCTATCTTGTCCTTCTAAAGGTTAGGCGCATGTCACGTTTCGAACAGTGCAGCAGACATAAGCTATTTTTAAATAGGATAAGGTAGAGAGGCGGTGCGGTGTGCCACTGGCCCTCGAGGATTTGGTCAATAATTTATTGTTTTTGTGCAGATATGGAGCATGAAACGGGACGTCTGCTTGCATGATTTCAGAGAACATGGCAAAGTATCTTTCTTTTTCTTTGTGGTCAATGTTCATTCATTTAATCAAATCAGATATCAGCTGCTGACTATTATGTTTTTTTAGGAGATATACACCATCAAATGGAGCCCAACTGGCACTGGTACAAGCAATCCGAATAATCAGTTGTTGCTGGCAAGGTATGCTATCTATTGCTAACCGGTCATGTTTACAGTATTCTTTCACATGTGGTGGTAGCACAAGGTTCTCGATTATATATTACACATCAGTGTCGTAGATTATCATTGGATCATTGTTCATAGCTAAGCGACTATATTTTGCCTGACAGTTTTCACTGTTTATAAGAAAATACTCCCACCATTCCATTTTATACGACACTATTTTTGTTTAGTCCTTTCAAGCCCCTGCTTTGTTTGCACTTTAGGCTTCTAGTTGAATCAATCTTGTGTGCCATAAAGCCTTGAAGCGAGGCTCAAAACGTGGTGAGTGCTTCGCCTCGTTTAACCTGCAGTTTCTATGTCATCTTGAAGACTCTAAGACACACTTTTCCTTTCTAATGAGCCTCTAAACAATTGATATTTCATTTTATCGTAATGTTTTTCAATTTCGTTGTCCATATATTTGTTATTCTTACTTATACTTATTAGTCTTGAACTAAACGCATATTTGTAAAAAAAAATAAAAAAATCTGAATTTGCGCTTTGCGCTTAAAGCCCCAATGAACTTTTGAGCTTATTGCTTTTGTTTAATCGTCCATCTGTGTAGTGCTTCATTTGACTCTACTGTGAAGCTATGGGATGTTGAACAAGGGCGTCTTCTTCACAGCTTGAATGGTCACAGGTAATGGATGTGAACTCATTATGTCTAATGGACGTAACTGTGTATCGTTCTTGTTGAATGTTTTTGACTGAGTAGGTTCTCTTCCATTTTGAATCCAGGGAACCTGTTTACTCTATTGCATTTAGTCCGAACGGTGAATACTTGGCAAGTGGGTCATTGGATAAATGCATGAATATATGGTCAGTGAAGGAGGCCAAGATTGTAAAAACTTACAATGGCGATAGCGGTATTTCTGAAGTGTGTTGGAACAAGGCAGGCAACAAGGTTGCAGCTTCTTTTGCAAACAACAAGGTTTGTGTGTTTGATATTCGATTGTAGAGGTTGAGGCAGAGGCAGGAATTTCACAATTCAAGAAACTCTGCTTTGTAGGAATTCAGAACAATTGAGGTTCAAACTAAAGTCACATTGTAGATAAGCTTTTATGTGGTTTTACCTAGTGTCTGGTTACCCATATTGGGACCCGACTAAATCGCTATGCCATTGATCTAAACTTAAGATTGCGATACTGCTAGTATAGCTGTTCTGCTGTTCTTCTTTTTGTTGCTCGCGAGGAGATTGACATGGCTGTGATTATTCTGATTAGGTGTAATTTAGCCACATTGTCATTTTCTTGCTTGAAATTGAACTCAAAAACCTAAGGGATCGTTTGGTTTGCAAACAGATTTATATATAGTATATCTTACTTTAGTTTTATGCATGGTTTCATCGTTTTCTATCTTCTATATCTTTACATGAACAATAATAAAGAAAACAAAGTAAATAAGAAAACTTCTCTACTCATTTTTAAGCTAACTTACGGTTCTCTTAATCTTAAATTACCAATACCAACACTTCAACTCTTAATATGGTATTTCAATTAGATACGTCCGATTCTTGCAAATGTTTTACGTGTGTTCTCATTCATCTATTAGGTAGTAAACTATATAAAATGTGTTATTTTCTTTAATTATATACATTCGCCTCAATAAGTTGTAAAGCACTATGCATTTTATACTTGAGGTTGATGTGTATTATTAAAAGAGATGGCAAATGTTGTGTGATAATTAAAGTATGTATATTACATCCATATTTAATAAAATAATAATATATAAGATCAATTAAGAACAACTCAGTGAACAAAATATTCCGTATTAATTTAATTTATATAATTTGCATCCAAGGATATCCTAGTGGTTAATGATGTGGGTTGAGTACCATGAGGTCTCTAATTCAAATTTAAGTAGAGAAAAAAACAATGTTTTAAAAGGCGGGGGCGTGAGGCGAGATGTTTTATGCAGTACGGGGCGAGACATAAGCCTCGAGACACAGGGCGTAAGTCTTATGGATTTACGGGGCGTAGTCTCATATATATTCAATTTTATAATTTTATTGCTAAGAAAATAAGCAAAAGTAAAACTTTCAATTATTTTACAAATAAATTTTAATAAATAACCTATAATATATAGAAAAAAATTATGATTTTTATTTTAGAAAGGTATTAATAATCAATAATGAAGAAAAAAAAGTATTACAATTACTATTTGAGAAATATCATTACACCAATAATAAAAATATGACTTAAAGCAAAAATGGTTCAAAAACCAAAAAAAAAAAATGTCCAGGCTTACGTTTTTAAACTTGAAGCTTACGCCCCAAATTCTAGGACTTAGTGTCATGACCCACCACGTCATCATTCCACTTAGGTGCCACGTGGCATAAAGTTATTCATGTGGAACGCTTACATTGGAAGAAGAATAGTCCTTAGTGGAATATTTTAGAGAAATATGGAGATTTTTCATGGAAGGTTATAGAATTACATAGAAAGTCCTTGAAATGTTTTAGAGTTATAGAGAATTCTAGAAGAGGGACTAACTTGTAAATAAGTAGGGATTTGTATAACAATTTTTATTTACACTTTAGCCCCTAGTATTGTAGTATAAATAGAGAGACTCTCATTTGTAAACCAACGAAGAAAGTTGTACAGTATTCTCCAAGCAATACAAAGTCTTCTTTAAAAATTCTCTTTAAAAGAATTCTCTTTGTCTTTTGAAACGTTTAGTGAAAGTCTAAGTCCGTGACATTACGCCCACCTAAGTCTTCAATTTGTGCCCCGCCCATCTAAGTCTTCAATTTGTGCCCCAGAGCGTTTTTGATACCCAAGACTTGCCGTCTAAGTCCGTGACATTACGCCCATCTAAGTCTTCAATTTGTGTCCCAGAGCGTTTTTGATACCCGAGACTTGCCGTCTAAGTCCGTGACATTACGCCCATCTAAGTCTTCAATTTGTGCCCCAGAGCGTTTTTGATACCCGAGACTTGCCGTCTAACTCCGTGACATTACGCCCATCTAAGTCTTCAATTTGTGCCCCAGAGCGTTTTTGATACCCGAGACTCGCCTGGGACTCGCCCCAGAAAACGTTTCTGAAAAACACTAGGTGATTTCTCTTATATGTTCTATTGTTGATAGATAGAATTGCCTAATACTTGTTGCTGGTAGAAGATGGTAGATATTCCATGAAATTAGTCGAGATGCATGCAACCTAACCTAACACCACGATTATCCAAAAAAAAAATAATCAATATTAGCATAGTTCAAGGAAGGAGCGCACCCCACCCCAAAGAAAAGAATATGTCGTAGACAGCCCTACCTAACTTCTTTTAGCAAATTGATTTCATCAATTACCGGTGCAATGATACTTGTAGACTGTAGTATCCACTAAATTATTTTTTTTCAAGCATCCAGTCTGTTTCAATAATTACTTAACCAATTTAATGATACACATTAATTAAAGATAAAGTTGGAGACTTTTTTAAAACTATAATCAATGTTAATTACCGTTTATAACATAAACAAATTTAAAAAATGACTTTTGGTTTTTTTTTTTTAAATCTCAAACCATCAAATAATATCTAAATGTCAGGAAATCTTAATAGCTCAATTTGTTGGCTATCTAATATTACATCGGTTGGTGAAGGTTAACCACCTTGTAATCCCCTCCTCTTTTCCTCTTCCCATGCATAGTAAAAAAGTTTTTTTCTAAAAAAAAGAATAATATAAATGTCAAATATTGTTCGAGATGTATGATAACCAATGGCTATAAAAGGCACCAAAAGGTCCGAAACAAACGAGACTGTTATAGAGAGGTGTTATCAATACATACTAGAACCAAAGAGAAATGCAATAGGGGTTTAGTACTTGCAAATGAAGGTAGTAATATTGTATACATCCATACCTTTTCATATAATATAGTTTTCTGGAGTTATTTCCAGCTTATTATAACTTACAAGAAACATTTATTTTTACCATCCATGGCTCTAAACATGTAGAGAGACATTTGAAGACTATATCTATAACTTTCATACATCATGTGGATTATACCATATCTACTAAAATAAAGTCCTTTAAGCAGGCAGCATGAGCCAGCATCAAGAAGGAAGTTCATCTCTTCCAGGTATCATCGTAACGTCTCATACAAATTTTTCCAATCATTATACAGTATCTTCGAAGAATGATTCAGGTATTTCCAGAGGAGAAGACAATGTTGACACACATTTGAACTGTTACAAGAAAATCATACAGTGTTCACATCAGATTACTTAACTATGCAGGTGTTTACAACAAAATCACCAACTATCAACACAACACGAATTGATACCTTATGCAGCTTGTATTTGTCCCTCACAGCTGCTAAAGTACCTCCTCTTCTACTTAATTGCAACTCATGTACGATAAAAACACATTCCTTTAGATCCACTGGTCTATATCCCGAGCAACGTTGAAGGGCCAGACTCTACAATATGGACAGAGTTAATTCAGCACTTCAAAATATATATCAATGAACTATAAGTATAGTGAACATTGGATCAAAAACCTCACCCAAGGATGTGACTTTGGCTGTAATGTGAATCTTGAAAGGAATATCACAGCAGCAGCTACCAAAGAAGGCAAGAACTTCACGCAGTTGTAATCCAATAAACTTAATTCGGCTAGGTAGTAGCCTAGAAACTCAAACTGCAAATCGGGGTTCTGTAAAAAGCAGAAAGAATATAAAATAAGCAACTTGTTTACAGAAACACGGTTGAATAGAAAATCATAATGTTCATTTTCCTTTTGGTGCACTTACTTTAACATCTTCTTGAGCAATTCTGGTAAATCGTCTGCATATAAAATAAAAAAAGAACAGACATATCAGTCAAGGAACCTTGATTGTTCTTTAACAAGTGCATCTCTACTTATCTGAGACCTACCGGAGAAATGTTTTGGTTGTGGGACTACCCATTTCGAATTTGAGGGATTGTAGCACACTGGCCTCCATCTTCACGACATCTTTCTTTGTAAACGTATTGGCTGTAATGTAACAAAAATCCTTGACATGTGGAGGCTTGATTTCCTCATACTTCCTGATCATAATCAAACAGACTATATTAGATTCATAACACACACAATACCAGGGGAATAAACCAGTTCTTGGATCCAATACTTACGCAGCGATGAGCATTGAAGAAACACCCAAAAGCTGAAGTCTTTGCCTAGGGATGACATTCACTGATAAGAATCTGTCAATGTGTGAAACAGTAAGATACAATGTGTCTGGAAGAAGCTTGTATTCCTCTGCAACTTCGACAAGCCAGTCAACCAAAACCCCTCTCATGTTTGCACTCACATCCTTCTGAACCTTCTCAAGGTAATCAGGCAATGGTCTTCTCTTTTTCTCGATCTGATTCGAAAAACCGCAGAGTAAGTCAAAAACTCAGAAACTCAAATATCAAATCCAATCAAGATTTGATATTTCAATGATATTAACCACAACCTAGTTGCCAAAATCCAATCTTTAGAGTGCCCATTTGCAAAATCATCAATAAGAAACCAAATCAAGCTCTATTACTATTAGGTAACACCCAATTAAACAAGATTTGATAATTCAATGATATTAACCACAACCCAATAGCCAAAAATCCAATCTTTAGTATGCCCATTTGCAAAATCATCAATAAGAAACCAAATAAAGCTCTAACAGGTAACACCCAATTAATCAAGATTTGATAATTCAATGATATTAACCACAACCCAATAGCCAAAAATCCAATCTTTAGTATGCCCATTTGCAAAATCATCAATAAGAAACCAAATCAAGCTCTAATAGGTAACACCCAATTAATCAAGATTTGATAATTCAATGATATTAACCACAACCCATTAGCCAAAATTCAATCTTTAGTGTACCCATTTGCAACATCATCCATAAGAAACCAAATCAAGCTCTATTAGGTAACACCCAAAACAAGATTTGATAATTCAACTATACTAAACACAACCCAGTTGCCAAAAATCCAATCTTTAGAGTGCCCATATACAAAATCATCAATAAGAAACCAAATGAAGCTCTATTAAGTAAAACCCAATTAAAAACTTATTAATCACTACAATCTAAATGATTAAGATTCAGATATTCATTAAGTACAAAACACAACAAAATCTATTAAAATGAGCAAAAACACTAACCTCCAATTGATGAAGATAATCATAAATATCAGAAGCATAAGCACTACACATCTGAGGATCATCATCCAATTTAATATCAACATCAAATTCCTTATCTTTCTCAGTAACACATCTTCTCACCTTCCTCTTAATAGTCTTCCTAGATTTGACAATACCCTCATTAGACAAATCTTGAATCTCACCCAATACAACTCTCTTCTTGTTGGGCTGTTGCAAATGCTGAACCATTGCTTCTGCTGCTCTTTTCTTGGCCAATCTTGTAACTCTTACAAAATTTTCTTGATCTGCCATTGCTTTCCTCTGTGTATGGGGGGGGTGGGGGGTAAGAGAGGGAGGGTAAGGTGAGGAAGGGGAAGAGAGATTGGTGTATGTATATATATGGCGCCATATATTTAGCAGAGTGTTTTTGAGGGAAATTTTCAGATGGATTTTGAGTTTTGAGATTTTGGGAATTTTTGGTTTTAAGGGGTTGTCTTGTTGCGGCAAATTTTTGGTTAATTGTTTTTTTTCAGATTGAAATTTAAAAAGTGAGTTTTGGGTTCCCTCCATATATACCCGCTTCTTTAATTTCATACACTAACTTAAAAGGTTATTTTCTTACACCATCCTTATGTAATTAGACTATGTTTGGATGGTTGTTATCGATTACTCCGTCTGTCTAACAATAATTGTTCAATATTGACTTGGCACACCTCTTAAAAAAACAATAAATAATAGGGGTAATATTACTATATTATCATTTGACTTTATTAAATTTAATGTTTTGATAAATGTGTTAGATGATAAATAGTATTTAATAGCAAGGGCAAAATAGACACAAAATGTAAATTATCTCTTGATTTTCTAAACTGGACAAGTATGTTGGACGAATGGAATATATTATAGTGTGTTGTGTATTGCGTTAGTTTAAATATAATATTGGTTTTGATTGTTATTTGAATTTTATAATATTGTATTGTTGAATATGTCGTTAGGAAATGACGAAAAAATGTCATTTAATGTAGTGATCGGTTTGGTGTAATCGAGTCGACTGTCATTAACTTTTTTTCTCATTTGGTTTTTACTTCGAATTTAATAATCGTACTATTCTTTATCTTATAGAGTATCTTTTTTATGGTAGTTTTATGTTGTATTCTAATTTTCTTATAGGTTTATTCTTCAAATTATTGATGTATGACATTATATAACGGCAAAAAATGATGCAATTTATTCAAATGTTGTATTCATAAATATAATACAACACAATACGATACACTATGAAATAATGTGTAAGAAAAATCCAAGCAGAGTGTAATTAGTGATAAAAAAACCACAAGTAAACTGTCATTTTCTCAAGAGTTTCATGTCTTTATAAGTATCCATTGTTCACTTTATCTACCTAAACTATTATTTTTATTGTATTAAATGTTGCAAATCTCACGAAAAATATTTTATCATGAAACCTATATAGAATTCTTATAGCTTTAGACGTGCCAATGATATTATTTTTAAAAATATTTCATTTGATATAGATGTATTCTCCGAAAATCAACAAACTTCTTTCTACTATAAAACTAGGGGTACAAAAACAAATAAAGATTCTAAAACAAAAAAAAACCCAACGCAATATCATATGAGATGGAGAGTTTGTGGTCATCTATCTTCTCTTCTTCAACCAAATGAAAGGAGCAACGGATTGTTTGATAGGATGCATAAGAATAGTACTGAATATGATGTATTAGTAATGCTGACATTAATTAATAGTGTTGGTATTAGTTACTCTCTTCGATTACTTTTACTTGTCACAGTTTGACTTGGTACACCCATTAAGAAAATAATTAATGATATAGGTATTTTACCAAACTATCCCCTATTAAATAATGTTTTGCAAAATGATTTGAAATTTAACGCTAAGGGTAAAATATAGAAAAAAATTATTGTTTTTTCTTGATATGTTAAAAGTGACAAGTAAAAATGAAAATCTATTTTAGGAATAAGCGACAAGTAAAAGTGAACGGAGAGAGTATGTTAGAGATTATTTCTATACAATGTGTTTGGATTGATGTATTAAAAATAACATGAATTGTATAATTTATTATTTATATACTAGATTATTATCTACAAATACTATGGAAATGAGGTTGACAAAATTTTTAGGGTAATTGTATCTTTAATCATACTAATGTACACATTAAAACTTGCATTACTAATACTATAATTTTTCATATATTAGCTATACATAACATCATAATACCAAATAAAATGTACAAGTTATATTTACATTAATTATATAAAAATTTAAAAAATATATATCAAATAAAATATTAATAGTACATAAAATTAATACATGTATTATTATTATTTCTAAAACAACCTATCAAATGATAATAGAAGAAAAGCTATAGAAAGTTTGTTATACGGATTTTGTATCTAAGGAGGAGTAATTAATGGCTAATAAAGGATTTCATTTAATTCACATAAAGGTATTGTTATGCATCTCATAAATGGTATGTTACAATGTCATAATATAGCTATCAAAGTTCTCATGATTATGATCTTAATATAAGAACAAATTTAGTCAAGAATATGAACTCTTCTTTATGATATATTAAAATATTTTCCAACATTAAACACATCTCAATATTAAGTTAGTAAAATATTTATTCTCAATCTATAACAATCATATATAGGCCAACTCAAAAGCAAGATGTGTTCTAATACAAAGAGATTAATAGCTTAAGTAGATAAATAAAATAATGAATAAGTAAAGTACAGAACCCGCGAAAATGTGATAGTTCAAATATGTTTTTCATTAATATTGTTACATAATAAAAATTTATTGATAAACTATATAAACTTTGATCAATATATTAAATTAATTTTTTTCATTTCTATATTAATAAATACAACTTATAGTCCTTTTATGTATTTTCTATATATCTAAATTTTAATTTTAAAAAGTTAAGATAATCTAATCAAATTTATACCAAAATTACAAATTACCCTACAAAATTATGAGATTAAGTAATTCCACATTATTTACTACTAATACTTGTGATACAAAGTCCATTTGACTTATTGATTTAAAATAACATTACTTCCTCTGTCTCATTTCATGTGACACCATTTGATTTGACACAATACTTACGAGAAAGAAAAAGACTTTTGAAACTTATAATCCAAAATAATACTTAGATATTTGTTTGACTATAAGATACTCATAATTTCCATCTTATTACAAGAACAATGTATCTGTACTATATTCCAATCATCACTCAATACAACCATATAGAAGAATCATCATTTTTACTAACACTACAAAATTTCAAGATTATCTTACTAGCTACCTGTTGTAACTTTCATACATCTTAAGGACTATACCAGATCTATTAAAATGGACACTCAGGTTAATGGTGCCCTCTGATCAGCATAAACCAGCTTCCCCGTATCATCGTAGTATCTCATTCCTATTTCAAGCATATGCCCGAGAAATCATTGTATTGTATCTTCGAAGAATGAGTCTGGTATTTCGAGAGGATAAGACAATGTTGACACACATTTGAACTGTTACAAGAAAATCATACAATGTTCACATCAGATTACTGAACTATACAGGTGTCTACAACAAAATCACCAATTATCAACAATGCGCGGATTGCTACCTTATGCAGCTTGTATTTGTCCCTCACAGCTGCCAAATTACTTCTTCTTCTACATAATTGCAAGTCATGTATGATAAGAACACATTCCTTTAGATCCACTGGTCTATATCCCGAGCAACGTTGAAGGGCCAAACTCTACAAAATGGATATAGTTAATTATCAGTGTTGTATCAAGGTACTAAATATAAACGAACATTGGATCAAAATCCTCACCCAAGGATGTGACTTTGGTTGTAATGTGAACCTTGAAAGGAATATCGCAGCAGCAGCTACCAAAGAAGGCAAGAATTTCACACAGTTGTAATCTAATAAACTTAACTCTGCTAGGTAGTAGCCCAAAAACTCTAACTGCAAATCAAGGTTCTACGGAAAGCAGAAAAGATAGCATAAGCAAATAGTTATCGGAAACAAAGATGACTTAAAAATCATAATGTTCATGTTATATTTGCACTTACTTTGTAATCTTCTTGGGCAATCCTAGTAAATCTTCTGAGAAATGTTTTGGTTGTGGGATTTCCCATTTCAAATTTGAGGGATTGTAGAACACTAGCCTCCATATTCACGACGTCTTTCTTTGTAAAAGTATTGTCTGTAATGTAAGAAAAGTCCTCATCATTTGGCGGCTTAATTTCCTCGTACTTCCTGATCATAATCAACAGATTATATTAGATTGACAAGCAAAATTGCCAGGGGGAATAAAACCAGTTATTGGCTCCGATACTTACGCAGCAATGAGCATTGAAGAAACACCCAAAAGCTGAAGTTTTTGCCTAGGGATGACATTCACTGATAAGAATCTATCAATGTAGGAAACAGTAAGATACAACGTGTCCGATAGAAGCTTGTATTCCTCTGCAACTTCCACCAACCAGTCAACCAAAATCCCTCTCATATTTGCACTCACATCTTTCTGAACCTTCTCAAGGTAATCAGGCAATGGTCTTCTCTTTTTCTCAATCTGATTCGAAAAACCGCAGAGTAAGTCAAAAACTCAAAAACCCAATTATCAAATCCAATCAAGATTTGCTAATTCAATGATATTAACCACACCCCAGATGCTAAAAATCCAATCTTTAGAGTTCCCATTTGCAAAATCATCCATAAGAAACCAAATCAAGCTCTATTAGGTAACACCCAAAAAAATTAACCATATATAACAATAGATTAAGACATTCAGACGACACCCAAATTTATTGAAAAGAGTAAATAAAAATGCACTAACCTCCATTTGATGAAGATAATCATATATATCAGAAACATAAGCACTACACATCTGTGGGTCATCAGAACTTTTCACCTTCCTCTTAGTAATCTGCTTACATTTGGGTCTCAGAGGCTCAGAAACAAACACCTTGTCCTCAATCTGATTGACACCCACATTGCACAAATCTTGAATCTCACTCAACACAACTCTCTTCTTGTTAGGCTGTTGCAGGTGCTGAACCATTGCTTCTGCTGCCCTTTTCTTGGCCAATCGAGTTACTCTTACAACATTTTCTTGGTCTGCCATTGCTTGCTACCCCCTTTTCCTCTGTGTGTGTATGGTGTGTGGGAGAGGGAAGAGTGAGCTGAGAAAGAGAGATGGGTGTATATATATATATATATGGCGCCATATTCAGCAGAAAAAGTTTCAGTTTGGGCGCTATTTGGGTGGCATTGGTTTTTGAGTTTGACATTTGGGATTGTCTTGTTGGGGCAAATTTTTGGCTAATTGTTTTTTCAGATTGAATTCTTTTAAAAAGTGAGATTTGGATTTCCCTCCACATATACCCCGCTTTGGACCAGATTGATAAAATGGAACATCTTGTTGTCTTAAATTAAAGTTACGTCAAATGTGTCAAAATATCTTTTAATTTTATGGTTTTTAACTTGTTACGTGGAAAGTTGAAATTAAGGTATTGCGAAATGGAACATTTTTTTAAAAGAAAGTAGGTTATTCTTATTTGACCAATGTTGATGTGACACATTTTAAGAAAACTTTCATATATAATGAAACCTCTCTAAATTAATACTCAGTAATTAATAAATTCTCTAAGATAATATTTTTCTCTGATATCGAACTGGGCTAGTGGGAAAAAATCACAAATTTCGATAAGATAATAAGATAATATATTTTCAGAAAACTTCTGTACATGGTCTCATTAATATTATAAATTAATAATTCTTTAAATTACAAAAATATCTAAGACAATTTAGTGAAATATGATTCTAGTGTTTTTTGTTTTTGTTAAACTTTAAATCTAGTTGAAACTCATCTTTAACACTTCTCATTGCATCCAAAAGTTCTGTTATTGTCTTTTCGAATTGCACCAAAAATTGTGAAGAGTTTCAGACGCGATAAGTGCTTCCTTGTGCGTAATTGGTTCCAAAGGTATTGTATCGTCTTCAACTTCATCATCAACATTTTCTCCGATGGTATCCACAACTTCTTCTAAGCTCTAAACCTCTGAACATGTATCATTTCCACCCAAATAATCTAACAAGCTATTGACATTCATTTTACTGCGATAATCGAGATTATTAATCACGACCTCAAATTCAATGAATGTCGTTTTCACAAGAGGTTCATTTAAATCCCTTGAGGCTTCATCCTCGAATAATGTAATCAAAATTAACCAGCTTCATTAAATCTCGAAAATACTCTTTCAATTAATAAATATTAGTTTATCGATTAAATAGCATCTCTATAAAAAAAATTGAGCTTTTAGGCCATTAGTACTGTTACAATGATGTTGTTTTTTGAAGCAACTTGATGTCGACCCCAATGCTCCCGGATGAATCAAAGTCTCATATCACCTAAGCTAATCAGCCATTTAGAATCAATATCTTCGTGTTGTTGGCACCGATATCATTAGTCTCGTGCCATTGGAATGGCTGTTTTTCCTATTCAGGGATCAGCACCCTGGCTCTATGTTTTCACATCGAGAATTATTTGCAAATGAAGAGATGTCAAAAAGGTTTCTACTATCTAAACAGATCCTTCTACACCTATATATGGTTGAATTGGTTCGAGTACTGTGAAATCCGGTTTTGAATCAGGCCAAAAGTTGGCTGATTATTCATGTAGTGCAGCTCTGGTGCAAGTTCTCAGTTTATACTAATGTTGTTTTGGTATCATCTGTAGACGGCAAGGTGCCAACATATATGTAGATAATTGTGGTTCATAATTTATTGTTGAGTTTGATTTATGTGCACTGATAATGTAAAGTTTACACTATCATGTCAAGATAATGGACAAATGTAACATCGTTTATATGCATTTATTAGTTGTGTATGAAAAGAGATAGTGCAGGGGAGAATAGTGATTACAAATGAGCAAGAAGGTTGTCGATATTTTGGCGTGGCCTGCATTTTGCTAGCAATGGTATAGCTTTCGGCATAGTGAGTCCAGGTCCCTCAGTCATGTCAACCAGCTCTTCACTTACTCTCTCCCATTCAAAGCACTGAATAAGTGATCCTAATGCCAAACCAGCCACATGCATTGCCAAATTCTCACCTGGACATCCTCTCCTGCCATATCCAAATGGCATTAGCCTGAACCCGTCTCGTTGCCCTTTGAAATTGATAAACCTTTCAGGCCTGAACTCATTTGGCTTGTCCCACAATTTAGGATCATTTTGTATTGCCCACAAATTCACTAGCAACATTGTACCACGGGGTACATGAAAACCTCCAATGACACACTCATCCAAGGACTCGTGTGGCACAAGTAATGGACCAGCTGGGCACATCCGGAGAGTTTCATTTATGAGTGTCGATTTCATTTTGAGCTTTCTTTAGTGCCTCGGGATTGTTCAGAAGAAGTGCTAATGCCCATTCCATTGTGATAACTGTAGTATCGGTCCCTGCTATTAACATGACCATTCCCATGCCCCTTATCACTTCATCTGTGTAATAATCAGGCTCTGAATCTTGGAGGGATAACAGAACATCAATCATGGTGTTTGTTATTTTGCTCCAAATGAGATCCCTTTCGGCGGTTCTTGTGCTCTTCAATCAAATCTTGCATGAATTTATCCCTCTTCTCCTGCACTAACTTCACCTTATCCTCAAGTTTGTTTGCTCCTATCCATTTAAGAAGTGGCACAAAATCTCCTATATTTGTTGCACCACTCAATTGGAAACTTTCTGTCACAATCTCTTTAAACCTCCTAGATTCCTCCGAATTCTCAGCAGAACCACCATAGTATTGCTTCCCAGCAATCATCATCACCAAGTTGTTCAGTGTCATCTCAAAGAAAGCCGCTTTCATATCCACCACGTTTGTGTTAGGATCTCCACCACTGGTTTTGCCCCTTTGAATTCGTTGGAGTAGCACGCGAACCTCATCTGTAAGAATATCAACAAACCTTTGAATTCTCTGAGTGGACAGGATTTCAAGAGTAGCAATCCGTCTTAGGTTGCGCCAATGTTGGCCATATGAAGCCCAAGAAAGAGTTGTATAATTGTAACCAAGATGTTTTCCAGCAAGCAACCTCGGACGATTGGCAAAAACAACGTCGTTTTTGGTGAAACACTCCTCTGCAAGAGAAGGGGAGGAGACAAGCAGGACAGGATGCGATCCAAATCGGAGGAAAAGCAAAGGACCATGCTTTTTTGAGATGTTGGCTAATGTTCTATGAGTTGGTTTCTTGAATAGATAGAGATGACCTATAATGGGCAAAGAGATAAAGGGACTTGGTGGGAGATTTTTGTATTTTTTAAGGAAATGGTTCTTTAGCAAGTAAAGGAAAGTGAAGATGAGGATGTAGTATGAAATTTCCATGGTTGGTGCAGCTACTTTTACAGTAACTGTAAATAACAGAATACTCAAATTTATATACCTTCTTGAATTGGAATTTAGGCCTACTTAGGTGCTGGTCCAGGAATTGAATTTAAGATAATTAGGCTGATGATCTATAAAGTGCAGCTCTGGTGCAAGGTCTTAGTTTATAGTTATGCGTTGCTATCAGCATCATTTGACTTTATCATCTTTGGAGTTTGGACAGCAAGGTGCTACTTATCATTAAACGATTGTAGTTGATGATAATTTACTGTTAAATTAACTTATGTGCATCGATAGGCGATGGTGTATTGGAGTAATTTTTAATACTAGAGTCAAACCTCTCTATAACATCCTCGTTTGTCCCAATACTTTGGCTTCTAGAACGAAGTGTTGTTATAAAGAACATATAATATAACATAACATGAAAGATCAATTTCACATAAAACATGATTGTTACAGTGAAATGTTATTATAGAGTATATCTATGTTATCTCTTTGAACATATATTTCCCCTTTGAACAATATTTGTACTCAAGTATTGCACATGATATCCTTTCTTGTGAAGTTACCTCTCTTATAATTTCTTCTGTTAACACTTACTACACAAAACTAAGGAAAACCCCAAAACAGAAATTAAATGTTAGTACTATTCATTAGCTACTAAATCTTAGTATTAATTGTATTGTATTAGCAACTAAAGAAAAGATTAGCGACAACAGGAAGCCTGCATTGCTTTTAGACAAATGTTGCATTGCTTTTCTGTGTGTTATTCATTATGTCTGAAAGAGAAAGTGCAGGGGAGAATCGCGATTACAAATGAGCAAGAAGGTTGTCAATATTTTCTCATGGCCTACATTTTGCTAGCAATGGTATAGCCTTCGGCATAGAGAGTCCTGGTCCTCCGGTCATGTCTACCAGCTCTTCACTTACTCTCTCCCATTCAAAGCACTGAATAAGTGATCCTAATGCCATTGCCAAATTCTCACCTGGACATCCTCTCCATCCATATCCAAATGGCATTAGCCTGAACCCATCTCGTTGCCCTTTGAAATCGATGAACCTTTCAGGCTTGAAATCATTTGGTTTGTCCCACAACTTAGCATCATTTTGTATTGCCCACAAATGCGGGGTACACGAAAACCTCCAACAACACACTCATCCGAGGATTTGTGCTCTTCAAACAAATCTTGCATGAATTTATCCCTCTTCTCCTGCACTAACTTCAACTTATCCTCAAGTTTGTTTGCTTCTATCCATTTAAGAAGCGGCACAAAATCTTCTATATTTGTTGCACCACTCACTTGGAAAGTTTCTGTGTCAATCCCTTTAAACCTCCTTGATTCCTCCAACTTCTCACCAGAATCACCATAGTATTGCTTCCCAGCAATCATCATCATCAAGATGTTCAGTGTCATCTCAAAGAAAGCCGCTTTCATATCCACCACGTTCATTTTAGAATCTCCACCAATGGTTTTTCCCCTTACAAGTCGTTGAAGCAGAGTGCGAACCTCATTTCTACGAATATCAGCAAACATTTGAACTCTCAGAGTGGACAAGACTTCATGAGTAACAATCCTTCTTAGGTTGCGCCAATGTTGGCCATAGGATGCCCAAAGAAGAGTGGTATAATTGTAACCAAGATGTTCTCCAGCAAGCAGCCTCGGACTGTTAGCAAAAACAACGTCGTTTTTGGTGAAACATTCCTTTGCAAGAGAAGGGGAAGAGACAAGCAAGACAGGACGCGATCCAAATCGGAGGTAAAGCAAAGGACCATGCTTTTCTGAGATGTTGGCTAATGTTTTGTGAAGTGGTTTCTTGAATAGATATAGATGTCCTATAATGGGCAAAGAGATAATGGGACTTGGTGGGAGATTTAGGAATTTTCGAAGGAACTGGTTCTTTAGAAAGTAAAGGAAAGTGAAGATGAGAGTGTAGGGGGTCATTGTTGCAGTGTTAGGGGCTTCACTGCTGCAAGACCGCTGTAGCGAGTCAGGGTTCGCCATAGTGAAGGTGGATTAGGTGTAGAGGTTCACCATAGCGAAGCATGGTTTGCTAAAACTGATGACACGAGGCAGAATGCGTTTTGCGTTGATTTTTTTCTAAGTCCTCTCTCATAACTTAGAATATTCGAACCAGAGAACCTGAGTGGTGATTTTTCAAGGTCTAGGACTATTTTCTCTCCTTAGGTAAATCTTATTCATCAATCATTTCACCTAGTAATATGATTTCTTCCTAGAATCAAAGGGAGTGATCTTAATGGGAAATTATGGATTAGAACTTTAAAACTCATGAATTTAGTGAGAAAGTATGTGAATTGGAGTAACTAATATGTATTTTGATTCTAAGTTGATTAATTATGCTTCTTACTTATAAGGATGAAATTGAGGTTTTAATTATTACTATTTATGATGTTTGGGAATCTAGAAACCTCATAAAATGGGGTCCTTCAAGCATATAAACTGCTCAAGATCATGGATAATGGGGTTGAAACTTCATGAATGAGATTGGTGTGGTCATGAAAACCATTCGTATGATGACATAACCTTTGAATAAATGATTAGATCGTGATAAAGGGTAGAATTAAGTGAGTTTGAGATGCGTAAGACTTTTGTTAAAGAGTAGATGATTAAATACGCTAATATTTGTTTGTCTTAGACTTTGAGTATTTTGAGGTTGTGAGAAAATGAAATAAATATGATAAATATGATTTAGCCGCAATAATATAATTGTCACTATGTTATATTCAGCGGCAATAAATATTATTAGCTTGTACTAAAATTTGTATATTCTCATGCTCATAATTATAAATTATCATTCTTTTTTTTCAATTGCTTTATTCATTAGTGTGTTTTAATGTGTTAGTAATCAACGATAACTTTGAATCCAGATTTCAAGATTTACCTCATCCGTTATTTCAATAAGTTTGTGATAACATGCAATGCACACACACTAAACTAGCTATTAAATTTATCTTAATATTTAGAACTTTGAAATTAATTAAAGTTATAGCTATTAAATTTTTCTTATTTGTAATAGTTAAGAACTCCTAATATTTATTACTTTAAAATTGACTAAAATTTTGTTTATTGGAAATATATTAAAAGTCCTAACATTTAAGACTTTAAAATAAATATTTTATCTTATATAAATCTTATTTAAATTATGGTAAATAAAATTAATTAATTAAAAATATTAAAGAAAAAGGTATTCTGGGGATTAATAATTAAGGAAGTCCTAAATATATGGTTAGATAAAAAAATATTTTAAATAAGATACATCACAAAATATAGAAAGCAGAATAAAATCACATTAGGAAAAATTAGGAATTTTGCCATCATAATGTTGCCTGAAATTTGGCATTAAAAAGCTTATATTCTATTTTTTGGTATCTATACATTATATTTTGTATAATTTGTGTTTGTATAAAGCGAGAAGACTGTATATACAAATACAAATACATATCTATCCGTCCTTTACACTTATAATTATACAAATACAAATCGTCCATTGTCCAGTTCTCTTTTGCCTTTCTCTCTCTCGCTTTATACAAACACAAATTATACAAAATACAATGTATAAAGCGAGAGAGACTGTATATACAAATACAAATACATATATATCCGTCCTATACACTTATAATTATATAAATATAAATCGTCCCCTGCCCAGTTCTCTTTTGCCTCTCTCTCTCTCTCTCTCTCTCTCTTTCTCGCTTTATACAAACTCAAATTATACAAAATACAATGTATAATTTGTGTTTGTATAAAGTGCGAGAGAGATTTGATATACAAATACATATGTTTTAACTCGATTCAATTGTATACGAATTCAAATTTTATGCAGATATACAAACACAATCATTGATACATATACATAGTTACATATATACAATTATCTAACCGATATACATATACAATTCACCTCTCTCCACTCTCTTCCCTCTCTCGCTCGCCTCTCTCCCAATCTCGCTCGCCACTCTAGCTTCATAGCAAACATAATTTGGCTATGGAGCGCAAATAGCAAAACTATAACTATAAAGCGCTGATATGATTTTTATCTTTGCTATTCCTAAAATTTACTCTTTTTATCTTTCGGTATCTAATAGCTCATATATATATATATATATATTCTCTTGTTTTATTATTTCAGAGAAATAGTTTTTAATCAAACAATCTTTTGTTTGAAAGAAAAATCCTTGAATTATAGAGGACATAAACTGGCACAACTGAATAAAAAGCCCAAAGTTGGACTCAATGGAGGGAAATCCAAATCTCACTTTTAAAATTCAATCTGAAAAAACAATTAGCCAAAATCTCAAACTCTAAAACGATATGGCACCCACTCAGCGCCAAAACTGAATTTTTTTCAGCTGAAAATGGCGCGATATATATATACATACATACATACACCCATCTCTCTCTCTTCCTCAGCTCACTCTCTTCCCCCCCACCATACACACAGAGAGGAAAAGGGTGTAGCAAGCAATGGCAGACCAAGAAAATGTTGTAAGAGTAACTCGATTGGCCAAGAAAAGGGCAGCAGAAGCAATGGTTCAGCACTTGCAACAACCCAACAAGAAGAGAGTTGTGTTGAGTGAGATTCAAGATTTGTGCAATGTGGGTGTCAATCAGATTGAGGACAAGGTGTTTATTTCTGAGCCTCTGAGACCCAAATGTAAGCAGATTAATAAGAGGAAGGTGAAAAGTTCTGATGACACACAGATGTGTAGTGCTTATGTTTCTGATATATATGATTATCTTCATCAAATGGAGGTTAGTGCATTTTTATTTACTCTTTTTGATAAATTTTGGGTGTTGTCTGAATGTCTTAATCTATTGTTATATATGGTTAATTTTTTTGGGTGTTACCTAATAGAGCTTGATTTGGTTTCTTATGGATGAATTTGGAAATGGTCACTCAAAAGATTGGATTTTTATCTAATCTTGATTGGATTTGATAGTTGGGTTTTTGAGTTTTTGACTTACTCTCTGGTTTTTCGAATCAGATTGAGAAAAAGAGAAGACCATTGCCTGATTACCTTGAGAAGGTTCAGAAGGATGTGAGTGCAAACATGAGAGGGGTTTTGGTGGACTGGCTGGTCGAAGTTACCGATGAATACAAGCTTCTTTCGGACACATTGTATCTTACCGTTTCCTACATTGACCGATTCTTATCTGTGAATGTCATCCCTAGGCAGAAACTTCAGCTTTTGGGTGTTTCTTCAATGCTCATTGCTGCGTAAGTACCGGAGCCAAGAAACTGATTTTATCCCCCATGGCAATTTGCTTGTGAATCTAATATAATCTGTCGATAATGATCAGGAAGTATGAGGAAATCAGCCCTCCAGATGTTGGGGAATTTTGTTATATTACAGACAATACATATTCAAAGAAAGAAATGGTAAAGATGGAGGCCGAAGTGCTAAAATGTCTTAAATTTGAAATGGGAAATCCCACAATCAAAACATTTCTCGGGTAGGTAGCTGTTTTGCGAGAAACTAGACGTGCATTTGTAATGATCTGTGATTTCTCGACTGATATGATTGTTCTTTTTCCTCTGGTATGCAGACAACTTACCAAAATTGCTCAAGAAGATTACAAAGTAAGTGTACAAATATGACATGAACATTATGATTCTCAATACAATTGTGTTTGCGTTAAATGTTTGCTAATTTTATTTTTCCCTTCTTTTTTATAGAAAAACTATTTGCAGTTAGAGTTTCTCGGTTACTACTTGGCAGAGTTAAGTTTATTGGATTACAACTGTGTGAAATTCTTGCCGTCTTTGGTAGCTGCTGCTGTGATATTCCTTTCAAGGTTCACGTTACAGCCAAAGTCACATCCTTGGGTACGGATTTTAATTTTATTCAAAGTTCACTTATGTTTAGTTTCATGATATGTTGAAGTGCTGAATTAACTCTATTCATTTTACAGAGTCTGGCCCTTCAAAGTTGCTCGGGATATAGACCAGTGGATCTAAAGGAATGTGTTCTTATCATACACGACTTGCAATTAAGTAGAAGAGGAAGCACTTTATCAGCTGTGAGGGACAAATACAAGCTGCAAAAGGTATCATTCCACGTGTTGTTGATAATTGTTGATTTTGTTCTTAACACCTTCATAGTTCAGTAATCTGATGTGAACACTGTATGATTTTCGTGTAACAGTTAAAATGTGTTTCAAATTTGTCTTCTCCTCTGGAAATACCGGGTTCATTCTTTGAAGATACAAGACAATGACTACTAGGTGACATGCCTAGGAAATTGGATTAGGACTGCATCTTGGATTTTTGTTTTTGGTTAACAGTATATTCTATTAATGACCAAACTATGTACATTTACGAGCTCTGAAGCAGTCACGGACTAACTGCATTTTTGGTTTCGTCATATTGGAAAGCTTGTTCAATGAATTGACAATGTATTGAAATCCTGCAATATTTCTTGTTTTTGGTTGATCTTAACTACTTTTGATTCAAAAACGAAGAGAGGATGAACTTGCTTCTTCATGATCATTGTCGCAACACCTTATTAAGATGTACTCTTCAGATCCAAAGACAAAGAGGACAAACTTTTTGGATCTCTTTGACCCACAAATTGTACTACAACCAATTTTTGGATCTCTTGACCTCTTGTAATTTGAATAAAAGAAAATGAATCTTTCAGATTTTTTATTCGTAAAAATGAACATCTCTTATAAAAAGGACGTTAAACTAAATCTTTTATGTAAAAGGCTAGAAAACAATTTCTTAGGGAAAATGGTCAAATATTCAACTTTTGAATGCTATATATATGTTGGAAGTTGACCATTTTAAGGTTCATAATAAGTCAACCTCCTTGTTAGACGCTTTGAATCCATTTTTTCCCTCCAAAGATTCTATTTTAGTTTTGTATTTAAAAATATTTTCATCATTCATAAATCTTATAACTCTCTTCATTGTCCTCATTATTGTTATCGTCATCTCAATTCCTCTTCCCCACCTTAAAGAAACTTAATTTGATGTCCATGTTCATCGCGGAGGTGCATTTGTTAACTCTTTCCTTTTATATTCCATTTATAATCCAAAATAGATTAGAATTTTATGAATTTTATCTGGTAATCTATATAATTAAAGTCCTATGGCTTTGCACTTCTTCTAATAAAAGTTTTATTGAAATATGTTGTTTGAAACAATTTTTGAAAACCGTTGTTATGAGTCTGTTGTTTATCATATTTAGCCAAGATGACTAAATTGTATTATTGTGTCGAATGATTCTTGATTTTAGCATAGAGTGGAAGGTCAAAATCACATGAGTTTTGATAAATAGTGGGTGATAATTCAGGTAGAGAACTCGGAAACCTGATGGTTTAGATATGTAACTCAAAAAGTTAAGATACTTTAGGTGTGCTTTTTGACCATTCTATGACATGTTAATGGTGGGATTGTCATCATTGGCAATTTCTGGCTAGGAAAATGGAAGCTTACTAATTAGGGAAAATTTTGCAGATCAAAAATCAGCGAACACACTGGAAATGACAACGATTTGTACAGGCTTATCAAAGGACATGACAACATTCGTACAGGCAGACTTACCTTGCTTTCGAGAAGTCGTTCAACGATTAACTGGTACATCTGAATGTAGTGATGGGAATCCCAAAAGTGCAGCAACAACAAAAACTTCAAAAGCACAAAAGCAGCCTATATCAAAACTCCACCATCGCAGACAATGTCGAAGACCAGACATAGAGATCAGTAGTTCCCAATTTCAGCCCATCATCATCCCAAGTCCCTCAACTCGTCCAAATAAACGAGCTTCTCCATCTATTGAGATGATAAATAAAGTGGAAGAAGAGAAAGCCATCAAAGAAAGAAGGTTTTACTTGCATCCGTCCCCCAGGTCTAAACATGGAAATGCTGAAGAACCAGAGTTACTCACCTTGTTTCCTTTAATTTCCCCTCATTGAAACAATGGATTGCGAACAATGAGTTGAATGATTTTGTTTCTTTAGCTAGAAACTACTTAGTAAAAGATACAGTTCCTGCATTAGAATCTAATACTACAGATAATTTTAGAAGCAAGCAAAAACTTGCTGTATTTTTTCATTCAAAGGATTCGAGGCAAAAATAAAATTGTAAAGTTAGTGCTCAGTTATCATAATCAGTCAAACAAAGTTACAAAATAACCACAAGCAAAATACAAGCTTTTCCCACCATTGAAATGCTTACAAAATGTTTATATCCAAACAAAAAAGATCGCTTACTGTTAACCGAGCTGATTTAGTAATATATGCTTATATATAGGGTCTTTACTACTTTCAGTCTTTGTCAGGCAAAAATCATTCTTATCTTTTTATCATTGTTTCACTCATTGACGTCTTCTTGATCACAATATTCATCATCATCATCATCATCAAAGTGTGTGCATTCTCCCCCCTTCAAAGTTTTGTTATCATCAGTTTGAGAAGTTGAGAGAGTATTAGTGAACTCTGTGGATGGCACTATACTCTTTCTGGAAGGTGAGTCTGCAGAGCTTAGATCTTCGTGGTCACTATGCATTCGAGTTTTGACAAGGTAATGTGCCACAGATTTGTAACCAAGACGCAGTACCTGGAAACATGTTAACTTCCTTAGATTGAATGCTGTAATCCCGAAAATCTCTATCCTCAACTCAAACTTATATATACATAGAAAGAGAATTCTTTGTAAATATCAGGCAAGCGATCTAGCTTTTACTGGTGGAATGAACCAAGCATAAAAGGGCCAAAGAGGTTCACCTTTCTGTAGATTGCACCAGTTGCTGCATACCCCTTTTCATGCCTGCATCGACTGCAATTGCATATTCCTCGGCAGGCAGGGCAAATCCAGTTTGCATTTTCATTCGTTTCAATGACATTCTCTCCATACCTACATGATGTACAAGCTCAAATATTAGATCCGCGGACATTTCACATGGGCATTAAGATCATCAGAAACTGTAGTTTTGAAGTAACACCAATACAGTCATATGAATTCAGGATAGAAAATTAGCTACAAAAGGGAATACTACAGAAAAAAGGCTAAGAGGATATCAAAGAGTTATCACCTCATGTAGAGACAATCTCCACAGAATTGTCCTTGACCGAGCTTGCAATTGCTGCACGCAGTGCGTTGACCAAGAGTTTTCTGCCTGCAATTGTATCAAATATTTTTAGGAATTCACATCAAGTAATAAATTGAAACAAGAGAAGGTTAGATAGACTGCATTTTGATCGTAGAAAGTAGGATGTTTTTCATGAAATTGGCAGCAGAACTTATTGTTTTACAAAATTCTAAGTGCTGATAGGAAAAAGTACATGTCGGATCAGAGTAACACTTAAAAATGCATTAACGATGAACAACTATTTTGCTATCTCTTTAAGACAAACATCATGAACAAAATGGTCTCAACTCTAGATGAATACAACACATTTGAATATTAAAGTTGATATACGTGCTTGTGGACAAATTTCTTCAACAATATTCATGCCAGAAGTTCAAAAGCGATATTATATTCAATCTTAACAAACCACATGCTTTAAGCTAGCTTCCACAATGGCAAGAAAAGCTTCAATTAGTCATACTAAATGGAGAAGAAATATTTTGATCAGACAACATAAGACTTGGTCATCTTCATCATCCCATGAAAGGAGGCCTAAATTAGTGATGCATATTCTAAGAAGCTGTGCTCAGGGAACAGATATGACTAAATGATAACTAAGCAATAGAACAACATAAAACAAACAGTGAGAACAAATGTTTAGACCTGCACTGATGGCATGACTTGCCATTATCAGGATCATATACGCGCTGGCCATCTTCATCATAACCATCAACACAGAGAGTCCAAGCATTCTGGCAATCACCTAAAAGCTTTTCATGTTCCTCTGTGTAGACTTCAGGGTTTTCACCTTCTCCTATATTAATCTCCACATCCTCTGTTGATATCTTAACTGTCTTGGGAATCCTCTTTTCTTGGTAACTAACTGGAGGTTTATCCTTCAACCTAAAAACATGTAAACATAATTTGATAAAGAACATCTTTCCCACTTAGAAAAAGGAATTTTTTTACTAGAGTGAAAGACCATCTACGAGAAACGTTCCATGAAAAAGGTGACCATAGGAAAAAAAAAACATACACAAACTGAGCATAAGCAAGCATTTGTTTGGTTTCATGAAATATAAACAAAAAGTAAGAAAAATACAGAACTTCGCATCTTTTCCTTTTTCACAACGAGTCAAATATATCTTATTTTGATATGCTTAGAAGTGTATAGGCATACCCTTGTCACATCTTAATCAAGCCTCAATGGCAAAACTATCACTGGTTAGTTGGTTGGAAATATTTTTCTCAGAGAATTATTTCACCACGAAAAGTAAACATTTTCTTCATAAGTATTACAATCTTTTTCCACCCATCACATAAAGAATATGGTCAACCTTTGATCCTCAAATATCTGTGTTGCTCGAACTATTTAAAAATGTTGCCGGGTGCATGTCAGATGCTCCAAAAGTAGTGCATTTTGGAAAACATGACACAGGTGCAGCAACAATTTTTGATAGTCCGAAAACATATCTCAAAACTGTCACCAACACCACCCCTGCTCATAACACATCTGGAATTAAGAGTTAGTTATTTACATTCATTATCAGTCAAACACCAAAATATTTATGACTAAGCATTTTCAGCATATAGAGAACATTTTATATCCAATAAAAACCGCAATAGGAACCAATCCAACACATTCTTTTCTCCTACTTTATGGAAAATCAAAATCAGCCCAGAGGAGAAAGGATGAGACTCAATATCTAAAAGACATTATTTTCTCCTACTTTATGGAAAATCAAAATCAGCCCAGAGGGTCAAAGCCACTAAAACAAGGCCTTTTGGGGTCCTATTTTTCTTTTCATCAGGTGTTTTATACTTTATTATATCTCCAATTAATTCGATTTTGAGACACCCATGACCTATTATAGAACTAGTAAGATTTATTTCATTTTCAAACTCAAACTCAAGAGCTCTAGTTAAGAAAAGATGAGACTCAATACCTAAAAGAGCGGCGAGGTGGGTCGTCAATTGACACCGCCTGGCGGCTGATTCGGGGAGTTGTGAGTTTCTTGGAAGGGGCATTGTTGAGCTTCTTGGTGAGTTCGAGAATACCAAGTTTGTGTAGTCTCTCCTTGTTCTCTTTGATTCTATCGGCTCTTTGCTTCTCATACACTGCTACTACTGATGCTGCTCCGTTATTGGGTTCTTCTTTGGCTGCTGCACCTCTTTTGCTTCCTGCCTTCACCATTGTTAAGCTTTTACAGCCCTTCCGTGTGTTACTAGAAGTTCTTATTGGATTGAACCCAGAAATAGGGAATAGTGATGACCAATGGTGAAATGGTAGAAAACAGCTCAGCATTTTTATTTGTTTTGAAATCTTACAAAAATATTATTGATCCCTCCATTTTTGAGTTTCCCTCTCTTTTTTTGGGTACTAGGACTACACTTTTTGGTCCATATATTTTGAAGGGAAAATCAGAGTTTTTGGCGAAAAACATCCCTATACTAGCCTCAAAACCTAAAGTACATTCTTAAAGTATCCGTGCAAACTAATAACATCCTTAAAGTTTCATAAAATTAGCAGGTTCATCCTTCCGTTACTAACAACTTAAATCTAACAGAAAACTCACGTAACTTCACAAACACATAACCAAAAAGAAAGAAAGAAAGAAAGAAAGAAAAAAGAAGCAAACTCAGAGTCAAAGAAATATAGCTAGTAATGGCTTCTAAAAGTTACTTTCGCAAAATGAATAGGCAACATAACTATTTGTTTATTTTTCAAATCATCATATAATTGATTTGATATTAATGATATGTTTCACCAAAAAATATTAATTTTGTTTTATATTTGAAAATATTCTTTTTCCAATTCCTATTTGACTTTAGATATCTACAACATTGAAATTAAATGTAATTATCACATATCCTTCTCAAAAACATATAATTATCACATATTCAAGAATCCAACATAAAATTTTCAAACGAAATAATATCGAATCAAATTTCAGAAAATTAAACCAAATGGAATGAATTTTGATTTGATTTTGATTTTTTCAAATCGAAAAATTAAATAAAAATTTTCAAAATGGAACGGATCGAATGCCCATCAAAAAATACTAAAAAGATTATCAATTTCACGGTGTCTAAATTTCTTTTTTAAACTGTATGAAACTTTTATGATTTATTTCAATAGTTGTTAGCACATTTTATTAAAAATCTGAATTTTGTTTAGCAAGTGAAAGACTCATCATCTTTGGATTTGGGACTTGGCAGGAGCACATATATCCTACATTTCTTAAACTCTCTTTTTAAAAAAAAAATTCTTTTCATGTTTTCTTTAGATATGTGAAAGTCAAGGTTTTTGCATATGATTTTGAAGCTCTCGTTAGTTTCTTAACTGTGGGGTATTGAAAGGATGAGAGTTGTTAACTTTGAGAAATGTTAAGGATGTTTTTTGCTTATAAAAATACTATGAGGATGTAGTTTAAGTTTATAGTATAGGGATGTTTTTGGCCCAAAAACTCGGAAGGATGTAGTTTATGAAATCGGGTTTGCCCACCTTTTGAATAGAAGGAAGTGGGAGACCAGAGGTTATTTCGGTAAACCGATGCAGGAGCTGAGGCTCTCATGTCTTGCCAACCCTCCAAAAAAGTAAGGGATCATAAGGAGTCTTTTTGGGAATTCCATCCAAAATAGGAGCATATTTAAATACTTTCATAACGGCAAGGGTATATTTGGCCTGATAGTAGAAAGAAGGATAAACCTAGCTAATAAATGAAAGTAGTCGGATATTTTTTGCGGGAACAAAAGTTTGGCAACAACTAATTTGGCAGCCACATTTGTGGAAGTTGGTAGTCAAAGTTTGGTAGAGTTTTGGTGGAGTTTGACAGCCAAATTTTATGGAAATTGACGGTCACATTTTATGTCACTAATGATGTAATCAAGAGGTTCAAAACTCTATAAATAGAGTAGTAATTGAACACTTGAAGACACACAAAAAATTAGAGAAAGCAATAGAGAGTAGAGAGAGTAATCCACAAGCTATTTCTTAGTTTGTGAGAAAATAGTGTGGAAGTAATATTTTGTGAGTTGTAAGAAATAAAAGAGTGTTGTTCTTGTAAAAGAGTAATAGTCTTCTGACACTACCAAGTTTTCATTAATATTATTGTATTACTTATTCGGGTATCAAATTTACCTCATTTTAATATCTGATGTCGTTGTTACTCTCTTGCTATTGCTATTTAGCTTGGACATTATTCTGTGTGTGATTATCATTTTGTCCAACATTTTTGATTCCCTAAATAAAATTCTATATTATTTCATGTGTTTCAATATGTTAGTTTGTCTAATTTTGATTTCACGCAAAGTTTATGAAAGTGCATTTCTCTACACACCATGATTTCTAGACATTATTTTTCATCCAAAATTGTATTTTTCCTTCACTCAAAAAATTCAATATATTTCCATCTTCATCAACTCTCATTGTTATTGAGTTAACTAAAGATGTGTAAAATATTTCAAGATACCTCTCAATTATACATGAACTCCTCTGATCAATATATTTATCTAGGCTAAGCAAAACAAGTGCTTTTGTTTTAATTTCTTCCTTTTGTACTTGTCTGAATGACTTCTAACATTTGCAACACTTCCTTCATCTCTAACCTCTTTTCTGGCTTTATATCCCAACATTTCTTCATTATATCGAACAATGCTGTTGGACAACATTTTGATATCTCAGGCCTTCGATACTGAAATTTCCAAATCGTTAGCATGTCGAGTTACTCAATTTCATGAGTTGACATAGAGTTTAAGTTCTGTGCACCGTCACAGTGTACTAAACTTCTTACACCATCACGTAATCTCAAAAGCTAATTAACCACGGTAACTTTGTTAAGTATGTAACAGTAGAATCCTATTTTTACTCTAACTAAAATTGTGCAGAGTGCCAAATATATATATTTTATTTTATTTTTTATTAATATATATTTTTTTTTTTAGTCCAAAAATATGTAAGCCGTCTCACATTAATTATGAGTAGGATTCTCATAATACGAGTCTTATAAATTTTCATAATTCACAATAGGATTTTTTCAATCATTCAAAACATGTCTAAAACTAAAAGACAGCATGCCACGGCTGATATATTGTCTGTTTGCCTCATTCACAAAATACTCTCTTATCTTAGTTATGAAGAAGCTTATCGAATGAGAATTATCTCCAAAACATGGCTACAAGCTCGGTTGACTCTTCCCAACTTAAAATTCACAATTAATTCTTTCCAAGGCGCGAAAATAATGGATGCAATCTTGGAGAGATATAGGGATGAAAAAATTCCTTTAGACAAGTTTGAATTCTCAAATTGTTCAAAAACCAATTCTAGTGGTCAATTTTTTGCTCGGATGGATAAGTGGCTTGACATGACTATTCAGAAAGGTGTAAAAGATATAGTGTATGAAGATATTCATGACCGCTTGATTCGATCATCATACCCTTTTCCTATTATCAAAGTCTTGGCAGCAAAATCTTTAAGAGAAGTGGTTCTGAGTGGTTGTGATCTTATGCATGTTTCGTTATCTAGCGGTGTTGTGTATTCTCATTCTTTGAGAAAGCTTTCTCTGCCTCATCTAAAATTAGATGATAACATGCTTCAGACTCTACTTAATAGTTGTGCCTTGATTGTCTCTTTCGTCCTTCTTGAGAATTGTTGGGGTTGAGAAAGATTGAGCTTTAATTTTGAATCTTCAAAAGATCAAGTCAATTTCCATAACGGCTATTGGAAACGAATATGCTAAAATCCAAGCACCAACTCTTGAACACTTGTCTTATTCGCATTGTGGATCGAAAATATTGGATATTGATGAATGTCAGAATCTGAAATCTTTAGAGCTATCAAGTGTGAGGATATCTGATGAATTTCTCCGTAACCTTGTTTCTAGATTTCAATCCCTAAAGGTCTTGAAGATTCAGCATTGTCGGGATATAAGGAATATTGATTCTTCGAATTTGGTATCACTTGAGTATATGGGAAGTCAAATTCCTAAGCTTAAAATGGCAAGTGAGTCAAGCCAATTGAAGCACTCAAAAATCCTTCTTAAATGCTACAACAATTTAAATGCGGCATGGTTTTGTAAGTTGAGGAAGTTGTTATCAAATTTGACCTCTTCGTCTCAAATTTCCCTTTATTTTTCCAAATGCAATGAGATCAATATGAAAGATTTGCAACTGCAGCACATAGTTTCTACCCCTCAAGTGGACGTTTTAAATGTCAATATTTTATGGCAGACTGTGGAGTGCCCAACATTTGTGAATGCTTTGCTATGGAGTTGTCATCCTAGGAGACTCAACCTATCATCAACAGTTGAAATGAATAAATGTTTCATCGATTGTTTAATATATATGAAGAGTCCCAGTCATTCTTCTTCTCGAAGAAGGAAGCCTTGGCATAGTCAATTATATGAAATAAAAGCTTTTGATGGGGAAAATCAGCCGCTGCAACTCAAAAGTAGGGAGCTGGCAAACAGCCTCACAGAGAGGAAAGAAGTTTATTTTTTATTAGATTGGCGATATAGTTAATTTATCACTATTTCAAATTGAATGTACTTAATCATTTCTAAACTTTATTTTATAATGAATCTGTTTGTCAGCATAAATTCGTTCATCTAGCTTTATAGTGAACTTCTTTTCCTCTTGCTCTGCTTCGACGGATCTTTTGTTCTAGACAGGAGCACTAATGGACACGGGGAGTCACTATGCCTAAGGCTATACCATTGTTAGATATATTGCAGGATGTTAAGTTGTATTTCTATTGGATCAAGTGGATCACAATTCAATGGCAACCCTTCGAAAAAATCACAACTAATCGGAGAAGTCATAACTCTTCCGAAAAGTCACAACCCTTCGGAAAGTCACAACCCTTTGAAAAATTCACAACTCATCGGAAAAGTCACAACCCTTAAATGAAAAGCTGTCTATTTTTAATATAATATAATTAAATAAATAAATAAATAAATAAATAAACTAAATTGAGTGTATTTTTAGTTGGGGTATTATAGTAATTTAACATTCAAGTTTGAGACTTTTAGTCTAAAATTATATACCTTAACCGACTCACATTATAAGTAGGATTCTCACTATACGAGTCTTATAAATTGTCATAATTCACATTAGGGTTCTTTCAATCATTCAAAACATGGCTAGTTAATTCACATTAGGGTTCTTTCAATCATTCAAATCATGGCTAAAACTAGAAGAAACAGTGCCACAGCAGACATATTATCTGTTTGCCTCATTCACAAAATACTCAGTTATCTTAGTTATGATGAAGCTTCTCGAATGAGAATTATATCGAAAACATGGCTACAAGCCTGGTTGACTCTTCCCAACTTAAAATTCACAATGAATCATTTCGAAGGCACGAAAATAGTGGACGCAATCATGGAGAGATATAGGGATGAAAAAATCCCTTTAGACAAGCTTGAATTCTCAAATTGTTCAACAATCAATTCTAGTGGTCAATTTTTCCCTCAGATTGATAAGTGGCTTGACATGGCTATTCAGAAAGGTGTAAAAGATATAGTGTATGAAGATCCTCATGGCTTCTTGATTCGATCATCATCATACCGTTTTCCTATTATCAAAGTCTTGGCAGCAAAATCTTTAAGAGAATTGATTTTGAGTGGTTGTGATCTTATGTATGTTTCGTTATCTAGTGGTGTCGTGTATTCTCATTCTTTGAGAAAGCTTTCTCTGTCTCATCTAATTTTAGATGATAGCGTGCTTCAGACTCTACTTAATAGTTGTCCCGTGATTGTCTCTTTCGTCCTTGAGAAGTGTTGGGGGTTGGGAAAGATTGAGCTTTTGAATCTTCAAAAGATCAAGTCAATTTCCATAACGGCTATGGGAAACGAACATGTTAAAATTCAAGCACCAACTCTTGAATACTTGTGTTATTCTGGTTGTGGATTGAAAACACTGGATGTTGATGAATGTCAGAATCTGAAATCTTTAGAGCTATCAAGTGTGAGGATATCTGATGGATTTCTCCGTAAATTTCAATCCCTGAAGGTCTTGAAGATTCAGCATTGCCGGGACATAAAGAATATTGATTCTTCGAATTTGGTATCACTTGAGTATATTGGAAGTCAAATTCCTAAACTTAAAATGGCAAGTGAGTCAAGCCAATTGAAGCACTTAAAAATCCTTTTTCAATGCTACAACAAATTAAATGCTGCATGGTTTACTCAGTTGAGGAAGTTTCTATCAAATTTGATCTCTTCGTCTCAAGTTTCCCTTTGTTTTTTAGAATGCAATAAGATCAATATAAAATATTTGCACCACAGAGTTGCTATACCACAAGTGGACATTTTAAATGTCAACATTATATGCCCGACTGCGGAGTGCCCAACATTTGTGGAAGCTTTGCTACGGAGTTGTCATCCTAGGAGACTCAACCTATCATCAGCCGGTGAAATGACTAATTGTTTCATCAACTGTTTAATGCTAATGAAGAGTTCCGGTCATTCTTCTTCTCAAAGAAGAAAGCCTTGGCATAGTCAATTAAAAGAAATAAAAGCTTTTGATGGGGAAAATCAGCCGCTGCAACTCAACAGTGCAGAGCTAGCAAGCACCTTTACCGTTTACGAGAGGAAGGAAGTTTATTTTTTATTAGATTGGCAGTGTAGTTAATTTATTACTATTTCAAATTGAATGCACTTATTCATTTTTAAACTTTATGAATCTGTTTGTCAGCTTAATTTTTTTTTTTTTTAGATCTAGCTTTAAATTCTTGCACTTTCCAAGTACCTGAATTTTTAAGTCACTATTATTGTTAATAACCCTCTTATCATGCATCGTTATCGTTATTGCTATCATTGTTGGACAGGCAAGACAAATTGACTTGTGTGCTCGCCTTGCCTACCTATCTGGATTTGTGGCATGTAATATCCATTTTTTAGTGTTGCTTAGCAGGTATGTGCTTTTTCGCGATTGGCACATGGTTCTTGGACCTAACTCATCGCAATTACTCAGGATGAGTTCTCTGTTTGTGAAGCAAGTTGAAGTAAGAGATGATACCAAGAGTTTAGTATACGTTATGAAATTGAAAACTGGATATGCCAATAAGTATGTCATTTTTGTCTTAAACAGGGGATCGAAAACACGAAACAATTCAGTCAACAAACTCTGATAGACTTGATGTTTCAAAAGAAACTGCATTATATGGTAACAGCCTGAAGTTGCATAATTATACTCTTTTTATAACAATGTAATATGTGATGGTGTTTGATTTGTCAGTGAGTTTAGGATGTTAATACGACTTATATAATATACTTAGGATGACGGAAGAGAATACTTCATTAGAGTAGTGGTTGTAAAGAGAGCAAATATCAAATCAGAGTTAGTAAGATGAATGAATTTCAGTACTATTTGAAAGTTGTACATAAGTAGAATGGTCGAATATTTTTGGAACGTCCCAAAATGGAAAGAGTGTCATATGAATTGGAACTGACGGAGTAACTAATAAGAAAATAAGGCGAGCAACTTACAAACTCTTGGCTAGAGTAAACACTCTTCTTGTTTTCTTCTGTTTCTAGTTGATTGTAATAAAATTCCTTACAATCTTGAATTAATTCAACATCGGTTCAAGGTATCGAAGCAGCATACAGAATTGAAGAAAATGACAGGTACAACATTGGCATCATAAATTCAAGCCCCAAAGGTGTCATACTTCTCATGAATGTGTACATTTCATCAACAATGTACGATATAACGAAAGCAAAGGGCATGTGTTCGACAAAAAATGGTCCTTGTCGTCTCAATCTGTCATACCTGTCTCCTCAATACGTCGTTCTGGCAACACCTGATACTGTAAGTCCAGACTTTTTCATTATAAACATCAAGAATGTCAGACATAATGATTCAATGTGTCAACTGCAGCAAGATCTGTCTGGAACGTATGTTGAGATGTCTTTCGTTGCTTGTTTTGTCACTTTTCTTGGAGTTTTAGGTAATCTCTCCGGCAATTGAAAGTTAGAAAGATCAAGAATTTGACTAGTAGTAAAATGTTGGCTTTAACTAATGTTGCAACAGGAGTGGCAGTTATAATCACTAGCTTTATACTGAAATCTTTGGGGGCTTGTCAGTTGTCATGATGAAAGTTATGCAGTAACCATGAGCGATCCAATTTCGCAACATCAGGAAGTAAAATCAATTTATGGAACATGTGAAGAAGAGGCAAATTGTGGCAGATCAAGTTCTTCAGAGGATTTATATGATGGAAGAATATGTGTTATCTGCTATGACAATCCAAGAAACTGTTTCTTTGTTCCTTGTGGTCATTGTGCAACTTGCCAAGAATGTGCTCTGAGGTATATTATGCTTTTCATGTAGTATCAATCTATGTTGCTTGGATTCTCCAAAAATGGTGTTATGCCTGTGTTGGATCCCTAAGTAGCTCAAACTCAGGGTGCGAGTGTCCGATGCAAGTGCGGATCTAAGATTCGGGGATACGGGTTCATGTATAGACATGAGTGCGGAGATTCAGCTAAAAATATTTTATTATTTTTATATGACAAGAGAAACCCACAGCCGCTATCATTTGGGTGCGCATAGGTTAAAATCCACCCTCCTATGAAATAACTCACAAACCGTACAGTAGGGACAACCCGCACTAGGCAAGCCCGGTGCGACGAGCTCGACCCAACAGGCAAACCCCTTGCTTTCACTGGCAAGGGGTTTCGAACATGAGACCTCCAACATAGAAGTCCCCAGGCTAAAAACAATTCAAATATCTAAAAATAGAGTTATACAACCTAATTATGAGATATTACGTGGAAAACTTGAGAAGAAAATATATATACAAAGTATTTAATTTTCTTCAATTTCACCTTAGTTTTTGTTTTGATTACAAAAATCATTGAATCTATCCAGAATTTCTCCCTCGAATTTGGTCAAAGTACCCAAAACCAATTGACCCGATCGGGTACGGATCCAAAACCCACACCCACATCCACGTCGAGTCGATATGGGTCCAGCACCGAAAGTGAAGGGTCCGAACAACTTAGTTGGATCCTCTAGAAGAGAGTATTTTTAGAGGATCCGATGCTCAACCATGAGCTAACATTTTTAAAGAGTCCGAGTAATATAGGTCTTAGTTACTTTTTGCAGATTTTTTTTAAAAAAGGTTATGAAGATTCTCATGAGATTAGTTTCGTGCAGGATCATGGATGTTGATAGTAGGTTGTGCCCAATGTGCAGAAGGCCAATTCATAAAGTTAGAAAGTGTATCATTCCTTAAATTGGAAGCTTTCACCTTGTGCAACTGAAATGGAATATTACTATCGAAATTGAATTGTACATCCAGAATAGTCCTAAGAAGACATATACTTCTTCACTACTCGTACAGACTCGACAGAGTTAAGCTGCATTGATGGAATCGTTTTATCTGAATTCTTTTTCTTTTTCTTGGGACATTTTAATAAAGTTGTGAAGATGTGTAATAAGCATATGAACCTTTAGAAATTCCAAAGTACTTGAGAAGATGGACAAGGACTAATTCTTTCTAACAAAAGGATTGATTAAATTGTCTTATTAGGACAATTCATGGTTCATACGCTTAGTCAGAAAGAATAATCCAATAAAGTTCATGAATTCACTTATGGTCTAATTAATTAATAAGCAAGCTCTTTATTCAAAAATTCAAATACGTGAACGTAAAATATTACATACTTTATTATTATCTTTACTGTTTTGTTATTTGAACCTTATCACAATTTCAGAAAAATGTCCATTCTTTCTTCTTAAATTACATCCCTAACATTGAAATGACATTAAATATGGTGAGGCCAATTAAATATGACATTAATAGACCTTTAATCTATTACTCCCTCCGTCCAACAATAGTTGCCCACTATACTATTTTGGGATGTCCAACAATACTTGTCCACTTTATTTAATTATTGTCATTTCCCTACCTATTATGTTTTTCAAGACATTAATTGTATTTATTATATTCAAAGAGTGATATAGTAAAATTACTTTTCTATTTATAGTTTCTTAAGGAGTGTGCAAAGTCAATAGTGGACAACTATTATTGGATAGAAGGAGCAATAATGATGTATTACTCTACTTTAATTTCTTTCATATAATTTATATTAGGATTTGGTGAAGGATAAATAATTATTTCCTTCATATATTTTCCTTGAATATGAAGGGTTAAATAGTTACTAAGTATACCTAGGTTTATATTAAACTATATATAAATTTAATATAATTAAATGATTTAATAAAATGATCATTCATATTAATTAATTATAATTAAATATTAAGTAATTAGACATCATATATTTATTTTTTACTTGGCTCTTATTTCTTATTAAAATTATTTTTTTAACTTGTTTGTTTTAGCCAATTAAGAGAAATTTATGATTTTCTTCTAATATTATCTTTATCATGCAGTAACTAACTGTATAATGACAAATTCTATATTGAAAATAGTTGCTTCAGCTTCAGTCACTCGAACTTCTATTTCGTCCTAGCTTTTCAATTTCTCTGTCCTAACAGCGTTCGAAGCCTAACATCCTTGCAAGCTTTGGATTCTTTCCTATCTCTGACCGGGAAAGAGGTTACCAAGCAAGTGAAACTGTACTCGCCTCTTCTCCTTCTTGTCCTCTTGTACTTCCGTTCTTCTTATTCTCGTATCCGGAACCGGAACAAGCTCTTCTTTAGCATCAATTTCCATCTTCTTCTAAAATTCCTAGCTATTCTTAGCATGAAATTGAAAATTTTCATTACTATTACTCAAACAAGCATAAAAAAATTAACGTGTAAATTCATTAATTTTTTTACATGCAAAACAAGCTATCCAGTATTTGATTAAGTAAACTATTCCTATGAAGAATATTTAATTTTAGGAACTTATCGGAATTTACATTTTAAATAAAATTTATTAACATAAAAAGGATAAGAACTATACTCCTAGATAATTGAGAGTTTAGAATCTAATTTGAACATTAATAGACTATGCTTTGTTATTTTGATAAAGATATGCTCATTTATTAATAGTTTGAATTTTCATAATATTGGGCCCACATTATTTTTATTTTATTTTTTGATTTCCCACTCAGTGTCGGTATCCACATTGGAACTAAGACTAAATTTGAATCGTGTACTGCAAGACTCATTTTGGGTATGAAGCTAGCTCCCAATATGACTTTCTCCATATCCAGAGGTCAAAGTCGAGACTTGTGACAAAGGATGGAGCAATTCCACCGCTACACCAAAACACATGTTAGTGGGGCCATGCTATTCACCCTATTTAACAATAGAAGCATGCGTGGCACCTTGCTGTCCACAGATGATACCTAGACAAAATTAGTATAAATCATGATCAATTCAAGAAAGGAATCCAGTGAGCAAAGTTGACAAAATGTCTTCTTTGATTGTATTTGCATCAACCATGGAAATTTCATATTGCATACTCATCTTCACTTTCCTTTACTTTCTAAAGAACCAGTTTCTTAGAAAATTCCAAAATCTCCCACCAAGTCCCTTTATCTCTTTGCCCATAATAGGCCATTTATATCTATTCAAGAAACCACTTCATAAAACATTAGCCAACATCTCAGAAAAACATGGTCCTTTGCTTTACCTTCGATTTGGATCGCGTCCTGTCCTGGTTGTATCTTCCCCTTCTCTTGCAGATGAATGTTTCACCAAAAACGACGTTGTTCTTGCCAATCGTCCGAGGCTGATTGCTGGAAAACATCTTGGTTACAACTATACCACCCTTGTTTGGGCATCCTATGGTCAACATTGGCGCAATCTAAGAAGGATTGCTACTCTTGAAATCTTGTCTACTCTGAGAGTTCAAATGTTTGCTGATATCCGTAGAGATGAGGTTCACGCTCTGCTGCAACGACTTCTAAGGGGGAAAACCAGTGGTGGAGATTCTAACACGAACGTGGTGGATATGAAAGCGGCTTTCTTTGAGATGACACTGAATATCTTGATGATGATGATTGCTGGGAAAAAATACTATGGTGATTCTGCTGGGAAATTGGAGGAATCTAAGAGGTTTAAAGAGATTGTGATAGAAACTTTCCAAGTGAGTGGTGCAACAAATATAGGAGATTTTGTGCCACTTATTAAATGGATAGGATTAAACAAACTTGAGGATAAAGTGAAGTTAGTGCAGGAGAAGAGGGATAAATTCATGCAAGATTTGATTGAAGAGCACAAGAACCGACGAAAGGGATCTTCTATGGAGCAAAAGAACAATACCATGATTGATGTTCTGTTATCCCTCCAAGATTCAGAGCCTGATTATTACACAGATGAAGTGATAAAGGGCATGGGAATAGTCATGTTAACAGCAGGGACTGATACTACAGCTAGCACAATGGAATGGGCATTATCATTTCTTCTGAACAATCCTGAGTCACTAAAGAAAGCTCAAAACGAAATAGACACTCACCTTGGAGAGTCATCAAGATTACTTGATGAGTCAGACCTTGTTCAACTCCCTTATCTCCATGGAATCATAAACGAAACTCTCCGAATGTGCCCAGCTGCTCCATTACTTGTGCCACACGAGTCCTCAGATGAGTGTGGTGTTGGAGGTTTTCGTGTACCCCGTGGGACAATGTTGCTAGTGAATTTGTGGGCAATACAAAATGATGATAAGTTGTGGGACAGGCCAAATGAGTTCAGGCCTGAAAGGTTTATCGATTTCAAAGGGCAACGAGATGGGTTCAGGCTAATGCCATTTGGATATGGCAGGAGAGGATGTCCAGGTGAGAATTTGGCAATGCATGTGGCTGGTTTGGCATTAGGATCACTTATTCAGTGCTTTGAATGGGAGAGAGTAAGTGAAGAACTGGTTGACATGACTGGAGGACCTGGACTCACTATGCCCAAGGCAATACCATTGCTAGCAAAATGTAGGCCACGCCAAAATATTGACAACCTTCTTGCTCATTTGTAATCACAGTTCTCCCCTGCACTTTCTCTTTCAGACAGAACTAATAAATACAGAAAAACAGACACTACATAAACATAGGAAAAGCAACATCAAATCTCAAGTAGCCTGCTAATAGTTCACAGCTTGCAGGGCATCATCTGTAATTATTGGAGAGGGCAGGCTTTCTGTTCTAGCATATCTCATCTTTAGTTCCAAATTCAACAACTACTACGTCTCAATCCCAATCGTCTGGTTGCTAATAAATAAACACCTAATTTCTGTTATGCCTTCTGCTTTCATTTGTGCAATACTTGAATAAAATATCAATCAATTTATGCATTGAAGTTGATCCTCACGGATGAGCATGCATCAGCATTCATCAAACAAGAGCTCATTACAATGGTGGTTATGACTCATCATGTATGTTTTTCTATATGCATACCAGCTCAATGTTTGATCAATCATAGAAGGAGGGGAAGAATATATTTAAAAAACAAAACAAAACAAATGTATTAGTGTACATCAAAGTTTTGATGACTGCATCAAATCAACATTGCTTTCAAATCTTTGTGGGCTGTAAAGTAGATTAGTGAAGTACTATCATTTATAAAGAAACATATATAAAACACAGGAAGCTGGAGTAATCATCCAAGAATCAATGAGAAAATTAAGGCTCTCATATTTCATAAGCAATCAGAATAACATTTAATATTTTCTATAACAAGGATGGATTCCTTTTCCGCTTATTATGTAACTCATGTAAGAATAATTTGCGGTTAGTTCAAAGCATAGTAGCTCTGTTGTCCAGCTCAGCAAATCATGTTCTTAACAGGTTAACTTGGCCACCAGCCATAATTGCTACAAGCAAACTATTCAAAAAGATGTAAAACCAAAAGTGAACCAGATTATAGTCACCAAAATAAATGTTCTCACTGTTTTCCTGGTGTCGTATACAGAAATGCACTTGCTTTCATGGTGGGTACACTTCAACATGCACCATTGAATATTGATCATTATCATCTTAGCTCCACCTCCTTCGATCTTCTTCCTCATCCACTGGAGTGTACCATGGTGGTCTTCGCTTTGAGTTGCTCAATCTGTAGTTCAGGAGAATTTCTTCATTACTAATTGCTCTAGTCGCCACAAGAACAAGCGTCTTTAGAACAGGGACATCTAATCCATTCTTGCCAGGCTTCCAAGATTTGAACCAAAAGGTGCCAAACCTCCTCATGTTAGCTTCTTCACCATTTCCAAATGAAATATTGGGTATATAGGCTCTCATGTGCTTCTCTGGAAGAGGAAAGTCATAAGGGCATACCATTACATTTGGTACCATGCCCTTTGCTGGGTGGTTGGCAAAGTGAGCAAAGGCTAGGGGATTTCTCCTTTCCAGCACTTCATGGTGGCCTCCTAGACGTGTTCCATCCAATGGCTTACTGAGCATTTTCCATATTCGCTCAGAACCCTTTCCATCAGCTTGCATGGTGAGCTTAGGTTCAGGAAGAGACGACCCATCCCATGTTTCACGAGATTCACCACCAGCACCCCAGGGCTGTGCATTTATCACAGTTCCATCATACCGTGTGATCAAATACGAATTTTGGGCGTCAACTCTTGGATATCCAGGAATATAGCGGTAGTATGCCGGGGAGTAGATTACACCAGGATAGACTGCTAACACAGTACCAACATCAGCTTCACCATGTATGAATAAACCTTGCCCAGCATCCTCATGTGGAATTTGAGAAGGTTTGACCTCGAGAGTATAGCCCATAAGATCCTTTAAACTCTGTGAAACCTCTGTGCGCTTCAATGGCTTGCTTTCAGGTATAGCTGTGCTGAAAGCAGAACAGTAATCAAAATCCAGTGCGCAATGCAGCTAATTCAACTAATCCACACTTGCAGAGAAAAAGAAAAACTTTTGTCCGAGACGACTGGAAAGCTTGAATATAATCTATGTGAGAACACCAAAAAGATATAGGAACTATGACCTTATGTCGTAGCACACTTTTCAAGAGTTTATTGTACACAACTTATGAGAACTGTCCAACAAATACCTATGGGTCCACATTTCCAGGACATGGACTTTTATGAACAACCAAAATGTTTAGAGGACAAAATTTAGTTAATTTTAAGAAAGTCCGAAAAAAGCATCATTATCATTATATATGTTTTGTTTCTACCTACCGTAAGCTCAATACTTAACAACCAAACAACAACAAAAAATGGAAGTATGATCAAACCAAAATGGTTATGAAAGAAAAATCAATGGTTATATTTGAATTTTATAGTAATAACATGTGAAGAGTATAATGCTTGTTAGACTACCAAAATCTAATAGAAAAAAGAACAGAAAAGTGAAAAGAAATTAAATAGTGAGTACAAGATGAATCTATTAACAAATGAACATAAGCAAGTTACCAGGTTTATATGGTGCTACTGTCACTACTACTATTGTTGTTATTCTCAAAGAACCTGTATAATCTCGGGTCTCTCTTTTTCAATTTCTTCTTTTTTCTCTCGATAAATAATTAGGGTCCTTTATGAGGAAATTGTTGATAAGATTCTTTTACTCACTAAAATTTTGGCTAGGATAAAGGACAAGATTTAAGAATCCATTACCAGAGAATATAACAATTATACCTACTTTTTCCAAATATATATTGCATTCAATTATTAGTAATTTATTCTTAAAAAAAAAGCTAACTAAACTTTTTGGCTAGAAGAGTCATGGTCTACTTACAGCAAAAACAAAGAATAAATTTAATAAGCAAGTCAAGATCACCAGGTTGCTTACCAATGAAAATAAATTTCATCTAAACTTTCATTAAGGGTTCCCTTCCGTCAATCAGAATTAGCATCATTAGTGAACAGCAAAGTCAATCAACATTTGAATAAGGATTGTTATTTTTGAAGTAATTTTATAAAGAGTGTATCGGTATAATGATAGCCTCTGTTGTTATAGGTCAGATACTGCCATAGAGAAGTAAACTATAACATGAACAGTTGTTCCAAAGAAAACTCGAAATGTAGTTATAGAGGATGGTTGTTATAGAGAGGTTTAATTGTACAAGGATGATCAAAGGCTTCAATCAAGAATCCCTAGCAAAGAAAAATCAGGAGTATACTCACAATGCTAAGGTTGTAGCTGTCCCATACAGCAATAGACTAGGAGAACTAAATCATGGAACAGGCCCTTAAAAAACCCGAGTCATATAAATCAGAAGCTTAACCAAGGTAAAAATAGAAAATTCCTTCAAATTTTAGCAATTTACATACACACAGCTCTGTTTGGTGAATCTAGTAAGCTAAGAGGCTTGAACTGAGGATTAAATTCCATCCACCTAATCAATTTGCAAATGATCACAATGAATTTACACATCTAATTTCAGGCATTACATTCCACGAACCAGTCTAGTCAGAATTACAAAGAGTTTGTTTTTTGTTTTTTTATGGGTAGGAGTTGAAATTTGTCTTCCTAATCTGACATAACATAGCAAAAGCAGGATAGCAAGGGATTACCTACGTGTATGCTAAAGTTGGGTACCCATGAAACTTCTAACAAATTTTAGAAAAGCAACAAACTTAAAAGGTGCTATGGAAATTCAGCTTAAGATTCTTACCGCTGTGGTCCTTTAATGGAGCAGTCCTACCAATAGCAAAACTGAGCCCACTGCGACGAGGAGAAGAATTATTTTCGGAAGATGGTGTTCCCTGTTTGTCCTTGACCATAAGATCAGGTTGTAATATGTGATCCATATACTTGCAAAAGCTTGTAATCTGGGAATGCACATTTTCTTGGACCTGCTTCTGTTGATCAGCTAGGGAGGCCTTGCCAGCCATGTCAATGATCTCCTCTGCATCAGTTTCAACGGCATCCTTCCCCAAACGAATGTAACTGAAAGGTAAAATTAATTATGCACAGTTAAAACTGTGACTTGTGAAACTTAAAGCATAAAGGACATGCAATTTCACCATCATAGGTTTCATAAAAGCAATTCATCAGAAAAGAAATTAGTTACAGGCAGGATCCATAGAGGACTATAATTTATAGCAACCCCTTCCTCTGGATTGGTATATATTGCAACTAGTGTTAAAGACTTAAAGCAACAGTTCTCTTAAGAAGAAACAAAAATGAAAATGTGGAACAAGGATTGTTGGGTGATCACACAAGTAAAATCCTAGCTCTTGAAAGAATTGAAAGAAGCAAAACATTCATCAGTACTTCAACCAGTCCCATACATGTTTGTCAGCACGGAGAAAAGACCTTACTCAACTCAAAAATAATTTAAACTTCCATCATCAAACAAAAATATGACCTAACTAGGAAAAAAGCACAATATCCTAATAAACCTCTTTTCTTTCATAAATAATAAGGTAAACTTCATAACTTCATCAATTTACAATGGAAACCTATTTATGTAACCCCTTGCCCCCTTTGTCTTTCACTTGTTAAAACAAATCTTATAAGGTTGTATATTTATATTTTAAATGAAAAACTGAATAGCCTGTAGAACGTATTTACATGAAGGAACCCATCTTGGTTGGTCAAATACTCATACAGAAAGCTGAATCAAACGAACGATCTTTTCCTTCTAAGAAAATGGCTTTATGAGGAATAGTACAAATAATGCAGCCAAACAACCAATTCTTGGTACAAGCATCAACAATAAAGCTATGTTCTTGGAGTAAATTTCTAAGAGTACAGATAAAACCCAGAGTTGATTGACTTATTTATACATAAAACACAATTAAGTTGTAGTTGTCTCACCAATCTATTTATAGGAAACACCAGCATCTTAGACAACAACATAACTTTTATCCTTTTAGTGTTGACAATGATCCTTACCTAGTGTAAAGGAAGAGGCGGTTTACATCAGCTTCAAATTGAAGACTCCTTGGATCTTTAGCAAATGAGGGACTTTTAGCAAGAACTTTAACGGCCTAAAAATCATTTCAGAAAGCAAAATACTTTCAACTTCAGGAGATTAAATACACCAATATTCAACTTTCAACATAATACAATAAGTACAAACCACATTTTATAATCACAAATACCATAAAAAAAGTATTACTCCCCGTTTCAATTTCTTTGTCTTACTTCCTGTTTTAGTCCATTTCAAAAAAATAAAATTGTCTATTTCCTTTTTCGACATTTTTGTAATTCTAACTTTCCGCATGGCATATTTAAGACTACAAAATTAAAACATATTTTGGTACATTTACATATCGTTAGTTTAAAACCACGAGATTCAAAAGTTTTATTTAGTTTCTTAAACTCTATGTAAGTCAAAAGGGAGTATAATATATCACAAATTAAAAAGTTCGGTTTTGACCACAAGATTCAAAATTCATACTTTACTTTCTTAATCTTCATACCAAGATTCAATACCAGACAAACAAAATTGAAACAAAGGGAGTATTATACATCACAAATTCACAATTTTTATAGTTGAAAGTAATAAAAGATAAAACTTTTTGACTCTCCAACAACAAAGCTGTGATTTTTTTGAGGAAGGAAGTAACCCTAAACTCCATATGACTTAAAAATGGAATTTTTATATAATAACCTTTTGTGCCCATTAAAATTACATGTCCAAGTTTCAAGATTACACCTTTGAACATTATATCATACATAGGAAAGAAGTTTCAGTTGAAAAATGTGAGAAAAAAAGGTTACCTCTTGAAATTTCTGAAAAAGGGAAGCCATGAAAGAACTGGTGAGCTGCTTGCTGGCCTGCAACCCTTTGAACTAAAATTTGCGGCGCTATATTTGATCTGATGGAAGAAATGTTGGGAGGTTTGTGTAATATATTGAAATAAGCGGGGTCAATTTGGATTATTGAATTCTTATCACAAATTTATTTTTGACTTCGCAAATAATTTGTTTCAAAAATAAATTATCATTTTTACTTGTTACTTTTAAGGAACAAAAAATTGTTTACATGTTTTACTCTTAGCATTGTTTACTTATACCCCAAATTATTTTCCGAGACTTAAATGCTAAATGTCAATTAGTATTGAATATTTACTAAAGCACGTATAAAGTCCAAAGTGGGCAAGTAATAGTCATCGGAGGAGGGTAAAATTTTACAAGTTTATGTCATCACCATCAATTTTGAATTTTAAATAACAGTATGAATTGCTGAGTGGAGTGACTTCATTAGTCTTAATTCCTTAATTTGACAATGAAGTAGTGAAACAACCACTTCTTTCAATTGCTGAGTGGAGTGACTTCATTAGTCTTAATTCCTTAATTTGACAATGAAGTAGTGAAACAACCACTTCTTTCAATGTTACTAAATCACAATTGATGAAATGGTAATTGCAAGAAGAGAAAAATAAACATTTCCTTGCTAGTATAAGTGTAAAGACAGGACCAGAAAGCCTAGGATTGAACTTGCACCAACGTAAAATGGATCGAAATCCAGGGACACAGAAATAAAACCGACTGGTGTACCTAATCGTGTTATACATAAGCGTTACTGCATTTGACAAAAGAATGGGGAGAGAAGCCTGAACATGGAAGAAGAAGAAGCGGGAGCTTAGATTGATATCCAGATAATGAATAATAGCACACTATACAAGATGTCGCGGGTCAAATAGACCTGAAATAGTTCATTTCTGTGGATGCAGGTTTGGAACAACATTTTACCTGCAATCCTTAAGATTCATCTTATAATACAACAGTAATTAGCCAACACTAGTGGCATTTAAATTGGCAGGATAGAGGTTAAGGTATTGCTGCAACAATTCTGGTTCGCGATCAGTTCCAGCTTCACTTCATATGACTCCAACAAAATCACCTGCCTGTATACGGTACAGTTGATAGGCAGTTGTTTGTTGATCTTTCGAACCCTGCAAGCTTTCTTCGTTTGCAGGAACAAGGGCTCATCACTCAAATATGGAACCCCAATAAAACTGCAGAGCAAGAAAGGAAAAAAAGATTTCAATTTGCCAGTTCCAATTAAAGAATACGTAAAATTCCCGATACTACAATGAGTGTTTTATAAAAAATCCCATTTGTTGTGAAAGGCAAGATGAAATACAATCTTTCCCCGATGCAAACCAGGAAAAAGTTAAACAGGTAAGGTCAGTATCATAGACAAGTAGTATTATTGGAAATAGAGGATGAAGAACTAGTTAATTGTTAATCTTTAACATAGATCACGAACATGGTAAGTCAGTAAAAAAGTACAGCCCGGTGCACTAAGCTCCGGTTATGCACAGGCCTAGGGAAGAGTAGAAACACATCAGGTCTATTGTATCTATCATTATAATTGAGAAAAGTTCAACAGCATATAAAATGGATCATAAGAAGTGAGCAGAAACATCAAATCTACTTGAAAGGTTTTACTCAAGCTTGTATGTCAACAAATAAGAAGATAAAGAGACAATGAGAAAACAAAAGAGAGCTTGCTTATGTTATCACCTGCGCAGAATTTTGCTGCAACACTTATCCATCTCAATATGTTATTTGGGGGGAATGACACTTTTCTGTGGCCAACCAACTGTATTCAGGTGCCACAAGTAATTTCTTTTACCTTACGTATTTCCATATCTTATGTAACAAACTTCAATTTTAGCATAATGAAGAGAGAAAGGAAAATTACCCCAACCAAAAAGCATAAATGGAACCAGACTTCTAGATTATATGTCTCATGGAATAGATTAAAAGTTTGTTCAAAAAGATGCAGAATCTGCAATCTTTAGAGAATAACAAATAAGAGAAGACATCCCGAGAGAGACTAAAAGAGGCAAAGAAAAAGAAAACTAAGAGGCATCAATTGCACTGAAAAAGCCCTATCCATAATAGCTACAGAAATACAATCCTATAATTAAGAAAACTCAGCAATGTCTATCAACAATTCTTCAAATTCAAAGATTAAAAGAGAACCTCAATAGCGGTGAAACCTATATATAGAATCAACAGAATGAACACTGCCAAGCTATTATTGCTTACTTTAATAGGGTAAAAGCTTTTAAAATTTTCTTTCCAAATTGTGAAAGGTCAAGAAAAAACTAAAGGCTTTTTTAAAATGAAAGAGAAACGAAGGTTATTATTAGCACTCACCAATAAATAAAATTAGAAGAACCACAGAAGAAATCATTTGAACAGGTCGATTATATTTCACATAATACTGAGACCTTTGCAGCTGTCGTTGTACTGCTCCATACCAACCATTGAGTTGCTTCTGATAACTTTCATCACAACAGTCAAGGCAACTTTTACTCCTCTCACAACATGTGTTAATGCCCTACATCAGAAAATCAAATTCAACAAGAATTAAGAACATCTTTAACTAATGAAGAAAAAATATAAGTATTTTTAGGACAATTGATCAATCAAATCCCTTTATTCCAATTTACTTAACCTCAAAAGATAAAACTATATGATTTTGATCATGATTCTTTAGAAATGAAATATTATATAGTTTGACTATGTTCACTATGGGGATATCTAGTTCTTAATTGTTTATTTTCAAACTCAACTTAACTAATGTAATATCAACAAAAATTGAAAAACCTTGAAAAAAGAGTCTAAGTGTGTCACACAAAATTGGACTGAGGACTTATCAATGTCAGATACTTCAGAACAAATACACACCCTAGTCAATGGCAGAGACTGCGGCAATGTACAATCAGCTTCTTGATGATCATCAGAGTTGAATCGCAGCTTCCTGTAACCATTCTTTGACCACTTCAACTTCGTGGCAGATTCCACGCAATTCAACAGGCCTTGAATACTGGGTATCTTGCGAGGGGATGGTGCAGGCTGTTTGCCGCAAATGTCATCAGCAACTGCAATCTTCCAAGCACCAATATCACCACAAGCACTTGCTGTCTTCCGGTGCCCTGAATACATCTCATCCTTGGTCTCAACTTGACTCCCGTCAACTAAGTTAGACGAACTCTTTGAATACTCTGGCATACGTTGCTTACAATCCTCTTCCCACAAAGCTGGTTTCTGCTCTACTTCGTCAACTTTTACAGAGGATTTGTCCGAAAATGAAGAAGAGGTTGATGGTCCTGAGAGAAACATGGCTAGTTCATCGAGTTCCCTCTCGTCCAAGCGGACCCATTGATTGCCTTGTGAAAAAGCTGATTCATTTAGACTCTTCTCTACTTTCTTAATCTGATTGTCCATGGCAATAACAAATTCACCATGCCTTTCTTTAGCATCATCAGTTGAAGTATTATTATAGCTCGAACTAACTGCCCGATCAAATTCCTCCAACTGCATTAACATTCAAAATTTCAGATTTTATTTTTCTTTCACATCCAACAATAACACCCTATATACGAGTACACATGTCCGTTAATCATTTTTTTCTGTCCTTTCTCTTTATCCGTCATTTTCCTTCTATGGGGCAGGGGAGTAGTATTCGGGAGGGGGTTGTACCTGCCATTTAGCAGTGCCAAGGGTAGTCCTTAGGTCTCTGCATAACTCATCGGAATTCCAACGACCCGTAGTATCCTTCAACGCATGAATCCATGTTCTATAAGTTGATTCCATCCTTGAAAAATGAAAAACAAATATTTCAACAAAAAGAGCAAAACCCCACAAACTAAAACCAACAAAAGCTTCAAACTTTGCACCACTATCATAAATAAATTCACACAAAATACTTATCCACGAGGTCTCACGTTCGAACCCACCAAACAAAAACACTACGTAATTCTTCTAATCTGTCCTAGCCCTGATACACACAATCACATGGTATCACGTGGAATTAGTCGAGGTGCGCCAAATCTCGCCCGGACACCACCATCATCAACAAAAAAAAAATATTTAACTCGCAACAAAACCAATCCAAAACCTCCCAAAAAAAATTAAAAAATCAACCAATTACCCATCATCTATATCCATTCCACTCTACTACAGCTCATTTCATTCCAATACCAGTAAATAATTTGAGCTTTCAAAACAAACTATTAATTTTAAAACCCTAACAAAACAAATTAGCAAAAAAATCAGAAAAAAATTACAAAAAATAGCAAAAAAAATGTAAAATTACCTGTCGGCAGATTCCTGAACCTCTTCTGCAGCAGAGAAGAACGGATCTTTCTCCCATCGATCAAAATATGAACCCATATTCTTCAACCCCCAAATCCCAAACAAATTGGGAAAAAAAACCCAAAATTGATTGAATCAACAATTTCTTCAAAGAAATTATAATATTATCAGCAAAAATAATGAAGCAATTTGGATTTGCTTGGATCAAATTTAAAGTAGAAGAATCTTTTTCTTCTTCTTTTTATTTTTATCAATTTGGTAAGGTTGGTATGGTTAGCGGTTTGCGTCAAACGCATGATGCATTTAAATACATAAAAAGTATATTATAAAGTTTTTATAAAATAATAAGGTGGTGTTCTGACTAATAGAGCATATAGATTGTTTTATTAAGTTTATATTATTTTTTATATATATACACAAGTAAGGAATAATTATCAAAAATCACTTAATATTTTTTTATTTCATCTGAAATTTGAAATTATTAGTCATATTTTAATTTATTCCAAATTATTGAGGAGTAGATATAGTTGTTCTGGTTTTCTTTGTTTAGCGAAGACCTTTCAAATGTTTCGTATTTTATATCTAATCATATCATATAAGAAAATGTAACGCAGGAAAGGAACAAAAATTAAAGTGTTGTTTCGTAAATATTAGAACATATAAAATAGGTTATTTAATATAAATAATATGGGAGTAAATAAGGATTATAAATTAAGTGAATTTTTGCTCCTCTAATGAATATTTTCACGTCTTTATCTAAGATAAATAAATAAAATTTACTTCTTAATAATTTAATTTGTGAAGAAGAAAATCTATACGTTTTCAATGGATTTTAGTAAAAAAGACAAATGTCAAATGGTTTGAACGACCTCTCCGTAGGGAATTACGCGTGCGGTCAAAATGAGCGTGCATAAAAATAATGTGTCCGAGTAAAGTTGACTTTGAGATGTGAACGGTGTTTTGCTCGGTGTTTGATATTTATATTGTGTTCAAATAAATTTGAGTCTCGTCTATTGTAGGATCTATTATTTTTGAGGGGTCATAGCTTTTAAAATAATTTTTTTCTCTCGAACTTGAGATCTCTAGTTACTGTTGGAAGAATCTGAATCATCTCACTTCAATTCATGTGAAAATCTGTAAATGATGTTTCATTCGGTGTTCTGTGTCCATATTGAATGTTTTTTTTAGAGATTCAAATTCGAGATCTCTAATTATTATCGGAAGAATTTGAATCATTTCATTACAATGCATGTGAAAATCTGTGAATGTAGTTTTATTCAGTGTTTGATATTCATATTGGAGGTTCACTAAATTTGAATTCGCGTATTGTAAGATCTATCTCTGAAGACAACATTTTTAACATGGTCATTTTTTTATTTTTTTTTCATTTTTAGAGATTTAAATTCGAAATCTTTGACTAAAAGCGGAGAAATCTCGGTCATATATGGTGATAGCTGTGAATGGTGTTTGATGTTTGGAGTAAAATAAGCATTAAACAGCCTGATGCTGACAGTTTTTGGCACTTCGTGGTTGCTACCTATAGTGAAAAGCAATTCACAAGGAATTAATCATTTTTTTCTTCTCTAAAATTGATTGTTAGGTGCTTTGTCTTTTTGTTGATTATTTCACTTCAGAACATGATAATGTCTTATAAAGCTAGCCCTTCATAAGATGTCTTTGTGTTCTAGCTTGTAGACATTGTAGATTATGTGTTTTTATCGATAAGGTTTCATAATAGAGAGGTAAATATTCTTTCATCTTTAATTATAATATCTGAAGTGGCTCTCTACGGTCATATTCATTAGTTGAAAGACATGAAAGATGTTTTTTAAGGGGAGAGGGGACGATACCTATTACCGTCTTAGAAAGCCCTTCATAATGAATGTCTAATGCTTTAGCTTGTAGACATTAGATTAGTGTGTTTTTACCAATAAGGATTTACGATGAAATAGTAAGTATTTTTGTTTTCATCATTAATCATAAGTTTCATATGTCTTAAGCGAATTTATAATAAGTCAGTCTAGTTTTAACCAACGCGACTCTCAAAATACTTTCTAAGTCAACTTCTTCTGAATTTGGTACCAAAAGGTTTGATTTGGACAATAGTTTTATGAGTTGGACCTCCCTGGATAAGATACTCCCTCCGTTCAACAATAGTTATCCACTATACTAAAAATAGTTGTTCAACAATACTTGTCCAATTTAAAAAATTAAGAGATAATTTACCTTTTGTGTCTATTTTACCCTTGGTATTAAATACTATTTATCATCTAACACATTTTTCAAATTAATAAATTTAATAAAGTCAAAGGATAATATAGTAATATTACCCTATTATTTATTGTTTCTTAAGGGGTGTGCCGCATGAATATCGGATAAGTTCATAGTAAACTATGGTTGGACAGAGGAAGTAATAACTTTGATGTCCAGCTAATAACCCTTCCAATCATCTTATCAATAAAGGTTGGCATTAAACAATAGACAGTACTGTTTTAAAGCTCAAAGGGACCTCTAATACCTAATATGAAATTCTCCTTTGCCAAGTCCTAGATAGTCAAGAATAGCCAATTGAACATCAGTCTTGACCCCACCAAAATTGATTGAACATCAAACTTGACCCCTACCAAAATCCATACTCCATTACTCCACCTTAATGTTAGTGATTTTAGATTCGGAAAAAGTTCAAAAATATCTTTAATGTATTAGAAATGATTTTAAAATGCCCTCTTTGGATCAGAATGATCCTTGTTTTGATCCTTTTGACAAATTCTTAATTTTTTTAGTAAACACGGGGCAAGTAGTTAATTATGGCTTACAAAGACATCACAACTTGAGCTAGTGGCGGAGCTATCTTGCCCAACTTGACACAGTCTCGCTAAAAAATTTAAAGTTCGGTTCGATAAATCAAATTTCGATGTGATATGTTATATGTATTGAAGGAAAATATTTTTGATAAAATATATTCAAAACATTTGATATGTTAATTTTTAGAGAAATCTCGTAGCATTCTGAATTTGTTAATTTCGAAATAACTTATTTCCGATCAAACCATCAGTAAAAGTCATACTACGCCGCTGTTCAGTCCTCGAAAGTGCGAAAATATGTAAAGCAAATAACAATTATAGCTATCGAGCAAAATATGAAAATTAAGTATATATAAAAAGGATCAAATATATATATTTTCGATCCAATTAACTTACATAGTCTAAATTCTGAATCTAATTAAATACGATTTTGAGGAAGCCGGAACCGGAATTGAGACGCCGGAGAACTAACAGCGATGCCGTGCCAGCATATGCCACCTCGACAAAATTCATGACTAGTATGCTGCTGCTGATTATGATAATTAATCCGATCAGGATTATGACGAACCCTAACATTTCTAGCCTTGATGGAAATATCCCAAGTTAAACTCAAAATCAACACTACAACGACGGCAGCCGTTGAAAGAATGAGAACGAAACAACCGGTGAAGTTTCTACCGGTAATTAAGCCGTAAGCTTTCATTGCACCTATAATTGCAAGGTACAAAGTTGTTAAATTCGCTGTTACTTTATCTGAAATCGCCATTTTTTTTTGGGTGTGAAAGGAGTTTTGGGGGTTTTTGTTGTGTGTGGGTGTGGAGAGTGTGAATTTAGGGGAAATGGAGGTGAAGAGGTGTCGGTGTGAACTGGCATGTGACAGGTGAATGTTATCTTTTTTTTCTCTTTTTTTTCCCGTTGAATTCTGATTAAATTCGTATTCAGAGGTAAAACTCTCCTTGATAAAGACGACTTCATACTAGAAGACTCGAATCGATTATCTCTTGCTTAGAATAAAGGAGTACTTACCACACCTTAGCTACGGAATGTATTTTTTTTAGACGTTTGATTGCTTGTTAGAGTTATATCGATATTAATGAAAAAAATTATGTATTTTATACTTAGAGATTAAATTCATATACTTATTAGTTATTCTATTTTATGTCCTATTTAAAACTATACATGATTTTTCTTATAACCTATACATGTTCTTCTTCTAGACCATATTAAGTTCAACAACATGAACTAAAGGAAGTATTAATTATACATGTTTTAAAATTGCAAATGAGATATCGTATTAATTTTATAAATAGTTCTAATTAATTATCAAACATGATATTATTTATATAGAATTATAATATTTCTCCTAAAAAGCTATCGAACTAACTTTTTATTTTACATGACATAGGTTGAACAAGAAGTTTTAAAATACGTGAGAAAATTTTATAATATTTTATAATTATTCTTAAAAATAACTTTTCGAGTAATTTTTATATTTTGTAACAGTCGAATAAAATATAAACATTAGATGTTATTATAAGTATTTAATTAGTTGGAGTAGTTGCTTAGTTCTTGTTTAGTTTTTATCTTTGTATGATAATCACAAGAAGAAAATGCAATTATTTATTGTGCGTTACTGGAAATTTCCAGAGAATTTATGCAGAAATGGTTTTGTTATTATGATTTATGTTACGTTACATTAGCTCCAAATTGAATCATGTGTCAATTTCACATTAAGTGGCATCTATAAATGAACACAATTTTGATGAGGTGAAGTGAACACATACTCATTTTTGGACCATCACTTAAAGCCTGTTTGGCTTTGCTGTTGACAGCCAAGAAGCACTTATTTTGAGAAAAAAAACATTTTTTTTGAAAAATTAGGTGTTTGGCAAACCTGTAAAACTGCTTTTAAATGGAAGTAGAAGCAATTTTTCTGCTGTTAGGAAGAAGCTAAAAATTTCTGTTTTTTTTTAAAAAAGCACAAGCAGAAACAAAAAATTACTTTTTTCAAGACTAAAATATCCCTTCTCTCTCTCTCTATATATATATACACCAATATATCTCTTATTATTTAATGAACATATCTCATATGTTTGGGTAAGTTTCATTTAATAATTTTATTTTTTATTTTTATATTTTATTTTACGTTTATGTATTATTATTAGTATTTTACGTATTATTTTACAGAATTAGAAAAAAGGTAACAAGAATATTTTTGCAAGATTAGGAAAAAAAGAAAAACAACAATTAAAGATTTAAACCCTCCAAAAAATGTATAATATTTATTGAAAGTTTGAATATGAATGTTTTAATTTAATAAAAATAAAACTTTAATTTAATTTTTTGTAATAGATGTTTAAACTAGTTTCTCTCTATAAAATAATTTTAATATTAAAAGTAGATTAATTCTTGCCCTTTATCGTAATTTGACTCTCAAAAACACTTTTTAAAAAAGATTAGCCAAACACAATTTGCTTATAAAAAGCACGTATCAAATAAATTAGCCAAACACAAATTGTTTTTTTTTTTTCAAAAACACTTTTCTGAAAAACTATTTTAAAAAAATGTTTATAAAAATAAGCAGTTTTTAGCAGCAATGCCAAACATGCTCTTAATTAAGGAGTAATATTATATATATTTTCTAACTTAGTTTTTAAATTTGTGTCAATTTTCGATGTGTATAAGCAGATATTTAAATGTATATAAAGTTGAACAGATATAAAGACGCATCTTAGGTGATATCTGACCTGGCAATTTGCATCTTATGTGTATTTTTCTACGTAGTATTCATGTGTCTACTTATTTAACTTTATACAAGTTAAAGTATCTACTTATACACATTTAAAATTGAAGGATATAGATATAAAATGCGGTCAAATTAAATGACATATTTATATATTATATTTTTAATTAATGAAGGACGTAAATAATACAAAAATGTTAATTTTTTTTCTAATTTAAATAAGATTTATGAGCTAGTGTATACTATACGCAATGAATAAAGTTGATTGCTTCATTAAAAGCGATAAAAAAGAAGAATAGGAAATTATATATACAAAAATTAGTGACCTATGTGTAATTTCCCTAATCTTTTGGTTGCAAATCACTTTTAACAAATCAAAAGCCCTAAAAACATAAGCAAAACCTCAGTGTTCATTGATCTTCAAAAATCCCCAAATTCATCAAACTGGAAAAACAGAGAACAAAAATCTCAAATTCATTCAAAAATGGGACTAAATTTTCTAACAAGCTTAGCTAAACGCACAACAATTCAACATTCAAAGCGTTGTTTCATTTCTAAGAATTCAATTTCCAGAATATGGACAGAATCTAAATCTTATAGTAAAACTTTCAATACAAATACAGTTACTAAAACCCCTTCATTCTCATTGTTGTCACTTTTTCGGAAATCGTATTCTTCATCATCTTTGTCTGCGAAAACACAAGTGGGGTTTTTGGCGTGGTATTTAGGAGCTTTAGAGTCTCGTCCAATTATCACGAAAAGTATTTCTTCTGCGGTTATTTATGCTGCTTCTGATGTAACTTCTCAGGTAATTTTCCATTTTGTTTGCTAATTTTTGTAATTTAAGTATGTGTTTGGTATATATGTGAAATGTTGGAAAATGTTTTGCATTATGATGTAATTTTCTGGAGAATTTTTGTTTGATTGGATTATCTAGGTATAGAAGGTAATAAATGATAATGGTATTAAGCGGAGGTTATGATCAAGATAGTTTTTTTTTGTTGTTGTTAGTTGAAGTAAATGTTAAGCACTTGTTTGGCCATAAATTTTGAGGTTGAAACTTGAAAATTTGAGCTTTTAAAGTTGTGATTTTTGGAATTTGACGTTGTGTTTGAACATGCATTTTACTTGGAAAAAGGTTGAAGTTTTATGAGGAAGTCCCAAAAACCAGACCAGTTTTGGGAATTTGAAAATATTTGAAGATGATCAAATTTCATGGCCAAACAGATATTTGAAGACGTTTTTTCTTAATTTATTCCCAAAATGTATGGCCAAACGCTAGCTAAATGTTGATTGAAGCAAGTGTGATATATTAACAAATAATTATGTTCTTAAAGAATGACATGCATTTTCCTTTTTTTGGGTGAAAATATTTTAAACAATTCAAACTAAACCAAATTGGAAAATGATTTCAGGGAAAACAGTTACCACCATACCAAATCACAACATATATAGGTGATTTTTGCTTTGATTAGACGAACGAACTGGAAAGTTAGAATTTTTTGATGCGATAAAAATTGATTAAACATGAGTTGTGACTTGTGAGTTATGTGATTTGCATTTGCCAGATGATTACGATGTCACCTTCAGATTCTTTAGATATAATTAGGACTCTGCGAATGGCTAGCTTTGGATTATTGATTTTAGGAACGGCACAACATCATTGGTTTAACTTTGTGGCAAGGGTATTGCCAAAGCGGGATATCATTAGTACGTTGAAGAAGCTTTCGATGGGACAGCTTGGTTTTGGGCCTGTAATTAATTCTATTTTCTTCTCTTTCAATGCTGCTGTACAAGGTACACATTAGGTTCTTCTTTCTTTCATTCGCTTTCTGCCTCGTTCTTGCTTTCTAGTACTGAAATTGCTAATTCGTTTCTCAATTATGCTATTTGTCACAACTCACAAATGATACTAAAAGGCACATGACTTTACATCCTGACACTCTTGAGTATGACTATGTATCCCACAAGAGAAATGTTGATCGAAAAGGATGAAAGAGGGACTGAGATGTACTGATAGTGAAGGAGAACACGTGGAAAATTGTTCAAAAAAACAGTTCAGTGTCCAGAAAGCACCATTGGGACATTAGAGACACTGACACACTACACATCTATGTGGGGGATTTCACTTTGCTTCTTCCTGCATTATAGTGTAAAAAAATATGTTTGTTCTGTGTATTCTGAAGGTAGAAAGAACATGACAAAGTATAGCAAAATACAAACAACATAAGGGAAAATCATAGAGGTGGAATAAGGTGACCCAATGGCTGGATAATCAGTTATTGTCCATTCAATATGAGTCGATACAGATTTTCAATCATCATATTTGATCTCTTGAGAAACTTGAGAAGATCAATTATTATGGTCTGAAACTTGATTGGCACAGTTGAGATGTTAGATTCTAGTTGTGATTTCTTTTCTGCTATTGTTGGTGTGTCTTTCTACCAGACCTTAGCAAACAGGTTTTTATGAGTTGATGCCCATAGAATACTTGAAACGATCTTCTTAATCACATGCAATATTTTTCTATTAAGGTGTTTAAGTTGGTTGAATGATATAGGTGAAAAATTACCACATCCAGTAGCTGAGGTTCTGAATATTACATCTAGGGATATGTTTCTTCTTAGCTTTTTCCTCTTGGTGTTCGGGCAATGAAGCTTACACTCATTCACATTGGTTCATCCTGCTATGCCCTGGGCCTTTTGCGTGAATCTCTGCCGGTATTGCCACTATAATTGTCAACACAATTGAAGAGTTTCATGACTATGCAACCATTATCTAGAGAGCTTTTTTTTTTACCTCGTAGAGTTAAGAAATCTGCTTGTGTGATCTAGGATTATTTTTCAGCTTTGCTAGGTCTGATGATTACCTTTGCCTTTCGATTTAATGTTCCATTGGTTCAACATGATTTAATCGTTCGACTCTTTCTTATTGTCACATTCAGGTGAGAATGGGGGGGAAATCGTTGCGAGGTTGAAGCGTGACCTGCTCCCTACAATGATGAATGGCCTAATGTACTGGCCGTTGTGTGATTTCTTGACATATAAAGTAATCCCTGTCCATTTACAGGTACTATGTTACACTCATATCTTTTGTAAGGACAGATAGTACAATTATTTTCCATGAGATTTATGTTGCTCGGACTCTCCAAAGTTGCTGCCACACCCCTGTCAGATCCTCCAAAAATGCACTACTTTTGGAGGATCTAACGTGCGCTTAGTAACATTTCTGAAGAGTTCGAGCAACATAGAGTTATGAAATGATCCACAACTTCTCTGGTCTGGCTACGAGCCCTTATGGCAAGCATCTATTGTTCTAGTTTCATCTATCTCAAATTTATTTAAACTGCTCAATTCGACTCCTCCAATTATTCTGAACCTGGTCTTTTAAATACTCAACGAGGTTAATGTTTTTGTTTATGCTTTTTAACAGCCATTGGCCAACAGTGCTTTCGCATATGCCTGGACGATATATTTGACGTATATGGCCAGTTCCAAGAAAGCCATTGCTGTTTAGTAAGCAACCCCTGCTCTGGAAGTCTCAAAACCGCGCAAATTGAGATAAAACTATTGCTGCTCAGTCCTGCATATTGAGTTGATCAACATTATTCACAGGATGGTGTAGAATAGGTCAAGGCCCTTGACTCCAGAGCCACAATTTGATTCATTCTTCCATTTATTTTCCTTATTTTCAATTTCCAGTGTATCGATGAAGACGAGTCGAATGCCTCGTCTACATCCTTAAAATGTCGTACTTCTCGTAGTGTTTGCCTGAAATTTTCAACTTTTGTAATGCTGTAGAGAAACATTATTAACTTATTATAAATCATAAATTTCAAAAGTCTTTCTTTCGCCTAGAGACTGAATGAAAGGAGTATAACACTTAAAAGACTCTTAATGAGCAATTAACATATGTAACTGATAATAAATTTCAATCATGAATATATGCGAAGGATAACTAAAGAGTCGAGAAATATTAAATTTTGTTTTTTTCTCTTTATTACTTACCAAATGATTCAAGAAGCCAAAAAAAAAAAACCTCTCTTTTATGGTGATTTGAAAAAAGACCAATGTTTAAGACTGCAAAGGCTCATTTCCCCCCATGTTAAGCATTAAATTGGCTTCATTCCCCACTGTTTCTGCAACTTAAAAAAACAAAAGTACTTACAACAACAAAGGTGCAATAACTCTCCCATTAACTCTTCCACTTTACACATTGCAATGTACTACTTCATCTTCTCCATGACTCATCCTCTCTAAATCATTTCTTTATTCTAATAGTATTTCTCTTAATCATATACTCTCTTCGTTTCAATTTGTTAACTTGATATGAAATTTAATAAAGTAACAAAATTTGTATAAAGTAATGAAGGACTTTTGAATCTTATGATATTAAATAAACTAAGTAACCTAAATAGTTATCTATCTAATGATTAAACGAAAAATAGCTAGCATATATATAATATATGTATAATCGTGTGTAATCTATGTATATCAGTTACAATCGGCTAGAAAAAGTAAAATAATAAATTTGTCAGGCTATTTTTGTATAAATCTCTTTTATGTAGAATGTGTTTCCTCTGTTTCATATTACTTTATATTACTTGACCTCTGTTGATCCAACACTTTATTAATGATATTCTGAAATTTTAAATTTGACTATTATATTACGAATAGTATGAAAAAAAAAATATTACAAAACTCTTCATTTACTAAAATGAACAAGTAAAATGAAACATCAATATTTGGAATAAGGGCAAGTAAAACAAAATAGAAAAAATATCTTTTAATTTTATAATTTTGAATATATTATGAAAAGTTAAATTAAAGATATATTTTTTTAAATACATTTATTTATATATATAAAAAGTAGACAAATAAATGGAAACATATTCTTTTTATTCTACTCATCCACAAAAATAGTGAGCTCTTTGAAGAAACATTTCAAATGAGTTGAGTTTTATTCAAGAACTTCTCTTTTCTTGAAAAGGGTGTCAAGAAAATTTTCAAAAAATCAAATATTTTTTTCCTTTTTTTGGTCAGTTGTGTTTTTACAGTATGAAGACTTTTGGGTTCTCTATTCTGTTCTTGATGATGGTGATTAGTGCTTTTTTGTCCTTTATTTGCTTCAGCTCTGGAGGTAAAAAGTTGGTCTTGAACCCCTTCTTATTGTTCTGTCATATTACTAAATTTTTTTTCATATTTGAACTCAAAGTTTTTATTATTGAAGAGATTTCAGAATCTTGATTTGTAATGATAAGTGAACTTGCTGTAGTTTGTTCATTTTTGGACTTACTAGAAAGAAAAACTTTTGAAACTTGTAGTGATTGACATTTTAAAGTTAAATTGTGATTAAATATATAAATATGTTATTTTTTTGGATTGACTAAAAAGGAAAATGTGTCGTATGTACAGAGGGGGTACTTAAGTTTGTTCAATTTTCTTTTTTGTTGTTGTGACTATTAGCAAATATGGAACATGTAAAAGGGTAGTTTAGTTTACTTCATTGCTTAGACAACCCTAAAAGAGATTGAAGCTTAGTTGATTGATGTATTTATTTGAGAATTTTATTCATATATCATATGATCCACCGCTTGTGTAGGCCCCCGTCAATTCCTTTTAAGTTTCGTTCTTGCAAACGTACTCCCAGGCAGGATAATGTCCCAATCCTCCTCATCCCCTTCCCCGTGTTTACACCAAACCAAGCAATTTATCGCACATCCGTGGATGGGAAACAGACTAGTTAACAGATTGAGAACGCGTCATCAATTTTTTTTCTTGAGTTGGTCCAAATCTGTTTAGTATATGTCCTACCATAGAAGGGTCTTTATAGTTGTAAATGTAGGTACCAGCTTATTACAAAAGCGCGGAGAAAACTTTACTATACCATATGAATAAAGTCATAAGAGGCTGATTTCAATATAGATGTTCTTAGGATAGGACGAAATGTTTACAATTTTTTGGCATTCTGTTTGTACAAAGATGAATCTTCCTCGACGGATATATGATTTACAGCACATGAAAGATTACATTTTTGTCTGATTTTTTTAAAAGTTATCCTAATGCTCAATAAGATTCACTTAATTGTGGATCAGGTTTGATTTCAATGGAAGCAGTTTTTGCTTCATTTCTCGTATGCACCAATGCATCTTACTGTTATTAAGCTACTTATGTTTTTGATCATATTTGTTTCTCGATGGTTCTCAAATGTCTGCCACGGATCATTCACAAAATCTCAGTACATTTGTTGATAAAGTCATTTCGGTTTTGTTAATATGCTCGGTGCTTGCTGTTAGAAGAATCATATGAGATAAATACCAATCTCTGTTTGCCAGATACTGAGGTTAAAACTACAGAATTGATCAGCAGATAGTCGTATTCACAGTTTCACACAAGGGTATCGTATTGACGTATCTTTCTCATAAATGAAACACAGGAATGCCCTTCAAATGGCAAAATAACGATATGACGATGGCCATAAAGAACAGAAAGCTGCAGGTACTTTATGGATGGTTATAACTTAATAGTTATCGTTTAGGTGATCTGATGGTGTAGAAATTATAAATTGTGTATGGATTTTACTAAAAAGTCTCTTTTTTTTCTCCACAATTTCCCATCCTCAGGACAATGGCTACGGTCCAAGCATCAATGAGGGCGATTCAAGCAAGTTAGGTCTGGAAGATTATCGTCCCATAGATCCAGTTCCTAGCTCAAAAGCTTCAGTAAAACCAGGACCTGTTGAGCATGGTACTCCTCTTATGCCTTATATTCCTAAGCCTTCACCTCCTCCTATTGGCACTAATGACGGGCTCCCATAAGCTCATCGTTAGTCCACTTCCACCGCTATGCTAAAGTTTGGACAACTGTTGTTTTTCTTATGGTAGTAGCTTCATAAAAGCCATGTCTTTACTAATTTTGTGTTTTTCCTGTAAAAATTTTGTCGAAACACTCTGTATTACCATGGCATGTAACTTATAATACGCCTCTAGCGAGGCGATACTTGCACAAGTAATCAGTTATTTATGTAGTTGAATTTCGTACATAACTGATAATTCTTTGTTAGGTGTTGCAAGGGTAGGAGTAATTGTTAAGCCACTCGTTGGCCCTATTTAATCGCGCAGTTATATGTAGTCGAAGGAGCTGCACTCTCCATAAGTTTTTGGCATTAGGTAGTTCTTCTAGATTACTTAACTATCACTTAGTTATAGACTGCATACACTATAGTTTCAGACTTGGACCAGAAATTGTAGTACTTTATACTTATAGTGATAGTTGAGCCGAGGGTCTTGACAGAAACCACTCTCTACCTCCCAAGGTAGGGGTAAGGTTTGTGTACACACTACCGTCCTCAGACCCCACTTGTGGGGTTACACTGGGTATGTTGTGGTTGTAATTATAGTGATAGTAGTAGTCTTGTTAGGTAACTGATCATGTCTATAAGTGTTTGAAGATGGAGCTTCCTTAGATTTTCTTGATCATTAATTGTTAGCCTTGGCAATAGTAAGATTTGTTGCCATGTGATCAGATGGTCATTGGTTCAAGCTGTGAAAATAACCAATCTCGCAGAAATACAAGATTTGAAACTCAATGATTGATTTATAATTTAGTGTAATAAAATGAATCAATTAAATATTCAAATAATCATTTCCTCCAAATATATTCTATATTTACCAAAAAAAATAAAATTGTGCTAAATATTTTGTCCTCCCACTCAAATAAACATGTGACAACTAATGAAAGAATTACTACGTTTGAACTTCTCAAAATAATTGTCTTAATTTCTTAGCTGAATGAGGACTTTCCACCTCATCTTCACCGGAGCCAAAACCCGGCCAATATTCCGGCAATGCCGGAATGTTCAAGTCGAAGTTGTTGACGGACCCCACACCGTTCGACGATGATGATGACGTCACCTTCCCCTCATAGTGGCGCCTTTTATGACCACCCAAAGCTTGTCCAGTTGGGAAAGTCTTGTGGCAAATGGAACACTCGTGAGTCCTTCCACTAACTGCGTTAGCTGACGTGGCACTAGTGGTAATTACAGAATGTTCGTAGACTTTATCTCTGTTAAGAAACAGTTTACGGTGACTAGCTTTGTGTCCTCCTAAAGCTTGATAAGATCCAAAACATTTACCACAAACTGAACACTTGTACAAATTATTACTAGTAATATTGTTATTGTTACTGCTGCGTGCGAGCATGAGTAGACAGAAAGCTAAGTATTCATCCTCGGAAATTATTGGTTGTTGCTCCTCCATGATGACGATGCTACGAGGTCGTTTTGATCTGATCTTGCCTTTGGTCCATGATTCAAAAGTATTTTGGTATTGAAATAATGATGGTGGAGTTGTGGTTGTTGGAGAGTTCAAAGCTTCAAGTGCCATTACTAGTTGTGGTTTTTTCTTAGTGAATGAAGAAATTTGTGAGTGGAAAGAAGATGAGAGTTGGAATTATGTTTGTTGGTTTGAGTGAGTGAAGTGGTGAGGGAGATTTGTAATATATAAAGGGGAGAAATTTAGAGAAGGAAGTTGCAAGTCAAGAAGTAGGAAGGAGAGAGTGGAGCACATTTGAGAGAGAGATAGTAATTACTTGAGGGCCAAGTGGAACTTTGTTTAGTACTCATGTTTGACTTTGACATACTTCGACTATATCACCCTTATTAATTATGAGTCATCTACTCGTTGGAAAATTAGTAAGTATTTAAAGTAAGGGTAAAATAGACATAAAATGATAAATTATCTCTTGGTTTTTTAAACTGCGCAAAGTTGGACAACTATTTTTAGTATATTGGATAAATAAAAATGGACAAAGAGAGTATCTTCTTGTAATATGTTAAAAATGATAAGTAAAAGTGAATGAAGGGAGTATACATTAATTGGGACAGTTGCCTAAGCTGTATGTAGACTATGGACTCAGTCAAAAGTCAAAACACATCTCTTTCCTCAAGATATAAAATGATTGGTGGAGGTTTAAGATTCATACATTTGGAAGATGTATACATCTCCAATGTATAAAAAAGTTTTATATCAAAGTCCAAATCAAATATCTTGAAAAATTCAAATTTTGACTCCAACAAACTTTGTCATTCTATTCTCGAAAGCGTGTAGACAGAAGATCCTTTTTTTGGGCTATCTCCCACCAATACAGTACGAAAACTCTACCCCAAGATTTAGACAAATAGTAAGAAGCCACTTAGCATTTTTTTTTTGTTTTTGAAATAATTAGAACTATGGTCTTTTAAGATTTTCACATACTTTATCGATCACTAGACTACAAATTTGATAGTATCTTTTAGAGGTGAGAAGAAAGCAGCCCTAGCCTCTGTCTGACCGATCATTCCGGGAGAGGAAGAAGAGAAGGAAAAGAGGAAGTACAAGTTTGCCCAAACTATGGCCACCCCTAATTAGAAGTTGGGCATATTTCACAATATTGACCTAAATCTTGTGTGACTTTATGAGCAGCCAGCAGCCTTGACAACTTCCAACTTCGACTGTAATTATTCCCACTATTTTTGTGATATATGTAATTAATGATTATGATAAGCAAAAATTAGAAATAACTATAGTTTGATTTTTATATTACGAGTTGTAGCTACACTTTCACACTATTTACACATTATAGCAAAGTTTGGTTGCTAGACGTCTTTATTCAGTATATTTGTTCGCGCAAAGAATACAGTTTGTGTATCAACAGTAGTATTTGTTCGTGCAACAAGTACAATCAAGGCAACAAAATCATAGCCATATAATAACAATTTCTTTAAAAGAATAAATCAAATGAATGAAATAATCAAATAATCACTTTCACCAAGAATATATATATAACTTTGTTCAAGTCTTTTAAGTCCTATTATTGTTGGAATATTTCAAGTGATGAAAATTGTCTTGATTTCTTAGCTGGATGAGGACTTTCCACCTCATCTTCACCGGAGCCAAAACCCGGCAAGGCCGGAATGTTCAAGTCAAAGTTGTTACCGTTCGACGATGACGATGACGTCACCTTCCCGTCATAGTGACGCCTTTTATGACCACCCAAAGCTTGTCCAGTTGGAAAAGTCTTGTGACAAATGGAACACTCGTGAGTCCTTCCACTAACCGCGTTAGCTGACGTGGCATTGGTCATGATTACAGAGTGTTCGTAGACTTTATCTCCGTTAGGAAGTAGTTTACTATGACTAGCTTTGTGTCCTCCTAAAGCTTGATAAGATCCAAAACATTTACCACAAACTGAACACTTGTACAAATTCTTACTAGTAATATTGTCATTGTTTCCACTACGTGCGAGCATGAGTAGACAGAAAGCTAAGTATTCATCTTCGGAAATTATTGCTTCTTCTTCTTCCATGACGATGCTACGAGGTCGTTTCGATCTGATCTTCCCTTTGGTCCAAGAATTCAAAGCTTCAAGTGCCATTACTAGTTGTTTTTTTTGAATTTTCTTGGAGTAGTGAATGAAGAATACTTTGTTGTAAGTGAAGATATATAGTTGGTGAGTGAGATATATATTGGAGATTGGAGATGTAGAAGGAAGTTGCTAGACAAGTAGTAGGAAGGTAGTAATTATTAGGTAGTTGAATGAGATTGAAAAATGAGCAAGTTGAAGTAGTTGCCTAAGTGAGTACTTTTTATTAAATGCAAGTGGTATTATATAGACTATATATTAGACTATGGAAAGCTAAAAATGACTTATATGTTGTGCGACTTTTTCAGCCGCCAGCAGCCGCTTGCTAACAAGTTGTCAATTTTGCCAAAATGGATATGAAATGCTAAATTAGGATTCGAGTGTAACTCACACCTCAAAAGATAGTTTAACCAAGGAGGATTGTCTCAAACTTATAAGTAGCTCAGTATTTGATTCATTCAGCGGACATTCCATTCATCACCTCTCAAGTCTAGATTAGATAATATTATTTGTTCAGTATTTCACTGTTCGATCTGATGCGTGCATATTTATGTAATGGGAAATGTCTACCCCCCACAACTATCCTATTTCCTGGGGGCTAGGGATGGATATAAACATCGAAAAATTGAACTGAACGGAATCGAACTAATTTGATTATTCGATTTCGGTTGTAATTTTTTTAAGCTTCGGTTCAGTTCTCGATTTTAGGGTCTCCATACTTCAGTGCACCAAAAAACCAAAGTTTAATAACATATATTTGAAACTTATGGTCTAAAAATAAGTGACAGATATTTGTGTGGTTATAAATCATTTTATTAAGGGTAAAATGAACATTTTAAAGTAAAATTGTTACTAAATGTGAAAATGTGTCATTTGTTATGGACTGACTAAAAAGAAAAATGAGTCGTATAAATTGAGACAGAGTGAATACTATTTATTCTTTTTAATATTTTCATATACAGCTTTATACGGGTTTTTTTCTCAAAAATCGGTCGGTTCTATTCGGTTTTATGTATTATCGGATTACGTAGAATGGGCCTAACGGCAAGCATTCTAATAGAGAGTTTCATTAAAAAAGTGGGCTAATATATATGGGCTGGAGGCCTTATGATATTACAAGTCTAGACGGAACATTTGCACAAATAAGATTTTCGGGTGCCACCATTTAATTTTTAGCCTCATTGACAAAACAATGCAAGAATTAAAAAAAAAAAAGTAACCTCATTGATTCATGATAAAAAATATTGTCAAATTCAGCGTGATCTACCCATTTGATCACTCTAATTTTAACTAGTGGTGTTTGACTTGCTCAAATTCAGCGCGATCTATCCATTTGTCAATTTCATGTAGTTTTAGAAAGTTTAAATAAGTGAGTGCAAACACAAAGTATTATATTTTAATTTAGGACATTAGAGGCAGCACAAGGCCTAGCCTATCTTCATGAAGAAGCTCAAAAACAAGTTATATAGCGTGATTTTAAGGCATTCGATATCTTATTAGATGTGGTAATTATTTTTTAAATTTCCGACACTACGAAAGTTCTCTTCATATTTCCATATTGTTAAAGTGAACTAAAGTCCCACATTGGTTGGAAAATGGATCGATGGTATGCTTATATGGAGTTGAACAATCCTTCCCTCATGAGTTATATTTTGAGGTTGAGTTAGACTCAGGTGTCATATCTTAAATATAGTATAGCGACAATTATATTATTGCCACAAAATCCTTTATTTGTTATGGATTATATGTGTATACCAATCAAATATCGACGAGAAAAATGATTTTAAAAAATGGATATATTATTGAAATTAATATGATATATAAATGTCTACTATATGAAACATGAAAATTAATCATGATCAAGATTTTTTTTAAAATGTGTTTTTACATAGTTAGCATATGGGGATATTAATGTCTAATATCACAATAATTAAAAGCAAAATGACATTTTTTATTTCATAAACTAGAGGTTAATCCCCATTCCATTGTAAGCAATTGGTGCATACATCCACATATCATCTGAGCTCAGTAACTGCAGTAAAATGAAAGTATTTAATTATTCATTCAATCAAATAATAAAGAAAGTGCAAAAAAGGGATTTTTTTTGTTTTTATTACCTTAATTTGTGTCTGCAAAAATTTCACATAATGGACTGCTTCTTCAAGCATTGTGCTTAAGTCAACCTGAATTATATCAATTAAAGAAATCAATTAGAGGATTCTTGATCACAGAAACAAATGTTATGTACATTATTTCAAGCTATGTTGTTCGGACTCTCTAAAATTGTCGTAGCATCCGTGTCAGATCCTTAAAAAATAAATTATTTTTGAAGTATCTGACATATACTTGTCGATATTTTTGAAGAGTCCGAGCAACATAGATAGATTTTAATGATTAATGAAATAAACACTGTTTACCTTTGTGCCATTAGGGACAAGACCTTGCAAGATTCTCAATCTTTCATTGATTCTTTCTCTTCTTTTCTGCATTTTTGTAAATGTAACTATTAATTTCAGGATTTGACTTATATACACGAACAATATAAAGGTATTTTCACTGTTAGCGTAATTTAACATGTTGTAACAGATAGTTTGTCTTATTTTACATATTTCACTTTTTACGAACAGTTACATGTAGTTATCTTTCAGGTTACGCGTAATTGAATAAAAGCTTATGTTCTTACCCTTGCATAAAGACTCTGTGGATCTGTTGCAGCTCCTCTGCTGGCCCTTGTTTTGGTTTTTAAATTTGAATCATCCTCAGAGCTGCAACTACTTGTGCTCTGTCCATGATTATGAGTCTCTTTGTCTCCAATTTCTTCATTGTTCATTTGGATGTTTTTCTGGTTCTTTTTGGCTTTTGGTTGGCTATTCTTCTTATTTTTTGGTACCTGCATTGAGTAAATAATTAACCCCTATTACAAATGTTCATCTCGACCTATGTTGTTCGGATTCTTCAAAAATATTGTCGTATTTGTCGGATTCTTCAAATATGCACTACTTTTGAAGAATCTGACATGCATTCGGTGAGATTTTTGAAAAGTCCGAACAACAATCATTGCGTTCAAGATTCTAATAGAAAGATAATGAATGTCTGAGGTTGATTTATGAGATAGATCACTCAACTAATAGTTATTATCTCAGAAAGTCAGCTTTTTCTGATTTTTGAGATAGCCACTCAACTAATAGTTATTATCTCAAAAAGTTACATTTTTTAACCGAAAAAGCTACTTTTTGAGATAATAACTACTATTAATTGAGTGATCATACGAAAAATCAACTCGGATTTTTGTTAGTATTAACTTTTTTTTGTTTTTGACTTACATGATCTCTTGACACCTTTGATTTCTTCTTGGGATTTTCAAAATCCTTGAAGTCATGCTCCTTTGTTACTGATTGATGAGCTTCAACTTTATCAAACTTCCTCTTTAGCAACATTTCATTATCCAATTGGCTATAATTATTGCCAATATCTTCTTTCATAACATAATCATCATGAGAATCTTGATTAAAGGATGAATTTTCAAGATTCTTGTTGCCCATCATGTAAAAATTAGTGGACTCATCAACATCATAGTTATGTTGCAAATATTCATGATTTGTATTGTTATTGTTGTTGAGAAAAAACATACCATCACTTCCTCTACTATCAATGCTATTTTCTTGAGAAAAATAATCTATTTTACTAGTACTATTTAAAGTATGGGAATTAGGAGAAGAAAAAAAACTCCCTTCAATAATATTATTTGATGATGGATGATTATCATCACCATGTAATTGAAACATGAAATCTGATGAATTTTCATTAAAGAACATTTTGCTTAAAGATTGACAATATTCTTCATCAAAAAATGCTCCCATTTGCTCCATTATATGTTGAGAGATATTTTACTAAATATTATTCTCAAAAAGTGATAGGACAAAATAAGGTTTTTGAGGATGATCTCACTTGGTATGAGACAAAAGTTGGGAACTTATTTATACTAGTACTAGAAAGGGTTATAAGTTAGGAAATGGAAGAATGTTTGGTTAAATAATTGATACTCCGTTTAATTTGTTTGTCCTGTTTTGATTTTATATAAAGTTTATGAAAATAATTTTTTTTTTGAATCTTGTGATACGTCAAATATACTGAAATATCCTTTAGTGTTGTAATCTAAAATATATAATGTGAAAAGTTGAAATTAAAAAGTGCGTTCTTTTTTAAATAGACTAAAGAGAAAAATAGGACAGATAGATAAATTGAAACGGAGGGAGTATTATTTATATATTAAATTCCATAAGGAATCTTTAGGAGTCCATTAGTGGGGACAACCACCAGGCAATGTACAACTAAGAATTGGGACCAAGTTCATGCAACTAATAAAATAAAAATTGTGTCATTCTTTCAAATGAGACTAATCATTAATGAAATCTTGGACTAATTAGAAGGATAACTGTCTTAATATAATCATTGGGACAATATGACTTTTAATTTTTAAGTTTTAAGTTTTAATCCACTGATTAATGAATTAAATTGTGTTGTTAAATAATATGAATGATAATTTATGAGTTTCGCAGAAAGAGAGAACAAGAAGAAGTAAACTAAGTTAAGAAAATAAAGAGAAACACTTCTGTACAAATTATATATTTCTTGTTGGCTTATAGTCATTTTTATCGCTCTAGAGAGAAAGGTATGCAACCTAAATCAAGTGAAGTGCATTAAGGATGACGAGAATAATATATTGGTGGAGGAATTTATTAGACGTAGATGACAGACATACTTCCACAAATCAATTGAAGAGGAGAATATGACTATTGTAACTATTTTTCTTAGTTGTCTTTCTTTTATTTTATTTCTTCTACAATTGAGTTCCTATTAACTATTTTTACAGAATAAATCGAAATATAATAGATTAATTAAGATACACTAGCTGGCCAAACATCCCTATACGTTATGAAAGTAAAAAAATAATAATAAGTAATTGAGAGAACGTGATGATATATTTATATATTACTAATACGAAGAAGAAGAAAAAAAAAGTGAAATGTTCAAAAATATACGGCATTTGAAAATATTTATATCACGTAGTTCAATAAATAATATTATATAATATTACATCTCAGAGAAAATCATAACATATAATATATCAATATTGTATAAAAGATATTTATACACAAATATAGGATAAATCATGTGAATAATATATTATACATAAAAAAATATGAATTACGCGACGTAAATATTTTCAAAAATAGACACAAAACGTAATTAGGTATAAGGAATAATAAGGACATGTTGATCATGGAAGACAAGTAGTGATATCTTCAAAACTACTAACTAATTAATCCGACATAGTAAGTCCAACGTTCGATTCTTGTTCCTTTTTCTTTGTCTCAATACCTAACCATTGTTCTTTGTTGTATTAATAAAAAAATACAACTTTAACATATCCCCACGTAATATTATTTTTGTTGTAATATTATATTGTTGTATACGATGAATCAGAATTTTTACTAAGTGAAATCAAAATATAAAGAACTAAACATAGAAAGTGAAAAATAACAGTATTATAATACAGTTATAACTTGTAGCATGAGAAATATGCACATTAGACCAGACAAGATTATAAAAGATCATACGTAACATATATACATAATCATATAAAATGAAAGAATGTAGCGTGAGATATATATATATAGTTTGATCATGTTGATGTCCTACATAGGCCTCATGATGTTCGATCACTCAGCGTGAAATCTTTTAAACTGAAGTTATTAAAAAGACTGATATTCTTATTTCGTAAACCTACAATTTCTTAAAATTAATATAGACATAACAAACAATTAACTAATTCCGATATATAAATAATATATATAGACAAAGAGTTTGATTTTACCTCATAATCTAATAACCTCGTTTTTTTTTTCTAACTTTACCATCAAAGATGTGTCTAGCTTATTCGCATCAAATGTTTGTTAAATCAAATAATTTATCATTAAGATTTACATATTAATAGTCAATTGATAAATCATATGTCTTTTTTTTCAATTACATTACCTTATCAACCCTTCCATTACCATTTCACACCTTTGATTCTGTTAGATTATACAATAATAATACAGTATAATTATTTTTTTTTGTTACATTTTTATCATATAAGTCTTCTCTTTCAATGTACTTTAAAGGTCACACCAACCTTTGCACGATCTCAAGAGAGACCAAAAAAATACTTAAACCAAAATAATAAACTTTTTTTTAAAAAAAAAAAAAAACAAAAATGGTTGGAATAAAATCTAATTTTTTTAAGAAAAATATAGAGATTTGAACAACTCCAAAAGATCAGATTTTGATCTCTTGGGAATGTATTTTCCCATTGGCCATTTTTGGCCGGCTTTGCACGACTTATTTTTTTATTAAAAGAATTTTTCCTTTTTTGAAATAAAAATAAATAAATGAAAAATTAAAGCACATATTGTCTGAAAATAATAAACGATATATATATATATATATCAACATAAGTCGAAAAATAATGAAAAAACAACATAGTCATAATCATATATAGACAATGGTGTATTCAAAATCTTTACTAAGGGGGTTCGAACAATAAAAATATAATGTATGAGCTTTGTATTTGAAACCTCAAAGTAAATTTTGAACTTCCTAAATCACGAAGCCAACTTCTAGACTTATATTTGATCAAGAGATTCAAAATAATCTTTTGGTCTTAAATATGTTAATTGTTACGTAAAAAGTTGGAATTAAAGAGTGGTCAAAAAAAGAAGTTTTTTTTTAAACGAACTTAAAAAAAACATAAAACAAATAAATTGAAACAGAGAAAATATATCTACATAATAACATCTTGTAAAGTTCAAGTGGGAACAGAAAATGAAAATATTTTTTTCTTTTCAATATTTTATTTTTTTCAAAGAGTTATTATTTACTCAAAGGAATCTCAAAATAGATCCAATTAGACATGGTAAACAATGAATATCTTCAAACATTATTGAACCATTCCTAGCCTAACTTCCAAATTAAATAAGACATTATTAACTTAAAAGATTTTTTCATATATATTTTTCACATCCTTAAGATTATTATTAACTGGTAAGAATAAAATCAGATACTCTCAAACTTAGTTGTACAGATATTATCACATATAAAAAGAAAAATAGAATTTTTTGGTGGTTGTCCCTTTTAAGGATAATAAATTATTTAGTAAATGATTCATTTTTTATTTTTCTTATAATTTATGACCTTTTAGATCACGGTTAAAAGATTTTTCTTGATCAAACTGAAAATCTTATAAGAAAATGTTAAATCACGATATAAATTTTGAAGATGTGAAATGGCAATCTAATAAGTATATTATTAGTCCCAACTCCCAAAAACCTATATTTGCAAGAAATTTTTAAAAACATGGACTAAATTTAAATAGTACCCAAAAAAGATATTTGCTTATACATTACAAAATATCATTGAAAATCTATTTTGTCGGAACAAAAATGTCCTTATTTTAAAAAATAATATAAGAGCCAATTTTGTTGGTTCGACAAAATGAAATAATTTTGTGATTGATATTATATGTGTGTGTGAAAAATAAGTAATATCTAACTTATTGAAATTCGCACGTCTAAATTCAAAATCGTTTTTAAAAAAAAGGGATGGCCATGAGAAAGTAAGAGAGTCATTTTATCGAACCTAAGTTGATAAATGTTTTTTTTTCTTGATCGAACACATAATACGACTTCCTCAATCATTAATTAGCAGGTGTCGTTCTTTAAATGGCTTGTTTTTTAATTTATGGGAATTAATTAAATTCTTAATCATATTATATAAACAAACTTTTAAAAAAAAATTAATTGAGCTTTTAATCTATCTACTCGTGTCCATACAAAGGCCAAAAGAGTTGTGTTTTATTAAATTCCTCATGGCTCTTCTAATTTTTAAGAGATGGATATATTAATTCGTCCATAATAGTATAAAAAATAATAATTTGAACAACTCTTAATCACACTTACATGAGCTGAAAAGATATGATTATTCATTAATTTAAGCTTATCTCATCATATTATATCTTAGACCATAATTATAGATCTTTAACGTGAAAAAAAAATTAATTTTTTTAATATACAATCCTAATTATATTTGCTGGTATCAATAAATTATGCAATTATTAATTAGAATAAACTATATTTCAATAACTAGACAACAACTAGCAAATGAAAAGGTTGGGATAAATTATTATTTTTATGGTTTAAGTGATTAAACAAAAAAAGTTGGTAATAGGAATGTTATTTTATTAGTTCCACGTCGGTCATGGATTGAATAAATTATTATTAAAGTATTTAGAGTTGTGCTGTATTTGGAAGTCAAATCTTAAAGGTTAAGATGAGAGTTGTTAATATATATATATTTTTTTAAAAAAATTTTCCCATCGCAAATCAATAAAGAACTTATTTTATAAAATATAATTTTCTCATTCATTTTCCACAAAACCAACTCAATGGAAAAGCGCATGGTTGGAAACAGATTCTCACTGAAATACTGGAAATTTTTTAATTTATACGTGTGAAAACACTACTAATTTTTCTTTTCAGTCAATCGAAATATCTATGAAAATAGGCACTGAACTTTTTTCGGTGGTAGTTTCAATTGGAAAATAGTGTTCAGTGGATTTTGAAAAAGGGAAACTAAGCAAATACCCCATAAAAGCAAAATAATTACAAACATATACCCCTTTACATTCATACCCCACTAAATAATTACACTATATACCCCTCAACTAATTTCGCTTAACTGATACTAAAACAGTATCATATACTGTATTGGTATCATTAAGGATGATAATTTCGCTTAATTGATACTAAATTCGTATATATATACTGTAATGATATCATTAAGGTTTCTCGTTCAGAAATTACTCATTAGTCAATAATACTATAAGAGTATATATTATACTCTTATAGTATCATTGACTAATGAGTAATTTCTGAGTAAGAAATGATACCACAACAATATACATATACTCTTATAGTATCATTGACTAATGGGTAATTTTTGAACAAGAAACTTTAATGATACCATAAATATATATATACTCTTATGGTATCATTGACTAATGAGTAATTATGAGCCTTAATGATACCAATACAGTATATGATACTAATTTAGTATCAATTAAGTGAAAATTATGAGCCTTAATGATACCAATACAGTATATGATACTGATTTAGTATCAGTTAAGCGAAAATTATCAACCTTAATGAATGGGGGGTATGGGCTATAATTATTTATGAGAGAATGAATATTTCTTGAATTACTTTGGGTTTGGATATGAAAATATAATTATTTTGGGTTTTATGGTCCATTTACGTAGTTTTTCCTTTTGAAAGGTCAAAATTCAAGGCAGATCCAAAATAAATTCTGAAAAATCACGGCAGATCCAGAATTGAAAATTTATAGATTCATCAAACTAAAAAATAAATTGTATTATTAGTGTTCAAGGAAAATCGAACTCTTACTTGAGGATGACAACAACACTTAAACGGGTTTCATTTTCTGTCACTAAATCAAGAATTTACTTCGTTATTAAGTTTCCAACTATAGCTTTTACACGTTTAATAAATTTCTTAATATAATATATAGTATACACAAAAGTTACTGGATTTTCGAAAACTTGGACCTGATACACTGGATCTGTCCCAACTTGAGGTTGAAAGATCATGGTGTATATATATATGTGTAGTTTAATTAATAACGACTAAGATGGGTACAAATAATTCTATTAATGGATTAAGACAGTTTAAACTTTAAAGTTTGACTTAATACATCACACGGTGAAAGAATTTATTATTAGAACAAAAATTAAGTTATACATATATGATAATATAATAGCTTTTATATTATTATATACTAATTTAAAGATATAATGCATCATTATATTATTTTCTAGATATCATATCAAACTTATCGTGAAAAGTTACATATACAACGTTGGATTAAGTTAGCCTAACTTAGCTTGATGTATAAAAGTTAATTACAGTGTTTATAATATAGTATCTGTAAAACTCAATTATTAATAATTGAAATCGTTATATTCTAAAATTCATTAAAATTCACAAAGGTGAAATCTAGACTCTGTCTCTAATTGTTAAGGATACTTTGACCCACAATTTCTTACTTAAATAGAAGCAAGTCCAAAAACTACGGGGAAACAACACAAATCTCACTAATAAGAAGTGCACTAGGCAAGATTATAGTTGACCAAACATCCTCACCTTCCTCCGGCTTATCGCCGGAAGATTGTTCAGGGTTCCAAACTCAACGATGGCAACTAAACACGAGGGTTGCGCTCGCTGCAGGACTTAACCCAACACCTTACGGCACGAGCAGACGACATCCATGCACCACCTTCTTTCTTACTTTCATGGGTTGGTTTGGCCTTTTTCCGAGCTATAGCAAAGAGCAATTGAAGCGCATCATGTACGACCTTGGCATTCATCTTGTTGTTGTTAAGCATATTTTGGAATATGTTGTTGACACACTTCATCATAGTTTCTTTACTACTCCATTCCTTCATTTCATTTCATCCTTACTCCATATTGAGAGCAAACTTACGTAAATATATCCTTCATCCAACTAGTTTATAACATGTCTAAAATATAGATTACCTATACACGTCAACTGTATATATTGCTATAATATGTATATATTTAAAATAAAATATAGACTACCTATACACTCTGTACATAAAAAGATTTGAACGAGAGATTGGATGTACACTGAATCATATGCTTTCATGAAATAAATTGTATAGTAAGAAATTTTCAAAAACAAATGATACAACCAACTAATATTCTGTATTTTTACAATCTCTGTATACAAATGTGCCACCAAAAATTATTCATGACATGACAACAAATGTCCTAATATATTTTAGCTGGTGAAGCGCGTAATTCTGGGGCAATAATACTTCCTTAGACTTCATTTCCACCAGTGTAGTAGCCCACATTCTTATCCTGCGAAATACCACCGCACAATACATTCAGTAAAGGGCTCGGGAAAGATATCGTTTCACATCTAAATTCTTTCTACAGCCATGAGAAATGGGCTCGGAAAATATTGAACTCACGAAGCATGAGACCATGCATAAATTAACCAAGACTGAACAGAGTAAAAGGTTACTACATGCCTGGGATAACATCCTTTGCTTGTTTCGAAATTGAGTCCTGGCCTTGTTAGCGACCGAGTTTGGTGACTTGTACAACCTCTGAAAAAGGGGCATTGTCATAATACACAAATGCTAAGTTAAATCAAACATTAGGGATTCAATAAACAAGGAAGGTCACTTTTTTTTTGGAAACCTGACATAAATGCAGACGGAAGAAACAAATTTATGCATCAATAAAATCTTGTAACAAAGAGGAAGGTCAACTGAGATATTTTCCACAAATGTTCATGAAATTACCTTTTCAGTTCCGGATATACGATGCTCAATACCAGAAAGCAATTTTTTCTTTGGTGTGAAACCAAAGACATTATGAAGGAACTCATTTTCCTGCACAACAGAAACAATATAGGTAACGGCGACTAAATAGGCAATATTAACCAACAGTCCAAAACTCAAGTTATGGGTAAAGAAAGAATACCTGCATGTGTTTCACAAAACCTCCTCCAAGAAAGTGCTTTAGGAAATTTAACTGTTTAATAAATTACACAGTTTCAGCAAAAATATATAACCAGTAACATGCTATAACAAGGCAGAAAGGGATGAGAATTACCTGTATCAGTTGACACCAAGTACTTGTGGTAAGTGAATCTCCGCCAATCTTCATTGAGCTCTCTGGAGTATACCCTTCCTGATACCGATAGTAAGAAAATTACCAGAGGCAACATCTAATACCATAACAGAGCAAAAACATAACAACGGGATACTACCTCAAGAAATTCCAAGATATCTCGAAATGTATTTCTTTGACTGTTTAGGTTCTTCTTGGCTGACCCTTTTCCTCCAGCCTCTACGGAAAGACTTCTCACCTGATTCAGGACCTTCGCCCTTAATCCCTGGATATGTAAAATATCCTTAGATTTGTTTGCTTCGTCTGTGGAGCTGTCACTAGATCCTTTATCTTCAACAGAGAACTTTTCAAGACTCCCCACTTCAAAAATTAAAGCAAGTGCTTCACCAGCTGCAATGCGGACAGCTCTATCATCCTTGTCCAGCAGAGTTGAAAAGTAGGAAATTGACCTGCAACATACGTAGAGGCATACTTCAATTATATCTCTCTCTCACACACACACCAAAATACAATCTTGCATCCCTCTCTAATCTTCATTCATATATACCACACATAATGTCCTTGGCAGGAAGTTGCAAGTAATACTTTTTTTTGATGACCAATTAACAAGTATTACTTTTCTCTCTTCTTTCTTCTTTTCCTTTTATTAGTTTTTTTTCTTTTCATTTAGGGGTAGATCTGGAATTCAGGTACATACCCTTGCCAGCTTTTCGGGTTTAGTGCCAATCCACCAATGGTAGTAAGGAGGAAAGACCAAGCAGATACCATTGCTGTTATCATTGGTGGCGAAGGTTTAGCGGTAGCCACCTATCAATGAAACAGATGCAGATGTCAATGACATAACATACTGAAAATCATGTAAGCGAAACAACAAAATGCTTAGATAAGGACCAGGTTTGAGTTTCTATTATAGCATCCGTGTAAGCGAAATAGCAGTATTTTTTTTTTTTGATGAAGTGTAAGTGAAGTAGCAGTATTCACAGATTGGGATAAAGGATCGGCATTAACATCACAATATGACATCCATATAATAGCAACAAAACCAAGCTTCTAAAGCAGTGTTCAACTGAAAATAAACATATAAAAATGAGTAACATACATTAGGGCCAATTTTTGGATGAATGACTTGCCACATCAATTGCATTGACTTCTCTGTTTCCTCTGGTTCTTCACCTCCAACAAAAGTGATAATGGCCAAACACTCCAGTAGCTGCAACCACCCAACAAATATAGTCAGTATTCAAGCTCAACAAAGTAAATGCAAATACTAAAAGAAGCATCCACCATCTACAAACACACCGAAGATATCTTAGATGAGTCAGAACGAGATTTAAGAGCCTCTGTAATAGGAGACAATGATTCTTCCAACATTTCATGTGCTTTGTCCCCCGGGCCAGCAGTTAAAACCAGTAGTCCTAATGAAAGAGAAAATTACACAAGACAAATTTAGGCATCAACTTGAAGGATCACTATCTGAACCCCAAAGCTCATCAATATGCAGAGCTAGAAGCTTACTGACCAAGAACATGAGATGCTAAAGTTATCTCCTTGGAAGAGCCCCTCTTAATGGAATTCAAACATTGTTGCAACAAAGTGGCAAACCTGCAAGATTGAACATAATTGTGAGCACACACAAAGAAGTTACAATTAAGCAATCTCACTAACCAAATCGGCCCTCTAGCACCCCCCCCCCCTCCCCCAAACATCCCACACATTTCATATTAGCATAAGTTACTATGGAATCACTTCAAAATTTTGAACCAAACATATCCTTGATATTACGCTTCTGTTAGTAAGAGGGGCAGTCAAAATTTCATATATTTGTAAATAACAAATTTCTACTAAATGAAATTAACTAATATTGTAGTACTCCTAGAAACAAAATTCATGCACATTCTACACACTGATCACATGTGGACATAAATATTTGGGCCATTCAAAGCTGGAACGTCTGCTTGGCATTTGGTAGATACTAATAATATGGTAGAATAGTTTTTTATGGATCTTTTATGGCTACTAGCCAGATTACCCTCCGCCTTTAACCATCTCAAAATCAAGCTTTTTGAAAAAGAGATATAACTAACACAAGCTAGGTAACTCCAAAAGGAAAGCATTTCATCCATAACGAACTTGAAAAAAAATTCAAAGAAATTAAACCCAGACAACTGACAGATAAGCATAACACAACTTCAAAAAAATTCCCTTACATCTTTTCAACAAACTCATGTTGTATGTCGCTATTGAAGGTTTCTATAATAGACGCAAGGGCCTTCTCTCTTGTTGATCCCCTACATAGCCAACAAACGAGAATAAATATCAGTCACATTCTTTGTCAAAAGCAAATCAGTGTCATATCCAAGCCATCTATCAACTGGAGCTACTGGGCAAAATAAACATCATTATTACGTTTGTTTTGTAGTCCGGTCTGCTTTAGGAAAGTTCTTTTCCAAAATTCAAAACTATGAACATGTGTATTAATAAGCAGAAAAAATCAAAGAAAAACACTGGACTTCTGAATGCAAAAGATTGTATTGACAAAGGAATCTTAATGATTCAACGTGCGGGATGGTCAAAAGAAATCTTGGTGATCCTCACAATCTAATGATTGGGAATTTGCTTAAAACTTGTCCGCCCTAACTCACCCCAGGTATATGCTTCAACAGGAATCAATATAATTTGTTTTACCTACCTATGTTTTTCTCCAAAATATAAGATTACTTATCCTTTAGTACTTCCATATCAATCTATCTCAAAATTTATATTTAATCTTATGCATCTTACTTAGGAATATAGTTATAATTTTACCTAATGTAGTCAAAATTAACAAAATGTAACTTTGAATTGATTCTTCCATTTTCCCACTTATTTGAAGGTTTTTTTTTTTGAGAAGACAACGGACTTATTTGAAGGTATTTAAGTGTGTATGGAACTTAATATGTTAATTTAGCCTCTACATTATATAGACACAAGAACAAATATTAAACAAGGATTGAAAAGTAAATTTGATAAATAAAACGGCCAAAATATAGACAGTCACATTAATTCAAAAAATTTAAAAGTTGGGAAAATTATGTAAAATACCAGACCGTGTCAAACATTTCTATTTTGTTTCACTGTGTCAAATAAAGACAAATTTAGAATTCAAGTTCTATGGGTTCAATTTTTAGATTGGTAGCATTGAACCCATTATACATTTAAAGATATCGGTTCATAACTTGTTATCTATTATTTATTACAATTTTAGTTGATTTCTCCACATACATTATGTGTCGCGTCAAAAGTCCTGGGTTCACAATGGTGTGGATAGGTATATTGGAAGGAAAGAGCACATATTTTCCTAAAAACTCAATCCAAACACACAAGCCATCTCCCACATTATTTCTCGAAGAATTTGTTTCCCAAATGTACAAAACCAAATCCAATTCCATTTCAATTCGTATTCAATATGCAACATAGAAATTTAGACTGATTCATATTATGTAACGTAACACATTGAAACATAACGCATTGAAATATCATAGAACCTTTTTTCATAGAGTGCATCGACACATTGATCAAGCAAAGTCTCCTTATCAACTTGAACCTCCTCTGCTCCTGAAACAATCATCTCTGATCGAGAAGTTGATGATGAACTCACGCTATCCGTGTCATCATAATCCAACATTACAGCATTCTTTCGTTGCGAACTCTCTACACAAACAACAACAACAAACAAAAATCCTCAATTCACAATCCCATTTTCCAATTAAACCCAACATCCATAAACAAAAAAAATTAGGTTTTCAAACTCTTAACAAAATTCAAACTCAAATCAAACAACCAAAAATCAATTTTACCCAAATTCCAAGTATAAGTTCATTAATTAAACTCTCAAATACAACCAACAAAGTAAAACAACATTTCCATAACAAACCCCAATTCCATTAATTTGATATCTCAAGAATCTTAATACCTCAGTTGATTGACTACCTGAACTCCGACATCGGGTTCGATTCCCCACTCAAATTTCAGCTAAATTAGAACATCAATTCATTAAATAATTCCTAAAAAACTAAACTTTAAATGCTCAAAAAATTACCTAAAAAGTACAATAAATTTTTCCCTAATCTGTTAGTCAAAAAATACCAAAAAAATGTCTATAAACCGATAAAAAGCAGAACTTACTTCTTCCCATGGCGACAGCTTCAGGTAACAAAGGGTTAGAAGCAAAAACAGGGTTCACTAAAAGTCAAACGATGAGAATCAAAGGGGAGAAATTGATTTGAAAAAATACAGAAACTTTTATACTGGTATGAATGGAGGACCAATGTATCCATAAAGAAAACTTTAGGTACTGGAAATTGAAGTTTCTGAGATTGTTTACAGAGCAGTTGAAGAAGAAAAGGAGAGTGAGACAAGAAAGCTTTGGTATTTTATATGTGAAGAAGAAAATGCTGCTGTGAACTTTTTAGGAAAAAAGAAGAAATAGGTATTTTTGGTATTTTGCTTTGGAATATTCGAGAATTGTGTGGACGGGTAGGGGGTTGTTGTGGTGGGGGTGATGACGTGGATGGATCGTCACTGTTAAAATTTTTATTTAAACACTCGAATTAAGATTTGTTTCCATTGAGCAAAAGAAGACTGTCATAAAGTGTTCTCTTATACTTTACTTAAAATAAAAATGTGTTCAAATTTTGGAAAAACTTTCGGACATGCTCTCAGTTTAAAATGTATCACTACTTATAATTATATGTTTTAGCCTCAAATAAGTTGTAAAAACTTCAGACATGTTGCAGTTGAGGTTGATATTCATAATTAAAGGAGATGATATATATTATGTGATTACATGGAGAGGAATTCATATTTAAAATTTGAGTTGTTTAGAGAAATATTTTTGAGTTGATATCATTGAATAGTTTTCATCAAGCTCAAATTAAAATTTGACTACCCGCAAATGTGAATCGTTTCGAGTGATAATATATCAAAGAACTCAAACCGCTGAGAGGAGATCATATCTAAAATTTAGAACTGTTTAGAGGACATTTGAGTTGGTTGGAATTGAAAAAAAAAAGCTCGTTGAGGAAGATGAATTACTTTAACGTAAGCATATTGTATAAGAATGTATATACATTCTCATTTATAGCTATACGTTACATAGTGATACATTATATATAGGAGTAGTTTCAAATATATACAATAAAGTAATTAGTTTATAATAAACATAGTCATATTTTTGTTTACATAAAAAATAGCCAAAAGTCACAGAAAGCATACACTGACGATACAATATAGCTTACCTATACATGAGCTATATTGTAATATAAATATATACATATATATACGGTCATTTTAATTGAAATGAATTTTAATGTGTGGTACATTTGTTTAAGATATCTTTATTTTCGTTAGCAAAAACAAGTGATCATGCATACATTAGTTGGCCCAACAGGCCCAAAACCTGGTGGAGGTTTTAGATCAATTTTCACTTTTTTTGCCCTCATTTTTTTTTCTTTGACAACGGTACCTCACAAGCAAAAAGTATAAATTCATATTCATTATTTTGGAGATAATTACACTTGTACACATATAGCAATTACAAGAATTGTCTCTCGGCAAAAAGTAACATTGTATATATAAAGTATTTTTTTTAATGTATATATATAGATTTTGAATCTCTTGAACACACGACTAGAAGTTAGCTCAATATTTTAGAGGGTTCAAAATTCAACTTAAGATTCCAAGCTCAAATCTCACTATCTTTAGCTTTGTTCGCAGAGACGGATCTACATGTAATTACGTGGTTTAAGTTATTATAATATATAGTAGTCTCCGAGGGGGGTGGGGACTCCATTATGGCAAGCTTATCCAAGACGCGAATTCGAAATTATGAAAGTCAAGTCAACAATCTTTTTCATGAAAAAATTGTTAATAAACTTCTAGATAAAAATGCAAGAGACTTTTTATGTTGAATGAGATGATAACCTAGGACAAAATAAGAAAGCCACAAAAAAAAAACACTATAATACAACAAAGAAAGAAGAAAAAAAAGTCATAGTTGATGGCTGTGAGGTCTTTAAGAAGTGGTGTCACATAGACCATAAATTAGGCCCCAACCAGAGGCTGATACCTTGTAATTCAAACCAGGCCAACTACAGCTGTGCGCGGAATCAGAATTTCAATTTTATGAATTTTAAATTTTTATAATAACTTCAAATGGGATAGCATTTGTGTTCTATCTTCTAAGTTTAATATTTATGCATATTTAATACCTTTTCTAATACAAATGTATTGTTTGAATAAAAAAATATAGAATTTGATTGAACCAATATGACGTTTTGACAAGAGGACAGCTAAGTTTGTGACCTCACGTACGCTGTTTATTCTTTCTGTTTTGGTGGGCGTTGACACTTTATGTATCTATAGTTAGTAGGTGTAGTTGATTTAACTTAACCTTGTTCTTAATCTACACGGTTACGATTTATTGTTTGGTAGAGTATATAAAAATAGTAGTACTTAATAGAATGTATTAGTAATGTTGGAATATATTAATAATGTTGAGATTAGTTATGCTGAAATTATTTCTTAATTATCCAGGTTTAGTTTATTTATAACTAGTTAGACAAACAAATCAATATAGGTTGTGGTGCAATGGTGGGACTGCTTCCCCCTTAACCAGATGTCTCTGGTCCGATCCTTGGGTATGGAGAAAATATTGTTGGAAGTGCCGGCCAACCCCAAAATGGGCCCTGCAATGCACGATTCGAATTTAATCGAAGCTCCAATACGATCTCTAGACACTGAGTGGGAAACAAAAAAAAAGTTAGACAGACAATGACATTTTCATTCTCTTCAATCAGAAAAATTCTCTCTTTGCATTTTCCCTCTCCTCTCATCTTATATTCAGATTATATATATTATTCACGTTTTAGTGAGCAGATGACCTTTGACAATTCTCATCTCCTGAAACATAACATTTAAGAAAAACATATATATATTACAACTCTTATAGCCATGGCACGTACAACATTATATATATGTCAACTATTATTTGTCCAAACTAAACACCTAAGAATTAAGCCATTGACATTGAGAATATTACAATCCATCAAGATTCTTGGAATCTTAATTACCAATTATTATGTTCCAAATGTGAATTAGCTAGCTTGTCTAGAAAGAGACTAGCTCCCTCTAGAAATTAATTAAGGTATATATATATGTGCAAAGTGTTTCAAATATTCAATTATAACTTTCCACATGTTAGAAGTGCCAAAATCTTTATATAGTGCAACCACTAATTAAACTCCCAAGCTTTAGATAGCCACAATCTTTCATTTGACATAAAACTCCCAACAAATCATCAAGTCAAAAGAGTAAACACCACTAAATGCAGATAAGAAAAAAGTTTAGAAGACCTAGGATTAACATGTGAAACATGTGGAGAGAGAGTCATTTGTGGTTGTGCAAGTTGTAGTAACAAAACTTTGCATTTGATCCATGTCCTTTTCATGTTACTATACATATGTAGCTTGATAGGGAGAGTTCTCTCTCCGTTTTAATTTATTTGTCAGATTTTGACTTGATATAGACACTAAAAAAAATTGAATCGTACAATTAGAAACTAAACATATGTTAAATGTATCAAAATATCTATTAATTATATGATCTTAAATATATCGTGTGAAAAGGTAGCGTAATTTATACACTACTCCATTTGTTGAATTTTGGGTGGAATCGGTAAAAGGGTGGCAAGGTGACGGGGTTCAAGAAAATTTTTAGATAGCAAAAGACAAATTATTTGAGAACACAATTTTTAATTATCAAATGAGCTAAGAAATATTCCAAGATTTAACCTCTCAAATCAGAAATATTTTTTATTTATTTAGGTTAACAAAACCAGAAAGGAAATTAAAAGAAAAAATATATATATATAGGGAGTGAATATGCTTTTGTATAATTTTAACTTATAAACATTATTGATGCATATCAAATGACAAATGCGTATACAAATAAAAAAATATTTATAAACTAGTCAAATCACTTTGAATGTTTACTCCGATAGGACCCATTTGTTTATATATATAGAAAAGTCACTTTTATAAATAAAATAAAGATAAGATTTCTCTATAATTCAATTTTTTTTAGTAGTTCATTAGTCTATTCTAGTTAGGTGTAAAATTTTAATTTCATTTCATACTAAATATGGAATCTTCTGTCTTTCTTCACCATATTTGTGTTATTATAATGCTCCGTAATAGTTATACCTCAATCTCAAATTTTCTTTGTTTAAGAATTCTTTATTTCAAACGTTCATTTTTTTTCAAAATAGATGAAAAGAGTTAAAAGAGGAATAGTTTATATGTCAATTTCTTTACACATTTGGAAGTTATAAGTGAGTCTTAGTGATAGTGACTCTACATGAATTGAGCAAAAAGAAGAAAACTAATTGGATCCGTAGTGACACTTTATTTTAAATGTCTATGATTAAGGAATCGTGCGATAAAGGGTTACTTGTGATTTTCACGTAGCACACGATTTATTTATTTCAATCATAAAAGTATATAGTAGCTTATCTATCAAAAGAAAAAAAGAAATAATCCTGGTACATGCAACCTTTGACTCTATGTTATGTCAGGTTTTTAATCAAAATAAATTATAATTCAAGCACAATAGCTCACGTTCAATAAAACAACCAAAATTTACAAAGCTTAAAGGATATTAACAATTTTTTTTCTTTTTTGTTTTCACCTTGTATTTGACAATATTTTGTGGTTATGTTGAGTAGCTATAATACAAAAAAAAAAAGAAGAAAAAAAGGAGACAAAACATGTGGTTGACAGACAATCAAAACGACACATAAGAAGCTCTGGCTGGTGTAGCTGTTGCTGTTGCAGCGGCATTACCGGATCTTGGTTGCCGTAACAGACCAATCAGTGTCTCCGCCTATCAACCAAAAAACACAAGATCTATTCATCAGATATTGCTGCTTCACAATAATTAAACTCTTCACGTAGAATGTCGCGTAGGACGAAAAATGCAATGTAAAACGTCTTACAGAACGCATATATCGATTTGTTCCACTCTGTCCAAAAGTTTAAGTGCCGGTGGAGATAGACTAGTGCGTCCACCTAACATAATTATTTTTTGTCTATATCCAAATCATATCACTATAATACTTTCCGCAGTCTATATTTTACCAATTACATATAAAGCTTAGTGCTAACACTACTTAATTAATTAGCTTAATTCATTAATTAATGGAACCTCTTAATTAATTACCTGCTTCACATTTAAGGAAAACCATAGGCAACATGACAATATTCTAAATTAAAATTTTCTTAATTCTCGTAATTTTTTTATCGAGTTAAATTATGTCATGTAAATAAAATTTATTTTGATTTTTACCTTTTGTTTGGCGCCATTTGTGCCAGACTGCGACAACGCAACCAATGGGGGAATTGCGCCTTCTCGAGCCACCATTGTACGGTAACTAACACTATCTTCACAAAGCTGCAACAATATCGCCGCCGCGATCTCCTTCTGCCGCTGTGAACCGACCTCGACTATCTCCACCAGCACCGGAATTCCACCTTCCTCTACTACCGCCGCCCTTGCTTCCGCCATTGATATCAAAACACTCATCACAAACGCCGATTTATCCACCATATTAGAACTGAAATCCGCCATTAATTCAACTAACGGTTTCATTACTCCGGCTTGTACTGCTCTAATTTTGTTCTCCTTAACTGTACATAAGCAGAACAGAGCCGTTGATGCATCCTTCTTCCCGCGGAAATTGCCGGCTTCTAGAAGGTTCACTAACGGAGGTATTGCACCGGACCTTCCGATCGCGATTTTATTCTCTTCGATTTGCGATAATCGAAGCAGAGCACAAGCTGAATTCTCTTTCGCAGTTGAATTTCCAATTTTCAAAGCTCGAACTAACGGTTTAATTGCTCCTGATTCTGCGATAAGCTCCTTGTTCTCATCACACAGAGATAAATTGAGCACCGCCGTGACGCCGTACTCTTGAAGCTGAAGATCAGTGGAAGAGATAAGCGAAATCAACGGCTTAATCGCTCCAGCTCTAGCAATTTTCAAACGATTCTCCGGTTTATTCTTCGCTAAGAGCCTAATCTCCATTGCCGCTAGCATTTGCACATCGGTAGAATTCGACTCGAGATCAGAGACAAGTTGTTGAATCAATTCATCGGAGTTATAGTTATCCGACGCACATGCAATTAACAACCGCCGGCTTTGAGAAGAAGTCGTCGGAAACTCGCCGGATCTATCGCTGTTACAGTCGCTAAAAGCAGAGGAAGATTCATTGATTCCTAGACCGGTAAATGTTCGTCCCATGTAAGTGAAATTCGATTGAACTTCTGCTTCCATTTTCGTCGGAGATGATCTAATTCAATTCATCAACTCTTTTCGTCGGCGGTAATAGGTCAATAATTTTTCCGGCGAGTTTTCAAAGGTTTGCCGGTGTTATCGGAAAATGAGAGGTAATGGATGAAACGACGGCGTTTTGGAAGGTAGAGTTTGTTTTTGGGCCGAATGTGTTAATGGGCTTTTTGAGGAGAACTTGAAGAAAGTGGAAATGGAAGATATAAGAGAAATGGGATGGACACGTGGATGACCGTACAGAATCCAAGTAGGAACAGCACGTGCGACTTTTAACGCGTGCGTCGAAGGTTCGTTATTCGATACTCTTCAAGCCTCGATTACTTTGTTATAGTTATTTCCGTACATTTTTACTTGTTTATTATTTTAAAAGTAAATTACAATTTTTGATTCAAATATATCCTTATTTGTTATCGTCGTGTTTGCTTGTGATCATGACAAATTTGACATCTACAATCCGTATATCATTTGATTGTGAGCCTCGTCTAAAGAGAGGCACTAAGGCGGAGCTAGAAATTTCGAGATGGGTATGCAAATTTTCTTCTCACCTATGTTAAGGATGTGCAAAATTAAATATACACTCATAATAACTAACATGATGTGCAAAATTAAATATACACTCATAATAACTAACATTTAATCTTTATACACTATATAATTTTCTGGCGAACCGCCCCTGCTAAGAGAAAGGTGTGACGTTAAATCAATCTCGACTTTTAGAGATTTGGAGCCTTTCTGTTGAGCACCAATTGAAAATTCACTATGACTTCTAAAATGAAAGTGAGCACGGATAAGATGATCCACTTTTCCACATCCCTTTTCTCGTGAGGAGAACAGCGTAGATGCACAACACATAGTTGTTGTCTAACGAACGACTTTCGATTCTTTACTTCAAGGAATATGGTTCAAGAGTTCGAGTCTCCCCGGGTACGGAGTCCTCTTTGATATGGAGCGTTTTATACCTTAACGTGTATATTTGGATTTGGTTGGACTCAAATATGAATATCGGACTGGAAAACAAAAAAAATGAGGGAAAAAATTAAATAAAACCTTGAAATATAGGAGTATTGTTAATCAATACATTAGATGTTTTTTCTTATTGGATTTGGGTAAAAATAAAAAGGACGATACATTAATCAAGACACCGGCTGTCCTTTTTTCTTTTTTTAAGTTGTGTGTATCTTGTCCAAGCGTGTGACCCTTCAGGTCCATTTCTTAGTCTCTGTGTCAAATATTTGTTTTAAACAGGTCATGAAATTAATATTGGATAAAGTAAAAATGGACGAAGAGTGGTGTAATAATTTAAAATTTGGTTTAAGATATGATATGAGAATAAGGTTTAAAAATTTTCACTATTAAGGATAATGATGGAGTAGTGAGTACTTATTCATTTATAATTAGAGATCTCGGCTTCGAGTTCTTTGGGTATGAATTAACTTTTGTTAGAAAGTGTTTTATCCTCTAATGTGAGACTTTTTTGAATAAATTTAAATTTAACCGCACTTTAATATAAGGATTAATTACTTGGGTAGATTCCTTTAAAAAAATAATTACTTATTTTAAATATACTCTCTCATTATTACCATTTATAGCAATATATAACAATAGTATGTATTTTATTAGATTTGTGTGTTTCTCTCTTTTGCTTCTTTCTCCTTTTTCTCTCTCGCCTTAGCAGGCTACAAGTTAGCACTAAATCTAAGACAAAATAAACACCATTTGTTTGTTGAAGATTAGAAACAATACCTGGTATTGAATTGAAATTAGAATATTCCTCCAACGAGGGTCAATTTTAATACAATTATGAAACATATCTAATACAATTTTAATACAATTGCGATACAGTTCCGTAAACCTCGTTTTTTCGAGTTTGAAGCTAATGTTTCTCCTAAAATCAATTCTCTAAACTTAACCAAACCCTCTTAAAATTGAGATATAAACTCCAAGCCATATTTTCAATTATTTGTAGGAACAACCTATCCAAACTAATCACAAATTCGTAAAACTCAAATAATGAATTCAAAATTTGAAGCTTTATAATGACCATCAATGGTGAACTTTTGCTGCTGTAATTTTAGAGATTTGAAATTCATGCTTGAGCACATGATTTTGTACAAATTTTTGGTTTTTCTGTTCCTTTTCTCATCATGTTTTTGGGTGAAAATCATGAAAATATGGGCAAAAATTGATTTGAGGATAGTTTTTTAGATGAATATTTCAAAGAAAAGAAGAAGGAGAAGAGAAAGAGATACAGAAAAAATAGCAAAGAAAGAGGGAAAGAAGCGAAGATTTATGGGCCTTTCACGGTACAATTTTTTTAATTCAAAAAATTGCTATATTTAGTTAGAAAAATTATATTGCTATAGATGGTAAATATTTTCTTCATATAGTATATTTATGTGATTTACCCATAATATAAATATTGAACATGGAAAAAAAAAAAAAAGGTTTAAGATTCTCCATATCACCGCCCATCCCCGCACACCCCGGCGCAAAACCCTGTGCTTCACTCCTCAATTTGTGGTAATGGATCTATCATATAGTTAATAAGTAAAGTATATTATATACAATATATAATGAAAAAGTCCCTTGCCTATTGTAAATAGCCAAACAGGTAAACAAAGCTTGTATCATTCTATTTTACGGTTTTAATTTATTTGATCTATTTTAATTGAGTACAAAGTTTAAGAAAATAAAGTAGAATTTTAAATCAATTGATATTAAATTAATGATATATTAAATGTATCAAAATGTCTTTTAATTTTGTGATCTTAAACATGTCATGTGAAAAGTTTTTCACTCATTTGAAAATAAATAAAAAGTTTCTAAATGTATAGAAGACTCTTGATTGATTGATCAATAATGTTTAAAGATATGACTATTCTACTTATTGAATTAGTTGAAGGGGCGCCAAAAGTGAAAAAGCTCTCTTCTTCTTCCCGAAGTGAGATCGTAGGAGAAAAGAAAAAACACTCGATAAATTACTACGCTATACCTAAAACTCTATGTACAAGAAATACAACTGAGGTCTAGGTGATTTATAAGAATAACCTTGAATGTGAACGGTCACTGAAGTCTAGATAATTTATAAGAATGACCTTTAACGTAAACGGCCTTGAATTTTTCACTCCAATTGCTTCAGGAGCAAAACTTCAAAAGTTTTAACCATTCATCTTTAGTTATAGTGATAAATTAAACTTATTGATTTTGTTCCAAAAGCCCATATGAATTGCCATGTCACGTTTTCAATTAAAATAGAAGACATTATTTCAGTCACTATGGGAGAAAGTTACTGGTTCAATCTTAAAGTTTTTTAAGAACTTATTTTTTGGTATGGGACACATGTCACATGCTAAATATGACACGTGGATAAGATCAAGAAGCTGATTATAATTTGCTTTTTTAATCCTCCATTATTTGATATGTTGTATTTTTTTTTAAAAAAGATTAGACCATTATAAAAACATAAAAAACGAAAGAAAAAGGAAGTGGCCAAGTAGCCATTATTTTATCTCAGTGATAATTAAGTACTTTATATTAGTAAGACAAATAATCTAAGCGAACAATAAAACTGGGGTTGCAAATTTTAGTAATAAACTAATTAAATGTCTTCCATATGTGATTGAAACATAAATTTATTTGATAGAGTGTATTTGATTCTGATATCATGATAAGAAAATGAACTTTCAACCTAATTCAATCTTAAAATTTAGCTCGAGAATCGTACAAGGCTATATAAGAAAATGATTCGATATCTCATCCCTGATATAGGAATACTAACTAACATACTCCGCATAAGTCTTCATAATAGTAACTAACTTGAAAATTAGAGGAATAATTTGTTATAACATGTTAAATGTACATTGCAAGTGTATCTGCAAGTCTATACTTTTTGCTTTGATGGCAATCATTGATCACTTGCTTCAGTGAATTGTCTCGCGTTACTAAGTTTCAAGACATTCACTGAATCCTTCACGTATCACATAAATTCAATAGAAAAATAGTGCTAGGATTTTATTCCTAATTAAACTTGGTCACATACTTCAAAAAACTCTGTAAAGATATCCTACACAATGCACTATTTTAGAAGGATCCAATGTGCATCAGTGGTCATTTTTAAAGAATCCAAGCAACATAATCCCATATCTTCAAACTCTAATGTGAATTTATTATAAAATGAATAGAAGGTCCATGTTTTGAACTATAAGCAGAAACAGATGTACATCCACTTATAAGGCGCAAATTCTTAAATTATTTAGTATAAAATTACAAACAGTGGCATTATTTGAGTGTTTTAAATAGAAATAGGAAATTGTTGTGCAGCATCAAATTCCAGTTTATTACACATCTTTGTTCAAGCAAATGTACAGTGAAGAAAACTGAAAGTTGAACTTGATGTGGAACCTCCGAAATTTCGTGAGCTACTCAGTCGCTCCAATTATCTTGGTCGATGGCAAAAGCTTGTCCATCCTTCCCTTCCTGCATATCAGCCCAGATAACACGACGTCTTAAGAGGCCAATGATAAGGGTGTCTAGCAAATGAAAAAAGTTAATGGTTTACAAGGCGTACCAATTCCTCAGTAGTGGCTTTACTTGGAGACCACACAAGAATTTTCCGGTCATAACCACCCGTGAATAGTTCCTGAAAATACCCAGATTCAAATTCATCGCTAACATGGAAATAAAAATAGTTTAATAGAGTTCGGGGGATAGGGGGAGGCAAATGAATTATGTTATGTACCTGGTCCAGTGAATTGTACAGACAACAGTTCACATTTTCATAGTGGCCACGTAAATCCATCATCGTCTTGCCCGACCACAAATCAAATGCCTAAAAGATTTCCACATTAAGTTACTAAGAAAAATAGTGTTGCTTAATAATATCAGGGTGGTGGTGGTCGTTTTTCTTTAAGAAAAATTGGGGGGTGGGGTGGTTGTGGAACATTGTTTACCTTAGTAGTTGACATGCATGGCACAAATACGAGTGTTGAATCATGAGATACCGCTAACTGTGTAGCTTTGGTGGCCTGGAGTCGCGATGTTTCAAAGTTCACAAGTGTATTGCAACCAGATTCAATATCCCATAACCTTAACCTTGAATCAGAACCTGAAATCCAAAAGAACAGATGATTAAGATTCACTTGCAGGTTTTTTTCCACCATGTAGCCAAAAGCAATAAACTATGGGTGAGATGCCTTAATCACTTGGGAATAAACTCTACCCATATCAAGTTACCATTATAAAAAAAAAAAACTCTACCCATATCACGTCCAGTACTTCTATCGAAGAGTGTTTAAACGACAGCATACGTCAGTGTTTTAAAAACAGTGCCCAAAAATGACGACTTTGCTAGAGAATTGCTAGAGAAGCATATCAAAATGAGATTAGAAAGCACCATAATCTGATGATAAATTCCAGAGCCGCACTTCACAGTTGACCAACTATAAAAAGATAAAAGTAACATGCACCACGTATATTGTCGTACATGCATCTAACAGAAATAATGACATAAGACCTTCAGCCTCTTAAGTGGAGAATACTAATCACAATGCATAAACAAATTCCAAGCAGTAGCAATACAAAAAGCTCATTGAAAAGAATTGCGATGTCAACCTGCACTAAGGAGATACATTCCATCATTGGTCACTTTTAATCCATTGACAGCACCATAATGAGCAGTGGCTCTATCCTGACTAGAGAGCATCCCTGGATGCAGTCGCTGCTTCCCAGACCCCCTCACTTGTCTAGCAATTGCAGAGTGTTTGATAATCACACCATTTCCCATTTTTTTCTGAGATGGACGGCCTTTTGCAGATAAATTAGGGCCTCCTGAAGATGATTTCAGCGTGGAACTCTGAGCAGGAAAATAGAATATATTACGGGCATGAAAGAAACCTTTAGATCAAACAGAATCAGTAATTCCACCCTGATTAAGCTTTTTAGTGGATCAACTCACATAAATTAAACATAGGGAAGGATCATTGTCGCAAAACGAGATGGGACTAAAAGCATAGACTTGTAAAACTAGAGGACAACTGTGTGGTTTCTGTGCTCTCAGAAAGAAAAGGCAAAAAAGTTGCAATAAAACCAAGTCTACTTATAAATTGCTCCCTTTTCTTCTCCAAAAGGTACCAATATGAAGATAGAGAAAAACATCACTTCTCAGAACACTGCCCAATTAAAAAAGGAACTGGCTTGAAACAGATATGGTACACCCCAAATGAATCAGATAACTAGGTTTTAATGGGTCAATATTAAATTTAAGGACCATGAACAGCTTACTATCACAAACAAAAGGCGAACAATGATTCCTCTCAAATTTATCAAGAAATAGAAGAATAATATGTAAATTTTGAATATGATTCTAAATAATACATAATGCGAATGGCAGAAGGTAACCTTGTTTGCAGTGGAACGTGTGAGAAGAGTTGGGCGTCTTCCAAGCTGAGAATGAGACTGATCCAAAACACGAAAACATCCTGCACGCCTGATGTCCCAAAAGCGAATGGCGCCATCGCATCCCCCTGTTACCAAAACCCACTCACTAGAAGCAGACCATTCAACCGACATTACTCCATCTGCCATTACCCAAGAAAGAAAAACATCTAAGGGCTTCTGAACTAGTGGTGGTACTCACAAAATACTTGAACGAGAAATAAAAAAAATTATGACTCTGTAGGAGTGGTCCATTGATTTGGAGAGGTTGAAAATGGGCACTCTGTTCTTTTTTCCTAAAGGTGTTTGATGGGACACCAAGTTTAAGATGTTAATTTGACTTGAGGATTGTACAATGGTAGCATAAGAAAATATTGAGTAATGGTTGAATAGTTAGTTTGATCGAGAATATCTCACTCCAAATTAAAATTAGTACAGTGAAATGAACTTTAATTCAGAATGTTTGGGAAAGTGTAAGAAATAATATTATTATTAATAGAATGGTGCCAAATATTTTGGAATATCCTAAAATAGAAAGAGTATTATTGAACAAATTGAAATGTAAGGAATATGTAGCGAGGTGTAAAGACTAAATAATGGAGTCAATACTGGATGATGCACAATGTGAAAGACACTCAAAATAAGAAAGTTCAACATTATTTTGACAGATTTGGAGAACAGAATGAGAAGAATAAATACAACATAAAATTTTCACATTGTTATCTTAGCAGCAAAACATATCACAGGAAATCTATACGAGTGGCTCTAGAATGAAGCATAAGTATTGTAAAAGATGCGTTTGAGGAATCTCTACCTAGGTGGAGTTAACAATTTGTCTTGCTAAGGCAGCACTTTAGTGCTTAGCATCTAGAATGATACATTAATCATTGAGGAAATGTACTGATAAATAAATTAGAAATTAATTAAGCAAATTAATCATTGCATTTGAATTTCAAACTTAAAAATGCATCTTTCCATCTGAAACTAACTCTAAAATCATCTTTTGTTACTCAATTTACATAGTTCTATATAGTTTCCAATTTCATATCTGTGCAGAGGTAATTACAATTATTTTTACATGCCTTTTTCGTTTCATTTTTCCACTCTTCACTCAAATTTGTTCTTTTAATAACTGAGAAATCCCTGAGAATAGGTTGTGCACGATCCAGAACTTGGTGGATATTGGACCTGCCCCTCTACCTTTCTCCACTTAAATACAACATGTTTGTCAGCAGTAAGGTTTGAACCCAAGGATAACTTCCAAAGGCTCACAACATAAAGATATCGAGAAAAACTCCCCAGGGGATAAACACCATGTCTGGTAGATCTAAAAGGTACAGCATAGCAAAAGCATATAGTTTATTAATGTCACTAATAGATATCAGCTTACCACGATGGCCAGATAATGTATGAGCAAATGCACCCGAAGAAATATCACAAAGACGAACTTGAACATCTTCAGTTCCAACAGCAATCAACATGTGTGATGTTGCCACCGGAGACATGGCAGTCTTGTACACTTTTCCAGGCATTTTGAAATTAACTACCACCTTAAGAACAATTAAGGAAATCCAAAATTAGGCAAGAAACTTATTCAATAAAAAGAAAAATAAGCTGAAAAACTGCACTTCAGTGGAGTATAATAAGATGGCCAGAAAGCGGCACTACCTGTGTTGTGTTAGTATCCCAAACATTAACGTAATGATCATAAGAGCCTGTAATAAAAAGTCCCGTGTCAATCGGATACCAGATGGCTGTGGAAATGGCATATTTGTGGCCCTGCTCATGTTGCTTGTCAACCAAAACTATGTGTTTATGCTTTGCAATCAGACCACTTTCATCGTAATCAGTTGCACGTTGGACATCATAAACAGCAACTGATGCATCCGAAGCAGAGGATAACAGATATCGTCCCTCTGTCAAATCAACCTGATTTTGTGATCACAATAAATGTACACAACGGTACTTTTAAAATAATGCAAGTTCCATCTACACACCTCAACCAGATATAATCTGGCAAAAATTATCTAAAATAAAAACAAAGATAAATGAAGATAACTAAAAAGAATTCAAACTTGAGTATCATGTACTAGTCTAATAGCCTAAGTTGCTCGGACTCTTCACTTTTGGTGCCGCACCCGTGTCGACACGACATGGGTGTGGGTGTGGGATCCGTGTCCGATTTGGTCAACCGATTTTGGGTACTTTGACAAAAATTGATGGGGAAAGTCTGGGATAGTTTTAAAGATTTTTGTAATCAATACAAAAGATAAGGTGAAATTGAAGAAAATGGAATACTTTTTATGTAGAAATTTCTATGTCACTCCTTTTCCTTTAATCTCCTTCCAAGATTCTCCTCAAGTTCTCCACAAAATGTCTCATAACTTAGGTTTTATAACTCTATTTTTAGATATTTTAAATATTTTTAGGTGAATCCCCGCACCCGTATCCATATATGGATCCATATCCCCGAATCTTAAAAATTAGATCATGAAGGATCGACCTCTAGATCCGCACCCGAGTCCGAGCAACTTAGCTGATAGCTATAGCCTTAACTTCCTGACAGACATCTAACCAAGCTCATAATCTGAATTTCTCAAGAAAAAAATACTGTGCGCAATTGAGACCAAGATTACCATATCCAAGAATTCAACTTTTTCCTTAGTGTTACACTTGTCTGAATTACTTCTCCAAAAGTGAATCCCAGTTCATTTTTACAATTCTATGGGTTAACCATTATTTCCATGAAGCACGTATCACCAAGTTTTTGCATCCAGAGTTTGTAAATTAATATTAAAGTAAACATGTTCGAAATGACCAAGGGGCAGAAAGAATATTCTCATCTCACGTTTCTTTGTAAGGTATTAAGATGCAATTGACACAAATGCATGCAACATGCACACTATAAGACACCAAAAATATAAGAAGTTAATGGCTTGATGCAAAATAGAGATACTCGGAGACAGCAATGCATCAACTTCCATTAAGATTAATTTTAAATTTTATGCTTTATGTGGACCACTATATTCTATTAGCTTTGATTTTTCTTGGAGCTAATGTCAATCAATTCCACCACCCCAATCAAAACATATTTAGGCTCGGCTTTATAAATCATCAGCCTCTATATGATCTCTTTAATCCCATTCTTTGAAACTAAAATATGTTCCATGTATGAACTACGTGGAGGATAGCAAATGGGGATGAGTTATAATAGTTGATTTATCATCATTTCAATATGGAACGCTAGGAGTTAAAGATGGTCACAGAGGTTAGAAAAGATTTTTTTTATAAGGCATAAAAGTTGGAAAAGGTTGACATAACAATGAAACTCGCCTAACTAGAAAACACTACCTTAAACATATCAGACTTATTCTTTGTGATGATCTTGTTAATTCCAAAGAAAAAAGTTAACTATGTGTGATTTTTAATTTATAGGTCATTCTTCAATTCGGGATGTTCAAAAATGTTAGACATCATCCATTTCTATCCAACTATTAGATGTCTTTTGGACATGTGATTTCAAATCATGATTTCAAGTTTTTTTGACAAAGCAATCATGATTTCAAGTTTTGAATTCAAGTCTACATCTGTTTATCACATTTTGATCAAAACTTCAACTTTAAATTCAAATTTTCAAATCCCAAATTCACCTCAAAGGTAGAGCTTCAACTTCAAATTTGTGATTTCAAATTTTCTAAACTATAAAACTTGGCCCGTAATTTTAGATTTTGAAAAAAAGACACATCTTTATTACAAAAGTAATTTTCCAACTCCTACTCCCTCTGTCCCTTTTTACTTGTCCAATTTTGACTTTTTACTGGTTATTTTTGACAAATCAAGAAAAGACAATATTTTTTACTTATTATACCCTCAATAGGGACAGAGGAAGTACTTTGCTACCCACTTTCCCCCTTCCATTAAAACACACCCAAATATAAACTGGTGCTACTACTAGGAATCCTTTGTTAATCATTAATTTAGGTAGGTTTGCTCATTTCGTAAGACTTTATACTCCCGTTTGACAATAGTTTTAAAGTTGAAACTTGAAAATTTGAGTTTCCGAAGTTGTGATTTTTGGAACTTGATCTTGTGTTTGAACATGCATTTTACTTGGAAAAGATTTAAAATTTGAAGTCTTGTGAATGGAACTCCCAAAAACCCAAAAAAATGGTCTCAGGCAATTTTGGGGAACTTAAAAATATTTAAAGATCAGATTTTGAAAATCTGATCAAATTTCATGCTCAAACAGTTATTCGAAGATAAATTTTCATAATCTATATTCAAACTCCAGCTATAAGAGTTGCCAGAAGCTATCATAGTTTATACAAATTGTGGTTTTTCATTGTGTACAAAACTTGTGACCAAACACAATTTCAACTTCAAATCAACCTTCACCCTAATCATAAATTTCAAAGTTCATATCCAAACTCCTACTTAAAAACTTCAAAAACTGTAAATATAGTAACAGCATGCACCAATTAACTTCAAATCATAGATAGATCCAGTTCATCAAACATGAAATGTTACCTGTAGGGAGTTGACGGAGCCACGGTGAGGAGAAATGATATCTTTGTAGTTGGAGAGTTGAATAGAAGCGATTCTAGCCGACTTAATACGATTGCTGAATAAATTAGGGCGAAGCTTGCCAAATTCTCTGTCTCCGATCTCCTTCCACATCGTCCTCGCATCCTTCCCAACCAATTTACTCCTCTCTAAATTACCCCAATCACAAACACCCAAAAACTATCTATACTTATACAAATCAGCCCTGATTCAACCAAAATTGAAGATTTTTTTTTTGCAGTATGAATGATCTAGTGATGAAACCAATCCTGGCCTTTGTTGTTTCTTCTGAACATTTCCTCAAACAGTTGGTGGGTTATCTTCGATTTTCGATTTGCCCCTTGTTTGTGCAGAAAGAGTACAAGCCCTAGCGCCTGGCGATGAAACCCAATGTGATAAGTATAAAGAGGGATTTTGCAGAAAGGCCAAATGATGACAAGATGTCTTCGTGGAGAGGTAATATTAACCTTTTCTTTAATCTTTCTTGATAGAGAGAGTCTCTATTTTGGGTGTGTTCATATTACGGAAACACACGCTCTACAACATTATAAATTATAAGATTTACGTCACGAAAATAGTAATTAAGATTGGATAATATCGTAATAATTATAGTATTTTATTTCATTATATTGAATGTTATAATTTATATGAAACTTTTGATTCTTCTTTTCAAAAATGATTTAAGGATTTTTGACCTTGATCTTGATTTGTACTACTTGAATTCGAGTGGTTTAAAGATTGATCTTGACTAGTGTTTGAATTCAAGAGTTTGAAACTTAGGTTGTAGAGATGTTTGCTGTGTTTTAATTTGTTGGCTCTCTTTGCCTTCTTGCAGCGATGTTAGCTCCGCCCCTAGCTGTATGAATAAACAATTTAAATTTTCGTCGAAGGGGGTTACTACCTCTCTCTGCCCCTAGTCGGAACATGTCACTTGTGCATATGACACATTTTCATTGACCTCTAATTTGACTAGGCATATTGCGTTATTTTAACTAAGACCCAACCAATACTCGGAACCAAACACCAACCCCCTGAACAACGATAAAACCCTCGACTCTAACTCGGAATTCAACCCCCGATTTGATATTTGGGACGTGATCATCCTTATCCCTCGGCCTTAACCCGAGACTTAACTCTAACTTGAGACCTAACTTGACCCTGACTAGGACTCGAGACACAATACCAGTTCTAGCCTGGGATTCGGACCCAACCCTGACTCGAGACTTAACTTGACCCTGACTAGGACTCGAGAAACAATACCAGTTCTAGCTTGGGACCCGAGACCTAACCCTGACTCGAGACTTAACTCGACCCTAACTAGGACTCGAGACATAGCACCAACCCTAGCCCGGGACCCAATACCCAATTTTAACTTGAAACTTAAGACTCAACATCATCTCAACCCTAACTTGAAACCTGAGATTCAACATTCTGGAGTTGCTACTGACCTTAACCTGAGACCTGATTCTGACTTGAGACTCGAGCCATGAATTTTACTAGGAACCTAAGACTTGAGCCCTGCCCCGACCATGCACCCGAGACCTGGATCAATCTCTGACCCTTACCTCTACCCAAGCCGAGGTCCGATCTTGATTGGAGAGCTGAGAACCGAGCTTGATTCGAGACCCGACCCTAACCCTAACCTAGGACCCAAGTCTCTTGAGCCTCAACCTTGATCCAACATCCGATACGAGACGCAAGACTCAAGCCCAGACTCATAGAAAAAGTCAAAGTAAATTTCAAGTACTAAATCCAAATTAATGTATATCTCAAATATGCACTAGAACTAGGCTGGTATTTGGCTAATTTAATTATCACTTTTGAAAATAAGTTATGTTGGGTCGGCTAAAATCAGTCCAATATAAAATTATCTAGTGCTAACCTATAAAATTTCGGACATACCATCAATTTTTTGGCCATATTTGACACCGGTACTTGTAGCCAATGATCTATGAGCTATTCAATTGGATACCTTTTGATGTCTATATACGATATTCTACCATTAACATACATCATAAAGTACAAGAAAAGTAAATTTTAACCAATGTATCGATATATCTATAATCAATAAAAGGGAGGGGAAAAAACATACAAGCTATGGTTCCCTTGAACTTCAAAAAAATATGAGTACAATTCAAATCCATTCAACACATATGAAGCTAATATTGCTACAAATATATTGTTCAACCAGCTAACATTATATATGTGGTAATTAGTGCAATTCTTATCATGTAAAAATGTGATCAAGAACATGTTAAAAGTGACTGGATTTCCAGTCCAACTCCAAAATACAAGATTTACAAATCAATAAAAGAATTTTATAGACAAAAAAATTAAAAATATGATGATGATCTTCACCAGCTGTTGTTATATATTGACATGTTTCCCAGCAACCAATTTATGATCTTTTGGTCCATTCATTACACTTCTTGGAAAAATTGGCCCTTCACATAATGTTACATTTCCTTCACATGCCTCCTCTTTGTCCTTCTTGAGCTAGCTTTTATCGTTGGAATAACGTACCATCCAATCGATGTACACAATATCGCAAAACACCTCCCATAAACCGCTAAAAAAACCAATATCAAGATTATAGCCAATGGCATATAATAAGTTGGCTTCTTGAAATTTGCCAACTTCAAATTCCTAAAAAACTTCCTTCTTTTAGATTCCACTTTTCGTTCTTTTGAAATATTTGATGAAACCTCATGAATAGTCTTCTTATCAATAAACTCTGACTTCTTCTCGATCATTTGCTTATCATCATCAGTGTCACTTGACGATGTTTGATTTTTGTCCTTCAATCTGATAATAATAGGCTTGATTGAATTTGAATTTGAGAAAACAAATCGTACAAAAGAGATATCATCAGAACCTATTTGAGTATAAATTTTTTGTTTTTTGTCTTCAAGATTGGCTAAGAGTTTTGAAAATTTGTCTAGGCCACGATCAGCATAAGGATTGTATCTACTATTCTTGCTTCTTTTTGATGGTCTTTTTGGAGTTGAACATGGGCTTGATGTTTCCATATCATAATCTTCACCTTCTTGATTATGAAAGTTTCCACTTCCACAAATAAAATAATTAAACATTTATGAAAAAAAAAAAATACAAAGAGACTATAGGGATTTTGGATTTTGGAGTGATAACTTTAATGTTGAATTTAGAGACTTTTAAAGAAAAATAGAGGGTGCAATAAGCTTATTTATAAGAGTTTATTTGGAAGACTAGATCCAAAAGAGGGGGAATATAGAAATAGTCAAATCAAAAGAGAGGGCTTTGAATTTTCTTATATATATCATTTTGTTTGTTATTTAATGTGGAATTATAATATATGGATAATGTACTTTTGGTCCCTCAATTAATAACTAATTCTTATTTTGTTATTTCTAATATTAAGCTAAGCACATTTAACCTTAAAGGCTCGTTTGGTATGAGAAATAAGGGATACCTAATCCGAAAATTAATCTTAAAATGAATTTATCCCATGTTTAGTTAGGCTAAAATTACAGAATAACTTGTTCCCCAACCAAACCAGACTAGTTAAACGAAATACATGATTTACAGAATTATAATATTCTCAAATATGAGATAACAATACACATGTAAATTAATACATTGAAAATGGAATGGTTTAGTACTTAATAATTCGTTGATTTTGTGACGATTCATAGCCAGAAAGATTAAAAGTGTGAAACAATAAGGACCTAAATTAAGAATTTATCAAATTAGAAGAACCAAAATTGCTGATTTTGCTATAAAATATTTCGTGGAATCTTCTTTGGGATATTGTTGTTCGTTTGACTAATTGAATTGTTGTAAAAGAGATAAGTGTAGCACGTTGAAATAATTTAATTTATACTTCTAGCAGTTCGAATATATTATAAAATAAAGCTTTGGTGATATTCTTGAAGTCGTAGTTTGAATGGTCAAAATACACTACAACATTGACATGCAGTCTACTAATTATAAAGCAAAATATTTGGTGGGGGAGGGAAACAAGTGATATGCAATCGAATCGGGTTGATTCGAATTCAGTATTTTTAATATAAAATATATATTCATATAAATAAATATATGAAAATTATAGTAACAAATACGAAGTTTGATATATAATTTATAAGTGATTATAAGAGATCATTTCAACTTTTATTCACAGCTCCTTATTTTTTCAAATTGAAAAATGTGGGTCAACTTATTAATACGAATAATATGATAAAAAAGAACATTGGAAAAAGAGATAAACTTCTGGAGTTATATTATGCTTTATTGAACAAAAAATAAATAATATGATATATGAAAAATTCTAATTCCTTTTCTCATTTTCTTTCTTTTTTTCAACTTCATTTTTCTCATTTTTTCCATTTTTACAAGTGGTGCACATTGTATACCTAACGTGCCTTGTACTAATTAATTAGAGTGACGATATAATAAACACACATATAAACACAAATAACGGCTATCACAATCATTTTTAATTTCTACAAAGAAAAGAAGAAAAAGTCATCTAAGGGTGTTTGTTATGGAAGAAAATTATTTTTAATTTTGCCATGTTTGGATTTATCAACTTTTTTGAAAATGTTCTCTTAAAAATGATAGAAAAACAAGTTTATATTTCACTTCTCTCCATCTCCACTACTTCCACATTCCATATTCGTCTAGACTCCAAAATCTTTGTCTAGATTATATTAAAATCTTTTTAAAATAATATTTTTTAGTTACTTATTAAAAATACTTAAAGAGTCAGTAAGAAAATCACTCTCTAGACAAATACCATAGGAGATGGGAGTGAGGGATAGGGGTGTGGAGTGATGGGGTTAGGAGCTACGGAGGTGAGGTGAAGATGAGGTATGTTGGAGGGTGAGGAAGACATCCGTGGGATTTTGTGGCGACTGTTGTCGCCCCTCAAGGTCTAGTTTCTTGTGGTGATGCCTAGTTGCCAATGCTTAGGTGGAGAGATTAGTCCCACGTGGCTTGCCACGTCACTTAAAATTTGGGTTGTTAACTCTTGAGCATAATGGTCTCTTGGGATAACGTAGGGACATTTTTGATCCCAAAATGTAACGGAGGATATAAGTGGTCTATTTCGCATAATTCATGTGCAATTTTAACCCTTTTCCATATAATATATGGTGATTGCGGGTCCTCGAGAGAGATTTGGGAAGAAAGGTTGAAAAACTAAACACAGGTATTCTCACTAAGGGAGTTTAAAATTTGAAAAAGTCAACACATGAATAAGCAACAAGCGGTTCAACATCTATTATATATACATAAAAAATAATTATTTTAACCATGTATAAACAATATAATTTTCTGTCGAATGAAGGTTGAGGGAAGTGAACAGAGTTAGCCTAAGTAGGATGTTGTTAATATAATCACTAATACTATATTGATCCCAAAAGATACATGTTCACTTTGTTATCAGCAGAGAAAAGTAGGATCTGGTTTAAGAATTTTCATTACAGCCACTCTCACTGAAGTATCAGTAATCAACTCAGTATTAGCCTTGCTACAAAACAACAAGTATGTAAAAATAACAACATCCAGAAGGTCATATGGAAATATGTCATTTTAGTAAACGACTTGTTACAAAACAACAAGTATGTAAAAATAACGAAATCCAAAAGGATTCAGACATTGTCAAGAATTCAGAGATGGGATGGGAGCATAAAATGGGAGATTTATCGCCATTGATGTCATGCTGAATATCTTCATAGGTGATAACAGGCACGACTTTTTTGAACGTCTCTCTATCAGTGTTGCCATTAAGACCAACATAGCGCTGCAAGTACTCAACGTTTGCATTTCGAGAAATGAAGAGCTTTCTTGTTTTCATCTGCAACAATAACATCATTGGCTTTATTTAAAGGACGATCTACCTGAATAGGAGAGACACTCATAGACGATGAGTGTCTCTCCTATAGTTTTCATGGTGCCAACAAATCAAATATTATCGTACTTGAATCATCACCAATGTCATCGACCAATTTAGCTGATTCCATTGTTACAAAATATAAATTTGTGAACATTTTATTTCACAATAATTGCATGTGCAACATTTTCCAATAATACCAAGAAAGAGGAGAGAATAAATTTTGTAACTCACCGAAAAAGTGTAGTACAGATTGGTCGCTTAAGATCTTTGGTCTTTATCCGTATCCTATGATAAAATGGGATCACGGACAATTAGAACAACCACCTTAAAGCAATATAACAGAGTTATAAGCCAAACAAATAAAATAAAAGTACCAATTCCTTTTCTCATATTCTTTCTTTTTTTTTAAAACTTCATTTTCTTATTTTTCCATTTATAAAAGTAGTGCACATCCTATACCTAACATGCCTTGTAGTAATTAATGAGAATGATGATAAACACATGTCTAGACAAAAAAAAAACAGCTATCACAATATGATTTTTGATTATTTTTTTTGGTTCGATACGTCGTAAGTAATAAATATTATCTTAAAAGTATTTGTACATAATCAAGATAAATACTATAGAAGGTGGGGGTGGGGGATAGGGGGTGTGGAGTGACGAGGGATAGGAGCTACGGGGGTGAGGTGATCAAGATGAGATGTGTTGGAGGGTGTGAAAGACTCAATCAACATGGAGTATCATTTGTGGAACTATTTGTCCTTTTGTAATTTAGCAACATAAGGTAATTTTTTTTTGTCATATCAAAAATTCATTGACCAATCAAATTCAAATTCATGCCAAATATCGTCACTACAACGAATTGTTAACGGCACCTTATTAAAAGATTATTCAATCTCAAAGTTTGATTTTAAAATTAAGGATGAAGAGATTTCAATATTATTGCAGAAATAATAATAATTTCCTTAATATCATGACTAATAATTACTTTAAGAAACTATTTGGTCCTTTAAAGTTGTCCTTTTCATTATATTATCAAGAATATTTTTTTTTCACTTGAGTAGCTAAAATATGGTTTTACAAGGAGTAAAGAGACAATCTTTTAAACAACCAAGTTGATATAAAATTTTAACTCATGCCCACTTAGAGTAGATGTAGAATTAAAAATATAATTGACCTTTTACTTTATTAGTAAAATTATTTGAAGATATTTATATAATCGATCCGAACTAATTTGAGACAAAAACTGTACTGATATTTCAATCTATTATAGTGGGACATGTGCCCACTTTCGATATATGGGGAATTTAAATTTGATAATCTGTCCAACAAAACTGTCTACATATGGTCCTGACAACTTTTTTTTTTCATTTTTATGACAAGAAGAATATAGTCCAACCAAAACAACCTAATAATTCAAAAAAAAAGTTGGAAAAAAAAAATTCCATCTTGAAATTATTTTTCTTTTTTAATGGTCCAAAATGTTGATAATGATAGTAAGATATTTCAGTAATACATGTGATGTTTACTATAAAGAGAAAATTAAAGTTGCAATTTTACCAATTGGGCTTCAACACAACATGTGAACTTTTATGCCTATGCAAGTAACAATCATGACTAATTACTACTTCATATTAATCTATTATACGCAGTCTTACTTTATATTCCTACGTTAAATTTTTTTCTTACTTCAAACTATTTTTTCCCCACCCCATCCCCAAGAGAATCAATAATATTTCCACTTACCCTCTGGTATGACTCGAATCCTCAAGTTACTAATTGATGGTGAAAATACTCAATCATTTGACCAAGTCTCACTTATCTGACTCAACAACATCTTTTATCATTACTTGCAATATAGGAAAGTTTGGTGCACAAAGATTTCACGTAGCATTTGCTATGCGAAAAATATCAATCACATTAATCTATTATACACAGTCTTCCTTTACATTTCTACGTAAGGATTAAAGAATATTTTCATAGTCTTAACTCGTATTATCCTGATGACACGATAATAACTTTTACCCTTACCCTAGTGAAAACTCAATACAATATTAAAAAAGGTGTTTAGTGGGGTAGTTGGATGCTTCATAGTGGGGACAAAATGACAGCCAAATGTCCATTTCTCAATTAGTTACATTGCTCTCCTCTTTTGCCTCACCATAATTTTTTTATCTACCTTTTTCTCTCTTATCTTTTGCCCCCATTCTCCTCTCTGCTACAAAAATCAAGAAAAAACAATTTCTTGATACCCCTAAAAACTTGTCAATGGCTTTTGCAGGAACAACACAAAAATGTATGGCATGTGAAAAGACAGTGTATTTGGTTGACAAATTAACTGCAGACAATAGAGTGTTTCATAAAGCTTGTTTTAGATGCCATCATTGCAAGGGTACTCTCAAGGTTTGTAAGACAAATACTTCGCGAACCATATTAAACTTTAAGGCATTTCGTTACACTTTAATCACCCTCTTGAAGAGGCGCACTTCGATATCATTGATGTCCAATAGCTTAAAGCCCCAATTGCATCATAGGAATTCAAAAATATGTACTTGTTTCTTTACATTCTGTTTTCTTCTAAGCCTATCTAGCATAACTCATTGTTCAAATTTGTAACTTTCATTTTTTTTCTTGATATACACAGTATTTAGATCAACTTGCACGCATCTCGATTAATTTTATGGGATATCGAGAAATTCTATCACCTAGTAACTAAATTTGAACCTGAGACCTCAAGATTCTTAACCGATTTTATCGACCACTATGCAAGAGCTCATTTTTCAGATTTGTGTTCAGTCTATCATTTTCAATGACATAAAAGCATATGATAAAAGGAAGTAGATTTTAGACTTGTTAATCTAATTTTCCAACTTAATTATTATTACTCTTTTTTAATGTTGATCAATACATTTAATTGCAGCTTAGCAACTATAATTCCTTTGAGGGAGTTCTATACTGTAGACCTCACTTTGATCAGCTCTTCAAGAGAACTGGAAGTCTAGACAAAAGCTTTGAAGGTACAAAAAAAAGTGCCTAATTTTTCAAATCAGAAATTTTTTGCAAATCAGAATATTTACTGATAGACTAAAATCTATTCCAGGGACACCAAAAATTGTGAAGCCAGAGAAAGATGAGGTAATTGACATCTATGTTGTTCGGACTCTCCAAATATGTTGCCACACCAGTGTCGGATCCTCCAAGATTACACTGCTTTTTGGAGGACCTGACACGCATCCGTTGACATTTTTGAAAGAGTATTGACAATGACTTAAGATAATTGTCAATATATTTTGTGAATGACTAATCTATTGTTGAATATTTGAAACAGAAACCACAGGCAGCTAAAGTTTCAAGCATGTTTGTTGGAACAAGGGAGAAATGTTTTGGCTGCAAGAATACTGTCTATCCAACAGAAAAGGTACAATAAGCTACCCAATATTTTGGCAACAATTTGTTTGTTAACTAATCCAAAAGTTCACTTCTAGTAAATATAGGAAGATTTTTCATGAGAAATGTAATCTTTTGTATGCTACACCAAAAGCCTTCTAAAAGATGTATAGTCAAGATCTCTCTATAACAGTCATTTTGTATAACAACATTTCACTATAACAGTCTAGTTTTCGTTGGAACCAACTTTCATGTTTTGTTATATTATAAGTTATCTATAACAACATTTCACTATAGTAACCAAATAATATCAGGACAAACGATGCCGTTATAGAGAGGTTTGACTGTAAATAACGGTGGGATCTAGAGCACAACCTATGCATTCACTAAAAATATCTATAGATATTTGACTATGAGCTCAGTTATTATTGTATATTAGCTAGAGGTCGTTGTCCATAAACTTCAAATTCTGAATACTGGATGTAAAAGAACCTAATGCTTATTGTAATTAGTACCTTTAACCCTTGAGATAAAATGTAGTAATTTGATATTGTGTTTATTATAGGGAGGTGGACTAATTAGGATAGGTTCTTATAAATTCAGTTGAATCCATTGCTTTCAGCTTTAACAAAATCTAAATTCTTGATTCGCCTCTGTCTATAGGTATCTGTTAATGGAACACCATACCACAAAAGTTGCTTCAAATGTAGCCATGGAGGATGTGTAATTAGCCCATCCAACTATATCGCGCACGAGGGGCGTCTCTACTGCAAGCATCACCATGTTCAACTGATCAAGGAGAAAGGAAACTTGAGCCAACTCGAGGGCGATCGCGACAAGAATTCATCAGTTAGAACAACAGAATCATAAAATTCCCAACAGAATCATAGTCTTCTTGTGTATGTTGAACTTTTTTTTTTGGCTTTTGCTTCTTGTTTGTCACTTTTGTTGTTGAAATTTCGATGCTAAAACTAAGTCGATAAATAAATTAAAAACGAGCACAATTCATCTCTCGTTTTGTGTTTTCACTGTTTACTTTTTCATATTACGGTGAAAATCTTGGATCCGCCAACTTAAGTACTTGATTCCATCTAGTGCAGCTAATTTAGCAAGTTCATTTGCAAACATTTACCTTCATAGTCACTAGATTGGTTAAGCCATTCTCAAGTTGACCTTAGCTTAATTTTCGATTTGTTCATCGAAATAAATATACACAGATGACACGAGTGAGGTTTGCTCCAGTGATAGAGCCACAAATGGATCCAAGATTTGAAGTAGTGGATTTTGAGTTTTACAAAAGGTTGAAAGTAACCTTCTAAACCATCTCCTATGCTAATGCAAAATCTTGAGATGGGAGAAATTAAAATCCAATGTGCCAAGATTGCTCCAAATACACCACATTGTCATATCAAAATTATTATTCCCTCCGTTTCAATTTATTTGTCTGAACAAGAGGGGATGATTCAGGCAGTAAGCTCCCTCCACGACTCCACCTCTAACCCTTAGGTCGTAGATTCGAATCACCAAGGGAGCAACAAAGGAGAACTCATGGGGGAAGGACTAAAATAAATAAATTATTTTTGTTTGATTTTGATCCTTGACACAAAGCTTAAGAAAATAAAAAAAAAATTGAATCTTGTTATCTTAAACTAAATATATGTAGAATCTAGAATGTCTCAAAATTCTTGTAATTTTTTAAACATGCTATGTGAAAAGTTGAAGAAATAAACACTTTTTTAACGGATTAAAGAATACCAAAAGTAAGAAATTAAATAAGTATGTGATATACAACATATATACATAGGGAATGAATTTTAAAATCAAGTGGTTAAGGAAAGATGAAACAAAAAAGCACACATGCAATTAAATATTGTTCTTAAATATATTAAGGTCAATAGACCACACTTATTCAAATATTTATATCAAATCAATTTAATTTATCATAATTAGATAATTTAATAAAGTGCAAATAGTATTACTCCTATTCATTAGTGAATGTATTTAGGATAAAATGTTATCATAACTAGAGACTTTAAACCTTACCTAATAAATTTTCGCCCTCTAATCATAATTACTCTCTCAATTTCAATTATATGGTCGTGTCTAATTATGTACGAATTTAAGAAAGAAATATAACGATTTAAAATTTATAATTAAAATGTATCATTCCATTAGTACAAATATAAAAAAAGTATGTCATCAAAATAAATTAGAAAATTTAAATTACCTAAGTATAACAAACGATATTTTTTTGGTAACCGAACTATCAAGAAATAAGTATCACGTGAAGTGAAAAAATAAAGTGTATACATACAAAAAAAGAAAAGTTAAAAAAAAGATATTTTTTCTGTAACGGACTAACATAAAATGATGAATATCACGTGAAGTGAAAAAAAGAATATCAATTCTAATAAGAGATTAGAAGCAAACACGTATTTATCAATTTGTCTGCTTCATATTAAAGGTATTCTTGAGTTTTCAAACCTCTTTATTGATATATTTACTTCATATCGAAAGTATTTTAAAAACTTTAATGTCTATACTTTGAATGTGCTTTTAAAAATACGTTTTTATTGATACCACCTTGGTCCCAAATCAATAAAAAAAAATTAAAATAAATTCAACATAGATAAAATACTTATAATATCAATATACGTTTATTAAATAATTTTTTAAAAATGCATTACATAAATTAGAACAAAAAAATAACCAGGCCACTTTTAATACTAATTTATTGGGCTCGTAACCTCATACTGACACGTGGCTTTGCTTCTAGTGTACATATAAAGAAACAAAAGATAAATACACCTCTTGACTTTGTAATTTAGAGCTTATCATATTCAAAGCATCGTCACTATCTTTAGTGATCTTAATATTCATTTAACCTAATTTCAAATATAGTGTTAAACCTCGCCGCTTAACAAAAATAATGCATATATATCGCCGCCTGGTTAACAAAACCTTAATAAAAAATAGTGCATATATATCGCCGTTTGGTGAAAAAATTTATTATGTGTGATGCACAACTAGTACTAGTTGTGTGAGGAATTATTTTATTGCTATTATATTTTGATTTGTGGGACCATGCTTTATTTTCCTTCTTAACCTTTTGTTTCTCTTTCTTTATTTTTCCTTGATTTTTGTTTTTTTATTTAAATTTTATTCGGAAATCAATTTAATTACTCCTTTAGTTTGTTGGGATGAAAATACTTATTATTTTTTTACTTGTTTGTTTTAACAAAAAATGTTTTTCAAATTATAATTTTTATTATTATATAATTAAAGGCTATGAACATAAAAAAATTAGAGTTAATTCTTTGAATAGTTACTTATCCCATGAAAATTGACCACTAAAATTATTTTGTTTCTTTTCCTTCCATTTTTCATTTATTGTACTTTAAAACATAAAATTTATTTATTTATTTATAAAATAATTTTCACTTTATTTGAAAATAGATTTTTGACCATGAAAATTTGAAACGCAATCTTTTTCTTTTTGAAGGTATATTTTAAATTTGGAATCATGTTGGTATAATATGTTTTTTCAACTCACTTTTCACTTTTGAAATGTTATATAAGTAAAACATGAACATTATTTTGAATAATTTCTTGCAAAAATAAAACATAACTCTATTTTCAATTCTAACTCCATATATTTCAAATACAGTAAAAATATATATGAATTCTATGCCAAATGCCTAATAATAATAATCATAACCATGATTTCTATGTCGACAAGTTCTAAATATTTAATGTGTAATATAATAATAAGTGTTTCATTATATATATATATATATATAATTGTATTTATATTAGAGGTTTATTTTACTAAATTAGTTTTTTTAATTATGTTTTGAAATTTAAAATTTTATTATTAATATCTTATGTAGTTATTTAATGATAATAATAATAATTTTTAAAAATATTTTCTGCTAAATAAATAAAAAATATTATTTTCATTATACAAACTGAGGGAGTGATTAAATTTGTTTCAAATTAGATTTAGAGAAAACAAAAAATGAGAAAAAGGAGGAAAGAGAAAAGTAAGAATGAGAAACAAAGGCCAAGAACAGGATTGTTCAAAATCGAACTGGAAAAAAGTTATTGATTTATCAGTAATGAGTTATTGGTTTAGCGGTTTTGATTTTTTTTGTTATCGATTCTTAACAGTTTGAGGTTTTTTCATATCGGAATCCGATAGTAAATTAAATAATTATATTTTTTTTATTTTGTATATAAAGTCCTTGATTTAGAGTTTCGTTTCCTACTTTTATTTTTGGTTGTCTCAAACTCTTGGGTATTCTACAATATAAAAGTGTTTGCTTTTTAGCAAGATGTTATTTGTGAACTCATGTGCATGGTTAATTTGATTTGTCACCTTGTTTCTAAATGATTTTTAATAATTTTTTTTTGGTGTCAAATCTTAACGGTTAAACCGATAATGATCAATAGCCGATAAGTCAATATTTTAATGGTTCTTTAACGGTTTAGCATCTCTATAAACCGATAACCAATAAGTCAAATCGATAAACGTCAAAATCGAACCGAATCGAACCGACCGATACGCAGCCCTAGCCAACAAGGAAAATAAAGCATGGGTCCCACACATCAAAATATAATATCAATAAAATAATCTCCTTATACAACTAGTACTAGTTGTGCTATATAGCGGACGAGTTTAATCAAAGTGGTTCATATATACTCCGCCACTAAAACGAACGTGTCACGTTCACTTCGTCTTTTTCGGCCCCAAAAAAAAAAATTAAAAACACTCTAAGGTGCGTCTACAGTTCAACAGCTTTTAGCCTCTTTTTTTTTCAATCCATCATGTGAAGCTTCAGCACTATTCTTGTTGATTTTGTTCAGAAATTTTTTTCTCGGTTTGATCATCAATGGCTGGAATTGATCGTGTAAAGTACCCTTCTCTTCCCTCGAATTACGTCACCATAGCTGAGCTTAAAGAAAGATGGCTTAAAGAGAAAGAAAGGAAGCAGCAAGAAGAAAAGGAAAAACTAGAAAATGAAGAAAAGGAAAAACACCCAGTTCTTCATATTCAGCATAATCGCATTGCAAATGGGTGTACTTCAGTTGGTAAAACTCTGCAAAAGTGTGAAAATCGCAAAGGAAAAGGTTGGTGTGAGGTGGGTTTGATTGCTAAGGAACCTAAGTTAAAGGAGGTTAGAATGAATGCTCCAGTGGTTGAAGAAGGTGTTGATCGAACAAGGGGAAAAGAGAAAATGGGCTCTTTTGGAGATAGAAAACCTAGGGTTGAAAGTGATATGGCTAAGGTTTCGACGATTGATGTGGCGGAGGAAAAAATGATGGCTGTGGTGAGTGTGGAAAAGGGTGGAAAAGAAACATCTAAGGGTAAATGTAAGTGGAATAGCGGGAGTCAGGAGGTTGAAGTAGTGGCTGATGTTTGCATGGTGGAGGTTGTGGGAGAAAGCAATGTTGATAGGGAAATTGAAGGGAAGAAATGTAGAGTTGTGTTTAGTGGAAAGAAAAATAACTGGAGGGCGGAACAATCAGGACAAAAACACAATGCGGGGAAGGAGAAGGTTACAGTTGATGTGAAAGAAAGAACTAATGAGAAGGTGAGAGTAAGTGGTGCATTTCGTGCATACTGTGATAACGAGGTGGCTTCTGTTTGCACGGTGGAGGTTGTAGGAGAAAACAAGGTAGATAGGGAAATCACAGGGCAGACGTGTGGTGTTGGGTACAGGGGAAAGAAAAATGGCGGTAGAAAGATGGGTGTTAGGGTTGGTGAAGTGAGTGAAAAAGCAGACATTGCGGAGCAATCAGGACAAAAACATAATGCAGGGAAGGAGAAGGTTTCAGTTGATGTAAAAGAAAGAACTAGTGAGAAGGTGAGAGTAGGAGGTGCATTTCGTGCATACGGTGATAAGGAGGTGGCTTCTGTTGATGTGGAGGTTGTAGGAGAAAACAAGGTAGATAGGGAAATCACAGGGCAGAATTGTGGTGTTGAGTTTAGGGGAAAGAAAAAAAGCTGGAGAAAGATAGGTGATAGGGTTGGAGAAGTGAGCAATAAAGCAGAGAGTGTGGAGCAATCAGGACAAAAACATAATGCAGGGAAGGAGATGGTTCCAGTTAATGTGAAAGAAAGAACTAATGAGAAGGTGAGAGTGAGAGGTGCATATAGGGGAAAGAAAAATAGTGGTAAACAGATGGTTGATAGGGTTGGTGAAGTGAGCGATAAAGCAGACAGTGCGGAGCAATCAGGACAAGAATGCAATGCAGAAAAGGAGAAGGTTTCAGTTGATTTGAAAGAAAGAGCTAATGAGAAGGTGACAGTGAGTGGTGCATTTCATGCATACAGTGATAAGGAGGTCGAAGAAGTGGCTACTGTTTGCACAGTGGAGGTGATAGAAGAAAACAAGGTAGATAGGGAAATCTCAGGGAAGAAACATACAATTGGGTTAAGGGGAAAGAAACATAAAGTTGTGTTTAAGGGAAAGAAACCTAGCTGGAGAAAGATCGGTGATAGAGTTGGAGAAGTGAGCGATAAAGCAAACAGTGTGGAACAATCAGGACGAGAACATAATGCAGAAAAGGAGAAGGTTTCAGTTGATGTGAAAGAAAGAACTAATGAGAAGGTGAGAGTGAAAGGTGCATTTGGTGATAAGGAGGTTGAAGAAGTGGCTACTGTTTGCACGGTGGAGGTGGTAGAAGAAATCAAGGTAGATAGGAAAATTGCAGGGCAGAAACTTAGTGGGAGAAAGATGGCTAATAGGGTTGGAGAAGTTAGCGATAAAGCAGACAGTGCGGAACAATCAGGAAAAGAACGAAATGCAGAAACGGAGGAGGTTTCAGTTGATGTGAAAGAAAGAGCTAATGAGAAGGCGAGAGTGAGAGGTGCATTTCATACATACAGTGATAAGAGCAAAGATGTACTGATAGATTCGGAAGCCGGTTTGAAGATGACGATTGAGGGAGAACTTGGGGATTTATCATTGACTGATAGGAGGTATGGTCATGGGAGATCGAGTGTCAGGGTGCATGGTGACAAGTCATATGGGAGTTCCAGAAGGTATGAACCGCGGAAAATGTTGAAGCAGAGGGATAATAGCTTTGTGTGGATTAAAAAGGGGGAGTCTTCAAATGGTAATGTTGCTGAAATTGAAACTCAGGTAGCTAATTAAGCTGGCTTCTCTGTTTAAGTTCATACTACATGTTGTTTTCTTATTTTCTGATAAGCTGTTACTTAATGTGTTTTTTTTGTTATTAGTGAATGCATTTTTAGTGACTCTGTTAAACTGTAATAACACTTTATGAAGTGATGAATTAGTAAGCAAATGCCAGAACAAAATAGAAAGAGAAGTCAGAATTAGGAACGTAGAAATAAAACAGTCTTATTGTTTCTTTCCATTTATAAGGAACTTTGTACTAATACAAATAAAGAATATGGAAGGGGAGGACTACTGCACAGTGCATACTGGTCTTTCGAAATTTCATCAGGCTGCATAATATGACATGTGAAATCATGTTTAGTTTTCATCATAGAATTTTTGTCGAGAGAAAGGGTTATATGTGTTTATTTTTCATCTTAGGATTTTTGTCGAGAGAAAGGGTTGTTTTAAGAGCCATAATTTGAAGAGGATTAAGTTGTTTTGTCAAAGTAGTTTAAATTTAGGGATGTTCGAGAGAAAGGGTTTAAATTTTCTCTGTTCAGGTTGTTCTACCTACTCCAGCATTTTAATAGGAATAATCAAATTGGGTCAAGGGTTTGAAGAAGGATGTTCTATTTTTATGTTCTTTTGCAAGATTACTGGATTATGAAATTCGCAATTGATTTAATAGTAAGAATACAAGTGGCACATACTAAATGGTGGACGCAAGGTTTACATCTAAGACAAAAGTAAACCTACTATATTGATACTAAAATCTAAAATCTGAAATGCTTGTTGAAAGATCACAAGTTGAAATTGAACTTAAAAATTACTTGTTGACCTACTCAATATACCTGCTTTGCTGTTCTTTTTCTTTTTCTGATCGTCAGCTTTGCTGTTATTTTTTTAATTGCTCTTTTCTTTGACAAATATGGCCTCTTTTTATTGTTGTTCTTATTCCTAAGGCATGTTGCGGGGATTTCTCTTAGGGGATGGGGGGAGGTCTTGGGACAGGCATTTTGTCCTCATAAAGGGCTGCGTAAGGATGTTAATAACCTAGCTTAAGAAACCTAGTATGTGGTTTCAAAGGGGTATTGAGGGGTTCTCTTGGAAGGTGGGAAGAGGTATCAGGACAGATATATTGTCCTAATAAGGGACTGCTCAAGGTCATTTATAACCTAGCTTAATCAGGCTAGTAAGTCGTTTCAGAACCAAAAAGAAGAAGTTATACCGAAACACGAATACTAGTAGGTCAAAGATTTATTGAGGTATCATTATGTTATTCCCCCTGTTTTGACAGTGTTGTTGTGTTTGCTAAAACATGGACTTACGTAGAAAAAGTGACATGTTTAAGGAATGGTGAAGCAATAAATTCTTCAAATTTATCTAATTTTAAAAACACCAAGTAATTTGATGGTAGCCATTTGGAGATATACCGAAGTGAATTTCTTTTTGAGCAGAACCTCAGTAAATATTCTTTATGATTGCCCCTTCCTTCCCTCGGCTTTGTTGTTGGGTTTGTCAACCAGCTTGGCAAGTTTAGATTATTAAGCATCTATATTGGTGGAGGAAATAGGCTACCATTCTACCATTTTTGTCTCAGTTGAGTGATAAATTATTCACATAGCGAAGGGGGGTAAGCTCACATTTCATGACCAAAGCCCCTTTATCTTATCAATTTCTTCTAAGCCTTGACTTTGCTAGAGGCCCCCAAGCGTCAGTCCTGATTACTAAATGTATCTTGATATCTTTATTTACTCCAAAATTTTGTTGGGTGAAGGAACATTTTCAAATTTTTGCAATGTCAATGAGGTAGAGTTCTTTAAGTTCTCAAATACTAATTTGTTTGACAGCTCCACCAGTCTACCTTAGCTACTACATGCCTAGCCTTGCTTAATTCTACATGCAACACATAGCACCTCTGTTTAAAGTTACCAGTCTGTCAAATATTTTGATGATCATATGATTTCTGTAGCACTGACGTGATGCGTAAGTTCAACACATGTATAGTTGTTTTTATACAACATATTATGGTTGCTGGTTATGCATATTATATTTATAATTACTGAGTTCATAGCTTTGTGGCTCTTTCTGTGTTTAAGGAGTAATTTTTACTTCTGGACATGTCAATGTACCTTATAAAGAGGAGATAGTCCAAATGAGAGATGAATATTGATTTTGATGTTGGTCCTGGATGTGCTGGCACACTATAAATTTGGATAATAATGTACTCAGCTTCTTGGCCCCTTCTAGGGTTTCTTGTAATGACCTTACTTGTTTTTCTTCATGTGAATGTACTATGGGAAAAAACTTACAGCTAAGTTTCCATATTTTCAGAGTTTTAGGAGTTCAAAGGCTGTATTGGATGCTTTAATAAAGAAGTCATATGCATATGAAGATACTTAACTGTATAGTAATTTGTACTCTCTTTATTTCAACTTATGTGACTTATTTTCCTTTTTAGTTTGTTTTGAAAAGAATGTCACTTTCTATATCTAGTAACTCTTTAATTCCATCATTTCACATTGCATATTTAAGGCCATAAGATTCAAAGGACATTTTGGTACATTATATACATCTTTAGTTTAGGACCACAAGATTCAAAAGTCTCCCTTGCTTGCTTAAACTCGACCAGGTCAAAGTCAAACTAAGGCACATAAAATGAAACGTAGGGAGTAATTGTTTTCTTGATCCACGTAAAAGTATTGGTTTAATCAGCTGAACAGTGTGATAAAAAAACTCTAACTAGTGGCGGAGAGCACAATGGCATTCGATTATAGTGAGTGATGATGCTTGGGGTCTGATAGTGGAGAGCCAACTTATGTAGGGAAGGTTACCATGTGAAAGTTTAGCAGAAAAGAGAAGGCAACTACTAGATTTTCTCAAGGTATCTTTATGAACGTATAAAATCTTGAAGTGTAAAATTTTAATTTTGATATTAGGGGCTCGTATCCCCTCCCTACCCTGCCCTACTAGTTTGCCTATGTTTGTGGCTTTTCCACAGATGATAGTCCTATTGTTTGATTATACTTAGTGCCCGGTTATGTTGGGGTTTCTACTGATTATCATATTGTTTTCTCTCTGCTTAAACTTGACAGAAGATATAATGTACCTATTGCATATGCTTTATTTTGTCAGGTTCTCTCTTTTCTTTCCAACACTTGCATTGTCGTGAGCATTAGCTATTAAAGGAACTAGTACAACCCTTCGGGGTGGCCCAGTGGTTTGGGCTTGGGACTTTCATGTTGGAGGTCTCAAGTTCGAAACCCCTTGCTAGCGAAAGCAAGGGGTTTGCCTTCTGGGTCGAGCTTGTCGCACCAGGCTTGCCTAGTGCGGGTTACCTCTCCTGTGTGGTTTGCGAGCTATTGCATAGGAGCGGGGGTTTTATCCTGTGCGCACCCAAAGGGTAGTAGCAGCTGCGGGTTTCCCTAGTCATCAAAAAAAAAAAAGAAAAAAAAGGAACTAGTACAATTCTTAGCATTACTTCATCACATACAATGTGACAACTTGCTACTAAATTGAAGCATCATGAAATTTGTGATTACTGATTACTTGCCAACATAGAGAATATATATTGTGTTCGCTTAATCTCAGCAACTTTGTGATGTTATCCGATAAGCTAAGCGTAGCTGTAATTCCTCTTCGCTTTTATTTCTGAATATTTACCTTCTGTTTTGCTGAAACTGTTGTTTTCATCTGTTAGGATTGATTTTTTCAAGCCAAAGTACAAGTCGGAGTAAGCTGTGCTCTCAGTGAATCAAGTCAGTTTCCTTACAGAAGTGGCTTCTTATTCATTAATTTCACCAAAGCGATTTCAATTCTCATTGGAATTCAAACTACTTGTAAATTCGTCAGTAGTTGTCTCTCCCAGTCTTCTTTCTTGTAAGAAAGACGGTTTCTCTCCTCTCCCTTGACCCTCTTGCGGTTTTATATTAAACTGTAAATGAAAATGATGTCAAGTCTAGAATCATGAACTTATGCATTTTGCGTAAAGGTAGTAGCCTCGCGAATGTCAACTTATTAGTGGCGGCCTCCTTTGAATATTATTTCGGGTAATTCTTGTGGCAACTTATTCATTATTTGTGGGCAACTAATGTCACCATGAAAGTAATTTCTTGCGGGACTTTTTAGGGGTCGCAGAGGATACGTTTTAGGGACGGGACTATTCTCTGTGACCCTCAGGGCGCCACGAAAAGTCCTTTGTGGTGATATTTTCACTTTGTGGCTCTCTTTAGTTGCCAAAAGAAAATCCCAGTTCTTGCCGTGAGACTCCTTTTGAACAAATTGGATTTCAGAATCTTGGTGAAGGAGGATCAGAAAAGTAATTATACTTCAGGTATCTCATGAAATTAGTCGAGGTGCGGACAAGTTAGCCCAGATGCCATGGTTACAACAACATACCAAGTGTAATCCCACAAGTGGGGTTTGAGAGAGTGATGTGTACATAAGACTTACCACCACCGCGCGAAGATAGAAAGTCTCTGTTCAATAAACCCTTGACTCAAATGAAGCATATAGAAAATAATAGAGAAAAAACAGTAGAAACCACAAACTGTACCATAAATGAAGCAAAGAAAACAACAAGTAAGTAAAATTGAAGAATATGATATTAGGAGGATTACTAATAATACTATTGATAAGGCAAACTAAACAATGTTTGACTACCTAACCTTTTACCTTAATCCTCGACCTCCATATCCTTCTATCTAGGGTCATTTCCTTGGTAAGCTTAGGGTGTGTCATGTCCTGTCTACTCACATCTCCCTAATACTTCTTTGGTTTACCTCTCCTAAAATCCACTACAACCAACCTTTCGTACTTCCTCATTGGGACATTTGTGCATCTTCTCTTCACATACCTTGAACCATCTCAACCTCATCTTCCTCATCTTGTCCACCACTGGGGCCACTCCCACCTTTCCCTGTACATCTTCGTTCCTGATTTTATCTCTCCTAGTATGCCCACATTCATCTCAACATCCTCATCTCCGCTATTTGCATCTTTCGGACATCAGAGTTATTAAAAAAAAGAAGTAATTATACTTCAAGGTCTTATTGTGGATTGGCCAAATATATTAATTTCCTTCTCTCTATTTCCAACTGTCCTATAAGAGGGTAGTGGAAGACTGGTTTTAAGGATAGTTTTATGTTGCCCTTCAATATTTAATATGTGACTATACAATTTCCATGAACTAAAGCAGAGACTGACAGTAACAGGTACAGGGGATTCATATAGCCGACTTCAAATATGGATACAAGGATTCATATAGTCGACTTCAAATATGGATACAAGGATTCATATAGTCGACTTCAATTAGTTTGGAATTGATGTCTAATTGTTTGATAGTACAAAAATCGCATCGCATAATAGTCAGTTATTTCCTTCCCAAATTATATGCTATTTCTGTCATGTCAAAAATCTGACTTTAGGTCTTCTCTTGTTTTCTACCTGTATTTCATAATCCATGGGATACCCTACATATACAAATTCCAGCAATCATTCTGTGATAGAGCCACAAATGTCTTTGTCAAAAATGATTGAGGGTATAATAGGAAAAAAAACCATCTGCAGGTTTGATCAATCAAATAATGAGTATTTCTCATGTATCAGTTAACTTTAGTAATTTAGGAGTCATTTGGATGCTCTGGTTGGAGAAGAGTTATCCATATATTAAAATTAGCATAACTTTAAACATTATATGAGTTCAACTGAAATTATTACTTTCATCTTGAGCAGTCCACTGATGGGTTGGGATTTGTATCCTATGCCCAACCTTCAGAGCTAATGCTTTTTCCGAAGTTATGGATCCATTTTGCTGACTTCCTTGCCTACATTGTTTCATCAAATAGAGGTTGTTCACCTTGGAGACCTGTTGTTGTTATGAGTATGAATGGGCGTGGATGACGCTCGGTCCTCTGTGTTTTCAAGGGCCTTTGGAGCCGCACCGAACACCACACAAGGGGCAATGCACCTTTAGCCAATGGACTGTAGCTACCTACAATTGCGCTGTTTCAAGGGTGGGGAAGCTCTTAAACAGAAAAAGATAACTCTAGGTTAGGCCTGTCGAAATTTTCGAACTCCCTAACGTTGTTGTCAATCGCCACGTCCCAGTTTAGGAGTTTTAAGTTGATTCACTTTCGGAGTATGCACTAAAGGTGCTATTTGTCAAGGTTCCTCCGACCCTTAGGATCATCTAACCTTGTACAAATGATGGTCACATGGAGCCTTGTACAAATGATGGTCACATGGAGTCTTCCCCCCTTTTTGGCCTTCAAAGTTTTCATTTGAATATTAATCACTACCACCAAGATCGCACCGTTATATACATACAATCCGTTCTCATTTAACATAACTGCATGGTTTGAGCAAAGCTGCGGATTTTGACTAAAACTATTGAGTTCTATCAAATCCGTACCTATCACTGTGGCTCCGCCCGTGCCAGCAGAGTGCATGTGCATATATTAGGCTAAGGGACCAGATGAGTCATAAAGGATACCCTACAGCAACCCCATGACCACTCAATTAAATGTTTTCATACCATAAATTTGGCCTTGTATGGGCAACTTTCCCCCCTCCTAATAAAGAGACAATTAATTTTGACACCTTTTCATTTCTCTTCCTACATGTGAATGGTGATTTTTTCCACCTGAATTCTGCAGTGATTGTGCTGAATCCTTATTATGGTATCTTTCTTCTTAACTTGTTATAGTAATCTTGTAAAAAGAGAAATATTGTGACTTCACACTTGGAGCTAGCAGATGATATTAATACGGATTTAATTTATATCAACTGACAGTGTAATGAAGTTTGTAGAACATTGTCTTACTGTTCAACTAGTGACCTTATAATGTATAAAAGATATTATTCTGTCAACGTATAGAAATTAAACTCGGTTGGTATACAACAACCCAATAATAACTTATCATATTGTGATTTAATGATGGGCCATATGCATTATTTTTCAAGAAGCGGCATCTATGGTCTTGTAGCATTACTAGGAAATTCTCTAAAGTCAAGCAGACTAGGACAAACTGATAAGCCCATCAAAGACCTGTGCCTCCAATCATTGGCCAATTAAGAAAACAATGGAGCCAAGATATTTTGTTTCTAAATGGTCCTTCTATGTCAGCAAGTAAGTGGTCTATGAAAATGCTTCATTTGCATGTCATATATATGGTATTATAATGGGAGTTTGCTCAGATTGCAGGTCTCAATTCTAGATAAAGGAGGAGTAGTTTGCGGTAAGTTGACAGCTAAGGTAATTATAATGAAACCTCACAATACAGAATACATCACGATGTGCTCACTTAGACACGTGTTGACGGCCTTTTAAATGTCTGTCATGGATAGTAATAATTCATATAAGGTATAATACATAAACAATCATTCAAACGCGGCCTCAACTGGCAAGTAAGCCCTCCAATTTAGAGAGTGCACATCTAGACATCTTAATTGGGAGCTAAACAGTCCAACTCGTCCCCACTGTGTCTCGTGGACACCTGACGCTGACGTGACATAAATTTTCGAGGTGTCTAGATGATCATTTTGTAAGTTGGAATGTTCAACTTAAACAATGAAGGCGAGTTGAGGTATCTAAATGTGCATATTCAAAGTTTGAGTGTTTACTTGTCAGCCGAAGCCAAGTTTAAGTGTCTGTTTATATATTATGCCTTCGTACAATCGACCCCACCTTGCTTGAGATTGAAGTGTCGTAATTATTGTAATTCTAATCACCTTTTGTTACCACTATCAATTGCCAATGGCCATGACTCATTTCTCTATTTCCCTACCCTAGGACTAAGCCAACTGGCAAATTTTGGATCTTTACAATATTGAGGAAAAAAAGAAAGAAAAGGTAACAGACAAAGCATAGGGACAAAGCTAGTCAACTATTTGAGTGTGCTAAGTTTGGTTGGTTCTATTATACCTTACTTTTCTCCTCTCCCTACTTATAAATAGACTACCAACAAAGAGAATTCATCCCATATTAGTCTTTTAATTCTTTCTTTATTAAATTACTAGCTTCTCTTCTTTCATAAATAGCCTTCTGTTTTTTTGTTAAAGTAACAAAGCTGAAATCTTGATGGACATATCAGGTTCTGGATGCACTAGTGAGTGTGAATCTGGATGGACAATGTACTTTGATGAATTCTCATATTCTTCAGATCAATTCAATGGAGTTAAGGGGAGAAGTATATATGATGGTAGGGGAAAATCAGCATATGTAGAAGATATGTCTATGGTTTCTGATGCTTCATCTGGTCCACCACATAACAATTTCCATGAGGATAGAGAATTCTGTTGTGAAGAAAATGGCTACTTCTTATATACTTCTGAGACTGAAAATACAAAGGAGAAACAGAAAAGGAAAATGAAAGAGCAGAGTGGAAAAAAACAGAATCTTTATCTTGATGACACTGCTAGTTCTCCTGTATCAAATTTCCAAAAGGTAAGTTCAGTTTTGTATCTTTGAATTTCTTTTTTTAGACTTTTTTTACCCTAACGGTAAAGTCGGTCAGGGGTCGAGCCGTGGAAGCAACCACTAATGCTTGCATTACGGTAGGCTGTCTACATCACACCCCTTGGGGTGCGACTCTTCCCTGGACACTGCTATCGTGGGATGCTTTGTGTACAATGCTGCCCTTGAGACTTTTTGACCCTTTTCAAAATCCATCTTTTGGTGGTGGGGTGGCGTGGGAGATAGGCATTGACATCTACCTCGTGTATTCATAGCCAAAAGAAAATGACTACATGAAGAAGTTGATGTAGTACCTTGACTCTACACCGTTTTAGCATTGTGTGATCGTCTCATAACATTTAGAAAAAGCACACTTCTGATGACTTAATTATATTATGCCTCAACGCTCACGTCGTAAATGAATAATGGACAAGTTCATTCACTTACATTTGTCACTTGTGTTTTTAGGATAACACAGGTTTTTATAATGATACAACTTGCATGGAGCAAGCAGCAGGCTACTCTGGAACATATTCAAAGGTATTTTTTTCTGTTTTTCATCTTTGCTTTTCTACTGTCATGGATTGTTCATTTTTTATTCTTTGCAAATGTCAATATATCCTTTTTTTCCTTTTTCAGGGTAAATCTGTTCTGGGGAAACATTTTGGTTTCTTGAAAACATCTGTGAATGGGAAAGCTTCATCTGAGAAATCAGGTATGTGAATGTAGTTAAAATCTATGTTGCTCGGACTCTCCAAACAAACTGCCGTATTTGTGTTGGATCCTCCAAAAAAAGCACCACTTTTGGAGGACCAGACTCCCAACCAACGGCTTATTTTGAAGAGCTCAAGCAACATCTTGAACTCTCCTGAAAAACTGTTGCACCTGTGTGGATCCTCCAAAAATGCACTATTTGAAGGATCCTATACGCACCCAATAACATTTTTGGATAGTTCGACGAACATAGACTAACATCTATGTTGCTCGGACTCTCAAAAAAACTGTAGCATGTGTGTCATTCTTTCAAGAATACACTATTTTTGGAGGATCCACACACACCCGATGACATTTTTTGAAGAGCCTGAGCAACATAGGCTAATATCTATGTTTCTTGGACTCTCAAAAACAATGTCACACCAGTGGCACCACTTTTTGAAGATCTGACACGAATCTGGTGATGTTTTGAAAAGTCCGAGCAACATAGGATAAAAATAAGGCTAGTTTCAGTTAAGTATTTTTAAATTAAATTGTTTGTCTTTGTGCATCTTGCAGGTATTTTGAAGGGAAGAAAGAAGGGATAAAAACTGGACAATTTTTATATTTACTTTGTGTAAGTTGCTGTATTTGAAGAGAGAATGAAGATTTAGATTGTGGGGGTAAATGGGACATGAAAAGTTTTAAAAAGAGAACATTAGATTTTGAGAATCTTGTATTTATCCCTTCTTATCCTTTTTTAATCCTTCTTCCCAAGTTATTTGTTCCTGTCTATGTAATAGGAAACAACCTCAAAGTATAAATTTGAAAACAGAAGAAAATTCTGTTTTTTTTAAAAAAAATATATATATAGTTTTTTTTGGAACTTGAAGTTGTATTTTTTTTTTAAATTTTGTTTCTTGCTTGGTGTTTGGTACTCACTTTTGGGTCCGATTAAATACAGACCAGCACATTGCAAGGCTCATTTCTAGGGAGCGCAGCTCCCAACAAGTTTTTTTCCATTTCTTGTAGTTCAAACCCGAGTCTTCTAATCAAGAGCAGAGGAATTTCAACTATTTCAATACAGTTCATGTTGATGAAACTATCTTTGTTTCAAACACTTGGCATTTTTTTAATTTTTTAAAAAACTACTCCCTCTTTCCACTCCAGTAGTGCTCATTATTCTTTAACAATTATGCTATATGTTATGCACTCTGGTTGTTCACATATTCATGAGATAATTAATTAGTTTAGGTTTAATTAGTTTATTAAAATAATTCTTCTACCCCACCACCACCAACCCTCCATCACAAAATGAAAAAAAATTGGATGTCTTATGGTTCAAATTATTGCATAAAACTATACTTTTACAAGTTGCATTTGAGAAATAAACATCATGAAGAAATGAAAGAACCTCTAAACTAATAAGCAAGGCAAAAACCACAATATTCTTTTGTGAACATTAACAGTAAATATTTATCTGCATTCGGTATTTACACTAAACTTTATTAACTTATGATAGTTCAAATTTAAATCGAGATAAAAATATGTATAAATTAATTATGATTTAATTATACTATTGTATCTTGTATCTAAAGAAATGTGTTATGTAGTATTTAATTATGCGTTGGTGTAAACACAGGGCGTGACCATCAGGAATGGAACTAGCTCTTTGGTTATAGGTTCAATCGAGCCCAATATATTTGGTTCATACCTTGTATTTGTATTTAAAAAATTCATTGAATATGTATAGATTATTAATTTAGAGCCTAGTAATTTTAAAATTTCGAACCTGTTAATTTCAAATCTTGGATTCGCTTCTCATGAGTAGTATCTTTGATGTGATGAGAATACATTGAGGTGATTTGAGTTGGGTGAAATCTGGTAATGTAATCTTCTATATAATATAATAAGACAAGATGAATGATAAAGATTGATCCAGTTAAAGTTTCATTTTCTACCAAAAGGGTCCAGAAAGGTACAATCCCACCTTCTATCATGACAGCTACACACTATAAATGTCATCTATATATACAAAAAAAAAACTATATAATATATTTGTCCAAATCTTTATTGGTCATATGATCCTTATAATTGCCATCCAGGTCTTGGAGAGTGTCATAGTTTTAGGAAAAAGACAAGACTTTCCAGCTATTCTTCCTCAGTGCTGACAATTTCCCTGATTTCATGGTTCACTTTAATTAATTGTTATTACTAATAATATTATCATCATAGAATATAATTGGATTATTGCATAAGTGGAAGGTTTAATTGGTAGAGAATAATGCAATTATAGTATTATAGCACTCTTTTCTTTTTTTTTCATAAAGATACGATCAGATCAGTTTACATGCATCTCAATTATTTTATCGAATACTTATTATCTTTCATCAGTACATATAGCTTTGAGTATTGTATTTTTTTCTTTTTAGTTGCATGTGCCCTTTGTCCCTATTAACATTATGAAATAAAAGGGATAGTTTAAGTTTGTCAAACAGGAATTGTCAAACCTACTGTCACTCTTTTCACTCTATTGATTTGCTTTATTGTGTTCGAAAGAATAAAGAGATATCTTCTATATATCCACATAAATATTGATATTTTTGTAAATATAAGAAAGACTAATGTAATAATAATAATATTGTGTTCAACTAATTGTGTTTCATACCTGACACACCAATCAGCAAATAGTTTTATTAGTTTAACTAGAGATTTTAAGAGCATAAACTATAAATAAATAAGAAAAATATAAGAATTAACAACGAAATTTTTTATAATGCTAAATTACAAAAACCCGTTGTTTGGATAGCTAATAAGTTATATTTTTTCAGAAAAAGATAAGTAAAGTTCGGAAAGAGTAGAGCTTATCCCTCTCTCATAGAGATAGAAAAGTTGTTTTTGACAGCACATCAACTTTTAAAAAATCTAAGAAATATAGATATAAAAACGATAATAATAACCAAAATAATACGAAATAAAAAGTACTACACAACAATCGAAGGGAGAACAATAACGATAACGAAATAATGCAATAAGGTGTAATGATCCATTAAAGTCAAAAGATTCCAGCCAAAGAATTTTGTCTATATTATGTTAAGAAAATGAAAAAGTAGAGAAACATATATAGAGTTAGGCAAAAGTAATTGCTTCCACACAATCTTTTAATTTGTTTTGTGTCCAATTATTGAAATTATATGTGCCCACACGTGCACGTTTACACTAAGATACGTTTAAATATTTCAACTTTCAAGATAAATATCATCAACAAATTTCATCGAGACACATAAATTATATAATATATTTTGATTAAATATCCGAACACATAATAAAGTATTTAATAAACACTTTCAATTTAATTATTTTATCATATATTCAGATGATCTATTGAACATACTAAAATTCAAGTATTTATATGTTTCGTACAAAAAAAATATAGTGTTCATTTGAACTAGTTATAATTGGCTGCATGTTCTGCGTACTAAAACACATCAACATTCTCATTTTTTTTTAATTAATAGAAAGATACTTCATTAGTAAATCAACTTGTAAATAATAACACCTCAATCTCAAATTAGTTGGATCGACGTTGATAAAAGATAGAGAAATCTACTCAATATATAATACGAGAAAGTCACTTAACACAATTTGACAATGATGTTTTTTAAATTTCACTTGTTAACGATATTCAATTTTTCAATTCAATCTTTAAAACTTAAGTTATATTGTATACTTTCTTCAAATTGAATATCATTATTTTGTATTGACTTAAAAGGGAACTATATCATCTCACGGCAAATCGACTAAAAAAATCAAAGATTGTTCATATTTTAGACCATTAAAATTACTCATCTCCATACATAAAGGAACAAAATGAATCCAAAATTTCACGTTCGATTTTGAATTATAAGACGGTTGAAACTAATGAATTGACGTTACCTCTAACCCCTAGCCTTTCAAGTCGAGAATTTATTTAAATTTTGAATCCGCATCTGAATCGAGAGAAGGGAAGTGAATCAATCATGTTGTCAACTTGCACATGATCACCTTTCATCTTTCTATCAGCCAATTATTGAATGACAAACTGATTGTCCATAATGACAGGAATCTCTATTGGCCAAACAAAATATATGAAAACTGAAATCTTCCCACAAGTGTACCAAAATTAGGACATATATGACTATGACAACTCAAAAACTCCCAAGATATTTAACAGTGAGAAAATGACATTTTGCATGAATCAAATAGTTTATCTTTAACTACAAACTAGGTTTGGTCCCCATGAAATGGAATCGAAAACAATCTATCTGCCTTCACAAGATGAGGATAAGACTGCATACGCACCTTTTCCAAATCTCACTTGTGAAATTATACTGGTTGCCCCGTTGTCGTCGTTGAAGTAGCATATGTAGAAGGAAACAATAAACAATAGTCAACAAAACACAAATCTTATACCAACTAAAGCAAGAGAGGAGAAAAGCTACAACAGAAGAAAATGACTTTGACATTGCAGATCAAAATGTTTGTTTCAAGGGGCAAAACTGATTGATACAGAAAGTTGGAAAAAATAATTGATACATGAAAACATTAGTCGATATCTGGACAGGCTAACGGACACTTTGTAAAGCTCACAAGTTATATTTACAGGTCCACGCAATTTCCATAGAACTCCTGCAGATGAAGTGAAGCTATACTGAAACTTGAGAATTGATTTCAAACTTTTTGGAACCCTAACTCCAACTAACAACAAAGAAGAATCTATTGAGTGAAAGGGGTTGAATACTCCCAACGAAACATTCCCTCGTAAGTTGTAACAAAAACTGTGACAAGAGTTATGTCCCAAAAATACGTCTGTGAACGGGTGGAGCATCAAGAGTTTTAACCACTTGAATCCAAGGTTTGTCTATGATCAAGGTGGAAGTTCTTGAAAGATGTCCAACAAATAAAACAGGATCCCTGAAAGCACAGAATTCAAAATTCTTTCTACCAATTTGTTTCAAATCTAAGTCAGTCCCTTTCAACTTGCGCTTTAAAGTCCCATTTGCAGGAGAACTATTATGTAGCTTCTTCAAAGCTAAATCTTGACTACTAGCCAGGTCAGTATCGTCATCATCACCAACTGGCAACCCAAAGTCAATCAAGCACATCGCCCTACATAATAAAGCCATAAAGTGTTAATCATGCGACATTTATGGAACTACAGCACTGAAATAATACAATTAGGTTTTTTGAAGTTAAGCAGATAGAGAACTTGAGAAAGATCCAACAAACTGAGAAGGAATATGAAGGAAAAAGAACTAGTCATGGTCAACGAAATTTCCATTGGGCCACTGAAAGGTACATGTACTGAAGCATACACTGCTTAGGCATTATAAATCTCCACAAAATATTAAAGCCATCGGTTGTACCTTCATACTTAGTTGGGTATTTGATTGAGCGCTTCTAAGAATGACAAGTGGACCAGTATTAGGTTGGATAAGGAATTCGATTTCTTTCTTTTTATATGATGTGGTGTCAGGCCCAGTTTGTGCCGACCTCAGCTATTCCATTGGGTACCTGTTACCTTCCACCAACACGGGTACCCAGTAACTATGACTACCAAGGTTTAGGCAGATGAGAAGACATCACCTAGTGTTTTTATGTCTTCATTGGATTTGAAGATGAGACCTCATGGTTTTCTCCTCCCACTGCATTCCACTAGGCACACCTTTGGGTGCAGTCATGCCGATAAGGAATTAGATTTCTTAACACAGCCAAAAAAGAAGAGAGAGAGAGAACTTTCAGCTAGTAAATTACTTTAAACAATCTCATCAGCTATAATGATTGAACCACAACAATCCGCAGCTTATCACATGTGCTGATGACTGCTATTTCTGATGTGTGTAGATGTGCCTAGATGCAATAAAAGCAAAATCTTTGTATCCAAACATATAAATGATAAGCCTAGATAAGTCCATTTCTTTATTACTTAGCTCCAATTAAGAGGCCAACCCGTGTTCGATGTCATTTACCATTCTCTAAAAGAAGTACCATTTCCTAATGGAACCTATCTAGTAAATGCCAGTATAAAGTATAAACCAATGCACACTAAAACGAACCTACAGTGAGATGCCACCAAAAGAATTCAACCAGATAAGATAGCAGAAAACCAAGAGTAAAAACTCAAAAAACAACTTTGGCAAAAACTGCAAAAGACACACCTTGAACTGTAGACAATGACAGATGATGAATTAGTAGAAGGAGCAAAAGAAAGCCCAATCACTTCTCCAGGAAATTCTTGAAATCTTCTCGGCAGAGAGAATGTATTCCGGTTGGACCATTCTCCTAGTTGTTTAGCTTCGACATCAAAGGCATATACCTGGTTTGAAGATGTGGATACTATAAGCACATTGCTATTTCTAGGAGTAAAGCCACCCGCTGTAACGGAAGAACCATTCAATCTAGATATAAACCAATGTTGCCTGTTACACAATAAAATTCAGTCAGTGCCCCAAATAGGAAATACAACATGAAGGTCCCACAAATATATTGAACTGACTTGACAGCTTAAAGTTATCAGGTGGGAAATGGGAGTTCCACTCAAGAGATAAGTGTGCAATGCTGGAAATGATGTATTACATATTTTCAATGCACAAGAACATGATGAAGAATTTTGACCCTATAAAAAATCTCCATTGGTCATAGAGTGAACCTAGAAGTTTATGGAACAAAACATAAGATACCAACAATAGGGAAATTTCAGATAGATCAGAGACTAGATACATGTCTGATAGATCATAGAAGGCATGTACCTCTGTATCTCTAGATTAAATATATATACATCTCCAAAGCAGTTTACAGCAGCTAACCATTGCCCATCTGCACTAGTGAACATTCTCGTAATGGGAGGTTCATTTGGTGGCAATTCTTGGCAGTGCTCTTTACGCCGAGAGGTATAAACGTGAACTAGTTCCAAGCTTACCGCATCAACCACCTAGAAGAGAAGACAAGTGTAAGAGACTATATGCATTCACGAAGTCACTAAGATGTCCTAATGCTATTAAACAAGTTTTTGAAGTCACAATTTGCCGTTATACTTGCAATAGAATTTCGATCATTTAAAGCCACAAAAAGAAAATTAAAAACAGGCTTTCAATTATTTTCCATCCAAGTTGGGATCTATTCCTATAATTTTATTGGCAATTTTCGTAAGTATATATAATATAATATAATATAAAAAGAAGTTAGCATCATAAATAAACAACATTACTAACGTGAAAAGTAACAAATATCTAATTATTTCCTTTTATTCATTTTTTAAGAAATAGAATTGCTATTAAATACTATTTACGAATTTTGGTGGCAAATAAAATCCTATTAACGTTAGAAAAGTGCATCCGTCTATAAGAATAATTTCACCGATGAGATTTTTTTAAAGAAAAAACTCCTTAAGAAGATAGTTTTCTCTTTTCAAATTCGGTTCTTTTTAAATTATATAATCTGTTGTAATTTACATATGTTAAGGTTACACATGATTGATTGATGTGTAATTAATGATCTAATTATTTTCTTATTTTTTGCTAGATTTGCTGATTCATGACACAATCATTCAAGACACAAATTGTATAACTTCTTGTTGCAGAAGGCAAAGAAAGGTTAGAGGCTTTTGGTTTTGATCTCCAGAGGTCTATTAGTATACATATATTTGTTTGTACATTTTTATCGATATATACATATACATCATATGACACTTTATCTTGAAAGCTCTACGATATTTTTAAAAATTGTTATTTAATAATATAACGTGCACATGACAAGTTGTTCCTTTTAGATACATTTATTATTAATCAACGTGATACACACGTGCAAAACATGTACACTTGACTAGTATTAATTATAAAAAGATCAACACAAAACAATATTTCCGTGCACGTAAATGGAGACTAGGTGACATAAAATATGCGAACGGGAGAAGTTCTGACCACTGTAGTTCTTTAAGTTGGTGTAGTTCTAAAATGATGAGTCTTGATTAAAAGGTTTTGACATTAGTACAAACCTTACCACCTATAAACTCCCTAAGATATTCAGTTAAGTTGTCATCTACTTACAGCTCAGAAGTGATTGTAACATAAAAAATACATCGTGAACTATCATCCCGACTTTAAAAGATGAAACACATATATCACTCAAAACTATAGAAAACAAATTGGACGACAGAATTACTCACATAGATCCTTCTGTCACACCCCGCTATAATCATTCGAGAAGAATCGGCACTGAAAACCATTGAATGGGCAAATGGAAGTCCCAAAGGGAGCTTCCTTTTGCTGACAGTCCATGCAGTCTTGCCAGCACCACTCTTCTTAAGTTCAAAAAGGCAGGGTCTTACATGGTCAGAATAAGCAAACAGTACACCTGAAGGAGAAATTGCACTGCATGTGATCTTCCTTGAAGTTTTGCACTTAACACGAGCCACTAAATCTGTTCTTGCAGCCCCGCCGGATGGGCCACAGCTATCGGACACAACCCCATTTTTCACACGAACACAAAAAATATCTATCCAGTGTGAAGCCTGGACTAAGAGTAAAGAAGCCTGGCTGAAGATTGTATTTACTGCAATTTGTATGGGTGGCCTCTGAGGTGAGGGACAAATATCGTGCGGAGAAAATTTGGTAAATTCCTTTGCAGAGTATGCAAAAAGTTTAGTGTCATCACCACCTGAGATAAGCATTGGCACACCCAAATGCGCCCATTTATGATAACTAAACTCAAGGGGCTTCTCCATAGGACGAAGCTTCTTTGCCATCTGTTCGACTATGGGCTCTGATAAACACAGTTAAACAATCAGTAAAACAAACCCAAAATAAAGGGATATCTTAAAGTCCAAAATTTGAACAGAACAAAGATTTCAACATCATTTTCAGTGAGCGATAGCCACATCTAAGTAACGGACCTTCATGAGCGATCGGTACAGCAACTGCCAAGGCCCTTATATCATGTGTATGGGCACTCACATGACCAACATAAACCCATTTCTTCAGGACAACAGAAGAAATGTCTTCATCGTGAGACCCAACCTCATTGGCTGAGAGCTTATAAAGTATAACCTAAAAACAGTAGCAAGACATTAGCAGCTATAAAAGCAAGCTTAAATTGAGTTCTCTAAGCAATTATGGCTGAGAAATCTCAAATAAAATCAAAGAAGATAACAGATACAAATTATCTTATTCACTCAAAATACTTATGCAATTATTTACCATCACAGGGCAACTTCACACCAAATAATGAGACTTTTTTTCTCGTAAAGCTGTGGACATTTGAGAACAGCGAATAAATGAACACAGATTTGAAAAAAATAATTGAAACCAAAGATGTAGGGAAAATGATTGTTGAAAATTTCCAGTGAACAGATGAAACACAACTGCCCATCTTCCCCTAAAATCAATTTTGCAGAGAACACTTTCGAGCAAAGCGCATATATAATAGCACAATGCCAATACACACAATCCCTGCTTTCGTTTTTTCTCCAAATCTAAAAACTCTTTAAGAAGAAGAAAAGAAAAAAAAAATATAAAGTTTGGAAGAGGGGTGTTTATAATTGAGTTTAATTTGATACTGGTTAGTTAGTTTAGTAGGTTGGGTTTGGGTTAAAAGAGTGGAGTGAGTTATTCAAGCAAAATCGGGTATTTTCATTTGATTTGGGGAATTCCATCCGAAATAGGGGTTTTACTTGCATACTTTGGTAACGGCAGGGGCATACTTGACCCTATAGTATAAACTAGGGATAAACTTAGCTAATAAAGAAAGTAGAAGGGTATTTCTGACCCTTTTCCCTATCTATATTACTTATACTTATACAGTTATACTTACACATTTAATCCCCAAAGTGTTTTCCATAGTTCAAACTTGTGGCTGACACCCTTGCTAGTTTCAAATATTAAACTAGCATTATATATGAAATGCATAACGTGGAACTTCATTTGGCATATTATCAGTCAGCTCATCAATATCTTCGTAAACAAGTACAGGCTCAATGAGATCCTACTGGATTGAGCACAAATGACATGCACTCCAATAAAGAATCTTCGTCAGCTAGGGAGAGTTGTTTATGTACCTGACCATCAGAACCAGCAGAAAATACTCTACTGTGGCTAGGAGATGCTGCTAAAGCATTCACGTCACCCTTATGACTGGAATGTGACTGTAAAAGAGTTCCATGCTGGGAGTCCCAGAATTGAACACTCCCACTACTATCTGCACTAACCAGGGTACCACATCTGCGTACAGCAGGAAGAATTGGAAGCATTATGAAAATGGAAAATCTTAGAAAACACAAAAAGATTTGGGGTGGGAGGGGGGGGATGAGTTATTTTTCTTTCCAAAACTTTTAAGGGAAGGGTTGCCAATTTGATCTTCACCTCAATGCAAGTAATGACCATATGCATAGATCAGATCCACTACCCAAACCTCCAAGACCCGCTGTTATCCTGTAGATTTCATATGCAAGCTCAGCATCCCAGCATCTTATAAGCCTGCAAAGAAACAACCTCCACTCAGAATTTTCACAGTGGACATACCATGAAGAATAAACAGTCATTCTTCCGCCGACGTTATGCCTCAATTCAGTTTTCATCATAAATCAATAAGTAAATGTACACCACATAGTTAGGTTCAAAAATAGAACATACCCGTCACTACTACCAGCGTATATCCTTTTTGCATCAGAACTCCAAGTGACACTCAACATACGCCCTGCAATTATCCAAATGTTAACTATGAAATTCTCAAAGCAACAATCAGATATTTGCGCTAAGGGACAGCTGTCTCACCATCGACCCCAGGCAACGATCTTTTGTAAGACAAACTCTTCTCATCTGAAACAGTATAGATACGAACACGGCCATCATCACAAGCAAATGCAATTCGACCATTTTCATTAAAATCATCCACGTGAATAACAACTGAGTCATCGTCCTCTTCACCTTCACTGCTCTCACTACCGCTACTAGCGCCACTTGTAAGTCTAACATGGCCTTTCTCATACTTCTTTGGAAGATTCTGATGAAGCTGTGAATTATTGCATGGCGCCACAGCCATCTGCCATATTGAAACACCAAAAGAATCGAGCACGGCCTGCCAGCAACCAGAGAAACAACAAAATTACTCAATTCGTCAAAACCAAATATAAGACTACAGGTAAGAAAATGGATGGATCTTGAAGACATTGATCTGGGAAGACCCAACTCCCCGATCACACAGCCAGAAGACTTATTTTCTAAGTTGCTCGGACTCTCCAAAAATGTTACCGCACCCGTGTCGGATCCTTCAAAAATACACTATTTTTGGAGGATCCGACACGCACCCGTCGACATTTTTGAAGAGTCCGAGCAACATAGCTTATTTTATGCCAAATCCATGCAAGACACAGGAGCAACAATGTATCTTACATAACTACAGCTAAAACAATAGTTTATAATATTATGCAGCTCGGAAGCATTTACCAAAAGTACTTGCCATTTCTGACTATGTTCCACTCGTTAAGGAAAAATAATATTAGAGGATTTCATCTCTGAGTCTCTTAACACCATAAAAATGGAAGCTAAAGGTAGCTTTTTCACAAACAGTTTAAGGAAATCCACTACTTTGTGCACTCGAAAAAAAGAATAATGGCAGAGGAAAAGAAAAAGATAAGATCATATAATTTTGTAAAATGAACATCACCAAAATGTAAAATTCCTTTTATGTGGTGGGTCAATTTGCCTTATTTTCTATGTTAATTAAAAAAACAGTCAAGATGTTCATCTTGTTGATTGCATTTCCATCCACTCATACATCAACCAACCATGCCTCAATTTTTTTTAATTTGAAATTATCAACCAACCATGCCTCAATTTTTTTTAATTTGAAATTATCAACCAACCATGCCTCAATTACAAACCTCTGTTACATGAATCCTCCATATCATTTAACCCAATTCAGGTCCATTCCATTCCACTGCTAAACTAAGTATACCTTTTAAGGACGAGAAATTACTCATCATATCATACACCAACCACCCCTAAACGAGTATAGTTTTGCATAGGTAGTTCCTTCCATTTTGTCAACCAATATATTCATGCACTTATCACATCAATTCACTAGCTAGAGTTGACTCTACTTTCTAACAACAACAAAGTAAGAAGTAAATGGAGTACAGCAACAACAGATGCTGCTATAGTTTGTGAACGTACCTTCTGAGTCAAATCGAAAAGATCCCACTCGTAAACTGATCCATCAATGCTGGATGAAAATAACCGGCCTGCAGGTAATTTTCTCGATCCCGACTCACACCAAACTAACGAGGAAACCCTTGAATTAGGATTTCCATGTATTATCTGCACACACATTAAAAGAAAAACTCAATCTTGTTAACAACGACCCTAATATCTCAATCCCAAACTTGTTGAGATCGCTTATATGAATTATCACTATCTATTTTGCTTCTTTTAAACCCATTTGATTCCAAATACACCCCGTACGTGTGCACATTCTAAGCTATTCTAAATCAATAAAAAAAACTCGATCTTGTTAACAACTACCCTAACTCCAATTTTGATAACAGGAAAGGACCCTAATATCTCAATCCCAAGCTAGTTGAGATCGACTACATAAATCATCACTATCCATTTTGCTCCATTTAAACCAATTTGATTCCAAATACACCCGAGCACATTCTAAGCTATTCACAATTTTAAAAAACTCAATCTTGCTAAAAAAAAAACCTAATATCTCAATTCCAAGCTAGTTGAGATGGCTTATACAAATACTCACTACCTATTTTGCTCAATTTAAACCCATTTAATTCCAAATAACACCCAGTACGTACACAAGCACATTCTAAATTTAAAAAAAAAGATGTATTCGTACAAGTTGACAGTGCCAGCCGACAGAGCCAGGTGAAACAAGCCAAATCTCAAGAGAACCATCCTCTCGGGCGGCGGCGACCTGAGAATCATCGGCGCTAGTAGCTAAAGCTACCACCGGCGACGGCTTCCACTCAACTGAGTTGCTTCTATAAACTTCAAGCATTCTCTAAAAGCTCAAAAAACAATCTTTACGAGTTTTTCAGAGAAGAGAGATGCATAAAGCATCACAATGCCCAAAATGCAGCAATGGAGGCGACGCCAAAAAAGAGGGTTAGGTTTTTGAAAAAACAAGGGTTTAAAGCTTACATGAATTTGTTTAATTACTAAATTTGGGCTTTTTCGGGTCCACCCGGCGTAAACGGGTCAGTCAAGGAGACTATTTTCTACTCTTGAAGATTACAAAAGAGATGACATGAACTAGGATTCTTTTTGTCCAAAAAAAAATTAGGAAAAGTTATATATATATGTATCCTATGTTCATTTTTATTTCTCAATTATTTTAAAAATAGATATACAGGTGCATAGGAGAGAGGCGAGCAAGAGAGGGACTGTATATAGAAGATACACGTGAATCATACTATATACATGTATCTGAGATCTCAGATACATTCTGAAATTCAGATACATAGGGAGAGAGGAGAGAGGTGAGCGGGAGAGCCAGATACTTGTGAGTTTACTTGTATACAGTGTATATGTAGCAAATTACACATAATTTTGACTTCATATATATGAGATATATGTATTTGAGGACTAAAATTTGGCACAAATAATAATTTCGAAAAAACACGTAATTAAACCTTATACATTTACGACTATTATTTTGATGGTCGCCTTGGTTCCTTTTAATAAACTATGATAAAATAAAAAGGTCATTTAGTTCACACACTAACTAGATCTAGGGTTCGAGTAGAGATTAACTTCAAACTTGCGGTTTAAAGTTCAAATTTCATCATTTGATTGTACGAAGGATCGTAAAAATGAACGTATTTTGATATGTATAACTATTATGCTATTGCATAAATACCGTGAAAATGTATAAAAGTACTTGAAAAATATTTTAATTTTATAGAGATTTTGTGTACATATCACAATATATTCACTCCTTCTGTTTGGGTCACACACACCTAAAATAATTTAGTCACATAACATGGAATTTTTTTTATGACAGTGGTGTCTAAATCAGCTTGCATACATCTTGATTAATTTCACGGGATACCTATCACCTTCCACTAACAACAGTTATATATCAGGTAACTCTGTCCACCAAGACTATGATATATGGGAAAAACCAACTAATGTTTTTCTCTCCATTAAAATTTGAACCTGAGACCTCATGATTCTTAACCACTTCATTGATCACTACGACGCTCTTAGGTGTCATAACAAATTCATCTTTTTCTTTACTTTCATGTTTAAATTAATTTAATGTAATTATAGATATATTTTAAATAATGATCATTGATCACTACGTTACACTTTGACATAACATGGAATTCATGAACTCCTTTTCTTTTTCTTTACTTTTCTGTTTAAAATAAGTTAATATTATAGATATGCTTTAAATTATGATGCTACAAGCGCTTGTCTGTGAATATCACTCAAATGTATACCTATGTCCTTGTATTTTAATACTACTCTATTTTTTAACCACATTTATTAACTCAGGATAAAAGTAAAAAGTAACAACTAATAACATCGTGATTTTCTAACGTGATAACTATTTTTAACAAACGCAACAACTATAATATTTTCATGGTAATTCTAAGTACATATTGAACTAATTAAAAAGACTACAAAGGTTGTTGATTTATCCATCTTTTAAACATATGAAAACTCTCTTCACGTCTGTCCTCTGGAGCTGTGTGCCCTCCTCCCTAATGAATTAAAAAAAAAAAAAAAAAGAGGAAGAACAAGAAGAAAAATATTTGAGAAATTTGAGCATAAGACAATATTTTTACTATTGAGATTGAAGACATTTAATAAAAAAAAATTATATGAGTACAAAATTTTTACCTTTACTGTTGCGTATGTCATGTGATTAGAGTAAGACCTTGTGTAACTATGAATCAAAGATATATAATTTAGAATTTCATAACAAAAATTTAGGAAAGTGAAATTTGAAGAACCATACCCTCCAACTTGTTCATCAACCATCCATGGACGCCAATCATCAATAATAGGATAATTTAGAAACTTTATCCATGCTTGTGTCGATTGAAAAGGAACAACCATGTCATGATCGCCACTGCTCAAACAAAATACTTTGTTATGTTATAAATCACAACTTAGAGAACCATTGAGCAAAAGTATCAAACCTGTATATAAGTGATCGATAACCTTTTGTACTAAGGTTTGCATGGTAAGGTATACTATTCATGAAAGTAATTACGTAACTTTTATCCCCAATACTTTGCCTACATCTCGCCCATGTTCTTTTTATAGTTCCCTAGTCAAAGAAGAAGAAAAAATTCTTTCAATATCTTGCACCATAGCTCTACATGTAGAAATAAAATCAATTGAAATACCTTTCTAACATGGAGAGCCTCTTGAACTTTTGGGTCATTCGCCCAATAAACAGAGAGATTGTATGTGTCAACCTACAATCAGAAAGCATATCTACGTTATTTATATGTATACTCATCAAAGATTATCATGACATATGCCTCTTTCATTGTGTATTGTTAATCAGAGTCGTCTCAAAATTTAAAGTTAATCGAGAATTCATACTTGAAGAGATCTTACACGACTTATTCCTAGATGGCTAAAGTCATCGCGATTTAAAAAGATGAAATCCTCTTCAAGAGATCTTCTTAATTCGCTTGACGATTGATGCAATTTTGGATCTTCAGAGTATGTTCCACAGAAAGGCTCAAGTACTTGTTCATCACATATACTACTCACAAGCTACAAAGAACCAACAAAAAATATTACTTACCAAGAACATATATATATACACATAAAAAGGTAAATCGTACCTCCTTGAATATTTTTAAGTTTTCTGAACATAGTTTATTGTTGGATTTTATACTTCGATATTCGCCTTTGCAACTCTGTTTCAATGACTGATACAACAAGATCCAGATTAATCACTTTTGTATGATACAAAATTCATATATGAAATGAGATTGAACCAACCTCATAAAGTTCGTCGGATATTAGCCCCATACCATGACTGAAAGGAATTTGATAATTGACTTCTTCAGGAAATGTTTTTGGATTTCCAAGTGAATAGCCCTTAAAAGTATATCACCATCGAATTAAAACAGTATTTTTTCTGTGCATATTGAAATTACGCCAAAGGAAAGGAAGAGAAAACCTTAAGGTTGATTAATGACTCTTTGCCTGCTTCAATTCCTGCATTTTTCATAACATAAGATGGTTTTGGCTAGAAATGTTATGAGAATAATGTAGATTTCTTATGTATATCTTATCTAATAAATGTGGAGCTAATAATCAATGATAGCAAATTAAAGCATAAACTTGGATCCGAGCCTTGGGACTGGAGAACCTTCTAACTAGGAGCGCTTTAACCTCCTTGGTGGACATATTGACATGAATTCAGATTAGTCGGACAAGTAAAGACTTCAGGATTAGAAAATTGGAAGAAACATTAATAACAACAAAGCATGAGTAATGGGGTGATAAGGATGATCATAACTTCACATTACAGTCAAACATTTCTATAACAATACCGTTTGTCCAGATAATTTTTGGTTGTTATAGCGAGATCTTGCCATAGAGAAGATATATAGTAGCATAACATAACATGAATATTAGTTCCGAAAAAAAAACTTGGCTGTTATAGTGAAGTATATAGTTATAGAGGACTATTTTAGAAATGTTTGATTTGATATGATAATATTAACTGGTCCTTACCATTTGATATTAGTTGAACCATGACCGGAACAGTAATGCCTGCGTATGAGTCCCCAGAAATATAGAAAGGGTTCGAAATGAATTCTGGATGATTAATGAACCACTACAAAATAAATCACGAGTTAGTTCGAAATGCATTATGTTATATTTGGTTGCTACATAGTAGTGTCTTCAATAGAAAATGAACTTGTTTTACATAAAAGGGAAACCAATTTTTGAAAAGAAACCAAAGGGGCAAAAGCGCAAGACCCCCCACACCTTGTCTTTTGTTCCTTAACAGACGTTAAATAAACGTCAAGGGGAAGGCACATGGTCCCACACGCCTTATAAGTCGCAGAGCTCTTGCGCCTTACCCCTTATTTGTTACGAGACCAAAACTCTAAATATATTTGAAACAAGAAATATTACTTACCCGAATATAGAACACAAGAAAAATAGGAAAAATGCAGATGGCGTCAATTTAGCAATGAATACAAATATATTAAAGGATAATATTAAGAAACTAGTGTGGAGTTAATTCCCTAAATAGTCATTTAAATTTTAAAATTATCTTAAGAAATTGCATTTGTGTCAATTAGGAACTAGGATAATAATATCACTCAAAAAATATTAAACACCTCAAACCCATCTTCTTTCCTAATTAGCACGACAGGTCATTAAAACCTCATATATATATTTTTTAACTAATAGACTTATTTAACTCATCAAACTCATTCAACAAAAATTATATATATATAAGAAATTTTCATGCTTATGAATTCTTTATCATAATGATATAAACTTTGTATATTTTTTTCGTACTATATATAAAGAATATCTTGTTAACACACAATGACATGGATTTTAAATAGTTATGAACATATATAATTGTCTCAAAATTAATGGATTCAAAGTCTTGACAATTTTTCTTATTTAAAATTTGATGTGAATTTAAATATTTACTACTTATAATTAAGACGCTATCACATACCTTTCGTAGAAATTCATAGACTTGATCGCATGCTTGTAGATCAGTATAATTGTGCCCCATTGAAGTTGTTGCATACGAGAATCCAGTATTTAAAGGCTCATCCAAGAAAATTATGCTTGTGAACTAACAACTTCAAGGAATACATTAATTTGATGCTCTAAATTTAACAAACATAAGAAAAAAAAGAAGCTATTTTGTATCACCTTTGTCCATGAATATGGTCTTGAAACAAGAAATGGTAGGCTTCCATTGTATGCCTTTTGTCCAAAAGCCAATGGACCTAAATAAAGAAGCGAATTCAGAAGTTAAATTTCTCCAAATATGAGTTCCACATAATACATTTGAAAATAAGTTGATTTTAAAAGTTGGCGAAACAATAGACTATGGGTTAAATATGTGTCAAAAATAAAAGTATAAGTTGATTGATTAGCTCTAGACATGAACTACAATGATAAACAAATTTGGATACAAATAACCTTTAGGCTATGAAAGCATGTTATATCGTGACAATATAAATACCTTTACATTATCACTGTATATAACTTAAATTCATTTAATATTTTACGTACCTACTTCGTACACCAATCCTGTGAAGGATGAGCAACCGGGTCCTCCCGATATCCATAGCAAGACCGGATCTTGACTTGGGTCGGATTCGGATTTAACAAAGTAATAGAATAGTTGTACTTCCTCAGATTTGGCAACTCCAATGTATCTAACAATTTCAAAATACATCACTTCAACAACAAAAAGTTGACTAGTCTTATCATCTGGTAAAGCGCAAACAAATTCTCTAGTTTATATATAAGTTCTAAGAATTAAGTTCTTATAAACTGGTCAAACTAGTTTAAAATTATTTTCCAACTAATTGCACATTTGATAAACATTCAATATGCTTATAAATCAAAATCATTCAAAAGTTATAACTATATCTCTTTAGCTTAGAAGCTCTTTGATATTGATGATACATAAATATACATAATTATAGAGAAATTAATGAGAAGAAAATTACCCAGTCTCAAGATAAAAAGGAAGAGGTCCATCAAAACCAGGAAGAAATTCAACAATTGAGCTATTCTGAGGAAGACTTTGTACATGTACAAACAAAGTAACAAGAAAAAGAAGATGAAGCATTGTTGATGGATAATAATTGATAAGGTCTGAGTGTCCATATATTATATGTATATATACTTAGATATAGAGTCCGTGTCAGTACAGGTCCAATATTGCATGTTATTTTTTTATCTCAATATATATGACATAGATAAAATTTGGAGAGTCATTCAAATTTTTATATATTTTAAAAGTATTTTAAGTTATTAATTATTATGATTTATAATATTTTTTATATAATTTTCAAATAATATATATTACTCTCTTTGAACAATCAATAGATTTTTTTGTTTTTTAAATATTTCAAATTGTTTTAGCTATTGTGATTTATAGGATCTTTTATGTTATTTTCAAATAATATATATCATTTTCTCTGTTTTAACTTATGTGATATTGAAAAAAAATTTAAGAGTCAGTTAAAATTTTATCTATCTTTCAAATATTTTAAATTGTTAATTATCATGATTTATAATATTTTAATATAAATCTTTAAATATATAAAAAATTGAAATAATAAAATAAATTAAAATTAAAAACATATAGAAATTTATGAATACTCCCACCTAGAACAAACATGTCGGCAAAAAGGTGTTAACTTCTGGACTCTTCTGTATAGTCGTAATATATACTCTATCTCTTCAACAATAGTTTTTCACTATATTAAAAATAGTTGTCTAATAATACTTATTCAATTTAGAAAATCAAGAGATAATTTACTTTTTGTGTCTATTTTATCCTGGCTATTAATTGTTGGAAAGAGTGAATACTAAATATGGTTCTCCCATATTAATTGATCACCTTATTAAATTAAGAAAGCATTAATTAATTTTTTTCTATATTATTTTTGTAATTAATTTTTTCAGGAAGTGTTCACATTTATTTGTAAAATTTTCAAATTTTTTTTTAAAGAATTAATTAACAAAATTATCTTCTCATTTATGTTATGCACGCAAACATAGTGGTCAAATATAAGTCAACGCACCGACTCAAAAGAATAGTTCTTAGGGAACATAAATTATGGGGAAAAAGCGTAATACATAAATAAATATTTAAATTTAATTTCAATCGATAAGTAAATAGTTAGTTTAACTTTCAAAATATATAAATAAATAATTTAATTTAATTTTAATTTGTAACTAAACACTTTAATTCGTGCTTATTAGAGGTGTGTAAAAATTAAATTAAAAAAATGGTATTAATTTATTGCTATTGTGTTATTGGGTTAACAAGTTTTTTATGGTTTAATAAAAAGAATTATCAGGTTATTGATTCGATTTTTATTGGGTAAATCGATGACCCATAATATTTATGTAGACGTAAAATAGAAATATTAAACATTAATATCAATACCTTATTGGTTACTTTACCTTTGTCCTTTGTCCTTTAATTCACATTATTGTCTTAGTTCTTTTATTTGTGTTGCGCTTGTATAGTTCTTTTCATGTTAGTTAATATTATTTTTATATTTTATGAGCATTATGTAAAGTTAAATTATTGTCTTGTCGCGATTGTTGGAAAATCATACATTTATTTTATGAGTAATTTCTTATTTGTTAAATCGAAAAACCGAACTTTTTAAGGATTAATAACCAATAAACCAAAAACTAATAAATAATTTATTGATTTGACTATTGATTCAACATATTTAAAAATAAAAAATCAATAAATCGTATTGATAATACAAAAACTGAAAGAAATTGACTGATGCACAGACTAAACACTCAATGCTGATATAATACATAAATTTTAAAAATATCTGGATAATCATTTTGTGGGAGATAAAGAAACTGACTTCACAGAGGTCGTAGCCCAAATTTAATAAGAGGATAATGAACTCCTTAAAAATAAGTACTCCCTCCGTCTCATTTTATGTGGCACCATTTCCTTTTTATTCCGTCCCAAAAAGAATATCACCTTACTATAACTAAAAATAATTTAATTTTAAAATTCTCTTTTTACAACCACACAAATATTTAAGTATTGTTTTAGACCACAAATTTTAAAAATCTTCATTTTTTTTCTTAAATACTGTGCCAAATTAAGTAGTGTCACATAAAATAGAACGAATGGGGTAACATTTATGAATGACAACATAGGACATTCCAAATGACATTTTTGTACTTATCTCCAATGACATTTCTAAGTGAGAACATAATACACAAAAAGAAGTAAATTATGAAACTAATTTAAAAAAATTATAAAGTTATTTTTTTCTTCAGAAACCTTCATCTATTAATTCATTACTGATATAATATGTTCAAAAGGATTATAAAGGTTGTTGTGCTATCCATCTTTTAAACATATAAAAGCTCTCTTTGCGCTTGTACTCTGGAGCTGTGTGCCCTCCTCCCTAATTGAGAAAAAATAAATAGAAGAAAAACATTTGAGAAATATGAGCACAAGATAATTTTACTATAAAGTTTGAGAATGAAGATAATTATATATATAAAAAAATGAATGTACTAAATTCTTGCCTTTACTGTTGCATATGTCATATGATTCGAGAAAGACCTTGTGTAACTACCAAATCAAAGAAATATAATTTAGAACTTCATGACAATTGTATCGTATTATCCAATTTAAAAGTAAAATTTGAAAAACTATACCCTCCAACTTGTCCATCAATTGTCCATGGACGCCAATCATCAATAATTGAATAATTTAGATACTTTATCCATGCTTGCGTCGATTGGAAAGGAACAACCATGTCATGATCGCCACTGCTCAATCAAAAATAAATTGTTATGTATATACTATATATAGTAACTTCAGCTAAATATTGTCATAGTGCATGTGAAAGTATTAGACCTGTATATAAGTGATCGATAACCTTTTGAACTAATGTTTACATGGTAAGGTATACTATTCATGAAAGTAATTTTATAGCTTGTATCTGCAACACTTTGCCTACATCTTGCCCATGGTCTTCTTATAGTTCCCTAATAAAAAATGAACAAAAAAATAAAATCTTTTAATATCTCGAACCATATATATAGCTCTAAGCAACATTTACTATAGGCACAATACATAAACATGACCCTTAACTTGGCGTCAACTGACAACTATGACCTTTAACTTTGGGTGTGCACAAGTAGGCACTTTAACTTGTATAAAATTGAACAAGTAGACACACATGTCCTACATGGCATAATACATGTAGGACACAAAATTGCCATGTAGGTGCCATGTAAGACGAATGTGTCTATTTGTTCAATTTTATACAAGTTAAAGTACCTAGTTGTGCACACCCAAAGTTAAAGGTCATAGTTGTCAGTTGACGCCAAGTTAAGGGTCATGTTTATGTATTATGCCTTTACTGTACATGTACAAATAAAACGAATTGAAATACCTTTCTAACATGGAGAGCCTCTTGAACTCTTGGATCATTTGCCCAATAAGTGGAGAGATTGCGTGTGGCGACCTTACAATAATAAGAAAACAGGACGTATGCTTCTTTCATACAATGAGATTGATTATTGCATTTACTTGATCATTATGTATACGAGTATTTAGAGGTGGCTCCAAAATTTGAAGTTATTGAATACTCTTACTTTGAAGTAATATTTGAGGGACTTACACGACTTTCACGACAAATGAAGTCATCGTATTTTTGAAAGATGAAATTCTCTTCAAGAGACCTCCTTTCACTAGACAATTGGGGTGGATGTTCTTCAGAATCTGTTCCACAGAAAGGCTCTAGTATTTGCTGATCGTTTATACCACTCACAAGCTACAAAATTGTATTACTAGAATATTAATATTGTATTACCTAAGTTTAAAACCAATTCGAAATGTTACAGATACAAAAAGGAATGTAACCTTACATTCTTGAACATTTTAAAGTTTTCAACACATTGTTTGTTGGTAGGATCTATGTTTAGGTAATCTCCTTTGCAAATCTCATTCAACGACTGATACAACAAGATTCAAATTATCATTTTTGTGTGTCATTGTGTTGGTATGATACAAAAATTAATGTACTACGAAATAAGGAATGAACCAACCTCATAAAGTTCGTCGGATATTAGCCCCATACCATGACAATAAGGAATTTGGTAATTGGTTTCGCCAGGAAATGTTTTTGGATTTCCAAGTGAATAACCCTTAAAAGGATATTACATCGAATTAAAACAATAAATTTTTCAGTCCATGATGTTATGTTGAAATTGAACAAAATGAAAGGAATATAAAACCTGAAGGTTGATTAATGGCTCTTTTCCGGCTTCAATTCCTGCATTTTCAAACAGAAAACACTAGGCCTAGTGATGCTACACATTTATATTACGTGCAATATTAACTGGTCCTTACCATCTGATATTAGTTGAACAATAATTGGAATTGTAATGCCTGAATATGAATCTCCAGAAACATAGAAAGGGTTCAAAATGAATTCTGGATGATTAACGAACCACTGCAAAATAAATCGCGAGTTAGCTCACAATACATCTCTGTTATATTTGATTGCTGCCTATTAGTGTCTTCATTTCCTCATGGCTCATCTTCAGCTCATCTTTAGCTTGATGACGACATGACACTAGGTAGGAAGATGCGGAGGTTGAGGTAGAAGGGTCGTAGGTAATTAACAGAGTATTAATCTGCTATTGTATTTTTATGTGAGAGAGGCAGATGCTAGTCTCATGTTCTCATCTTCCCTTTATTTAATAGTATTATTTAGTAACCGCATGGATTCTAATTCTGTTTTTCCTGCCAATTTTCTATGTTTGCTGTCATTATCCTTTCGATTTCAATTATTAATAAGTTACAAGAACTATAGCTTCAAAAATATGGAGAAACTAGCTCGACGTTACTTCTGCACCCCTATAAACAGAGGTGGACGAAGCCTTGTTTAAAGGGTTCAGAATTCAATATTTTCAATACGATCTATATATGTGAAAAAAATCACCAAGTATATGTGGTAAGTCCAGTGTTAAAATCTTTAAGGTCGAGCCCATCAAGTTTAAATCTTTAGATCCTATGTCGATGAACAATGCAATACTAGTTCATATGTATCTTAAGTTCATGAACTTGGAACAATTTATCAAATACCTTTCTTAGAAATTCATAGACTTGGTCGCACGCTTGTAGATCAGTACATTTGTACGCCTCTGAAGTTGTTGTATACGAGAACCCGGTATTAACAGGCTGCTCCAAGAAAAGTATGCTCGCGAACTACCAAATTTAAAGAACACATTTATGCTCGCGAACTATCAAATATATATATATATATATATGTATTTCGATGAAGAAAAAATAAGATCTTTTGTGTACCTTAGTCCATGAATATGGACTTGAAACAAGAATAGGTAGGCTGCCATTGTATGCCTTTTGGCCAAAATCCAATGGACCTAAACATATTACAATTGGTAACTTTGGTAACTAACATGTTATAACACGTTAAATTTAATTTCGTATAACATAAATTTATTTAATATTTACCTACTTCGTACACCAACCCTGTGAAGGAAGAGCAACCGGGCCCTCCGGTTAGCCATAGCAAGAGCGGATCTTTTCTCGGGTCGGATTCGGATTTAACAAAGTAATAGAATAGTTGTACTTCCTCAGATTTACCAACTCCAATGTATCTGATAATTTCAAAATTCATCACTTCAACAATTTTTTGACTAGTATATAGACAATATGTTATGAAAATACTATTACTACTACCTCATCAATTTCTTGCTCTTCAAAAGCTAAAAGAAATGTTTATGTTTCAATTTGTATGATGTAGTAATTTGACTGATCACGAAGTTTTAATAAGAAACTAAAAGTAAGACATTTCAAACTTGTTGTAATTAAATGTCATTATATTTGTGTGACTATAAGATACCGTTTGACTAAGCTTATATTGTCTTATAAAGTGAAAGCTTCTGAATCCTTATGATAATATTTATATGGCTATACGACTATTGAACTTAAGAGGTAAAAGCTTGATATTGATGAGACATAAAAATATAGATAATTATAGAGAAATTAAAGAGAAGAAAGTTACCCAGTCTCAAGATAAAAAGGAAGAGGGCCATCAAAACCAGGAAGAAATTCAACAATTGAGCTATTTTGAGGAACACTTTGTACAGGTACAAACAAAGTAAGAAGAAAAAGAAGATAAAACATTGTTGATGAAATAATAATAGATAAGTTCTAAGGACTTTAGGTAATTTTAATGAATTTATATGTTGAATTGTCCGTCCATATATATATATTATTTAAGTGTGTTATTTATTTTTTCCAAAGTTTGAAATCGACTTTGATGTGTATTCATTGAAAAATCTAAGTTTCATTTAAGATGCGTTAGCTTCTAGGATGTGTAATTATAAGTCAAACAATTATAGTTATGTTATTTGATTGAACATGTAGTTTAACGGTTTAAGAAATATGAAAATGTTCTAAAGCTACTCTTGAAATAAATAAATTTTTAAATAGAAGAATACAGTTTATGTAGACTTTTTATCAAATAAGTGGAACACAATATGAATAAAATGTTGATAGTAACATTAAATATTTGTGAAATAAAAAAATACTATTGAAATTAACTAAAAAAAATTGTATCACGTAAATTGAGACAGTATCACGTAAATTGAAACAGAAAGTTAACTATTGAAAAATGTTTATTTTTCATGCCATATACTCCACGTGGCATGTTTGCATGCTTAGGATGAGCTAACACATCTTTCAAGTAGTGTTCAATTCGATTACTCTAACGTTAGGTCTAATTATCTATTTTCTATGGTACAAGAAAGCTAAGGAAGGCAAATGTCAATCCAAATCCCCATCGGTTGGGCATTTGTCAATGGCAAAATTAGTATTGATCAAAGTATATATAAGGAGCTAGCTTGAAGTAAGGGTGGGGGCTTGAGAATCTGGGTCATTAGGGAGTGAAAAATATTGCTATTTATGTGTATTTTAATATTAAAATCCATGACATATTAGTGGCATAATATAGAAAAAGTAACGTCATTAATTTTTGTAACTCATATAATCATTATGACATGTTCTCCCCATTATATCTTACTAATTATTCCACTATACCTCAAATTATTATCCACCATCTTGACATTTACTAGATGAAAGAAATACTACATCTACATAAATAATATTTTCTTTCTTGTGTTGAGTAGAGGAGTAGTATGTTGTGGGGTGTATCGACTATGAAAACCTAAGAAGTATCATGTTGTAGATAAAAAATATTATATTGTGTTTATATTTTGAATTTGAAGTTAGAAAAATGAAAAGAAGACTAGCGCGGAAGAAGAATATTTTAAGTCTCCAGTTATTTTTTTAAAAAAACATCATCTTAATTGCTTGTGTGACGTCATAGGTGTGAGGGATTAGGCTTGATCCTTACCTTATCTATTACTAATTTAACTTCACCAACGAATATACATGTTAGAGAGGGACATGGACCGAACGTCTAACCATCCAATCAAACAAGCAACTATCCAAAAGTTAAAGAAAGGATTATACAAAATCTTTTCTATAGGAAACCACACTACTTAGCTTACCAAAAAAATTACACTTGTCGTATCTTCTCCTCACTTTACAAAAAAGAGTATTTTTATATTGAAGGAAGAAGTCTTTTTTTTTTAAGCTTTAAACTCTTCAACTAATCAAGAACGGTTTAAATCACACGACGTTTGTTATATCATGAAGCTTTAGACATTATTTTTTGTTGTGTTTCAGTGGTAAAGTGGTAAAAGCAACCAATTTCGTATTATGTATTTCTTGGTATAAAATGATCCACGTATGTTATTTTATCTCATAATTGACACAATAAATTCAAGAATATATACAGATTTTTTGTTTCTCCTACGCGGACTTCTTCAAAAAGATTCGAGTGGATTGATTACTATTATACCCTCCGAACACAATGTAAAAAAAAACGTAAAACTGAGGACCAAACTTTATAATTATATTTTTCTTTAAAAAAAATGTTATCAACTTCACCACCTGGCTCTAGTGCAAATTGTACTACTTTGACATCTTCTACAAATTTTGGGTCGAATGGTTAGTTAATTTGGGGTTAAGTTATCCGGGAGGATAAAATCGCGGAATAACTACAAGAAATGTAACTCGTCTTTTGTATATATGAGAGTACAGTAAGATCACATATATCATCCAGGTAAAAATATGACATTTAAGTCTAACTTAATCCTAAAAGGTAGCTTAAGAGGAGAAAATTGTCCAAATCCGCAGACCATCGATCCATTCCTCAGCTAATATGAAACTCTAACCCACTTTAACATCCTCTTTTACAGCTAAATCCAACTAGAGCGTAGACTGAAAGCCTAAAAGGATAAACCTAATTCTGATAATACTATGTAAAGATATGAGTTAGCCTAACTCAATTCCAAAAAAACATTTTCAGTAGAAAATATTTTCGAAACACACCTTAATTAATCGCGCTTGGTTGCCTCACTTGACTAAATACAACCACTTTGGAAGATTCCTTCTTAAAATATGCAACTACTTAATTCCTCTGTTGCAATAATCTTGTTCCATTTTTTATGTCATCATTTTCTTGATAGAGTAGAACAATCAAGACTCGACTTCCATCAAAATTTGACTCGTCAAAATGGATTTTTGATGAAATCATTATAAAATGTTAGCATCGAGTCAAATTCCATTGGGAATTAGCAATTTTTTTTTTGTAGTGACGAAATTAATTTGATTCTATTTTAAACTCTGGATTAATATAATAGAAAATTTTACATTTTCAGAATCGCCCACTCCTATACATCTAGATACACCACTCAAGTTTTACAAGTAAGTTCCATGATGAAATTATATTATGTATCATAAATATCACTCAACTTTCCTCAAGTACTATAAAAAGTCATCAAACTATTTTTTATAGGAAAAGATCATTCAACTTTACCTAAAATTACAAGAAAGACACTAGACTTTTTTTTTAAAATAAAAAAAGTCATTCAATTTTAACTAAGTATTAGATATAATAAGTCCTTTTTGTCTTCTAATTTAGCTTCAAAAAGTGCTAGTCTCATTGCTACTTTAATTTGTTTTCTTCTTTGTATGTACGTGAGATGGTGACCTCATGCATGCAGCTAGTTGATAGGAACCTTCAATAATTTAATAAATGCGAGTCTATGCATACATAAAAGTCAAATAATCTTGCAAGTTAAGTGATTTTTTTAGTTATAAAAGATAATTTGATGATTTTTCATAATATTTAGATACAATTAAGTATTTTTTTGTATAAAAAGTAATTTAGTGACTTTAATCAAAATAAAGTAAAAAATGAATAACCATCTATAAAATTAATAACTCCTCAAATTAAAATACCTATTTTTTCGAAAACATCCTTTTCCTCCAATACATCATATAGCAACTAAACTATGATCAGGTGATGTTTTGTTAAAAAAACTAAAGCAAATTGGTGAGCCCACCCTGATCTAGACCAATAATTAATTAAATAAGCTGTGGAATTTTTTTTATTAAAACTAATAATAATTCGATCAATAAGTTTGGGAAATGACTAATTAATGATAATGATAAAAGAAAATTTTAAAAATTCTCCAATTTACTAAAATTAACAATAAGATAAAAAATCTATTTTTTGTATACCAAATAAGCAAAAACTAGACAAAAGGTATTATGACTAAAAATACTTTTCATATAATTTTTAAATATGAAAATTTCTCTAAAAAAAATTGAAGAATTCATTTCCAAGTTCATAGCAAAAATTACGTTGTTTGACTTTCGTATTCTGAATTCCATGAAAAGGAAGGAGGGAGTAAAATTTTTAGCATTGAAAGAAAGGTGGACCAACTTTAATTTGCAGAGTTTAAGAGGTAAAGCGGGTCAAAAAAGAGTTCAATCATTCTCTAGATATGGAATCAATAATTTTGAAGGATTCTTCATCGATATATTAAAGAGCAAGCAACTGTCAGGTCTAATGATATAGTGTTTGTGTGACTATGAAAAATTGGGTCGAATAGAAACAAAAGTTGGCCATATGTAGTAATTCAGAAATTCTGTGTATACGGATTCTCACACAACAAATCAAACTTACACAAAAAATTACAAACTGATGACTCCCAAAAGCTATTATTTTTTGTGGGATCATTTGTCACCTCTCAATGTCCACAAATTTATACTAATGAAGTTTTGGAAATATTATCGTGAGATAAATATATCAACTTTATTATTCAAAACTACAGTAAGTTTAGTACAAAAAACCTTAAAAGTTAAATCCATCACGTTTAAATCGTGAATTCACCTCTACTCCCCTCACACACTTCAAATTCAGCTTAACCAAGTACCATTGAATTACAAACACAATTAATTAGGATTCTCTTCATCAATTCTTGACATTCCCACACTACAACTCCTTTTCATCACTAATTTCCTTGATGAAATTTTTTGCCTTATTTGTTGTTGCACCACAAAATTCAAGTCCAAATTAATATCCCTCATGCTTCCTCTAGTTGATGCTGCTCTAACTAACTCTCTAAAATCTTCACTCTCATTATTATTAACATACCTCGATGACAAGTTGCTAACACTTGTACAATAACTTCTTGGCAATGCTTGTGGATTCACCACCGCGAAATCTATCATGTTGTTCACGTAACAATCTCTTGCTTTTGTTATAACCTTCCATGGTAATGCAAGAATTTGAAGGAATATGTTCTTGTTACTCACTTTGCTCTTCATTTTTCACCTTTTGTATGTGTGTTGAGAATTCACTTTAGATTATTACACATGTATGAAGAAGGGGAGTTTAATTTTTGGAAAATTCAAGATTTCAATTATTTGGAATAGATGTGGTTATGATGATGAAATTAAAGTTAGAAGACTATATGTGGAAAAGTAAGAAGGATGAGATTGTTTTTAATTGATTTGATGTGATGTGAGGAGTTGATGTAGCCAGTTTAAGTTATATATATCGTTAGTTTAAAGTTTTTTTTTATATTATTATGTGATCATGTCATTGAAATAATATAATACTTATGGATAAGTTTTCTTAAAATATATAAAGATATATCATTTTTTATTTATAAATAGGAAAAAGTATTTGCTACAAATAAATAAATTAAAGGTGACATGGTGGTATAAAATTTATTACACGGATAGTGAAATATATACAACCTATAGTCTGTTTGATCAAGTCTATCAAAAGCTAAACGTGCTTACAAGAAAATGCTTATTTTAGATAATTGAGGTATCTGATCAAGCTTTTTGAAGAACAAAATTATTTGTGAATATTAGCAAAAATTGAAAAAATAGCTTTTCTCCCAACGCACTTTTTCAAAGCTTCTCAAACACAAAATTACTTCTATATTATCGACTTTTGAAAGGAAAAAAAAGTATTTGTGAATAATAGCAAAATCTGAAAAAAAATAAAAAATCTTCATAAGTACTTGGAAGCTTCACCAAACATAAATTACTTTTCTAATATCAATAAAAATATTTTTTTCAAATAAATTATGCGAACATAAATTGTTATTTTCCCAATTTTTTTTTATTTTTAAAATCGATATAATTTATTTTTTTTGGCCCACACAATTTATTAATATGGTTTGTGTAGTAGCTAGGCTAAATACAAGGATTGTGACGTTGGTGGACTTAATCCATTTACACTAAATAAGAAGGCAATTTTGATTTATTTGGCTTTGAAAAAGTCCGTAGAAGAAAAAAACAGTCAAATCGTCCAATTTATGAGCAAATTAAAACTATATAGTGCTTCACAATTCAACACTTTAAATTAAGTCGGCCAAAATTAAAGAATTAAGAAAAGACAAAAAAAAAAAGGCGATGTCAACGGGAGAGATATTTTCATTATTAAAGTATTTTTCTTCATTTTAATTATTTATTTTAAAATTTATTGATTCGATTAATTTAAAATTTAAAAGTAGTAGGTAGACTTACAAAGTGAGTAAAAGCTCCTAATTATAAAATTATTTGTTCAAGGATTACAATTTATGTTAAAAGTGAACGAATTTTAATTGACAAGAGAGAATTGATAAGATATTTCACTTTTTACTTTTAATCGTTAAGGCTATGAGTTTGAATTACCAAGAGAGCAAAACGATGGGAGCTTCTGAGAGAGGGGTGAAAAAACATCATATTAATTGACGTTCAGTTTTAGATCTTGAAAAAAATTATATATTTTTCTCTTTCTAATGCTAAATGACAAGTAGAAGTGAAAATATATTTTTAACATCGTGAACAAGTAAAAGTGAACAGAAAGAGTACAATTCGACCTCTATGTACTTTTGCTTGCAAACTACACTAAAAACAGATTTTCACTTTTATTTGTTCAACGTTGAACAATCATGAGATAATTTATTACTTAGTTTCGAATTTATCCTTATTATTAATTATAATCATTTCTCAAAACATTGAATTTATTATATTCAAAGGAAGATATATTAGATTTATGTACTTCTTTAGGAGTGTATCAAGTCAAATATGGACAAATAAAAATAAGCGGACCGAAAGTACTAATAAAGATAAAATAGTTATAAAAAATAAAATGAAGAACTTTTCCTTGTTTTTTCTTTTTCAAATTGAACAGGTACTTTTAGTATAGTAAACAAATAAAAGTAATCGAAAAAACTCAAAACTCAAAAGTCAAACTGAATAAATAAATATGGATATTATTTTTAGTATATAGTGAACAAGTAAACGAAAACATAAACATAAATAGTATCGAATTGTTATGAGTCCAATTAAGTCTTACGTTGTCAGTATTTGAGAATTTAAATTGGTTTCAACTATCAACTGTTTTCTACTTCACAATGTGGCCAATTAATGAACATTGCACATTTGAAATGACATGTCATTTATTAATTACAGTATAATAATAATTATCACTTTGTAGTATTATTTTGGCTTAATATATCGATGATGTGTCGTGAAATTACGGCTCATTTCATGTCATTTATTATAAGTTTTTCATGTTCTTAATGCACATTTTTGTATAGTTTTCTAATGTTATTTTTCATTTTGTAAGTATTTTGATCAGTTAGAGCATAAAAAATGTCACGATCCAAAATCGGGTGTGATGACACTTGTCCTATCCCGCCAGGACAAGTCAGCCTAAAACCCAACAAGCGGAAGATAACAGAAATAAAGAAGAGGAAATAAACAAGCGGAAGATAACAGAAATAAAGAAGAGGAAATAAACAAGCGGAAGTCTATCAACTTAAACAAAACCAACCCAAGACTGGTTGTCACATGTACAAGCCGCTAATACAGAAGTTCAATAAATAAGTACAAGTCTCAACATTCTTTGTATCTAAAATAGAACAAAGTATAGAAAAGGATCTAGAAGGGTCGCCGACAACGAACAACTACCTCTCAAGTATCCACGGAAGCCTCGAAGGAAAAAGGGAGAGAGAGAGATCAAATCACGGTCCGGGCTCACAACCTACACAGATGTAGAAGCAAGGGTGAGTACCAAAACCACGGTACCCAGCAAGTCAACCAATCAAACAAGGTCAACCTAACTAAACTAACGAACCCCTTTCCTTCCAACTGAACCTCCACAACTACAACCTGCACAGAAATCAACCCAACCTATTCTATACAGTTATATCGCACATAGATCAACAACAGTCCACAAATATCAACAATAGAACACATAGGCATCAAGTACATCAAATACAGTATCACGGGATATAAACACAACTCCTCAAAGTCAATGAAATGCAATGCAGTGCCAAGTATCATGATGCATGTCTGTCCTACGATACACATCCGTTAAATCTTAGACCGGAACCCATGGGGGCCACACAAGGACCATGTATCCGACGGAACCATTTCCCATCGGCATAATCATCACTCGCCGGAACCATTTCCCATCGGCATAAATCATCACTGGCCACACATAGACCATATATCCGCCGGAACCATTTTCCATCGGCATAAATCATCAAAGTGTCTCATCATAGTGCCTTAGAACCAATGCACACAAGCATGTTCACACAAATAATGAGAGAATGATAGTGTTCACAATCACAACGCAATTCATATCAATGCAAATCACGTCACACTATCAACAATATATCAACATCATCAATTACATCATTCACAACAAGATCGATTGCCTAGTCTCCGATTCACTACTCCATTCATCACAATCACAAGTAGGATCAATTGCTAAGCAAGATATCAAAGTCTAATCCCATAGTTCAAAATAGGCAAAAGACATATTCATCAATATCACGATTTCATCAAGGCCTTCATAGAACTTTACCAACTCACAACCCAACACACAAGTTAAATACAATTCCACAAAGTTCACATCATTAGCACATAAGACTTTTTATTACCCCATCGATCAAATTAGATTGATTTCATACAAAATTTTATCTCATTCCTCAATCTCATTACTCCCCAACTCATACAAGGAAGAAATTCGGAATTTAACGAGGTTCACAAAGTTTTAAAGGTCCACTTGCCTTAATCACAACACGCTCAATCCACAATCGGGGCTTTTCCTTTCCGAGAGCTATCCAAAGCACCACAATCTACTCAAAATATGAATCACAATCACAATCCGGAGCTAACAATGCCAAAAACACGAAATTCGGAAAGAAAAGATAAAACAACCCCAAACTCCAATTTAGAAAACGAAACTAGAATCTGAAATTCCTTTCATGAAAGTGATCCTCAACGAAATAGGAACTCAATGGTGAAAACCAATTTGGAAAAGAAGCTCAAAACAGCCCACAATCCTCAATTTTATCACAAACTCGGAGTTCAATCAAAACCCCCAATTTCCATTTCAAAAACCTCAATTTTCCAATCAAAACATGTTTAAATCAATGGGTAATCAAAGCCTAGGGTTAAAATCACTTACTCACACTAATTCACAAGAAAATCCTCTTCAAAAATCGTCCAAGAGAGCTCCAAAATGATGAAAATGAAGAAAATGGAACATTTCCCAACTTTACATTGTTTCAGGCATTAAATGACCTCCGCGAACGACGAGACCAAGGCCCCATTACTCAGCGAACGTGGAGAACAAAACCCAGACCCTCCGCGAACGCGGAGGTCAAACAACTGGCACCAGAAACTCAGTCAACAACAAAAACAGACAACACAAAAACACCAAATGGACCCTCGGGATTCGTTCAGAATCCCGGGCACACATACCAGATATGCAACCCCTCTAAATTCGACGTTCCGGTCTCAATGGAACCGTCAGAAATCGAATTCGAGGTCTCCTTGACCCGGAACCCGATAAAACGCAACAACACTAACTCAAGCTTCAAAACCTCAAAACAAACACGGGACTTCTAAAAATTCAACCAAGGCCACCCCGAATCCAACGGAGTCGTCGGAATCCACATCAGAGCATCCGATCTCCGAATGTTAATTTTCTATTAATTTGTTAGTTTTCGTATTATATTTGATTATTTCAATTTTAACACAATATTTTGAATGTAATAGTAATTAAACAATATGTGGTATCAAAAGAAAATGTAGAGTGATAAGGATCTAGTACTATAAAGGGATTTGCTAAAACTAGAATTCTTAAGTCTTAATTAACTACTTAAATGGTGTGATTAAGTGGAATTGCATGCAAGATGATTACATGATTGATAAATTAGTTCAGGCAAAAGATCATTTAAACTGGAACTAGCTAGACAGTTGCCATTTGTTTGGCTTAAAATCTGGAGTCCATTTTGGAAAATTCACACATTTGGGATGGTTTTGATACGAAGGAAAATATTTTTAAAATTTTTTTATTTTTGGACCAAAGTATTCACGGTAAGAAAATTTTTGGACCAAATTACAAATGAAGGATATTTTTGTTCTTTTCACATAGTTTAAGGATATTTTTGACCCTTTTCCCAATATAAAATAATGTTAATTACTAAACAATTGTGAGAATGACAGACAATTTTTTTTAATCAATATAATAAGGGACAATTTGCATTGTTTTCTCTTCTCAATCAACAACTATAATATACTAAGATATCATGCAAACTATAAGTACTCAACTAGACTAAATGTAGAACAAGATGTAGGACATTAATTTGCATAGTACATAGAAGGAACAAAATTAGACAAGTACACTCCAATCTTTATATAACGACGTCGTTTGTCCAGATCCTCTTTGACTGTTTCAATGAAAACAAATTGTTATAATAAGTGTTACAGAGAAGTCTGATTATATATTCACGTGGTCTCAATCTTTATCTGAGGACTCTGAATTCCTCTTTTCTCCCTTATTGATTTAGGAATATGTGATAAGTTGATCATGACAACACTATCTTCTCTCACACTACATGAATGTTTACATGAGAAAACACTAGACATATAGTTCTTATTCTTCTTCATCCCAATAAAAAAATCATCCTTGCTTAAACCACCAAAAAACTTGCCTTTTCTTGAAGTAGTACTAGTCTTTGTACACTCTTTATATGCTATATAAAATGGATCATCATCTTGCTTCTTGATGATGAAACCCCTTCTTGATGATGAACTCCTCAACCGCGGCGGACGCTCGTAAAAACATGGTGGTGGAGGAACTTTCATGCCATAAAAATCTAAATCCTTTGTGTTTTTGGATGAAAATTGGATATGATGATCATATTCTAATTTTGTTTGTATCGCCTTATTACTAACTCCTTTGTTCTTGTGATTAAAATGACTCATGTTTTTGAACAAACAACATGAAATGAAATAAAATTTATGGGGATAATTTTTAATATATGTTGATGAAGAAATGAATAATATAAGTTATGAATTTATATATATATATATATATATATATATATGGACTCTTCATATACTTTATGCTTTTTAACGGCAAACGCCGCAAATATTTCATTTGGAAGAAGTACATAAAACGTGAAGGGCAAAAAGTGAGTAAATACAAACACGTTAGGTACTAAAACTACAAACAGAAAAAGATGATGAAAATAGGGGGAAAAGATTAATCAAACACTTAGGCTCGTTTGGCACGAGGGATAAGGGATAATTATTCTTGAGATTAATTATGTAATGAGTTTATTTCATGTTTGACTGGGATAAAATTGCAAAATAACTTATCTTGAAATTAGTTATCCTGGGATTGTAGTGTTATTTTTATCCCACATTGAAGGTGGGATAACAATCTCGGAATAACTTGTTCTCCAACCAAAGGAGCCTTTAGTTATATATAATAGACAACAACGAAATCAAAATTTTTACTAAGGGATCTAAAATATAATATTAGACGGGCAAAAAAACCAAGTGTATTCAACATCTACTATATACATGAAAAATATTTTTGACTTTGTATTACAATATATATGTTTATATATTACCTCTTCATATTTTGAACCTCCTTAATGAAAATTCTAACGTTGATACTAGTCTAGATGAACCGCTTGCGTCCCTAACTTTAAACTTAGTTATATATCTTCATGTCTACATCAAAAGAAGGAGCAGATCAAACGTGTGACCTAAGAAGAAGTTAGGAGAAACAATGACAAATTCATGCAAATATAGAGAGTATTTTAATTAGTTAAAATTATAACATTTCCGTGATTGATTAATTAGTTAAAACAAATATATATAAAATGTGAATATGTTGGTTTGTAAATTAAACAAACTTATAATACACGAAGAGGACAATTAAGGGAAAATAATTGGTGGGGTTTTCCTTTTTATTTTTTTGGTGCTTTGAGGTTAGGACGTTAATTAGGCTAATATGTTTACATATGTTTTTGTTAGTTTGGTATGTTTATTTTTATCCTCATAGAGCAATTAAATTAATTAACCATTTGGCTATGTGTTCTAATCAAAATGATTATCTTTCTTAAAAAAAATTAGGTACTTCAAAACTTATAAAAGAAGAAATAAGAAATTAAAATTAAAATAAGAAGGAGCTTTTCGGATGGTAATTTAAGCATTCCTCACCTTCAGTCCTAAGGTTATGAGTTCAAGTCATCAAGGAGTAAAAAAGGTGAAAACTCCTATTGAGGGATAGAATTGAACGGGTTAAGTTATGACCCGCTTTTTAACTCATTTCAACACAAATAACTTTTAGCGGGTCACATTTATTAATTCATCCCATTTTGATCCGTACAAAGTTAATTCAACCCGCACATAGGGAAGATGGCACTTTGGATCTTTCAATTATTTGTAAATTCTAACTTTAGACATTGTGATGTATGACTCAACAAATTTAGCATTAATTAATTAAACTATATGTGTTTTTTTTTTGTCTCTTTATGTAGAAAATAACTATATTTGGACAATATAATTTGAAATGGAGTAACAATACAAACTTAACATGATACATATTTATTGAAGTAGTGGAACAAAAATAATCATAATAATTTGTAAAATATTTATAAGCAAATAAATCAGAAGTGTACATTTCTATTATTTGAAGTAGGGCTGCGTATCGGTCAGTTCGGTTCGGTTTTGAAGCTTATCAGTTTGACTTATTGGTTATCGGTTTGTAGAGATGCTAAACCGTTAAAGAACCATTAAGATATTGACTTATCGGTTATTGATCGTTATCGGTTCGGTTATCGGTTTAACCGTTAAGATTTGACACAAAAAAAAGTCATTAAAAATCACGTAGAAACAAGGTGACAAACCAAATGAACCATGCACATGAGTTCACAAATAACATCTTGCTAAAAAGCAAACACTTTTACATTGTAGAATACCCAAAAGTTTGAGACAGCCAAAAATAAAAGTAGGAAACTAAACTCTAAGTCAAGGACTTTATATACAAAATGATAAAAATATAATTATTTAATTTACTATCGGGTTATCGGTTAATCCGTTAAGAAAAAACCTCAAACCGTTAAGAACCGATAACCCGATAACAAAAAAGATTAAAACCGTTATCAAAACCGCTAAACCAATAACCTATTACTGATAAACCAATAACTTTTTTTCGGTTCGGGTTATCGGTTTTGGTTCGGTTTTGAACAGCCCTAATTTGAAGGTTAAATTTAGAGAATGCTATAAAAATAATATTCTAAAAATACATTCCTAATTGACCAGTTTGTTTTATTATTTTGACAAGAAGAAAAGCCCAAAAAAGGAACATAAAAAAGTACATACATAACGGTTCTCATGCTCAACAGCCAAAGTAGTTACATATATACTTTAAATAAATATGCCACTATTAAAATATTACATTCCAACATCGAAATGTTCGATTCAAAACTTGAGATAATGGGTGTAAATCGAAAATAACTCTTTATTCAATTAAAACGTACTCATGTTCCCTTTGTAGGAACCTAAATTGATTATGTCAATGTAGATCCAGGTTTTAGAGACGTTTTTATAATAGGCGAGTATATCACTCATTCTACCAGACTTGGATAGAAAAAAAGCTAAGAAGTTTAGATCTGTCAAGTTAAGGCACCAAGTATAGTTCATGACATGTTACAAAAGCAGGTCATGACAAATTCAAAGAAACAGAATTGACTCTTCAGTGAAAATGTACAACAATCCTTTATTTACAAGACATAAGTTTTTTTAGCTACAATTGCTATTGTTGTGTAGAAGAAAAAATATGTATGCTGCTATGGTATTCAACTTTTACTATGTTTTGTGTTTAACTTTCTACAACTTACAAAACAACGAACAAAAGAATCCAAATGTAAAACAGGACAGAAAGGGGGAAATATGATCACCATTCTTGATAGTTTTCTGTATTCAAATATGTTGTTACGCGCTTTTCTACTATTTGTTCCACCACATCTTGATCTTGTTCTTGAGTAGGTGTTTGAGAGGGCTTAACGTTTGGAGGAGAGGTAATAGAGCCATCATCTCTCCAGTGTTTCCCCAGCTTTTCAAAATGTATATATCGCGTCAATGCCATGCTCAGCATCCTGTCTTCGAGTTGACAGTTGAGCTGATGTTGTATATCCATGACCATGAAACCTATTTATATTCAACTAGTCAACCTGTTCACCGATCAAGTCTAGACCGACGAGAAGGAATGATATCCCTTGAAACAGCAAGAAGTAAAAGTGGATTCCTTGAGCTGATAGTAGGCTCCTAACTGCAGCTGTCAATAACAAGAAAGCCAAAGCCAATTCTTTTGTATAGATTCTGTTGTGCTTCTTCTTTCGTGAAGACTTTCGTGCTTTTTGCTTAATTTCCTCCTTCAAGTCTCCTAAATTAGGCTCTGAAGTACCTCTTTGATGTTTCGGTTTTTCATCAACCAATAAGGAAAGGTCACCCTCGGATGAACGTCCTGATTTCTTGGTTACAATCCATTCATAAGAACTTCCAAGTTGGAAGAGGCCTGAGATCATGGCATTGAACTTTGTCACAGACATTGTGTTCTCGAATAGAAGGTATGGAACGATGAAAGGGAAAGATTTAGGAGATGGAAGTATGTTGAGGAATGACATTGTGGTGGGGATGTAACACACAACCCACGTAGGGAGTGTAGCCTCAGGAACAAACATGGTCATAGGGAGGATTATACAAAATAGAGTGAAAGAGTAAAATGGAAGTATCAGTTTCCTAAGAAGAAAGAAAAGAAATATCAAGTTGCCTTTCTTCCAAATGCTTATCTGCATCAGCCAAATTCGAAAACATAATATGTCAGACATACGCGAATTATCATACGTAGATAGATCATAGATGGATATTCTATAAGTGAAATGAGTTATATACATTTGATTCAACGATGGCAGGAAAACAAAGACGGAACAGCTGCATTGGCCCTGAATGCCATCTATGTTGCTGCTTTCTATACGCTTCGTATGATTCTGGTACCTCACACTGGCACTGAGAATCCAATCCAAGAAAGTGTTTTAGATTCAAAAGAAACATTTACTAATGAGAAGTAAGCAACCAGTGAACAAAAGTACCTCGACATCATTAAGAAAGATGAATTTCCATCCGTGAAGATGTGCTCGAACAGCAATGTCCATATCCTCAACTGTTGTTCTCTCCAACCAACCACCAGAACCTTCCAATGCCTTAATCCTCCATACTCCAGCAGTCCCGTTAAATCCAAAAAAATTCAGAAAGATCCCGTTCACCTGCTGTTCGACTTCAAAATGAAAGGCCAAATTGATGTGCTGCAGTCTTGTTAGAAGATTTTCTTCCTTGTTTACAAAGGACCATCTTGCTTGAACCAAACCTATATCCTCATTATCCTACAGTTCAATGTCAAAAAGCGATAATTAATAAAACAAACTACATGATCATATTCTATACACACAATGTGATTCTATAGGCGAACAATATACAAGAAACAAAGATTATCACAAGGAGAGAGGGTGGAGGGTATTGAATACCTTGAAGTAAGGAACAGTTCTCTTAAGAAAATCAGGTGATGGTTGAAAATCAGCATCGAAAATGGCAACAAATTCGTAGTCTTTGACATAGCTGCAATTCATGGCTGACTTAAGATTGCCAGCTTTGTAACCCTCTCTAATCACTCTATGACGATATACAATGTTTACACCATCCTTCTGCCATTTATGTACCTCCTCTTTGATCAACATCTGAGTCGTGGAATCGTCAGAATCATCAAGAATTTGAATCAACAATTTCGACTTAGGCCACTCTAAACTGCACATAGCTGCAATAGCTTGCTGATAAACCTGATACCAATTGCCAACCAACACTCAATTTTCGGACAAACAATAAACAACCACCAATAAACCTATAAAACAAGACTTTACACAACGAAACAACAACTATGCTCCAATCCATACTAATTAAGGTTAGCTATATGAATTCTCAATATCCATTTCGCTCCATTTAGACCCCTTTCATTCCAATACTCAATAAATTGTCAACATTTGGAAAATCAAGAAATTCTTGAAACAACAACAACAACAAGAAACCGAGAGTAATTGCACAAGTGGGGTCTGGGGAAGGTAGTGCATCCACGAACCTTACCCCTACCTTGAAAAGGCAAAGAGGTTGTTTCCAACAGATCCTCGACTCAAAACAGATGAAAAAGATGATAATAGCTTTGAAGAATAGAAGAGCAACAACAACAACAACAAACCGAGTGCAATCCTATATGTAGAGTCTGAGGAAGGTAGTGTATATACAAACCTTACTCCTACCTAAAAAAGACAAAGAGGTTGTTTCCAACCGACCCTCGACTCAAAACAGATGAAAAAGACGACAGTATCTTTAAAGAACAGAACAAATTACCTCTTTTTCATTACACATGGGGATTTGAACAAGAACCATAGGATAGTAACCACCATCACCATCTTCAAGATCCACTGGATCATCTTTCAAAACTGGCTTAATCTTCCATATCCGGATCCAAAAACAACCCAAACACAAGATCAATCTATCCAAACTCTGGATAAAGAAGAGTACAATACACACATTTGCCAATAATTGAAGAAGGGGAGCAAAATACTCCACCCTAACCAAAACCCATATGGAATAAAGTAAATCAAAAACACCCTTCACAGCTAATGGATTTGCCAATGTGTACAAATGTTGAATATGAAGATCATAAGTACTAAAGTGCCAACCTTTATAATATGCAGCTATTTCAAAACCTAACAAGAATAAAGACAACCAAACGATCACCTTTATACAAGAATAGAACCAGCTATTGCCTGTGGAAGAATCTGTTTTTCCAGTGGCTACACGACGACGAATAACGGAACCAAAACTGAACAATGCAGAGGCAATAGAAGTTAAACAACCTGCTGCTTTATGTGCCTTAAGAAGAAGAACCCATGTTAGTTGTTTTGCATTCTTGTTTTTCACCTTTTCACCTTTTGTTAACAAGAAACCATCATCCTCTGATGGAGTTTCTAGCTCAACCATAGACCAGTTATTTGGATTCTCCATTTTTACTACTACAGGGGTACCCCTTTGGGTTTCTTTACCACCCCACCAGGTAAAGGGTGGTGCCATTGATGATTTTGGAGAACACCCTTTTGGAAATCTTGGACAAAATGTGAAAAAGATTGAAACTTTACGTCGATTTTAGCTTAAAATGACGAAAACACAGAGTTCTTGGCAAAACTAATGCCAAAAAAGACAATATTATGATGTTCTAACAACGACAGATCAAACAAGAACTTGATGAATCTTGGCCTAAAATGTGCTAAAGATTGAAACTTTATGTTGATTTTAGCTCAAATATGAACACAATGTGATGAAAAGACAGAGTTCTTGGCAAAACAAATGCCAAAAAATACGAATATTGTGGTGTTCTAACAACGACAGATCAAACAAGAACTTGATGAATCTTGGCCCAAAATGTGCTAAAGATTGAAACTTTATGTGATTTTAGCTCAAATATGAACACAATGTGATGAAAAGACAGAGTTCTTGGCAAAACAAATGCCAAAAAATACGAATATTGTGGTGTTCTAACAACGATAGATCAAACAAGAACTTGATGAACGAAATCCTGAAAAAGTATTGTTGTTATGGTAACACGTCTTTGATTTTGATTTGCCAATCTTAGAAAAAAGAATGGAAAATCAAAATCAAAAACAAGAAACACCCATCACGTCTCTCTTGTCAAATTAATCAAGAAATTTTGATCAAAACAAAATAGAACCAATAAAGGATTTTTATGTAATAGAACTTTTAATTATATATGGATATAATATATGTACAAATGAATCTTGATTTTAACTAGAGTTTATAGGATAAATTTTGGAAACAAAAAAGAAGAATTTAAAGAATGTAATTTCAATAGTTTCTTCCTTCTGTTTTTGATGGATTAAGGTAAGAAAAATCCAGTTTTTTGAAAGAGGTTATTTTAGCTATGAATCAAATATATATATGCATGGAAGGTGATAAAATATTAATAAAGATATTAATTTGAAAAATAATAATATAATTACGTATGCATGTGGTTTCCTTCCTATCGAACACAAGAAAATAAGTGTCGTAAGAGGATTGGATAAATTAACTAACCTATCGGTGTATTAATAATCATCAAACGTTTTTGCATTAATTAGCAAAGATATTAGACAGAATAAAAACAAATTGACAAAAATACAAAAAGATAAAATATGTTTTAGTGGTTTTCCTTTTTTACGGTAAAAGAGTTTTTGTCTGTTGACTTTTGTTTCTATTGATACTGTTTGGCTATTAAGTTGATTGATAGAGGAAAGAGTAAAAAGAGGTCGTTTGGATGAGATTATAAATTAGTCAAACTAACTTTTAAATCAGTTTTTGATTTATTAGAGTGTTTGGCAATTAAAAAATAATTTAAAATAAGTCAAAAGTAACTTAAAATAAGTTAAAAATTAAAAGTAGGGTGCCCCCTACTTATTTTTTTAAACTTATAAATCATTCTACTTTGACCAAGTATATTACTTTTTTACCCTTAATGCTTTTATAATGTTAACAACTTTAAGGGTATTTCAGACATTTTGATTAAAAAGTGACTTTCAACACTTTTTTTCCAAACACATCAAAAACACATAACTACTTATTTTTAAAATGACTTTAAAATAATTTTTTAAAAGTTATTTATTTTAAATCAATCCAAACGGGCTCTAAATATCATGGCAGTCATTAAATGGCTAATGACAAATTTGCCCTTGGTAAAAGATTCTCCCTCCGTCCATCTATACATGTTCACTATACAAAAAAAGAAAAAAATAGATGTTTATTTTTATTTATCCAGTTTAGAAAATCAAGATAATTTATCACTTAATTTCTAATTTATTTTTGTTCTTAATTATAATCATTTTCAATAATGCATTTTTCAAAACATTAAGTTTATTAATATTCAAAGGGTGATATGGTAAATGTTGACATTCAATTTTGGCCTAACATTTTTCAAAATTCATAACTTTTATGTTTTATTTATTAAATTGTTCAAAATATATTTTTTATAATTTTAAATAAATCTATCAATAGTTATTCTTATTTTTCAAAACATTAAAATTTTTATTAGTTTATTTTGAATTTTAGTTAATTTTGATTATATTATTTTTATCACAGTCAGTTGAATATGTTATGAATATTGTATCAGTTTTATTAAATTACAATTTTCTGTTGAATTGCATTTTTTTGCATGCCATTGATTTTATTCGTGACATTTGTTAATATTCATTTTTATTTGTTACTTTTCATTTTGATATTTTGCGCAATCTAGAAATTCATTCAAATATGGATAAGATTTCATACACAGATATTTTATTAACCGGTGATTTTGGCCCATGGTTTTAAGATAATGATATTGTACTATCAGTGGTTTTCAATTTTCTATTTAAGCAATAGCTTGGTCATTAAGTTGGTGGTGGTGGATAAAATTTTAGGCTTAATTTTCAGATTTTTAGTGTTTAATAAATTCTTTTAGTATTCAGATTTTGTTCTATTCCAGATTTGGCCGGTGAAGTTTAAACTCCGGCCATCGCTATTGATCTGTAGATGGGAACTTTAACAATATCTCATTCTATTTTGTTCGGTGTTTGTTTTTTCTTAATTTTTCTTTAAGTTTCTATTGTTAATTATGTCATTTTTTTTATTATTTATTTTTGTTAAATAGATTATGTGCAAATGAGTAACATGTTCTGGTTGTCACTGTCTTTATTATTGTTTTAAATTATTGTTAATTTCATATATTTTTCGTTGATAGTTGTTAATATTCTTTACTTTATACATCTATCTTTTGCTAACTCTTTGTTGACTGAATTATTGGATTAATCGTTCCTATTCCACTGTTTATGTGGTTTTGTGTTTGTTATTTCACTATTTTACCTTTTAATAGTTATCATTATTGTATCACGCCTCTTGGGATATACTAATTCTTCTCCATATTCTGTTAACACGGAATAATTTGTGTATCGATTTTCTTTTCTTTTTTAATGTTACATCAACATATGTGAAACAAGAGTCTTAATATTGAAGTTCCTCTTTTCTTCAAAGTAATATATGATTGTTGCTCCCCACCAGTTTTTCCCCTTCTTCTAATACAATAAATATTCTAGCTGGACTTTACCGACACTATATACTATATATTTATTAATATTATTAAATATAAGTGCCATTCATAACCCCCCCCCCCAAAAAAAACACCCCACCCTATCACTCTACTACCCAAAATGAACTAAAAATTTCAAAATTTCAAAATGAACTAAAAATATATATTTATTAATATTGTTTTTTTTAAAACCGGCCAATGAAAAAATCTCTCTGTCGGTTTTAGAGGCCTCCACAATATTAAAAGACGGAATTTTAGTTTAAGTTTATATATTTTATTTGTTAAAATTGGCCGATGAAAAAATCTCTCCGTTGGTTTTCGAGGCCTCCCCATTGTAAAAAACGAAAATTTTAGTTTAAGTTTATATATATTTTACATTAAAAGTGGCCGATAAAGAAATAACCGTCGATTTCCAAGGCCTTCCATGTTCATAAGACGGATTTTTATTTTAAGTTATTTGATTCATTCATTTTCATTTATATTTATTTATTACTAACACTTTTACGAAGTATCTTTACAGGTACCCGGAGTTGCTTCCCATTGAAGCCATTCCAATGGAGTCCGAATGATATTTCATATTTATTATTGTATATATTATTGACGTTAGGCAAACCTTAGGCCGTTTTCTTATATATTCGATTTACTTTATTATTTGTTTATATTTCATATTCATTATTCTTGTATATTGTGTTATTTCCTCCTCAATTTGAAAAAAATGAATTCAGTCGGGACCCACAGTTGTAGATTCTGAAGGATGCCTAATACCTTTCCTTCGGAATAACTTGAACCCCTTACCTAGAATCTATTGGTTTCGTAGACTATTTTTATTAATTAATTGGTTTCCTAGTTTTTCCTAAAATTAGGTGGCGACTCCTTTAAAAATTGTTTTATTCTTTTAAATTCTTTTAAATTAGTTTATTTTTTTGAGTCACCACGACGTTTCGCCTTATTTGAATAAAGTAGGGATGTAAACAGTAAAATTACTCTTTTATTTATTACTTCTTAAATGGGGGTGTCGAGTCAAATATGAACAAGTAAAGGATGGAGGTAGTACTATTATTAATGTCAATAATAGAGAATTGAAAATGTGCATATTTTATTGCTCGCTCTGTCTCAAAGTATGTGTCACGTTTTTTTATTTATATGCTCTTCTTAGAAAACATTAATTAGAAGGTGTACTTAACTATTTTATCTTTATTTATGTCTTAAGATCTAATCTCTCTTCATTGAATATTTACTCTATTTATATGTGATAATTGAGGTGTTTGTAGTTTCAAAATAATTAAGCACTAAAAGGATAAAATGATCGGAAAAATAATTAGTTTTATCTTGAATTTCTATAATAGCAAGAATTTTGAGACATTATTAATAAGGATGACAAGTATTTTGAGACCGAGGGAATAACTTTTTACTTAGGAAAAGGTTTTAACCATTTTACCCTTTATTGTTATTTAGAGAATCAAATCACCACCCCATAATTGAGGTGTTGTAGTGTTAAGAACAATTACTACTAATTAAGGATAGCATGAAGAAAACAAATTGTCCTTAAACTTTTAAAATGATAAATAATTTGAGATAAGTACTTCACGACAGATTATCTTAGATTGGTGGAGTAGGTTCTTAGTGATCATCGTGTATTAAGGTTCTTTCGTAAAGATTATTTTTTTAATAGTTGCAAACATTAATTAAGAACTCGCCTGTATTCTGACGATTGTTTGGCAAAAGAGGTTAAGATTAAAAAAAAAGATCATTAACAAGGATTTTGAGCTACCAACCTCCATCTAATAGCTTGAGAGAGAGAGAGAGAGGGGGGGGGGGGGATAGCTAACTTGAGGCTTTTGATGAATAAACAAACTAATTCGACACCCAAGTGCCGTCAAGGACTTAGGGTGATATTCTCTTAATTGGGCCAAGAGGCTTTAGGAGACTTATAGATTCATCAGTTTGCATGATGAACACACCTGAATGAGTTGATAGTAAACTATTTGCTTGAGTTTCAATATCCAAGAGCTATAACATTAATTCGTCTTTATTATTGATTAAAATTCAAGTAATTAGCAATTTCCTGTAAAACCCCTCAATTTTTAATAGTAGCTGCTAAGGAGAATTTCAATAGTGAATTAGAAAGATCTTTAACAACCCTCTTTGTAGAATTCAACTTCAACCTAGTTAGATTACTGTATTTTGTAATTGATTGTTTTAATGATACATGATGTATTCATTGCCACAATTGATAAAGGAAACATTAGGACAATCCCAGAGCATGCATGTTGCTCCTCATCCAACTCTTGGTTCTCTCCTCATGGGTGATCTGCTCAAACCCCTTCATAATTTAAATGGGGCACCTACTCTTTGCAAACTTTACACGTTTTGTTCCAATTGATGTTGATTTGTATAATTTGAAAGAGGAGATATATTTTATATTATTAATTTATCTACTTAATAGGCGTCTGAGCATACGTACAGAAATTTTAATTTTCCAAATTATGAGCCAGAAGTGTCCAATAAAAATACTTTATCATGTATTAAGATGCGCTTAATTAAAACATGTCATAGTTCAAGTGTCTAAATAAATTTTTACTAACAAATTTTAAGATATTATCGATATATTCAACCTAAAATTAATGTTATCACTATCATTAAACCAATCACTTAGTTACTACAATATCATAAGTCGTAGTAAGACAGAGACATGTACTGATGTATATATATATTGCAAGATCTTGGCATACTCTTTATTTCGACATACCAATATTTGAACAAGTTTCTTCATCGAAATAATTGAATGAGCTCATATTTCAACACTTAAATGAGACACAAATATTTTTCCCCACCCACTTCAGGAGGACCAATACCAATAATATTTTTACTTTTTTTTCAGTGTGACTCGAATCCTCAATTTATCTATCGATTGATGATTAATGGAAAAGGTGCTCATGAAACATAAATGTTGCAAAAATCCAACATTAAACCAAAGCCTACGTGGTAACCATTTTCTCCATGATTTTAACATAAGAACAAAAAAAACTCAATTGTTTCAATCAAACAAAGAAAAAAAAAACTATATTGTTGATTGGAATATTTTATGTTTCCTGGCTGACAAAGTGACAAAATATTTTGAAAATATGTATATTATTTCATATTTGGAGTAGTTATGTATAAGTGGACAAAAGATGTTTCTTTTTGCTTCTTTGAAAACTCTATATATCCACGTCATGGTTTTAATTAAATGCCACAATAATCAACTTTGTTTCCTAGCTGGCAATATATTTCATTTTCTAATATATGCCTTGATAATTACAGCCACTCAATTAGGAGGTCCTAATCAATGTCTCATCTTGAAATAATTTACGTATTAAAGTAGAGTTTGGCAAACATAGCTCACAACTAGTTCGGTAGATGATGGTTTAGCGCCTTTAGTCAAGAGTCTCGTTTTGAATGACATTCATATTATATTTCTACCATTTTAGGTGTGCTGTAGAGAATCTTATTGGTGTCTTATTTCCTTGCTTAGGTTCGTATGATGCAGGAAATTGTTTTCCATTCGATGTATTGATACCAGAGGTGTCAAAATCAAGCCCAATCTGTTTAAGTTTGGAGGGGGGGAGGGGGAACTCGCCTATTATTTCAATCCTTATCAGCCCATTAAAAATTGAGTTGATATGTAGCTCTAATTGACTTATGAAAAATCTTGTCAAAATATTTTTTAAATGACATTTTTTTAATTTGATATGTTACATATAGTCATAATAAATTAAAAAATAATTTTATTGGGTACTTAAAAATTATAAAAAAAAAACAAATAAAGCAATTAAACTTTAATAAGAAGTAGACGGCATGGGTTATAACCCGCATTTTAGTCCAACCTATTTGAGCGCAATTACTTTTGGGTAGGTTAATAACTCGGCCATTTATTAACTCAACTCAATTTGGAGCCTAAATTCAGTTAAATATGCCTATTTAACACCTCTAATTAATATTAATACTAGGCTTCGATTAAATTTGAATTTATATATTATAGGCCTCAATTTTTGGAGAGACACTCCTGATAGGATTTCCATTTCAAAGGACTCAAATTCAAAATTCTTGATTAAAGACGGAGAAATCACAAGAATTCCACTATAATTTATATTTAATATGAAAAAAAATTACTCAATATTTATATTTTATATTAAGACTTGACTAAATCAGATTTTTTTACAATATATATCAAGACCTTTTTTGTGGATATAAACGGTGTTTCCAAATAAAGGCATGCTAGCTAATACTAGCAATAATTCAAGCAATTAATTGACTTTGCTTTAGTCTTAAATTAGTTGGACTAAATACGTGGTTGACACGATACACACCACATAACACTATTGATATTAATTACTTATTAATTAAGAACTAACAAGTTGATCTTTCTTTTCACGATTTATTATTATAATAATAAGATATACATACATGCATGCACTCACACGACTAATTAATCAAGATATGGAAGTGGATTACGAATTTAAAGTTTATAAATTTTTATAATAAACCTAAAATATTTATTTTTTAAAATTTTATATAATCAAATAATATAAAAATGAGATGAAACGAGTATATAATTTTTTTTTATAAATAAATAATGGTATTCGAGTCACCTTCAATAATAGGCCACATGTAACAGAATTCAATCCCATGTACAGAGGATTCTGTTATATTCTTGGCCGGTTACAAGATAAACATAGGGTTGCAATATTTAATTTTAATCATGCTTCAAAAGTTTTCTTTATTTTCTAAACGCCTTTTCAAGTCAAAATCAGAAAAAGTAATATTTATAGAAATGATTTTAATTTTCAAATAAAAAGAAAGAAATAATTTTGCATCTAAAAATAATTTTTTAAGATATAAATTAACAATATTGCATCTTAAAAAATTAGAAAAATATATTATAAATTATAAATAAAAAATTCATAGTCTCCGATTCAATTTTGACTTTAAACCACTAACATTCCTCGAACCACCCCATCTGACAATCGTATATGAAACTTTCATCTTGTACAATTCAAGCAAAAACACCCAAATACTCATTGCAACAAATATGGAAAAGTTTGAAATTTATTAAATTTTGATCCCATTTTCTCTAAAAAGAAATAATTCCGAAACTCTTCTTTATAACGATATTACGATAATATCAAAATATCAAATTGACACAATCGTCTTTTTTATCTTTATTTTGGTATATATCCCTCTGATAAACACGCTACGTATCTAAGAAAGTGGACCATCAAATGTTCACCATTAGTTTCACTATGTGGATATATATATTCCCTTCAACTTTCACACTTGAGGATGGAATAGCTTTGCAACAATTTACGTCTTCTCTTGGCATCTCTTTTTTCATGTTCTTTTTTGGTTTTATTGGTGTCCGATATCTGCATTGAAGTCCGATTATTTCAGGTTCGTATCACGTAGGACTTCATTCAGGAGAAGCTTTTCCTATTAAAAATTGTTCGGTACCCACGACTCAAACTCGAAACAAGAGAAAAACTGTCCGATCTTCGCATGTTCTAAATATAAAAAAAATGTTAAATTTGTGAAATTTTACCAGTAGTAAAGAAAGTAGACTATTTATTTAACATATAAATCTAGACTAAATGCATAAACTGCCTCATCAAGTTGTTATCATTTTAATTTGATCTCAATTAAAACTTAGTACTTTTTAGACACTCTAACGTTGCATATTAAACATAATAGATACAAAAAAAAAGTGTTTCTCACATTTTTTAGGAGCATAGAGTTATTCGAAATCCAAAATTCTACTTACTAATTAAATTTTATTGATACCTTTCACATACAACCTAAGGTGATACTGATATTGTAAATTCCGCGAGAACATTGAGATCTTAAAAAGAATTGTATATATAACTTTTGCTCCCTCTGTTTCATAATAATTGTCCTATTATATATACACAAAAAAGAGAAGAGATAGAAGTCACACAAGAAAGGAGATATAGATATAGAGACATTAAAAAACTTAGGTCATAACAATACAAATACAATAATAGATTTAACTCAGTTGATTGACCATCTTAAACTTTCATTCCAAAGCATTCTTAAATTTATTGACAGCAAATCCACCCATTAAAACCATCCCTTAATTTATATATAGAAAAAAGAAAAGTGAAAAAAGTTGAATATATACCGAATCAAACTTTAGACTAAATAATTCATATACTTTCAAATTGTTGAAATATAAAAGTCTAAAATAAACGCTATATATGGACCCCTCACACTATAAATAAAATAAAAACAAATCCACGTGAACAATAAATATAAACAAAATTCCAATATGTATTTCCTTTACTTAAAGTTACGTACACCAATCAAAATCAAAATGCGACAATGACAGTTAAGTCGGTATGTACATCCATAAATTCCACGTGGCGCTTCCCTCGGGCCCGCAAAATCTACATTCTCACCACGTAAATCATATTATAAATATCGAGAAAACTATTGAAAACACCTCTAAACGTGATGTAAATTATTAATTTCATTTTCAAACTATTGACAGCCTTAAAAGATACTCCTCTACTTGATTAAATAAATTTAGATAAGTAGTGGTTGAATAAGAAGCCGAGAAAAGTGTTGAAGACACTCCTAAATTTAGCAAGAATTTAGGAATATATTCCACTCATGTTACAAGATCGGGAATGTATAGTCAAGTAAAAGAGTGTTTTTAAAGCTATCAATATTTTGAATTAAAATAATAATTCGTGCCGGGTTTAGGATTATTTTCAATAATTCTCTCAAAAATAAACAATGAATAATTGTGGTATGTTTCGATAAATATTTGATAACAATTCATATTTTTTTTTTTGATTTTTTAACTTTAAAAAATGATTATATATTGGACTCTCTAAAAATGCTAAAAATAGTCCATTCTCAACCGACGCGCCTTTTTGTGAAAGTAAAAAAATACAAAAAGCCTACGCGCCTCCCTACTGTACCTTCTTCTTCAAAAAAATTATTTTTAGCAGCTGATTTTTTCTGTCCCACAGAAGTACTAAAAGGGCTTTTTGGTCTCAAAAAATTTGTTTACCTTTCTGTATACTCATTGTAGTCGCTGTGAAGTAAAAGCAATTGGACTATTTGTTTGCTTTAAAGGAGGAATTGATAGTTTTTTTTTGTTTTTTTTGGTTGCTCGGATTCATCATATCGGAGAAAATTATCACTTTTCGGTGAGTCAATTAATGTAAGTTTTGTTTTTTTTTTCAATTGAATTGAGTTATTGTGTAGATTTTTCGCCATTAATGTTTTTGTTAGTTTCTGTGATGGATTTTAGTTGTTCAAGTTGCTGTTTTGCTTAAGTTTTTGGTGTTACTGGCAATTGAGTTTAAATTTAACTATTTGAAGTGATTTCTGCATAAATTGATTGTTGCTAACTAGATAGATGTGGCGGTTTTCAAAGAGCAGTTCACCAATTCGAATCAGCAGTTGGTATCTCTCTCAGTAGCATTTTACCTTTCTTTTTAAAAAAATAATTAAACTGTGGTGTTCGGATGAACTTGTGTATATTAGACTAGTTCCACGTGATACCTGTCAAATGCGGCTTGGACAAGGGTGTAGCCTACTGGTCAATAAAGTGAGTTGAGAATCTCCAGATCTCGGAGTGGACTTTTACCTTTACTGTTGCTCAATTGGGCATTTTGCTGCTCTTTGTAAAAGCATGATACCCAAAAAAAGATAAAGAGAAGAAGGAGAAGAAAGATGTGGGCTTGTATGTGAGGCCTTTGTTTTCTTAGTTTTATGGTATATTATGCTAGTGTCGCCATTTCCGTTTGAAAAGATCAACTTTTTAGTATAGTTCATTTGACAAGGTAGGATATGTTTGAGTTATGAACTTTAAATCTAGGATATGATTTGTGGTTCCTCATTACCGGACAGTTTTTGATAGAAGAGGACCTCTTTCTGCAAGTCACATGACTAATTCTTGAACTTATGGGAAGTGTTTATCTCTAGTTCTATCATATTTGTGAAAAACGAAACACTTGAGCCTAAAAACATTTACTTTTGCAGTTTGTGGACTGCAAACACAACTGTTTTCTGGCTACTGGATGTTTTCCAGTCATTAGGGAATGCCTATGGTCTTAATTGTTGATTGAGGTTGGTGGCTTATTTGGAAGACGGGGATGAAGCTATCTGCACTCTTGACTTCTGCTGGAGTTAATATTGCAGTCTGTGTGGTGCTGTTCCTTCTGTATTCCTTACTAAGGAAACAACCAACTTTTGTAAATGTCTACTTCAGCCAGAGATTTGCTCGGGTACGAACCAGACAGCTCGGTGGCTTTAACTTTGAGCGATTTGTTCCTTCTCCTAGTTGGATCTTGAAGGCATGGGAAGCATCTGATGAAGAAATAGTTGCTGCCGGGGGCTTGGATGCATTTGTGTTGGTGCGGATGATTGTTTTCAGGTGAAAGCTGAACTTTCCTCATTGTAGAAGTAATGACTTCCTCACCTTTTTTTGTTGAAAAAAGTCAATTTAGTGCCTGAAATTCAGAGTTAGCGAGATTATTTTCTTCCCTCAACTTTGTTCACGTTTCAACTGAAGTTCAGTAATTGTTAGTGAATATTTCGTCAAGCTGAGGAATTCCAGTGGAAAAATGTCTACTTGTTGCTGAAATATTAATTGCTTGTTGCCATGGACTGATTTTAAATACAGTGTTTCCAATATAAAGGTGGACAGTTTGATGTCATTGTACTATTGCAGTATGCATTTCCCAATAAGGATGTATTGCATATGTTAGATGGTGAATTTGTTCTTGAAAGTATGCTGTGCTCGTGTCTTTACTCCATCTTTGTTGGGTCTATGTACCATTAGTCTCATAAGTGTACTTACCTTTTCCTGCTGCTTATTGTGGACAGTTTCCGAATATTCTCCATTGCAACTACTCTAGGCATTTTCCTCGTGGTGCCTCTTAATTATTTTGGTCAAGATATACGGCGTCAGCAAATTCCTGCTGAGTCATTGGAGGTATTCACCATTGTGAACGTTGAGCCAGGGTCAAGATGGTATGAAGCATGTAAAAGTATGCTGCTAATTATTTGAATGTTGATAATTAATCTATTCCCTTCTAAATGGACGTACACAGATGCATAATGCGAGTAGTGATTTTGTTCCATGCGATATACAAAGCTTTTGTCTTTGCCTAGTGTCCAACAATCTGCAAATGCCAAGTTTTAATCCTTTCAGCATTTTGCATCTGAAGTTAATGAATTTTACCTAATAACGAGAAACTATCCCTTCATCCCAATTTATATGACACACTTTCCTTTTTAGTCCGTCCCAGAAAGAATGTCACCTTTATATAATTAGAAACAGCTAAACTTTATAATTTCACTTTTACCCTTAATGAAATGATTTATAACCACACAAATATCTAAGGTTTGTTTTAGACCACAAATTTCAGAAGTCTTCGCTTCTTTCTTAAACTTTGTGCCAAGTCAAAGATGTCACATAAATTTTGGAGGAGGGGGGGATTATAAAAGAGATCTACTTGTAAGATTACCATAATTATTTCTTGATTTACTGTGCTTCTTTTCTATCACAGTTTACTCTTCACTTAAATGTTTTCTCTTCACTAAAATTTGCCTCTACTTTTTCTTCAGGTTCTGGGTTCACTGCCTCGCACTGTATATCATATCCTGCTCTGCTTGTCTTCTTCTTTACTCTGTAAGAATTTACAATTAATTTCTAAATCATCTGTTATTTTTCTTTTCTGTTGAACTTGTTACACTAGATACTTCGTACTTATGCTGTGTCAGTGTTTTTATCTTAAAGTTTTTGCTGCTTTCTTTAAGGAGTACAAGAGTATCTCAAAGAAGCGGCTGGCATACTTCAGTTCATCACTTTCCCGCCCAAGTTACTTCACTGTTCTGGTCCGTTCTATCCCGAAGTCTAAGGAAGAATCGTACAGTCAAACACTGGAAAAATTCTTCATGAATTACTACGCATCAAGTTATCTATCTCATCAAATTGTCTATCGCACTGGCTATGTTCAGAAACTGCTGGTGAGATTAAGATCCTTTATATTGTAGTCTAACTAGGCAAGCATTTGTATTGCAGCTTTAGAGAGCTTGGTGTTGTTCAAAGTTTCTCTTGTGCCTGAATAGATTATTCTGTTATGGTTTCAACTGATTTTTAATATTGGAGATGAAACTGTGTATATTGTGAGTATTGCATGAAGGGAGATGTGGGGACTGGGACCTATAAGTTTTGTCCCATTTTTCACGTGCAGAAAGGTACACAAATGACTTTGCAATGTGTAAGATGAGGTGCAATCAATGTATGGTTTGTGGTAGATATTAGACACCAAGTACTACATAATAGATAGCAGATGCTTTATTTATCAAAAGAAAAGAAGATAGAGGAAGCTTCTGTTGGGAAGCACATGTTTTTTGGTCTTATCTGAGGAATGGGATGAACATTTCATCTGAGATGGAGATATCTCTTTTAGTTTTTAAGTTACCCTTTTCTCAAAAAAATTTGATGATTATAGCCTTTTAGAGTGGGACCAGTGATGCTTGTGGTAAAAATGATAACCTTATGTGGTAGTTTTTTGGTTAGGTTCCTTGCACATTATTTTTGATAATAGTGGTGTTTGGGTCAACTTTCACACACCTCAACTATTCCACTGGGTTCCTCTTACCTCCCACCAGCATAGATATCGGGTAACTTGGCCCATCAAAGCTTGTAGATAATGAGATATCGCATTATGAATTTATGCTTTGAAAATTGAAGTTGCTCTGCTGTTGATGCTATTTATGAAAGTATATTTTTTCCAAAGAATTTAATGTCTTGAAAAAATCCTCAGTCATTTTCTGGCTATCTCAAAATACTGAATCCACTTTTTTATAGCTGAGAAATCCACGAGGGCCAGCGTCACATTGTTGGAAACTCTGTAGATAATTGTTTGAAACATACGGGGCCTTTTTTATTAGCTTCAATGTCCCTAAGTGTAAAGCACTACTCCTTGAGCTGCTCACCTCCCTTTCTCTTCTTCTTATTTGAGTATTCTTATAACCCATTTTGATATGAGAAAAAAACTGTATCTGTATGAGCTTAAGATAGCACTCAGTTCGTTTCTTCTTGATCTAGACTTCTGCTTACACTAGTGTTTTGACATTTAACTTCTTGGTTGGTGCTCTTCCTTTGCTCCTTCACTTTTTTTGTATTTGATACTTAATGTGCCATAAGTTGTATGGCGACAGACTGATGCAGAGGAGGTGTTCAGGATGCTTAAAACAACCCAAAATGAGCTTTATGCTGGATCAAATTTTATGATATGTGGCATATGTGGAGGAGCTACTTCGTCTTTCAAGATGATTACCAATGAGTGTGATCGTGATAAAGGAAGAGATGATTGTGATGGTTCAGATTTGAGAAAAAAGGTGACATCTGTCCCATTATATTATCATACATATTCATATGTTAGGAGTACTTCAATGCATATTTCCTTTATTGCATAGAGGATTGTGTTTTCATGAAGTCTTTTCACACATTTTATTGCTCAGCTTCTGTTCAGTCTGTTGACAATACCTGTCAGTAGGCAGCACCAATGCCTGCCAAGTGGTGGTTTGGTTATTATGATTATGCCTCTGTATGCCTAGGGACAAAGTTTTTATTCCGTTCTGTGTGTCCATCATTACCTATTTGGAACTATATGGAAGTAATTTATCTGAAACTTTATGTGGTGTACATCTGACCTTTAAAACTTGTCATGCTGCATGATGAATATGAGCTCCATGAGTTGGTGATTTGTTATTAGTAGGAACTAGCTCATTGTGGTTATTGCTCCAAAGTTCAAATGCATAAATAGCTCATGAAATCCCATATTCCCGGTCCTCTCTGCTAGAATCCCACATTGGTCGAGGGTATAAGATGTTGTTTTCTTATATGGTTTTAGGTTATCGTTATTTCATGAGCTAACTTTTGGTGTTGAGTTAGACTCGATGTCTGTTTTCTTAACATGGTATTAGAGACAATCTCATCCTGTCCTTGATATACCTAATATTGCGCCCGCATGTTATGTTGTCCTCACCAGATGGCCAGTCTTGAACGTGCAAGGGAGTGTTAGACTCCCACATTGGTTGAGGGTAAGGGCTGTTATCTCCTTATATAAGTTTAGACAATCCTTACCACATGAGCTAACTGGGCCTTAGTTTAACTCAATTGTCCATTTGCTTAATATTCAAATATTTCACTTCAATGACAGAAACAACATTGAGTTGCTTATATTCGAGAGTCTCTGGCTTTTATTGGTGCTTTCTTGTGCTCGACTCTAACTGGTCAAATATTTGAAACTGTTGTTGGCCAAAAACATGATGTGAACTGAAGGATATACATTTTCTTGCAGGAGTCTGCAGCTGCTTTAGTTTTTTTCAGGAATCGGTATGCTGCTTTAGTTGCTTCGCAAGGTCTTCAATCTTTGAATCCCATGTCATGGGTTACGGATCTTGCTCCAGAACCAGATGATATGTACTGGTCAAACATTTGTGTTCCGTACAGACTCCTTTGGATTCGTAAAATTGCACTTCTAGTGGCCTCTATTCTTTTTGTGGCGTTTTTCCTTTTGCCTGTTTCACTAACACAAAGTCTCGTTCACCTCGACAAGCTCCAAAAGACATTTCCATTTCTTAAAGGATTTTTAAAGAGGTAATGCAGTCTTCTGTTTTGTTTCCATTTCTTGGAGTACAGGTGGTTTTGCGCGCGTGTGTGTGTGTGAAAGAGAGAGAGAGAGAGAGAGATAGGGGGAACTGGAGGTGTTTGTGTGTGTAGATAACTTATAGACATTATATTGAATGTAATTAGTTAAAGTCTGGCTGCATAATTTCATAACCGTATTCTTTTAAAAGGATGATGCTGAGGATTCTAAAAGAAGATCCATTTAATATAAGCATTCACAGTTTTTAGTTTGTTTTTCATCATCTAAAGAAAAAGGAAAGAAAATGGTCTTAACCTAACCCCAGGGCGGATCCCACTCGGAAGGCGTTAGACAGAGACTAAGGGCTTAAAAGAAGAAGTTAATGATCGATATCAAATGAGAGTAGCAGATCATATTGGACGAAAACATAAATAAATAATAAAAAAAGAATAATTGGAATCCACAGTAGTGGATCTCGATCCAAAGGTTCTTTCTTGATGTAGCTACAAGGATGGGGCATCGTGGGAAGATAAGTGTGGAAACCTAATAGAAATTACTACTAGTTGGACCCAACAAAAAAGATGTTGTCAAGCGAATGTGTGATAAGGTTCTCTTCTCAATATTTACCACGTTCCTTTGTATTGTAACATTTCCTGTTTGCTTTAATTAGAGCTTTTCATTTTCATGCATTAAATAACTTGTGTTTTTTATGTCATTGCTTGAGAAATAGACATTATATTATGAGAGGGAAACATACGTGAGCAATATAGTAATCCTTTTTCTCCCTCTTTCTTGCAGGAGAGGAGTTACTCAGCTTGTCACAGGATATTTACCAAGTGTTGTATTAATTTTGTTTTCCTACATAGTTCCTCCGTTGATGATGCTATTTTCTAAAATGGAGGGCTCTATCTCTCGTAGTGGCAGGAAGAGGAGTGCATGCATAAAAGTTCTATACTTCTTCATCTGGAATGTTTTCTTTGGTAACATTGTCTCCGGATCTGTTATTGACAGATTTAATAAAATTTTTAAGGATGTGAACAATCTACTTTCAACGGCTGTGCCATCAACGGTAACTCCAACCACTCTCAGTGTGTTTACCTGCTTTCTGTCTTGGTATAACCATCTTGTTCAAATATTCATGTTCTCTGATTTTCTATTCCCTAGCAATGTAAATGAATTAGTTTGCTTACCCTTGTCTTTCATCAATGATATTGTATCGTATAAATCATGAATATACGTGATCTCAAGAGTTGATTGATTGGTAATATGTTTTTCTTGCAGGCCACCTTCTTTATGACTTATGTTTTGACCTCTGGCTGGGCAAGTCTGTCTGTTGAACTCTTACAACCATTTGGTCTCATCTGCAGATTGTTCTCCAGGTTTATTATGAGAAACAAGGATGGTTCATGTCATGGAACACTGACTTTTCCATACCACACAGAAGTTCCGAGGATCCTCCTATTTGGCCTCTTTGGTTTTGCATATGCCATTTTGGCACCTTTAATACTGCCATTCTTGGTAGTTTATTATTCCATTGCTTACCTCGTATATCGTAATCAGGTAAATATATCCTTCTAGTTTAAATCTTCTTTTATATCTCTTTGTTTTTATCTCTATTAGTTCGTTGACATTTTGGTTACAGAGTCTTGAAAACTAACATTTTAGTAACGCTTTTTTTAGCAGTATCTATTGACCTCTACAAATGACCCTAGAATAATAAAGTGCATCCTGATATTGTCTTGATTTGTGGGGAATTTTTTTTTGGATGCCTGTTCTTGCCTTTAAATTTTGACATCTAATGAGCTTCTTGTTTCTAGAGCCTACCCTTCTCATCTCTCATATGTGGTGAAACTTGTGAAAAGTGATGCTTTTAGAGTACGCCACACAGACTTTTCTCTTTCTGTGATGTTTTGGTATAGATATGACATAAATTGGTGCTGGTATGGGATATATTTAGGATCCAATCAGCTTAGGATAGATAGTAACAGATTTCAGATACTCAATATGGTATGAACTATCATTAAACAACATAACAAATATGCCGCAATTTCAAATGAGTTAGGGTCAGCTATATGAATCCTCACTGTCCATGTCGCTCCATTTAAGCCGGTCGTACTCCAATATTAGAAAAATTAGTTTCTCTAGCATTGGAAAGTCTCTAGATTTTTTACATATAAATCACTAACATCCATAAGACCCCGAGCAAGCAGTGGAGCTAAAGTAAGCGTACTGACATGAGTAGAAATTAATCCCATCTAATCGGTATCGCCTATATAGATCTTTTTCTTGCATTGTGATCTACTTTTCGCTAGGTCTGCACGGATTCTAAGATATTGTAGGTCTTTCAAGATAACTTTCTTCTATATGATTTTAGGTCTACCTTGTTCCCTTTTAATGCCTGTATTATCCGAATTAATTTGTATCGCCTATATATATATATCTTTTTCTTGCATTGTGCTCTATTTTTCACTAGGTCTGCACGGATGCTAAGATATTGTAGTTTTTCGGGACAACTTTCTTCTATGTGGTTTTAGGTCTACCTCGTTCCTTTTTTAACACCTGCGTTCACCATGGTCCCACACCTATAAATCAGTGCCTCTGGAGGTCGATATTGGATATGGCCAAACCATCTCAAGCGATCTTATCTTATTTTGTCCTCTTTGTATTATTTGCACCTTCTGCCTAATGTGGTTATATTTAATATTGTCTAATCTTGTATGACTGGACTATTGTAGCATCTGCGTTTTGTGACACTCATCTTGTGGATATGCTGGACTTTTGAGGCCCAGCATTCACTCCCATGCAATATTGTTGGTCTTAGATCCTTGGTATAGAATTTGTCTTTCACTTTTATAGGTACCCTCCTATCACATGACATTTTGTAGTACCATCCTATTTTTATTCTCTGTGTAACATCTTCATCTATCATACCATTTTCCTGGAACATCGGTCCTAAAATCTAAGTTGTTTGCAATTAGGCACCGCAATCCAGTCTGATTTCACCTCAACTTCACTTTTCATATGCTGGCCAAAATTGCAGTTCATAACATTCAGTCTCAAATTGTACTTATCCTGAAACTCTTACTCTCTAAAGTGCTACTCCAAAGTGCAAGCTTTTCGGTGACACTCTTACTCACAAGCTTTGTCAAATTAATACAACATTGTTTGGCCCCAGTATCTTTTCTTGTGGGAGATAGCATGTACATGGTAGAATATATAGTGTTGTTTTTGTATTTCCTCTAAATTCTAAGCATTATTTCGAAGAAACATGCACTTCTCACTGCTTCTCGCTTAAAGTACTAGGAGGCTTTTCTTTTTCCCGCTTATGGAATAACTATGCGGAACTGCATTCTTTTATTAGTCTTGCTACTTGTTGAGATAAGAAGGGATTTATTTGCCAAGTTTTTGCTGATTGATGAGCTTTCCTTTTCACCAAGAATATCCACATTCTTGTATATTTTTTCCTTTTTCCTCTTTAACCTGTGGTCTGACAACTTAGTGAAACTATCAGATCCTCAATGTCTATGTGACAAAATATCAAACTGGTGGAACCTATTGGCCTATTGTGCACAACACAACAATTTTCTCTATGGTGCTGATGCAAATAATAGCTTTGGCGGTTTTTGGATTTAAAAAATCTTCATCTACATCAAGCTTCACTATTCCATTGATAATCTGTACACTCCTCTTCCATGAGTACTGTAGGCAAAGGTTTGAACCATTGTTCAAGGACCCTCCTGCTCCGGTATGACTAATCACACAGTTCATTTTATATGGTCGTCCATATATGCATCTTATTCCGTGCGCATTTCGACAGATCCTCATTGAGATGGATAGGCAAGACGAGGTACATGGGAGGATGAAAGAGATGTATCAACAACTCACAACAGCTTATTGTCAGTTCAAATCAACTTTATTTTCACTGGGTAAAGCTGCTTCTGGAAATGACGAAGAGAACATGAGTATCCATAAGGTTCAAGACATAGAAGATGTTAATCCAGGTTCAGATAGCTTAATAACTACCGTGGACAGTCTTATTTATCTGGATGTTTTTTGACACGCTTTGTTGCTTGCAGGGAAAAGTCCTTCGCATCTTCCTCCATCATGTACATCTGTTGAAATTAAAAGCCCTCATCATCCTTTATCACATACATCAAGTCCTCAGCTTCTATCACCACATGCGTCTTTGGAAATTAAAAGTCCTCCGCATATTCCATCATCACGTACTTCTTTGGAAATTAGAAGCCCTTCTCATACTCCTCCATTATGTACATGTTTTGATGTAAAAAATCCTTCTCATCTTCCTTCATCACATACATTTTTAGAAATTAGAAGTCCTCACCTTCCTTCATCACGTATGTCATTGGAAATTAAAAATCCTTCTCATCATCTTTCACCACGTACGTCTTTGGAAATTAGACGTCCTCATCTTCCATCACCACGCACATCTTTTGAAATTAGAAGTTCTCATCTTCCTTCACCACATACACCTTCGGAAATTCCTCATCTTCCTTCCTCACATACATCTTGGGAAATTAAAAGTTCCCTTCTTCCTTCACCGCGTGAATCTTCAGAAACTAAAAGTCCTCGTTTTGCTTCACCGCGTAAATTTTCGGAGATTAAAAGTCCTCTTCTTCCTTCACCGCGTGAATCTTTGGAAATTAAAAGCCCTCGTCGTGCTTCACCTCGTAAATCTTCCGAAATTAAAAGTCCTCTTCATCCTTCATCAAGTACGTCTTCAGAAATCGAAGAATCGCATGGCAAGTAGATGAATCTTTTCTGTGTATATAATATATGCAGCGCTGGTGTTGGTGTTGGTGCTGGTTCTGCGTCCTTATAACTGCCTTTTGTGACGGTTCATGTCGGGTGAACTGCCTTATAAAGAGACATACAGCAAACATATATGCAAAAAATGGCGTTTGAAGAGACTTCTTGAAGTGTACAGAACTTGTTTGGGGGCTCTGAAGCTGCAAAAGTTAGAGAGTTGCTGCAGATTGTTTTTTATATTGTTCTATAGATGGTTCCATGACTATGGAGACCTGTGTATAAGTACATAAGATGTATTTGTGAAACAGTTTGCTTTATCTGAGTAAAATTTTGTTTCTTTGAAACTTTATGGCTCAAGTTATAATATGCAGTTATGCACTAAGAAGAACAAAAATTAGAACACAAGGGAAAACAACTACTCTTCCATCAGCTAAAGTGAGTATTTGTATATTTTCTATGTGAAGTACGAGGTGTATCTAAGTTTAGTTAGTCAAGTAAAGGAGTATTTTTAAGGCTGTCAATAGTTCAAAAATGAAACTTATAATTTACACCAAGTTCATGAGTGTTTTCAATATTCTCTCAAAGTTAAATAAGGACTCCTCTTTTACATGATAAAAGGCATCCCGCGTTAGCAAGGTCCACGGAAGGGATGTGATGTAGACAATCTATCCTAATGCAAACACAAGTGATTGCTTTCATATCTCGAACTCGTGATCGGTCCCACGAACTTTCAAAAAATTGTAGACAACTACCTATGATCTATGTTGAAACTACCATTTTATTCTTTGACCTGATGGTAAGTGCATTCTATCCATTCTTCAAGCAAATTAATCCCAAAGCAATTTCATACTTCATAAAACTTCTCGTGTGTTTATTTCTTTATATATTGAAACTCTTAATGAAAATTTTGACTCCGTAATAATAATTACCGACATCTTTGTCTAAAGAAAATAAAAATAAAATATATGGACTAATTGCATATTATATGGTGTATGATTATGTGAAGTTGTAAACCATGTCAGTGTCAGCATCCTTTTTTTGACAACTTTTAAAATGTATGAAATTTTCTTATCTGCTTCTCTTTGGAGAGAATAATCCATAATTATTTAGTCCTTTTTATATGTCCAAAAAGACCATTCTCTTCAACACAATCATTTTATATAAGAAAAAAAACAAACTTTTTGTCCAGTGATTGCATAGGACAGATCTCAAGGAATTTCCTCTTCTTAGTGACTGTCACTCTCATTTAATAAATAAACAATAAACATTTTACTTTATTATTAATTATTATGAGCTTAATATATATTTAATTAAAAAGTTGTGACAATAGTTGTCGACTGGTTAGTGTCATGGATAATAAAACTTAATTATCACTGATATTTTTAGTGATTATTGTTGTCATTAAAATATTTTTGAAAATTTCTTTTTGGTTGCAGTCAAATTGTTTGAATTTTTTTTTTGGTTGCTTGTTTAGGACTTTTTCTGTATAGCTCTTTCTTGCTAAGGTATATATTGAAATTTTATTCTAAGAACAAAGAGAAAAACAAAAACATGTCACATATTAATTAAAAAAAATAGACTGTCCCATCCCCTTACCATTTAACTCTTCCCCCTTGATTATTTACATGTTATTTAACTCTGGCCACTTACTATTAGAATACTCATTTTAGAGTTAATTGTTGGGTTCGAAAGAATTATTAATTGCAAATCAAGACGGTGATAAATTAGATGACAAAAACTTATACTAAAAACATAATATTATTTTATGGTTTGGCCAATTAGCCTACATATGAAAACTAATATAAAAGAAAGAGAAAATCTCCCCATAAACAAAACTCTTTATCGACTACATTGTGGATGTTATTGTGTTATGCTATGAGAATAGGAATCTTCAATTTATAAATCTCCAAACTTTTCCTCGGAAAGAATAACCAAATATGGAAGAGAATTATATTTTTCTTTCAGCAAGATTAAAAATTATTATGGTAATGTTTTGACTTTCCTTTAATAAAAAAGTAAAACTCAAATATGATTAAAAAAAATCAGGGCAAAATCCTAACATTAATACCTTAATTAAAGAAAAATTAAGAAAATTATTAGATGATTTTTTTAAAAAAAAAGTTAGCTAGGGTAGCTACATTTGTCCAATTAAATGCCTAGGTTAGACCTCTAAGCTAAAAACAAAATCACCAGCCTTCTAATTAGTGACTTTACATTATTTATTAAATACAAACTATCTTGTCATAAATTAATTTAAAGTAATCTACTTGAAATTGACAAAAAGGTACTCATTTATAGTTCCCTCCAGGCAATGCATTGAAAATAGATTACTAGGCAGAGAAATTTCAAATAAAGCATATGACTTATGAGTTTGCATGGTTCGACTAAATTTGAATTCGCAGAATTCATTTCTGGAGGCGACGCTAGCTAGCTCCTAATTAAGTTGTAACATGATTTTTCCATTTCAAGGGACTCAAACCCAAAACACCTCTGATTAAGCGTGAAGAAATCTCAACCATTCCACGATAACTCATATTTGATCCTTTTACGTACGTTAATAATTAATTCATATGTCAACGGTGTTTTCATCAACCACATGACTATATATAGTCTATAGCTTACCAAACAAATACTATTCATGAGGAACAAAAGTCAGCCAAAAGTTTTATATGCATCTAAGTCTAAAGTAAAACAACTGTAATCAACTTTAGTTTCCCTTGTGTGCATGTTTTGTCCTCTAAAAGATGTTTTCTAATATTTTCATGACTTAATTGGGGTGTGAAGTACTATAGTTTTTGAGTGTAAAATAATCACGATAATTTTCATGAATTGGATGAATTTCTTTTGTCCATAGCCTATTCTCTAGGTGATAAACATCTTTTCTCTGTGCAAATTTTAGCTATCATATTATGATGGATTTTTTACCTCGAATATCCATAATGATGTATTTATACGTTATATGTTGCATTTTAGGAGAATGACAAGTTAATGATGTATTTATATGTTATACATCATATGCTAAAATGGACAGATAAAAATGAAATTTACTTTTAGTATAATGAATAAGTAAAATTGAATGAAGGGAGTATTATACAACTTAATTTAATAACCAAGTGAAAAGATGCAAATATTTGAGTAAACAATTAGTTTATTAGGGTTTAAATTCTACAACAATATAATTAAACACAAATCTCATACAAGAAGTTTACAAAAATATTATTCATCATTATAATTCCCAAGTGCACCTTCATTGTTTGAAACAACTAGTGAAGGAATTGGATACATGACCAAATTATTCATATCTTCCCACTCCAAGCTTCCTTCTAAAGTGGTGACATGTTTTTTACTAAACATATCCTCATATAACATTTCAAGACCATCTATTTTTTGTGAATTAGTAGTGTACATCACATGCTCAAACCCACCCACCATAGAATTACATCCATCGTTTACAGCTAGGGTTACTGGAGTATCTGATCTCATTTGTGCCTCTAGCTTCCCTCTCTCAGTGTTAGTGTCAGACCAGCAGAGTGCTTTCCCGTTCATGTTGTACTCATTAGAATTTAAGGAAGGCAAATTCGTCATGTTTATGACATCCATTGGACTAGAAGCCATCAAATTGATTGAATTGTAACATGTTGGATGCATCAAATTGGAATTATCCATAGGAGGATCATATTGAGGATTTGTTACTCCATCATCATGATCATCTGAGAATTTTCCTCCAAGCTTCATCAACAACTTTCTGATCAACACGTGGTCGTTATTGACACGTGGCTCTTCTTGATTTGAGGATTGTATAGTTGGTTGCAAAATAGGAAGCTCATGAGGCCAACTAGGGTTTGTGCTAATAATATTGTTGTGATCATAAACCATATTATCTCTTGCTAATTTTGTTGATCCTTGTTTTTGGCTTTTCCCTCTATGATTTTTGCATTGTATTCCAAATAATTTCTTCTTCAACTTGGTATTCCAATAGTTTTTTATATCATTATCAGTTCTTCCAGGAAGTTGTGCAGCAATAATAGACCACCTGAATCATCATAAATATTAGCAAATTCAAAAATCTAGAGTCACTGATATCAAAATTAGTCTGATCTTGTAATTATGTGCGTACATTTCAAATTTCTTTGCATATATATAGGTATGTATAGTTCGAGCTAAAACAAAGACAAATTCAAGATTTAAATTTGATGGTTTCTACCTTTAAATATTTTAGCAAAACTCCTTGTACTTTTGAAATTATTAAGGATTCAAAATTAATATTTGTTGTTTTTTTTTCACACACATGTTCTATATTATTTGTCTTTCTGTATCGAAAGTATTAGGTTCAATCGAACCAATTGAACAAAAAAATCAATCTACATCAGAACTAAAAGTAATAGACTCAGTTGAACCTATATAGAAACCGCTCTAGATTCTCCTTTCACACAAAACCTTAGTATAATTGGTACAAACAAGTATTGATAGTTAACCTTAAATATGAATAATTTTAAGAAAATTAAGGATAATACATTACCTGCTTCCAATACTAATATAAAAGCTCAAAATGATGTTATCTTCTTCTTCTGAAAATCCACCATGTTTGATGTTTGGTCTCAAATAGTTTAACCATCTAAGCCTACAACTCTTTCCACATCTTTTAAGGCCTAATTAAAAGATATTGAGTTTCATCAAGAGATAATTAAGATAAGGAAATTAAATTATATATAATTTTTCAAGAGGAATTTGGGATTTTAATATATACCAATTTTTTGAGGCAAAGCAATCCAATTTCCAGCAGTGCCATGTTGCTCAATGTATGACTTCAACTTAGCATCTTCTTGAGGTGACCATGGCCCTTTCTTGACACTATTTTTGTCACAACAAGGAGTTCTTCCCATGTTTTCACAAAAATTGATTGGTTTTAAGCTAATTTGGTGATCTTCTATGTTTTTTTACTTGTGTGTGTAGGGAAAGAGAGAGAGATATTATAGTAATTAGTATAGTGGATACTAACATGTGTTGTGGTACAGTGGGACTACTCCACGTATCCTTAATCAGAGGTCTGAGATTTGAGTCTTGGGTATGAAAAAAATCATGTTGAGAGCGTCACTTTCAAATGGTTCTGTAATGCGTGATCCAAATTTAGTCTGATCTACAAAGCGGGCTTCAAACACCGAATGAGAAATGAAAAGAAAAAAAATTAGTATATTGGATAAATATGTTTTGAAAAAGTAGCTAGGATGTGTAATTTGGGTTTGAGGTTGGGTGGGGTTGGGGGGCAGGAAAAAAAAAACCTTTCTTCTTGTCTTTCTCGGTGAAGAGTCATTAAATATACAATATGACTATTATGATTGAATAAAATCAATTTTTAATTAAGGCCATTTGGAAAAATATTGCATTAAAATATATGACAGATTAAATGAGACACGAGACATAAATAGGCCTCTTGATCACTTTCTATTAAACCTAACTAGGGTTAAAATGCCAATCAATAATTTGACTAACTTGATCTTGTTGTGTACAATTCATGACAACTTTTTAGGTTTTCATTCGATATCTGATATTCGCATATGCTTTGGTTTAAATTTGAATTCATGTGTCGCATGATTCATTTTCGGAAGTGTTACTCCTAGCAAGATGTTTTTTTATTTCAGGAGTTCAAACTCAAACTTGATCCCATTAACTATTAAGGACGGAAATCTCAACCATCTAGCCACGACCTTCTGTTACTTTATGTCTTAACTCTGCAATTTGTACGTAAATTACTTTAACATACCTCAATTTTACGAGTAATCATTTACCCATCAAATCTTTTTTTCGATTATACTAAAGGTTTTCAAATTTGCTTTTTTGGTGGAAGAGGAAGGTGATGGATTTTTGAAAGGGTAGATCCGGAAAAGAACCTACAGGTTCATGAGAATTCAGTAATTTTTATTTATATGAAGCATTTCAATAAATATACAATTGTAAATGCAGATATTATTGTTTATTAATTTGATGTTGATATAAGAATTCATAAATTTAAAATTTAAAATTTACCTTTTGTTATTTAGGGAAGGAAGAAAAACAAGAAGGAGCATTGTAAGATATGTAAAAGACATATCTAAAGAAACTTTTGGTATATAAAAGGTTAGGTCTGAAGAAGACAAAGTATACGCAAATCTTATCCCTTATGAGGTAGGGAATTTGTTTCCAATAAACCCTCGATTGTTCGTGAAACTATAGTGTGTAAAAAGAAATTGCATGCTAATTGGAAGATGTCACCAATTTGATTATTGATACTATTATTTGTTCACCTAATTGTAAGGATGTCACCACATTTGGCCCTCCCAATATACTTTAACTTTTGGCCAAAATGCGACGTAATAATTATCCAACAAAAGGTGCTATAGTATGCAATTTTAGAACATCAATCTAATCCAATCCAAATGGCCCAATTAGGAGATAAGGAGTTCTTATGGTCCAATTAAACCAAAAATTCACTTAATCTCAATAATCCAATCCCTCTTGTCCTCAATAATACCTTTTTGAATTGCTACTAATCTTGAGTTCAATTGCTCGGTTATTAATTCTGAGCTTACCTTGTAGTTAATCCTGCAAATTTACATCATTAATCCTAATTAGTTGAATAATTAACAACTAGAAGCAAAGAAGAATTAATTAAATATGGATGACAAAAATAATAAGAAATAATAATGCTAATGGTTTAATATTTTTTTTATGAATGAAGCAAATAATGTGTTTGGTACTGAGGTTCTCAATTTTTTTCATAGTTAGTCGAACAAAATATTTTCTATAAAAATATAAATCATGTCTTAAAAATCACAAAAAAATATTTTTTGTTGAGAGTAAGTAAAACAGGTTTCATAAATGACATTTCACGTTGATCATCTCTTTCACACACACCCTCGCCCTTTCCCATATGACCCCATCCCCACCCACCCCACCAGTGGCAGAGGCAGGTTTTCCACGAAGGGGGTTCAAAAAAAAGGTAAGGACACTAATATTACTGACAAATAAGTGGGTCGAATCAAATATGAGTAGGTCGAATTGGATATAAGCAGATTAGACAAAGTTCAAATCCTATCTCTACGGGATAAACAAAACAAAAGAAATTAACTATAAAGTATAATTTTTTGATGAAAAAGGGTTTAGATAACCCCCTCTGCTCCATGTAGATCCGTCCATGCACCCCACCCCATAACCTCACCCGACCCTCTCCCCACCATACAAACCCACCTTATAGCCACTCGTATAGTATCTGTCTAGATTAAAATTGGGCGATAATTATTTGAGACACTAGATTTAAAATTACCGTTTGTTTTTGTAGGTAATACTTCCTATAGGAGCAACACCAAGTGCAGTTCCAGTACAAAATACTTCATCAGCACTAATCAATTCATCTGCTTCAATCAAACGTTCTTCAACCTGGACCAAAGTGTAATTAACGATACGAATAAATCAAAGGAATTCAATATATATGAACAATGTAATTTTTGAGCGAAAAAATGTCAATTGACACCGTTTAGACAAGGGGCTCCACCATTATATACATGTAACTAACGACACATAATAAGTAAACTAATTACCTAAAAAATAAGACAAATAATCTTTCTACAACATGTTAAATTAAATTTGTAGTGTGAATCTTATCTACATTTTGAGCTTTATAATTAGTAAAACATTTTCATTAATAGCTAACTAAAATTGCATGTGACGACGATTTATTTCGTTAAAAACTAGAGTCAAAGACCTTTAACATGATAGGTCGTTCTTCATGTAAAGCTCTATATATACTGGGACATACACTAGATCAAAGTAGGAATTTACATAAATGTACATTTCGTCCATCTAGCTTATCAATATGATTGCAGTATACACTATCAATAATATACTATCTGTATATATTTTATAAACTAAATGTCCGAATGATATTTGACTCTAATTTTTCCTATAATATAATATACCTCATATCCAAGATCATGTGCAATGTCTATAATGCTTTTCCTTGTGATACCTTCAAGAATGGTTCCACTAGCAACTGGAGTTGAAATGATTTTTCCCTACAGAATATATTAAAATATTTTAAATGGAGGATCAAATATTAAATTAAAAAATTAGACTATGGGTTAATTTTTTTATTACCTTTACAAGGAAAATATTAGAGGCAGAAACCTCTTCAATATATTTTTTATGTACTGAATCAAGGTACAATACATCTGAGTATCCACTCTCTTTTGCTTTCTGTATAGCTTTTATCACCTACATGAACAAAAACAAAAAATGGACTTTTAATATACAAAATGTAACAAGTAATACCATTTTTATATGAATATATTAATAGTCTGTTTAGTCAAATTTTTGAGAAGTTTAAAGTGTTACTATTTGTTTTGTTTTATGCCGTTGAGATATTTGGTCAAGCTTTAGGGTGTTTTTTTAATAGTAAAAGTTGTTTTTTAGAATAAGAAAATAGTAATTTTTTTCTCTGAAAGCATAAATTTTGAAACCTCGATCAAGCATAAATTATCGTTTTAATATTGGTAAAAATGTTTTTTTCACCCTCTAGACTAATTTATGTGATACTCTTCATTTTTAGTCAATTTAAAAAATAATAGTTTCACATTTCTATATTTAGTGACATTTCAACTTTAAACTTCTCGTTTTGTCCTTCATTAATGAGATGAGTTCTAGCCAGTAGCTACACAAATATCTTTGATTTATTTTAAGTCACAAGTATCAAGTCTTTTTTCCAGTTTTAAATTTCTTGTTCCAGTCAGACATCTTTAAATAAATTGAGATGAAAGGAGTTTATAATATCGAAACTCAAAGAAAAAAGGATTTGTATCTCAAAAATAAGGTCAGTAAAAAAATCTTTATATCGTAGACATATATAATGAAAAACTCTCTATAACAATATCGTTTAATTTGTTCAGATACTTTTTAGCTACTATAGTAATATATTGTTATAGAGAACATATAAGATAACATAATATGAACATTTAATTTTAAAAATTTGAACGTTTTCAATTTTTTTTTTATAGAGAATGATTATTATAAAAAAAAAACGAGTATTTACCGGGGCATAATTAGTAATGGCTTTGACTCCACCAGCTCCCCCTTGTGAGGCACGATGATGTTCTTCCTCAACATATAAAGTTAATGGTTGTGTCCCATTCTATATAAATAAAAAGTAAAAAAAATGAAACTTAAATTGAAAATAATGAGAAAATTAAATAATAATTATATATTTATATCAAGAAAATAATGTTAATATTTAAAATTACCCTTAAATAATTTCCAACAGGACAAGCATAGACAAGAAATGTGTACTCTGGTGCTGGAGCAATTCCAAGTATAGGTCCATTTCCAATAAGCAAAGGCCTAATATAAAGTGAACCTTTTCCAGCAGGAGGGATCTGTTTTTATTCATATATAAATAAAAAAAACATATTGTTATTATAGAAAAATATTTAATGAATGTTGATATAGCGGATCGCGATAAAAATATTAAATCTATGTGTGTTTGATGTGAAATAACTCACATACAATAATCATAGAGATAACGTTGAGGAGTTAATTTCTGAAATGATCACTCAAGCCGATAAAATTATATATGTTGTAAAATTACTTTTCCTTTGTCAGTAATAATGTTATCTAATTTAATATGATGTTTGGTCAAGGTTTTAGGGGAGAAAGGAGTGATTTGAGTTGTAATTGTATCTGGGGAAAAAAATACATTTTGAAACCCTAGTCAAACACAAATCGCGAACATATCTCACAAACATTGAGTGATCAATCAAGAAATTAACTCTATTTTTAGTATTAAAACTTGACAATAATGTTATAAAGTTACGACTACTCTTAAAAGTCTAAAGAACAATAACTTCTGCCAACAGAACTTATGAGAGAAGTCATTTTTCTTCATAAAGATGAAAATGTTAAATACGTCAACTAATCAAATACTCTAAAAATATATTTTCTATCGTATCAAACACGCTTTTATAATAAGAAAAAATTTACAGAGAAGAATAATTACGTACCCAACGTTTATTAGCTATAGTTGTTAATTTGACAGCATCAACAAATTGTTGAATAGAAGGAGAAGGCATACACATTCTTTCAGCACCAATTTGCATTCTAATTCCACTTTCTTGTGGACGAAAAAGAAATATTCTTCCATCATCAACTCTATAAGCTTTTGTACCTTCAATTAATCCCTGTTTCAATCATGATTTCAAATCAACGTTTAAATATGCGATATAAAATTATAATTTCAAATCAATGTATGAGCATGTGATATAAGATTATGATTTCAATTTATTTAAAATGTAAAACTAGACTTATAAGTTTATATTTTGCAAAAAAACCAGATTTATCATTTAAAATATTGCAAACTAAAAACTCATGCTCAGCGTGAAGAGATTATTTGTACCATGTGAAGTAATAACTGCTATTATTGACTAGTGGATCTTTATAAAATTATGTTTTTTTGAAAGTTTGTAACTGGAAATATTTATTTATAAAACGAACTTGAAGATATATCATTTTTAAATACAATACCTAATTAGAATATTTCGATATCTTATCTATAAACTATGATTTGTTCATTTAGTAAAATTATGTAGAAGTTATCAAAATTTTGACCATTTTTACATACTCGATAATTTTATATCACATATCTAAACGAATCCTTAAATCGAGACATAGTTATTAGTACTACTATAGTCTTAAATGAAGAAAATGAAAGTTAGGTACGTAGTAGTCAATAAAGCCTTGTCACTGGTCAGAAATAAATGACTCTACAGTCACTCCAGACTTCTTTTTTTTTTTTTTAATTTTTATTTTATTTTGCATTTCAATAAATTTAGTCAAATAAGCTTTAAATACCATTTGCCAAACAGGCTATAAATACTCCCAAGTCCTAGCAGTTATACCACTTGGGTATATTGGATCTTCTTCTTTTTCTTACTTTTTTATTTTAGTAAATTATGAAAAAATAATCAAAAATATTAATGTATGCCTTATTGTATAATTGATCATTTATATTTGCTCACAATATTGTCGACTATGATAATAAGAAAATTTGGCCATATTATTTTATTTTTCTTAAATTTAGCCATATTATAATCTTATCTCTAGTTTGATTTTTATAACAATATTGTCTACTCTCAGTTGGATATTGAAGGAATAAAATTATTAAAATTTATCTACGTACCATAGAAAGTCACTAAATTATCTTTTATAACAAATAAAAGATCATTCAATGTGTTCATCTATGTATTATATACAACATCTCTTTTGTTGTCACCTATTAACTTTAGGTTATATTTATACAAAGTTAAACGACCTTTTCCATTATTACTACAATAAAATGAAAGTTGAGTGATCATATATGAAATCAACCCGACGAAAAAGTGAATAAAAATAAAGTACCTGTCCATAGTTCAAGACACCAGCAGAGGGACTTAATTCAATATTTCCATAGGGATTAAGTTTGCCTTTTTCAAAATTCCCATTTTGAGAACTTCTTGTCATAAACATATAATCAGTTTCAATTAATTTGAATCCAAGATTATCCCAATCAAAAATATCCCCCGATTTATAATCCCTGAAATCATAATAAAAAAATAATATTCAGTATAATTTCATACGTAAAATTAAGAAAAGATACAAAGAAAGACTATTTTTAATACAGAATCATATTTAAGTAGAAAATAGTATTTTTTTTTCTAAGTAAAACATATGTGATTAAATATCAATTAATAATTATTAAAACTTTATAATAAAAATAGTTTGAACAAACATTTTCGAAAAATTCAAACAAATATTACTAAAAGAATATGGAGGAGTTAGATTTTAAATGTACTTACACATAGGTAGAAGGTTGAGCAGAAGTTAGAGCAGGGGCAGTAAAGTACCTTGGTCCAACCTACAACCATAAATTTTATAGCAACACAAATATTATAGCATATTAAATACGTTACTAAAGGTGGATATTAAACACAAAATTTAATATTGTACGGCCGTATTAATTCAGAAAGGCAAGTACTATTTAAGTTTTAATTTATACGACATGATTTGAAACAACATAAAGTTTACGAAATAAATAAATTTTTTGAAATTTGCAATTTTTTAAGCATGCCGTACGATTTGTGTAGCTATATTTCGAAATTATACTCTTAAATGTGTCATATCCGTAACATTTATGTGGTATGGAAGTGTAAATGGTAAGTGTTAAGTTAATTATTTCTAAATTTAGAAGTATGTTATTTTGTATGCAAAATGAAAAATGTGTCACATAAACTAGAATAAAGTGAGTAATATTTTCTTTGTTTCAATTTAAGAGGTCGTTTGGAAGAATGTATTAGAGAAGCTAATACATGTATTAATTGTGATATTATTTAATTATTTGGTAGGATTTTCAACCTATGTTATACACCTTGTTAAGTATTATATGGTATATAACTGATACATAGCAAATCATGGTATTATCAATAAAAGGGTAACTAATACGTGGATAAACATGATTAAAGACAAATTAAATTGCATACACCAAATCAAACTGTGGATAAACAATAATTCAACATTACTAATTTCAACGTTACTAACACATCTTAGTACTATTCTTATAACTCTAACGATCCTTAAATGTCATAGTTTGACTAAACACAAAGCTTATAAAAATGAAAGAGACTTTTGAATCGTGTGGTCTTCAGTGTAAGATCACGAAATACAAAAGATTCACGTACTTTCTCAAATTTTATGTCTAATCAAATTAAGACACATAAAATAAATTAATGAGAAAGATGGAGATATATACACTGACCTTCTCTAAAGAAGTAAGTAGAGTTCTGTGAAAGCATGAAGCCCTTTGCATGATCATGTTGCACAAGAAAAAAAAGTATTATTGGAAATATTGCCCCCAAAGTCTAAAAGAAAAAAAAAACTTTGTATTAAAATGCTAATAATGAGAGAGAACTTGAACAACAGAGCACAAATATATGAAGAAGTTATGGAGAAATAAATAGAGCATGCATAATATTAATTTAGCTAGCTGTCTATTGTTGTACTAAGTTTATCTTTATCTTTATTAATCTCTGGTTTCGTTCTGTAGTAATTGTGTTTGACTGGACATATAATTTAAACGGAAAAAAAAGAATGTCTTTTAAAATTTGTAGTCTGAAATGAATCATAACTATTTATATGATTATAAATCATTTCATTAAAAAAATATTTTAAGTTAAATTATTACTAAATATAAAAATATATTTTTTAAAATTTAATTAAAAAGGAAAGAATTTAAATGGAGGGGGTATTTTTTTATTTTTTATTTTTCTGTTTTCCTACATACTCTGAATCTTTTTCATCAGTCCCCCACCCCCCACCACCCCAACTGTAGTTAGGTGAAAATAATAATCATTCATGCATGTGTTTACAAACAAAGTAAATGAATCTGGATTGGAACAAAGAAAAAAAAATCATTTCTTTCAACTTCAAGAATATTTTTGCTATTTTTGTGTTACTTATATATATATATATAAGAGACCGAGTTGCTTCATTTTGTTTCAATGACATATCGAATCAGACTGAGTAGGATCGAAAATTGTCATGTTTTCACAAAAAATTAGTAAAACAAGAAGGTATGGGAAATTCACGGGTTATTTATTTATTTATTTATTTTATCTCTACCTTCACAATAATTCTAAGAACAAAACAAATAATACTTTCAATATTTTATTGATCTTATATTTTGTTCTTGACCTTTTGTTTATGAAGGACAAACAAGATCGTATGTAAGTTAGATTATGCAGTGCAACCAGACAAATAAAAGATAAATTTGAATATTAGGGTATTCTGTCTTCTTTTAATTATTTACTATTTATGTTAGTAACTCCATGATTAGTTATTATATATTGGTATTATATAGTATACTATATTATATTATATAATACTTCCGTAATATTTTGAAAATTATTCACTTTAAAAAATAGCTATGACATTTGAAACAATTAATTATTTTTGGATAGAACTAAAAAGAATTTCAGTGGAGATTCTGAAATTGTTACCTCCAATTTCTTTTGAAAATAATAGTTCATTTATTTTTTCAAAAAAAAATAAAATAGTAAACCCCACAACCAAAAATGGAAAGTTTGATATTTTTAATTTTTGAAAATTTCAGAATCCCCCCCCCCTACCCACATCATTTGTAGGTCATCTTATAAAGCTCCCAATTAATATAGCTATAAATAAAAGAAACTATTTTCCCTTAATATGTAGCTTATAGTAGTTTTGCAGCCACGGTAGGTTAGCTAATAAATAATGTCGCGGAGTAACGGATTCAAGATTTTTATTAAGGGTGTTCAAAAAGATTAAAACACAATCTTAGGATTTAGATTTGAATCTCAAGGTGAATTTCAAATTCTTAAAATCACTAAGTTAGTCTCTAATCTTGTATTTAGAGAATTCAAAATATCTATATACATATGCTTAAAGAAAATACCTTATATAAGTATAATTTTTACCGAGAAAAATCAGGTGAACACTCTCGTCTCCTCTTAAATCCGCTCCTGATTGGACATGAGAAAATTGAATAAAATAGAATCGAGATAATAAAATGGCGTGTTAAGTGGTATTTATCTCATCCAAATATCATGCAACGTGATATGTTGTTGGGTGCACCGGAGACGAAGGAGCATTTTTAACAATTTATTTTAAAAGTTATACAATAAAATGAAGGTTAAATATAAAAAAAAAAATTTAAAAAAAACTAAATTAAACCCTTTTCTTTACTTAAAAAAAGTAGTAAATATATAAGTCCTTATATTATCAGATATACAATATCTAACCATTAAAAAAGCAATAAATGCTTGAAGATAAAAATTAGATTCATGCATGTTGTGTTGCAGGTTTGAGACCAATAGGTTGTATGTTTTGTCCCTATAACCATGTATTGGGGCAGATGGAGTTAGTAGTTCGTATGTAGATTCCGCAAATTTTCTATCATTTGAAAAAATTATAAAAGTTTTACGTTTTTTATTTTTAGATATATCATTTTACGTGATGTATCATCAGTCGGATATATCATTTTATACGATATATCGGTCAAATATATTATTTTATGTGATGTATCGAGACGTTGAGTGATGTATTCAAAACCAAGACATGATATATTGGGATATTTGAGGGACGTATTCAAAATCAGAACGCGATGTATCGAGACGTTTTGGGATGTATTCGAATTCTACCGAATTTAAGGGATTTTTGTAATTTAGAAAAGAGTATAATGCAATTAACTCTTAACACTATGAGATTTATGTAAAATTTTAAGAAATTTTTTATTTAAGAGAATGGACTTCTTTAATTGATAGCAATTTATGCACAATTATATTAAACATTTGAGTTCACTAAATAGAAATTTTCCAACAAATTGTTCATTTATTCTTGGGACAACTTAAAGATAAGGTGCATATATGCACACTAGTCGATTGTATATGTATAATGACCAACTACCCTTTTGTTTATGAGCTTTTTATGATACGACGAGTGGTATATATTTTCAACTGATATTTATATTTTTAAATTTTGAATGTGTATAAGTAGATACTTAAATTTGTTGAATAAATAGATACATGTGTCGTATGTGACATAAGACGCTAATTGTCATGTAGGATGCGAAGTAGAACACGCGTGTCTACTTAATCAACTCTATATAAATTTAAGTGTTTACTTATGTAAACCCAAAATTGAAGGGCATAGATATTAGACGAGGTCAAGTTAAAGAGCATATTTATGTGTTATGCCTATATTTTATTTGTTCTCTTTATATGCTAACGTGAATAAGTAAAAGTAAACAGAGAAAATATTAGGTAACAATTAGTTCATAACTTTTCATCAAATAGTTATCCACATTATCTTAAATAGTTATCTAGAATTACTTATCAATTTTAGAATGCCAAGCTCATTAAATCTCTACAATCCAGTCCCTCTTGTCCTCAATAATACCTCTTTGAATCCCAATTAATCTTGAGTACAATTTCTTACTTGTTAGCTTTTCCTTATACTCAATCCTGTACAAAAAAAATAATTAAAAAAATATTCAAATTAAAAAAAGAAAATTAACTTATATAATTATGCATAAAAATAAAATAAAAAAAGGAAAAATTACAAACAAGTACTAATTGTCAGGTTTCTGCAAAGAATTTAACTCGTTATCCTCCGAGTTCCGCCTCAAATTAATTGTCATGTTTTGATTTTCGAGAAATAAATTATATTAATTTTGAGTTTCAAAAATATATAATTTTTTATCATATTAATTAATGTGAGAAAAATTGCAACATGAAGTACGTACATGTATTATTTTTTTTTAATTTCAAAATATCTTAATCTACTTCAGTTTAGCTTTAAAAATTAATCAATATTCAAAAAGAGCACAAAGCATGACAATTAATTTAGAATAGGTTCGAGCTCCAAATATGGAGAAAATCTTGTTCAATGCATCATTTTTATTTGAGAGAATTTAAAAATCCAACTCATAAAGATCAAATCTAAGATTCGTCGCTATATATTTTACTCCCATCGTCCCAAATTATGCTGTATTTTTTTTAACGAGGCACGGAATTTTAATAAGAAAGAGATCATATTTTAAAATCTAGCACTGACTTATTGATAATTATAAGGACAAAATATAAATTTTAAATTATTTATTTTTAAAATATAAAAATATATCATAATAGTAGATCATCCTACCATGGTGAAGGTAGACAGATTGTTTTCGATGAATTCTCGACTCAAGTAAAATATATCAAGACAGATATGAATAGCAAATACAGTAATAAAGAAGTCCGACTAAAATATCGAGTATATAAAAATTAATTATTTTGGTACCTTTTGCCTTTATAAGTGATGCTACCTACAGAAGCAATACCAACAGCAGTTCCAGTACAAAAAACTTCTTCAACATTACTCAATTCCTCTACTTCAATTAAACGTTCTTCAACCTGTACCACATTGGCAACAATTTTTTAAAATAAAAATAATAGAATGTTTCTTGAATATAAAGTTAATTTGTACTTAATAAATTGGTTAATTAATTAATTAATTAGTTGCTTTAATAATTGTCAAAGATTAAACAATAAACCTGGTAGCCAAGATCATGTGCAATGTCCATGATACTTTTTCTAGTCACTCCTCCAAGAATAGTTCCACTTGTTGATGGAGTTGAAAGGATTTTTCCCTATTCGAAAATTATATGTAAAGTACCATAAGTTATAATTTATTCAGATCAATACGTATGTACGGAGAAAGAATACATTTTAAAATATTATTGGTCAAAGGTTATATAGTTTGAATCTCGAGAAACGAAAATTAACTGATGGTGTGATAGATGTTAGGAATATGTACCTTCACAAGGAAAATGTTACAAGAAGAGACCTCTTCAATGTATTTCTTATTTATAGAGTCAAGGTATAATACATCTGAGAATCCTTTCTCTTTTGCATTTTTTATGGCTCTTAAAACCTGCACATATAGTCCAAATTAAGTACCATTTACATAGCATTATATCAAAATACTCTGTCTCATTTTACGTGAAGGTGTTCAGAGTACGAGGATCGAAGTAGTTAACTTTCGGTGTGGATTCAAGCACGTGTTTGTTACTAGTTTGACTCAGTAATAATAGTGTCACATATATTGAGACAGATGAAATGTGAAGGAAACTATTTTTTACCGGGGCATAATTAGTAATGCTTTTGACACCTCCAGCTCCACCACGCGAGGCACGATGAAGGTCTTCCTCAACGTACAAGTTCAATGACGATGTCCCTTCCTACATGAAACTCGCAAAACGTGTACTAGAAATTGAGATTAAGGATGCAGGTGCATCTATTGCTTTCAGCTCGAACTATATTTATTATACGACCTTCAAATGGCATAAAAGTAGTCTAATAATATTTGAAAAATTTTACTAACCTTGAAATAATTTCCAACAGGACAGGCATAGACAAGGAAAGTGTACTCTGGTGCTGGAGCCAAACCAAGAATTGGTCCACTTCCTATAAGCAAAGGCCTTATATAAAGAGACCCCTTTCCATGAGGAGGAATCTACACTTGTTCAACAAACAAAATAAACAACTTAGTGGTTAATCTATCGCTAAATAGCTCGTAACTATGACCTTATTGAACAAGATATGTTCTATAGGCTCGTAGCAATCTATCCTAGTGAAGTAACTAGAATTTTCATCAAGGGCTCAAAATATGAAGAACTACACACGTGAAGAAATCGAAAGGGGTTCAACATCTACGATATACATAAAAAAAATTTAATCATATATAAACAGTGTAATTTTCCATTAAAGGAACCCACAAGGCCCCACCTAGCTCCGCTCCTGCTGTATCCTTGATCAAGGAGACAGGAAAATCAAATCTGGTAGATGAATTATGGCCAAGTGACTAGAGTCAGAGGCAGAGTCGAGATTTAAAGCATATCAATTCAAGATTTTAGTCCTTTTGAATTACCAAATCCTAAATTACAATAATTTATGCATATAAAGTAAATTTCTTAAGACAAATACAAGATTTACATCAAAATTACTTAATTCTGCCTAATCCACTTCCTACACTCTAGCTTCGCCCCTGACTACAACATGATTTAATAGTCACCATAGCCCTCTAGTGGGGTCACAAGAAACAACAAATCTTAAAAGCCCCTAACTAACATGATTCTTTGATAATCCTGCGATATAAGTTGTCTGTTACTAATTCCTGTTATTTTTTTACCGTAGCGTAAAATATAAAGTTTGAAGCAAAAGAAATATTACAAAACGTTTGTTAGCCAGAGCAGTTTGTTTCACAGCATCCAAAAATTGATCAATAGAAGGACAAGGCATGCACATTCTTTCAGCACCAATTTGCATTCTCATTGCATTTTGGTTAGGACGAAATAGAAATAAACGTCCATCATCTCTTCGATATGCTTTTGTACCTTCGAAAATACCCTGTTTCAAAAATTCAGTCACTAATTCTATTTAACGACAAATTTCCAAGAAATTATGTTAGATACCAGCAATTTAACGATAGATTAGTGACGAAATACCTGTCCATAGTTTAACACACCAGCTGAGGGGCTCAATTGGATGTTGCCATAAGGATTAAGTTGGCCTTGTTTGAAATGACCATTTTCACAACTTTTTATTTGGTACATAAAATCAGTTGGCATTAAATTAAACCCAAGATTCTCCCAATCAATGTCAATATTGAACTCATCATCACTAACATCAATTAAAAAAAAAAAATAGTCAAAATTAATGATTTTTTTAAAAAATATCTATATATTATTTCCTCTAAAATGCATTAAATTTCTAAGGAAATATCAAATGTAACATACCTTTGTACTATAGTTTGTATAAAAGTTGCACCTTGAGATGTAGAGTACCTAGCTCCAAACTAAAATCACAAACAACAAATCTCTAGTCAACTCTATATACGCGTATTTTCACTGTTTCTAACTTGAAGTATGTACAATTAATAACGTTCATACCAATTATCACGATGAATTAGCATGTTTGGTCAAATATTTAACGCGAAAAATACGATGACTAACCTTTGATGATAGAGAAGAAGATTCAATTAATTTGTGAAAAAATGCAGCTCTTTGAATCATGTTTAATTGCAGAAGAAGAATAGAAGATGTAATAATTTTGAAAAAAAATAAAGCAAGTCTATATATAGAATTTTGGAGAAGAAAAAAAACAGAAAAGGCCAAAATATGGGTAAAACTTTACGTTTAAGGATAGTGCAGCCCCATGAGGACATCACGTCTATTTTAATTTATTGATTTGATGTAAATACAGATAATTTTTTTGAAATTTTTATATAAATAGATGGTTTGATTTTTTTCTTTTTTTTTAGTCGATATATATATATACTATACATTGATTATATATAGTTATATACATAAGATACATTGGCAACTTTTTTTAGTTTAAGTGATTTGATGAACCGCTATTTAAGTTAATTCTTTATATTTTTATCCTTTTTATGCTACCAATGTTTTGTGTGGTAAGCAAAAACAAAAAAGAGAGAAAGGGTTGAACGGTAAAATATTCCTTATACTTCTCTCTTGTTTTATATGATCTTATTTGACTGGACATGAAAGTTAAAGAAAATTTACATTTGAATATATCATAATATTTGTGGGTAAGACTTTTAAAATTAAACTTGTAGTCTCAAAACATGTACTCCATTATATGTTTATTTGTGCATTCTCAAAGTTGGAGTATTTACCTGTCAACTGATATTAAATTTGAGTGTTTTGTTTATGTATAATGCTTTTATAATATCTGTAAATCACAAAACAATACTTCTTCGGTCTTAACTTATATGTCACAATTCGAATTTTGAGGATCAATTTTTTTAATTTAGATCATGAATTCGAACCTACAATCTTTATTTTTCTTTTTAGAAAAATAATTTACACGTTCAAAAACTATATAAAAGTAATCAGAGACCTCGTTTCAAGTCTTGGATATGAAAAAATCTTTAGTAGAGAGCACTACTTCGAACAGGCCTGAATCTGAATTAATCCGACTCCGAAACGGAAAAATCAAAACAAAAAAAAGGTTTCCAGATTCTAGCATAGACTATGATGCAAATCTTTACGTTATGGAGATAAAATCGTAGCATTAATTATTAGTGTGGTAGATATAAATACATTAGGGTTCATATTGAGAAATTTTCCTAATCCCATTATAGGATAGGATAGGTAAATTTTTGTCAAATAATTTGCCCATTCTTTGTCGATAAAAACAAGTGACAGTAAATATTAAAATCTCAAATAAAACTATACATTGAACAAAGATAATAGTACTACTCATAAGGTGTTTTAGGAAACTTACTATTTCAGATATTATGTTCATTATTATTAGTAACATGGTTAGCAATTATTAATTTAACTTCTAAAAATATAATCAGGCTATTTTTATTTTTATTGTACTTTTCTTTTTGTCTTTTTCTGCATTTAAAGAATGAGTTTTGACTTTATGATATTATAGTAAAACTCTTAATTTTTCTAGGCAAATCTAGACCTAGTAAATGAAAAGATAATTTACCCATGTATTATTAAAGTAATTAACCCTTTGAAGATTTCCCATGAAAGGCTATCCCGATAAGAAGATGAAGCCTGATCGAGACAAGAATGAAAGCAATCGAAAGAAGGGATATAACATGTTCTATTTTTTCGAAAATAAAACAACTAAGGAAAAAACGAGCGAACGCCCCCCCCCCCCCTCCCCCCCACACACACCTCCATCCCACCAACACATACACAAACTTCAAAAATCAAAATTATTACTATAAACATATGGAATCATTCTTGTTCATTCATTTGAAATGATACAATAGGATTAGCAAATCACATTTTGTAGGAACATGTACAGACAATCTTCCAACTTCACACAATCAATACTATATATCAATGTAGATAACTAGTGAATCATCACCCTTGTCAACGACGAACGTCTTGGTAATTTTCTTGGATGCAGTAACGACATCTACTTCATACGAGCCATGGAATCCCCGAAAGCTGAATTGACCTTGGTCATCGATATGGCCATGAGCATGGGATAACCATTCTTGCTTAAGAGCAAGGTATCGTTTTCCAGCTTCATTGAGTTCACCTTCTGCATTCACTAAATGTGCATTTTCTCGACTCATGAACAGCTCCCAGAATCCCCACAATATTACTCCTTCCACAGCAGAGTGAGCAAAAGATTCTCGAAGCATAACTTCTAAATCATCAGCTCTAACGTGTTCGTTATTAGAAGAGACATCAACTTCAGTAAACCAGATTGGAAGTCCAAGAATGCTCAGTTTATCAAGAGCTGAACATACAATCGGTCCAACTGGAGAATCGATGTGTCCCTGAATACCTATTCCTCCAACTGGTGCACCCTGATCTTGGAGGTCAAGAATATGCTCGATGTACTTTTCAGGGGATGACCGAGTGTCACAGCCATCCTCAACATGGTAGTCATTTACAAATAGGATCGCGGAAGGATCCAATTGGTGTGCTTTTTTGAACATATTTGCCCATATGTCTTTACCTAACCGTTCTTGGTAGTAAGAACCGTGCATCATCTCATTATTCACATCATAATGTTTGAACTTCCCCTTGTAACGTGTAAGCAGACCTGATAAACGGTTTTGAAGAGCTGTCATCAAGTCATTGTTGTTCAACGAGCGTATCCATTCTTGAACAGTAGACTCCACCTCCCAAAATATACAGTGACCACGAACTTGAATGTTGTGTCTTCTGCAAAAGTCTAGAAGCTCGTCTGCATCTCTGTAATTGATTTTTCCTCGCTGCGCTTCAGTGCTGTACCACTTCAGCTCATTTCCGAAGACAGCCCAGTTGAAGTTCATGACAAAGAAATCGTTGAAGTCTTCATTGTCCATGTTTGTTCTGCAAATGCACGATCCGAAGGGGAAACTGTTCTGCTTTTGTCTAACTTTAACAGATGTGCCAAGCAAACGGAATGAGTCTGATCCAGAGAACTTCAAGATGACATCTCGCTTGCGTATCTGAGAAAGAAATATTTTTTGTCAGATGCATAACTGATCATATCTGAAAAAGCTATGTATGTTACATGCTGCCAACCTATCGAAGAGAATTCTGAAAGAACAGCCATTTGATCTCGAAACACATACCAAAACATTTTCTGAACTCACAAAAAAAGGAAGAATCTAAGAAAACAATATATGTAATTAGTTTCATCGGAAATTGCTTAACAAAGACTTAGTTACAAGTAACACCATTCTTTTTTCTTTCTAATGTCAGAGCTTCTCTGCAGCAATCAGTAAAATGTCACAGTTCTGCTTTCAGACGCAGTGTTGGTAACAGTACACAAGCATTTAGAATCACCTCACGGGACCTAAAGATCGTAACGCTGGAATGACAATTGAAAATACAAAAAGGAAATATTCAGATACTACCTTCTCCGTCTGTCTCTTCAAGTGGTTAAACCTTGCATGTCTGTCAACTGGAAAAATGTGAAGTCCAGCTACCATTAAGTCAACTCCAGCAGCAGGACCTTGAACATACACCATCACTTTAGCTGCTTGCTTCTCGATTCTAAAAGATCCTCCAATTTCATGCCATTGATCATCGCTGACCTCAACTTGGCCCCCATTAACCCATTGGTCGTCTACACCAAGGGCCACACTTACATTCTGAGGGCCTGATGCTTGTCTAATTTTAACCCATGCAGATACTTGGTACGTCAAATAGAGTTTAACTTTATCTGTGATCACCTGAGCAGGACCCATCCATGTCTCAGTACGATTAGTCACTGCAATATAACGACCACTTAAATTCTCATGAGCACCAAGGGAATCTCTAGCCATTGGAGGAATTATATGTGGTGAGCCTGTTTGAACACTCATTCTGCAATTGCCTAGCGGAAACCAGCCATTTGTGCCATTATTCAGATGGGTGTTTGTGATTATATTAACACCAAAAACTGCATTCTGAAAGAGAAAGAAAAAGTGAAAGAATACTTCAAATGCTATTTGGCTGTGAAATATGGATCGGGAGAAACATTAAGCATTAAACTGAGAGACATTTTCTAGTGGCAGCTAGCTAGCATAATATGCAGAACATAATACTTCCTAATGCCTTTATGCCTATACTTTTGCCATGCTAAAAAGAAAAGAAAAAAACGACGAACCAACTAACCTCAACAACTGGTGGAGGAGGAGGAGGAGGTTTAACTGCATGATTTACAACTAAACTATTGAGGAGGATATCCGTGCCTGGAGGCGGACCTTCTAAAAAGATAACAGCTTTAGATGGGGAGTCATTTAGAAGAAACTTCCCTTGCAATTGCACCCAATCTTTGTCTGTGGCTTGGACTCTGCAGAGCACTAGCTTTTGTTAAGCCACTTCGCGAGAAACTCCAATACGCACGTTAATTGGAAAAAAAAGAAGAATAAACAAGTAGAAGAAGATAACTTATCAAGACAAACCCCCATATATCTATTATGTTGGTGCACTTCAATTAGCTTATATCAAAATTGATTCCAAGAGTGTGAAAAAAAATTAATGCCAAGAGATAATTATATAGTGATTTTCCTTCCACGGAAAATTATCAAACTCTATACAAAATAAACCTGAAGTTACAGCAGTGCTCCTGCTAGTGATTGCTAATACGGTAGAGAAATGATTATCCACACACAATTCAGAAGAAACAACCAGTTAATATCAGAAATTCCTTAATGTTACTAAGCCGATTATATTGACTAAGACTACAACAACTTACCCAGTGTAATCCCACAAAGTACGGCTTATATTGACTAAGGCTACAATATATAAAATGTTATAAATGTGAAGAAAGGGTTGGTCGAGTCTTATAAAATTTTATAGATGTGAAGAAAGGGTATAGGTTGGTAAAAGACGTGTACATTACATAAGTGGAACTTGGATTAACTTACTTGGCAATTCCTATGTACTGTTCACGGTTATCAGCTGCTTGAACCCACAATGTTCCCCGAACATCTGCACTATTGGCATTGTGACCATATAGACGAACAATAGCAGTCATCTCATATGCAAGCTTTCGCTTTACTCTCCCGGTTATATCTTGCTGAATCCCATTCCAGCTCTGTGTGCGCTCTGTTGCAGATGCAAAGTATTTTCCGGAGGTTGGATTGATATTTGCATCTGCCATACAGTCATGGCAAACAACCTTGCAGCCTCTTCCGGACCAACTATTCAGGCTGTAATCAAAATTTGCATTTACTATGATTTTCTCATCATCGGTACAACTGGATGTTGGCCTAGAACTCTATCAGAATAAAGGTAAGAGTGCTTTTAGTAATAGAGCAGATAGTATAAGATGTTATAACCAACAAAAAACCAACACAAGTCATAAGTGGAACTTCCATTGTTCGTTTTGTCTGGAGCAATAACTTACTTCATAATCAGTGCAACCGGGGGAAGTGATGATCACTGATTTTATGAGCAGGTCAGATCCAGGTGAAGGTCCCTCAAGATAAAAGATAACTTGATTGGGCATAGTTGACAGTGAAAATGAACCTTCCAACATATGCCAACCCTTCCCCGTGACAGATTTTCTGCATGGAGTAAGGTACTAACGTTGTAGATGTTTCATAAACAATAAAAAGTAATAATGAGGATAAAGATAGAGACTCTAACTTTGAAATAAATAAATAGTCTGTATCTGCATTTTGGTAAACAAGTCTCAACGTAGCCAGGACATCAGTAGAACCATGAAAAGTACCAGAGACTCCAACACAAGCAGAAACTGTGTAGTCACAATCAGCTGAAATTCTACTTGTAATATCTTGCTCCAAGCCTTGCCAACATTCCGTGCGATTCGTGACAACAGCATAAGAACAGCCTACATCTTCTGCAGTTCCTTTATGGTTACCAGAACCCGCTGGAACCACAAAAGCATTGCAGCAATTGGTGCGCCATAAGTGCAACTCTTCCGAGAAGTCATGGTTAAGGATAACATTAATAGCGTCATAGCTGCCGGTGTTTTCCCTGTTATCCTTTGGGCTCTGTCAGGAAAATATAGTCTTCTTGAATGCATTCAAAGAGAAGTGACAGCAAAAAACGTGTGTATCCTAATAAAGCACATGTTTCGCATGCAAGACACAGAAGAAACATACCAATAGTAGAAGAGCAAAGACATTGCTTCGTGGTCAAATCAAATCAAATCACGTAGAACAACCATGCTTGCTTCTAAATCTTCTAATACATCTGGTTTTTCTGATACACACACCTAATAGCCTGTGTTAACTAAGTTCTAATCTAGAATTTTGGAAACAATTTGCTTAGGTTCCTTGTTTTCCCAAGACATATTCAACAGTCCATGATATAATGAGATTTAACTCATAGTAAGTTTCTTTTCCTTACTTGAATGCCCTATACCCTAACATCAACAACAATCGACTCGGTTTATCCTAATTTTTTTCTTCCATATATATTTTGTTGCTCATAAACTAATCTCTCCTTTAAACAAAAGGATTCAATCAAAGTTGCTTCCACAACAACCAAAAAAGGTAAGTAATAACACATGAAAGAAGAATAGCCCAAAATATTTCATTAAGTGTGTCATCATCTCATCTAAAATCTTAAATTGTCAGAGAGCACACTTTCATTTACTCAAAATGCCCTTTCATGTGAGATTCCATCTGAGTCTCAAGTAAAGTGTGTTGTTATCTCTAAAAGCTTAAGTTGTTAAAAAGAACACATTTTTATTTACTTAATTTTTTTCTCAAACATCCATTTTTCATTTTTGGTTAAAATGGACGTTGACCCACGAGAAAAATTGAAGTTCTTGATAAACCCCAATTCAGCAAATGCACAATAACCCCATTAAAGAACAAAATTGAAAACCCCCCTATTAGTTAGCCAAGATCATTCCTTTTTTTGGTTCAATTTAGATAAGAGAAAGCAAGAACAGTATAGAGTACCTGTGAATTGGATTTGAAGAGTCGACGTGCAAAGCTACTAGCAGAAAACCCTTTCATTTCTATACAGATCCTTCTTCTTCAAACCAATCTAAGAAAAATGTTGTTTTTCTTTTTTTATGTTTTGTTTCAGCTGTCCTCACTATTAGTCAAAATCTGGATGCAACCTTATACCAACTTTGTTTTTTTAATTTCTCACTCAGTGTTCGGTGTATTAATTGGAACCTCGATTAATCCAAGTTGGTATGCCATAAGACTGTTAAAATAGAAAGTACATATTGGTATCGGGTAAGACATAGTAAAGGTGGAAATACTTACTAGTTATTATTAGATCTTTCCATTCTCATGATTCGAACTATATTCATCTTAATACAATCGTGGCATAATATATATGTCATTTAACTTGATAACTTGTATAAAATTGAACAAATAGACACACGTGACAATTCGTGTGATATACACTCGAATTCAGACATGTATGTCTACATGTTCAACTTTATACAACCATTGTAAAACACCTAAAGTTGAAAGGCATAGATGACAGTTGAGACCAAGTTAAAAGAGCATTTTTGCATACTATGTCTATAATCATTGATGCTAGCTTTTGATAAAGTTTTGTGGGAATTTGAGATTATACTTCTAATCTTTATGTTCAAGAAAAAATGTGGTTGTAAAAATATGTTAGGTAAGCAAGCATAGTTACTCGAGCAATTCTTGTTGTTATTCTATGTAAGGATCAGAAAATTTTCAGTTTTCTTCAAAAGAAGATTAGAAAAAGAGCAAAAAGGTACACAATGCAAATATATATACAACAAGGTGGCAGCAAAAAGTTTGATACTTTAGGTACACACACATTTACTTTCCAGCAAACATTTACCAGGGAACTCAAATTCCTCTTGTTAACCCAACGAAGGAATAAAATGGCCAAAACTTTTAAACAAACAAACAAAAATTGGAGCCAAGGCTTTGTTGCTAGAATTATGCAACTGAGTGCTTCAGCCAGAAGTCATTTCAGACATTTGATGGAACTTCTTTTGTGCTTCTCCATCCGCGTCTTCTAATATAGGCTTAAGTCATTGCACTCATGTAAGTTCTCTACTGCTTGTACTGACTGGATGATTATCCTCTTCTTCTCTTCTATAGTATAGACAAGTTATATAAAGCAAGGATTTTCTTGTTATTTCTGCTTCATAAGGCTCAGGAGAAAATCTGTAAATATGTGCTCGTATTCTGGCATTTTACCGTACCCTGAAGTTAATATAAGAAAAAGATATTTCATTACCATTGGTACCGAGGGAAATGGAGTTTTTCTTTCAAAGGGTGGTGAATGACAAGGTACGTCTACTGATGAAAGCATAACTTACCAGGGAAGTAGTTGATATCTATTACGTAATAACGGTCTTTGGTCCCGTGTTCTCGAATTATATCCAAGTTGAAGAGCCTGAGACCCTGCATGACACATTGCAAGAGAAGTTTAAAATAACATGTTATGAAGCTGCAGAACAAGAACAGACAAGAAGATAGAGCATGTAGCTCACATAGTCTTTCCCTTCCGATCATAATTTATTAAGGAAAAAGAGAAAATGAACAGAAAAATACCAGTCTACGACGAAGTTCCCTAGCAAGCTTCTCAAGTAATGGCCGCGGAGGAAGCTCTGCAGAGGATGAATATGAATCAGTTAACACCATAATTTTTTTTAGAAAGGTATGAATTAGTTAACACCATATTGGTGATAAAAGCACCCAACAGCATGCAAAACCACAGAAAATTGATCTAGGGGTGGAACTGTTGAAGGGTATATGTAAGGATTAACAATTCTCCGATTTAATTTAGTCAACAAGATCTAGGTGACTAGAGTGACCAACAGCTTGATCAGTTTAAGGGAAAATGCTGGAAGTGTGCAAAGACTGATTATCGTACACTCTGACAGTCTGACGTTGTGTATATTTATTAAATATTCAAATTGTTCACTTCAGATATGTCTTGCTAAAACCTCAAAGTGGATTACTTTAAAAGCTTTTTCAAATGAAAGCAAAAAGGATCTTAAAAAGAAGAAACAAACATTTTCAATCAAAGCAAAGAGGAGAATGAAAAGAAGAAACAATGAAGTGGGAGGATGGAGTGTAAAGGAAGCCAATTTACAAAATCATTCTAGAACTGTTCAAGTTTATAGTGACAAGACTAGGACAAATTAAACTTTCAGGAGAAAAGTGAGGGAAGTAGCTCTAAAGTTCTATGACTTTATGAACAGTATAGATACCCTTTGTCGAATCACACCCTTGCTAGTCTTGGCGATCTATAGCCGGAAAAAATAGATGATAATTTTATCAAATGGACGAAGAATCTTTGAAGTGTTCCCACTTGTTTGAAAACAAGGAATCAAATGTTTAAGAAACTTTATATGATTTATCTAACAAAGAGTAAGCCATATCTATAGGTGTCTCCATATTAAAGTGCGCTTGATACATTCTGGTATGTACAACAATGTAACCAAATTCATATAGAAAAGATGGCTTACCACCAACACTAGGATCTAAATCAGCTTCTTCTGCAGATGCTGCAACACACGAAACCCTAGGGAAATGGAAAACCCCAGCATTGTTGGACAGCTCGCGTTTGCTAACATCAGGTAAACTGAAACGCCTGACAACCTTAACGGCTTCCCCAACAATAAAAACCTTAAAGAGTACACCTCCTAAAGCCACAAAAATGACAAAGTATCACCACCTCACTAATTCAATCAAAACTACACGTGAAAAACACAAATTTAACCTGTAAATGAAATACATACCATGATTGATAAACTCCTGCAGAACAAGCGGGGGTTCAAGCTTCTGAAGAGAGACCATATCGTAGGCCAGAGACAACTCATGTGACTTCGCAACCAAAGGCTTCGCCACTGAGAACAGAAAAAACAACTCTATTCAGAAAAAGGAACAGCTGCAAAAAACAATGTCTATCCCTCCATTGCCCTACCAGTTCATTCAGACTTGCATCCATGGCAAGTAAAGATCTGATAGCTAGCCCCTACCTTTATCGAGTTGTGGAAGTTCAAAAGATGGTTATAGATCAGTTGATTAATCCCAAATATAGATATACTTACCAAGAGGTAGTGAAAGACCAGCTTTATCCACTGCATCTGAGATAGACGAAGGATCTTTCTCTATAACCAATTGCCTGGGAACACGTACTTTGCCTGTCATGCAGTCAAAAGCAAGTTACTCATCGTTTCAGCATAACAGCTTTGTCAAAAGCATTCCAGGAACTGTAAATTGACAATCTTGGTGCATACAACTAATAAACAGACCCCCTTTTTTCAGAATAACAGCAATTGTATATAGATAATCATAAGTTCATGACAACTGTCTCGTTGATCATAGAACAAAAGTGGAAAAATTACCATAGCTATCTGACAAGTTCAAGTCTGCGACATCTTCAAGCATGTATTGACGATTATAAACCTGCTGTATGGCATCTGGAGGATCAAGGACCGCGACATGTGGATGTGTTTGCCTATAATCCTGTCCATAAAAAATTAAGTGCATAGGATAAGAGACAGGGATTCTCCATATGTACTTCTTTAGACTAAGCTGAAAGGAGGCTTTAACAGAGAAAGCAAATGAACATATTAATTTATCAGTTTCCACATTCGCATTCATTATAAATATTCTAACAGAATCAATAACATCATGATAAAACTAGAACAAGAACCAGTTATCCTAGACGGATGATGAAGAGGTAAAATAAAAAAGATTCAAAACATTGATTAGGTTAAGCCCTCTCCTCTTAAAGTTGGCATAGGCATTCACTATGAGAAAAATAATCACTTTATGAAGCCAGGAATACTATCCTGAAAACCAGCTAACAAGTCAATGAAGCAGAAAGATTCTCACTTGGCCAGAAGCATTAGGCTTTAACCTTAATTATGAAGTCATGAATCATAACGTAGAATGAGAAGGCAGTCTGCAGGTTATGTGTGATGGGAATATGCATGAACAAAAATCAACCGGTGCCCACCAATCACTGCCAACTGTAATCCACATCATCAAGAAATTGCATGTATTTCACACCCTAAGCATATATGCATGTTTGTCTCATAAACACATATAATTATTATCTTTTGATATGAACTAACCTCAAGAATACGACTCCACTTGCTTCCTGACAACTGCAAGAGAAGAGGAGCACAAAAGTTATAAATAGGTAATAAGCAACATCTATTAAAAAGAACTAGCAACTTTTGTGGTAAGTGAAAAAGTTGTAGGATAGGAACAGGGAAAAATTACCAGACTGATTACTTCCCTAGGCAGAAACTGATGAGATATCTGGGTCTCAATAACAGGAAAGTCGGACATAAAAAACACACCAAGTAACATGAGGCAGTACTATGAACTAACCTTGTGTAGCACAATGTCAAAAGGACCTTGATCTGAAAGGGGTCTGCTCTGATCTATAGCAACAAACAGTATTCCCTTATTCCTACACAAGGCAGGAGCATAGTTAGCCACTTGGTAGCAATGAAAACATGATAAAATCCAGATCAATTTGTATTAATAGTAGTGTTAGACCTGAACAAAACAAGTTCACCAAAAAGTAAAGTAAACCAAGAACCATCAGATAATGAAGGCAATAGCAGAAATAAAAGCAATCTGTAATTTTCGAACAAAACCGATTAACGTGGATCTTAAATTACCCCTTACATACGCCCCAAAAACAATTTTTACACCTAATAAAAGCAAACATAACAGACAATATCAAGAGACAATGAGTTCAAGTCGGTGAGGTGCATTTTGTACACACACACACACACACACATATATATCTATATATATATATATATAATCCTCCAAATACACATATATGCTACATGTGCGCGCACACAGAGAGAGATACATACACACACATGTAAACATATATCTATGAATATACATACAAACTATATTGCTTGGACACTTCAAAACGTCGCCAGGCGCATGTCGAATCCTCCAAAAGTAGTGTACTTTTTGGAGGATCCGACACAAGTACAGTAACATTTTTGAAGAGTCGGAGCAACATACAGATATTTTACATACATAAATATCTACACACACAGATATGAATTCATATGTACACAAGGTTTAAGCCTAAAAAGGCGATTTCACTGAACCTGCTACAAAGAACTAAATCCACCAATGAACAAAGCAGAGATATGAAGCATTCGCAAACGGGAACACATGATATTCATAACAGAAGGGATTCTACCTAACCCACAACTTCCTTCTCAGACCATATATTTATGACAAAAATATATATACTTAGATTGTGACTACTTGAAATGCACCTCTTCTATATTATATTGTGTATCCACCTCTGCTAGTTAGAATTTCAAACATAAACAACAATGTAAATGCAATTCAACAAATAATCACAAATTTCTTCAGAGTTTTATCATGATTTACAAAACAGGAAGAGGAAAAAAAAGGGAATAATTACCTAGCTAGACCTACAAGCTTGGGCTGCAAAAAGCTCTTAGTTTTCTTGGATGTAAGAGCATAGCCTACCACCACCAACTTCATCTGTTGCTGGGGAGACCCATGAGCCGCCACCATTTCCATTTCCCTTTCCTCTTCCTCTTCTTCTACCTCCCTCTCATACCCCACTACATTTTCACCCCCCATCCTCATCCCTCTAAAAAAACACCTTTCTTTTACACCAAAATTTATGTATTTACACCAAATTACTTCACAAAATTTCACCCCACACAACCAAAACAATAAAAGATTGAATCTTTTTCCAAAAAAACTTAACCCCAGATAACCAAAATCAAGAAAGATTCAATCTTTCTTCAAAAAAACTTAACCCTCAGATAACCAAAACCAACAAAAGATTCAATCTTTTTCCAAAATAACTTAACCCCAGATAACCAAAATCAAGAAAGATTCAATCTTTCTTCAAGAAAACTAAATCCCAGATAGCCAAAAACAAAAAAAGATTCAATAGTTAGCGTAATCTGAAAGTTTTTTCAAAAGGGGCTGAATTCCAAAGAAGGAGAAATGAAAAACAGCTGGTTTACACACAGTAACACACACTCAAAAACACATATATATGTTTGTATACATCAAGAGAGAGAGACACGGCACACACACGAAGAGATATGAGCGGTTTGTTTGTAATGTTGTAATGCAACACAAGTGGATGGATGCTGCTCTTTATAGGCACAGAGTTTTTGACCAAAATTATTCCCAAAAAAAAGATTTTTAAAAATAATTAGATTGCTATGGGACACATCCAAAACAATTGTATTTTATTTTATAAAATTATTGTTATTAATTATGATAACAACAATATATATATACATATTATTACCCCACAAGTGAAATCTGGAGAGTATAGTGTATATATATATAGACATTACATGATTGTTTTGGATAGATCCTTGATATTTTTAGAAATTTAAGTATGACTGTAATTATATAGCTACTTGATGACAAGGATAGTGTTGAAGAAAAAATATACTGAGCAGATGTGTAGGATGTTTGTGATGATGTTTCTAGATTTTAATATGTTTTGTTTAAGATCAGAACAAGATTGCGGATAAACCATTATCATTTTGTTTTAATTTATTAAAATGGATAAATAATAATACAAATTAGCATAAGAGATGAATAGAACAGAAAAAAGGGAATAATAATAAAAGATATTGATAAAATGAGAAGGTGAAGTTTGGTGATTTTTGTTCAATATATGATAGTTGCCAATCACATTATCAAATGCTTAAAATGTATTCACAATCATGATTGGAGATTGAGATCATCTAAATTAGAATTTTGAAAACGTGATTTTTCTAGAGTTGATAAATACTAATGTTTATATACATTGTTTTTATTGGTTCATTCTATTTTTGATATGATAAATAGTGACATGTAACTATAAAGTGTAGCCTTTTCTACCGTTTTGAAATAGACTAATTCTCGAATATGACCTTATCTCCAAAGTTTAGTCAATTTTCTTTATCGGGAACGATTTGATTAGTTGAAAACTATGAGTCATAGCCCCAACTCCTAAGACATATTTTAACCAAGCTTTTTCTTAATATTTTAGAGTTAGACAAAGAAAAATGTTTTAGGATCATGATGATCATGTACCATAAGTTTTAATCCTTGTTGATTTTGCAAAGTTTTAATTAGCAAAACGACTATATTTCAATGTAAAAGAGTTAAATTTTGAACAATTTAACTCTTTGAATTCTAGATTTTCGATTGATCTTTAAGATTACGAAAGAAAAGATAATTGATAAAGGGCTAATTGTCGAATTTCTTAGAAAGTTGTTTCATATCACTACGTATTTTTGTATCTATCCACCTAAATTTTTTTTGCTTAAAAGACGAAAGGGTTTTATTTATTAGTAATAAGGTTTATCCGTGCAAAAGAGGAACTAATCTAGGCGATGTAGTTCCCATAGCATCTCTATCAAGAGCTTGTGATACAAACGACAGAGATGCATCAAAAACATATAGTTGATTATTATCTAAATTCGAATCCCTTGCTTTCCTTCCGTATGTTGCTAGTAGATCTGCCACTGTATTAGCCTCCCTCGGTAATATTGATAGATACAATATAGGTGTAATTTGAATGTGTTATTTTATTTTGTTAAAAAAATGGCAAAACAAGAAAACAAGACCCTTTTTTTCCAATAACAAACAATATTAAAATAATCCAACTTTCTTTTATGATATTATACTTATTTATAATTATTTATTTGCCATATTTTCCTCATGGTGTAGTATTTTGTGACGTGCTTAAGGAATGATTGAATTTGAGGAAATTATTTCACTTTTTTAATTAGCTCAAGGCAGTATCAGAATAATATATTTGCTTTCTTTTTACGCTAAAAAAATTCAACTCTATGAATCTTTGCTTTTAGTATTCCATTATTATTTATTAGGTTTCTTGATATACATTGAATTTGCATATGATTAATATGCAAGATCACACATTAGTCGTATTTGATTAATAGAATAATTATCTAAACTTATAAATTTCATTTTTCGCTCCAATCAAAAATACTATCAATGAAAGAAGCGTTTAATAAGAATTTCAACTATCTCATATGATAAATAAAATTCACCTAAATCATATAGTTCTATGATTATCTAATATACTTAGTACCTTTTCTTGAATAAGTAAATTGGTTGAGTTTTGTATCTGAATGTGTCCTATGTGGTATAATACAAATCAGTTATCATGTAAGACGAATGTATCACATGAATTGTCACGTGTGTCTACTTATTCAATTCTATACCAATTTAAATATTTATTTATTTACATACAAAATTAAAGAACATAATATCCGTTGAGACTGAATTAAAAACACGTTTATATATTATGCCGTTTTCAAATATGTCCTCTTCATGACAAAATAATATCACGAGGGTGATAATAGCATGAATGGAAGATACAATTACTCTAGTCATTATCCATCCCACACAATATATATCGTACTAATTTGTACCATTTAATTTTGCATTGTGGATGATATCGATCCTTTAAATTATTTACGCTTAATACATAGACAAATTTTTTAAACATGCTATTTTATTTTATTTAAATATATAAATTAAGTCTTGTTCCAATCATAAACATTTAAACTCTTAATAAAGTTTTTTAGTTAAACATTGTCGATTCAAGTTTTTTGTAACGTAGATAATTTAATCACTTAAACTATATCACCTTCTTTAATTATACATATTAGCTTCAATAACACATAAAACCTTAGATCCGTTTCAAAAAAAAGATGATATACATAAAACCTTTGATTTGTCATCACGATTGTCTTATCTCTAATTTTTTAGACTTATAATAAGTTGAAGGAAAATGTGATAAAATAATATCGAGTTTGATTAATTAAGATAAAAATATTTATGATTAAATCTAAAAAAAGATTTATATTATATTCAGTTGAAAATATACATTTTTTAGGATAAATTTATATTTTAAATCAAACAAAATATAAATTTAATTTCATATCTTTATCTCACGAACAAAACAACCTATTATTATTATTATTGCATTCAACGTGTACCTTTTCGAATCTTATCTTGTTTTTGCTACATAAAATATTTGGAGTTTTTGTTATATATGTCTGTAAACAAGTGTATTTTATTTTAAAACGGAAGTATGGATCCTTATCAACAAGATCAATTAAGATAGCATACCTAAAATACGTACGTAATTTTCCTCCTTCTAAATTGTGTACTCTAATAAATAATATTCTTTTCGTTTTAGTTTATTTTTCTGATTTTAACTTGACATGGAGTTTAAGAAAGTAAAAATGATTTTTGAATTTCGTGGCCTTAAATTAAAGATGTATCTTTTGGTCTTAAATATGTCACACGTAAAGTTAAAATTAAAGAGATCCCAAAAGGAATGAAATTTTTTTAAAACGGACTGAAAAAAAGTTGGACAAACAAATTATAAACAATGAAAGTATACAATGTATACGTATAACAACAACGAAACCATGGATAACAAACATCACATGGGAAATAAAAAAAAGAAGATATAAACCATAAAAGGAACAAGGGGAGGGTAGGGGTACAAGAGGTTATGAGTTCGAATGACCGAGAAAAAAAATAAAAAATGTATTCCGTTGCCGAGACTTGAACCCGAGCCTCTCGGGTAAGAGCAGAGTATCCTAACCAACTAAACTACAACGAATTGTTATTGAAATTGACCTTGCAGAATTGTTGATCAGTTTAGTAGGAATTTAAACAAACATCAAATGAATTTTGAAATTCCTAAACCACTAACCCAATCTCTAGTTTTGTGTTTAGGGGATTCAAAACCTAAACATATAGATAAAAAAATTATTATACAGTATAATTTTTTGCTGCGAAATTCGGGTGAACATCCTGACAGCCCCTAAATCCACTCGTGCCTCACACACTCATAAGGAAAACACAAATAAGATTCTTCAGTACAATATATCATATACCGATGAAAGAAGATAAACATTAATTAGTTTCAAATAAGACAAGTCGAGGATCTATATTTATAAATAATTTCGCATGTATTTCATAAAAATAGGAGTAAGGTATGCGTATATTCTACTCTATTTAGACACCAATTGTAAAATAACACTTGATTTGTTGTTTGTTGTTGTAGTAGTTTCAGATAAGACCTACTATGGTTTTAAACAAGTACTGAACTATTCAATTCAGTTAAGTATTGAAGAATCTTAGTAGCTCATCACTTGGTTGGATACCTAAACTCATACCTTGTTGGTGAGGGAATATTATACGTTACCTATGTTGGAGATAGACAACTAATAACAAATATCTTATGGAATAGTCGAGATAACTACAAACTAGTCTAAGACCCCACTAATGTAAATATATAACACACCAATTAGATAGCGATGAATAACATGTAGGTATAATAGGTCATTGTTAAATTATCTTAGTCTATTCATGTTTTTACTTCTTTGTATTTTAACTTTCCTTAATGAAAATTCTGACTTCACCATTGTATCTTAATTCGTAAAACATAACATGTTATACAAAATTTGTCAGAGTTACATAGAACCACTCAATTTCAAGAAACTTCTTATTGAAAATATTACTACTACGTACTATTACTACGTACATACATAGTTATGATCGTCAAAACTAATTATAACCTATCGCTTCATTTAATTAGCCAAACTATCGCTATAATTGATAATCAGGACTCAAAAAGTATCGCGATTTCTGAAATTTCCTCAATCATGATCTTGAGGTTTGAAGGGCTTATATGTCTTGAGATCTTGTGTAAGGCCTTCTATGGATCCAGCAGCAGCAACAAGTGACACAATCAAGCAAGCCCAACTCAATATATGTAACCATATCCATTTGAAAGAATATTTGGGTATTTTCCTTTGAGCAATGTGCATTTCTATAGGGAAATAAACAGTCAATGGATAAAATGAAGCTGCCCCAATTAAGCCCAAAATTGCATTGAAAAATGGGAAAATCATAGCAATTATTGCTGTTAATACAACATATATTGTCCTCCACAACATCCTAAAATAGCTAAGATTGTAAACACCAAACCATGGGATGTTTATGTCATGTTGAGAGGTTAGGAATTTGTTGTTTGGCCATTTTTCAATACAACGACCCTCCACAAAGCCATATATTGGTTGGCAAAAAACCTGAAAATTAAAGGAAAATATTTGTTTAAATTAAAAATAGCCGGCAAATGTATAACTTAGATATAATCTACGTATACCAACTAGAAAAAGTAAACAATGAATATGTCGGCCTTTTGTGTAAAGATTTTGTTTAAATTTTATACACCGACAATCTAAGAGAAGATTGTTGTGATCAAGTCACCTGACTGGTCAGAAAAACTGAAAGTGTTTGAGTTTTGAACATAAAGATGGATCTAGAATTTGAACTTTATATTCAGGATGCCACTGAATCCATCCGATATTTGAGTTATTGAGTTCAAAATTTAATATTTATACATATTTGGTAGATTTCTTTACACATATAGGTAACCTAAAACCTGAAAAATAGAATGGAAACTTGCTTATAGCTAGTTAAATTATATTAAATGTAAAAATATTTATATTATCTCATTTCTAAGTGGAATTAGTTACCTGGAAAATAACAAAACTTCTTATCATAACTTCAATATGCTGACAACGTAATATTCTTTTACGATTTCAAGATATATATATAAGTTCATGCTACGTCTTTGAAAATGTATAATATAGAAACACATATCACCTTGGAATAAACAAACTTACCTATTAATTAATATAGGAATGAAGTGAACCTTAATAGAATGGAATGAATATAGATGATTCATATAACTGACCTCAACTTTTATGTACATACCTGGTAAGCCCCGATGAGATGGATGGCGATGCAAACGTTGGCGAAATCGATTAGCCAAAAGGGTTCATAGAAGCCAAATCCAGTGAGAAAATTTCCAGGAGCACTGTTGCCAAAGGCTGCATAACCAATGGTACCACATAACACATAAAAAAAAGTTGTGGTAAAAACTCCAACAAGTGATGCTCTCTTCATAACTTTGTTCTCTGCTGGTGGTGATCTTAATGTGTCCTGCAATATTGCCAAGTTTGATTAAGCAATTATAGCTCTGGTACTTTCTTTGTTCTAATTTATGTGACTGATTTGAAATATGAAAATCAATTTTTTTATTTTTTTGTGTTAATTTGAAGTACATAAATTTTTTAAAACTTATTTAAAAATAAAAAAATTCTTTATAAGTCACATTAATTAACAATTTAAAATAGTTGAATTGATACATGGAATTGACAAGAGGGTTTGCTAATAAGGTAACAAGCATGCTCCACCTTCCATCTTAAATAGTGCGTTCGAGTCACCAGGAGATCAAATAGGTGGAAACTTCTAGAAAGGGTAAAAGAAACAATCTATTGGACGACAAAAAGACTTGTTCACGTGGACAAGAGAGAGTTGCTCAGATAATAAACACCTTCTATTTCCAATTCTAAAGCTACACATTTGAATCACCAAAAGAACAAAAAGGTGAAAGCTGAAGTAATAAATAAATAAACATTTGAATTAGATATCCCCAAAAAGGATGAATCCAACTTGTGATAGTTGTTTAGTACTAAATTCATCTGAATCTAATACTTTAAATGCATAATATATATATATATATATAAATTCAAAAACTGTAAAATTATTATAATATAGTAAAATTTTATATATTATATTGGTGTCTAGTCACTTGTCAAATCACCAAAAGATTTGGTTTTAGTGAATAATGCCAAACAAGTTCCATGTCGTGCACATCTTTTTATTTTTTGTGGTTCATTATGATCAATCATGAATATAGACACACTAAAACAAATTTGACCCATTTGAATTACATACTATTATCTTATCATATAATTTAAATACGTGGCCAATTGAAGTAATAAAAATGTGACACATGGTGATATATATCACAACAAATATGAACATGGTTGTTAAGAAGAAGAAAGAGATTTGGCTTTCACTTCTATGAGTCAAAAATCATGGACATTATAGAATAATATATATCCATTATAGAATAATATATATCACATGGTGCATGTAATAGGAAAAGTGAAAACTATAGGTTAAAAACAAAACAAAATAAAGTTAATATACATCGATAATTTAAAAAATTTATTAAGAAATTATTTAGATATTAAAAAAAGTTAATATATGACGTCCTTTAAAAAATTGAGTGAAAACTATCTATATAAAAATATTTATCATGTATAATATTTAATTAAGAATAAATTATTTGTTGAGTTAAAAAACCAAAAAAAGTTGGAACCATGCAGACAAAAATCATAGATATTCTCTAGTCTTTATCAACTTTATGCAGCACATGCATCTACCCTCCATAAAAAGTATATTTTAATTTATAACAGAAATATGTCGATGAATACACATATGATACCACATGGCATTATTCGTTAATTATTATATAACTCTAACAAGCACCTAATATATTTTATTTTATTTTATTTTTCAATATTTCAAGTTATATAGTAATTCTTAAATATGAACTAATATAGAGTGATGATTTAATATTGAATCGTGCTAAGTTTTACCCAACGAAACTCGTAATAAAAAGATGCATTAAGGTACATTTTTTTGTTTTTTTCTATGATTATTTTAGAGAGTGACAAATAAAAAGTATTATACTTATCTCATTGACGTCGTCATCTTAAAAAAAAGAGTCTAAATCGACATTATTTTAAATAACAATTCTAGAGTTAGTTTAACTTGAAGACTGTCTTTTTATCTATACAAAGTTACTAAAAAGTTATTTATCGCATTGAAAAAACAATATTGAAGATATATAAGCGATATTTTGATATACACGTGCAACGTACGTATACAAAGATAGATGATTGATAAATAGATTTTATTTCTTGCCTGTATTTCAATGAGAATGGTGGCAAAAGCATAAGCAAAGGCAATATCTCCAATAGATTGTAAACATCTCCAAACTTTTTGTGATCCTGACACGTCCACACCAACTATTGTCCCTGTTAGGCTAGTCTTCACATGATGTCCAGCACCTATTTATTATTTTATTTAAAAAAAATATAAGAAAAAAATGAAGATAATTAATTAGTGTGTCTTCATGTACCACAAAAATAATCTACAAAATAGTTACAGTTTTTTTAAATATTTTATCAATACTGTAGTTTGAATTTTGAGAGTCAATTTATTTTTAATTTTAATCGTAAATTCATATATGAATTTTTTTAAAATTATTGTGAAATAAAATATAAGAGATTATAATTTACCATTTAAATATACTATAGTTTATCATTCAAAATGTTTAATAGATATATAAAAGAATCACAATCAAACAAAAACTTGTTTGATTCTCGAAATTTGAATATTTTCATGTAAATTGAGACAAAGAAAGTATTATTTATATTAGCAAAGAATCACAGTCAAAGAATAACTCTTCGAATACTTTCACAAAAATTGAGACAAAGAAAGTATTGTTTATATTAGCTTAGCAACTAGTGATTATTAAAGATTTGTACCTGTAGTTATCTAATAAGTGATCTGATTATCTGAATAATTAAAAGATTACTTAGATTGTACATGTGAGAGCACCAGGAGTTAAGATCTCTTATCCACTTATAAAACAAATAAAAGACTTTTTCAAATATCTTATATGTAAAAATGAAAATTTCTAGTAAAAAAGATATGAAACAAATTTTTTTTTACGTATAAGTGAACTACAAAATCAATTCTCCAAAATAATACGTACCCGCAACTTTGGCTATGGAAAGTCCAAGACCAATAAGAGAGTAAGCAAAAGACATAACTGCTGCAAGAATTGATAGCCATGAAAGTTTATGGAAATTTTGTATTTGGCTTAGAATTATTTGTATTACTGCAAATATAACCATATATGGGTAATTTGATACTGTGCAACTAGTTTGGTGTCCCTCCTTGTGAAAACAATTTGACCTTACTACTGCCCTAAATAATAAAAAATAATAATTAGGAACATTAATAAAATGTTTATTTAATAAATTAATAAAGTAAGTTTAGTACAAATTAGATTTTTTAAAACTTAAATTAATTAAGACTTACTTCATACTGATAGATGCAGTAATTGTGTATCCAATGGTAATTCCTACTAGGTTACCATATTGGGCTATTCCACAAAGTTGCACTTTATATCCTCCTGTTTAAAACACCAAAAAAAAGAGGATAAAATTCCCAGTTATTAACACTTAAAACTCGTTGTATAAATATTGTTATTCATATTTTAATGTATTATAATTAAATTAAAATGAAATTATTAAAACCTTATTGGATAATGTATACTCGTGGAATCTTATTGAATATGTTATTATTGTTACCAACCGGATAATATAATTCATATAAGTTACTATACCTACCAAACTCTTTTAAATGAAAACAAGTTTCCAAAAAAGAAAAACTTTAGCAGGAAAAATCATTGGCTATAATTTACCAAGTACATTAGTGAGCCATATTTTTTGGTTTCTATGACCAAAAAAATCAGTTTCCTCCAAAAAATACTTGTCACTTTTTATTTTCGAGTGTCAATTTAATTAATTTTCAGAGTTATATTGAATTAGATCAATTCAGAAAAAAAATTAGATTAATTCGATATTTTAAAATTACAATTTTAGATATCAAAAATTGTACTACTATAAGTTGCAATTCTTCTCATATGAAGAAATATGGTTTAAAAAAATTACATCTTGATCAAAATTTAAATAGTTTGACTCTCGAGAAACGAAACTCAATAGTGTTTTAGGACATAGGAAATATATACAAGTGAAATTAGATATATATTCTTGAATTCACACTCTGACTAATAAAACTCGCGACTCGTAGATACTCCCTCTGTCCAACAATACTTGTCCACTATTGATTTGGCACACCCCTTAAGAAACAATAAAGAGAATGGTGATTTTATTATATTACCCTTTGAATATAATAAATACAAAGTATAGAAAAAGGTAATAGGGAGATGACTATAATTAATGATAAGGGTAAATTAGGAATTAAGTGTAAAATTATCCATTGATTTCATAAAGTGGATAGTGGACAAGTATTGTTGGACGGAGGGAGTATGAAATATGTGTATCTTGTTAGTATATATAACTTAAGTTCGATAGTAATTTGTTTTACCTAAGTGAGAGCGAACAACCTCCATGTAACTATAGTTTCTCTTGCCGGAGCCGGGGCCGGGAGAGCGATAACAATCGGCGAGCAACGTTGAAGTAAAATAGGTGATGAAAGAAAAGAGGAAGAGAATAACAGGACCAACCACCCACCCTAGCTGAGCCATTGCCCATGCTAGTGACAAAACACCTGACCCAATCACCGCAGTTATTATATGTGCACTCGCCGTCAGCACGGTCCCTTCAAGTCAAAATTGGAACGATACACAGAAAATTAGTATGACGTTTGTAAAAATATGAAAAGTAGATATCAAGATATGGTTCAAAATATGACTATGGCAAGACATTTATAGATATGATTCAATATTTAGAAGAAAAAAAAAAGAATTCTATGGACTACATTTATTTCTATTTTTGTGTCTTACTTTAATATCTATTGGTCTCAAAAATCAATTTTTCTCATTTAGGAATAATTTGACTTTGGAGTTCTCATTTTATCAATAATGAGATAATTTATAAGTACATAAATGTCTGTAGTTTATTTGAGAAGTTTGACAAATCTTTCTTTAATTTTGACGTACTTTCTAAAACTTCATGTTCAGTCTAATATTGTCGTGTCACATGAAATTAATAGATGAAGGAATAAGTATCATGTATGTGTATGTGTATGTGTATGTATAGTAATTATGTGTGCATTCAATCAAGTTTAAGAGATTCAAAAGCCAAAGTCAAATCTTATATTAGACCATTTAAGTTTACAAACTCTATCGCCAAGTTAAATTGAAACGATATCGAGAAAATTAGCATGACATCTATACAGGAATGACAAGCAGAAATCGAGAACAATATATTGAATTTATGTATATTTGTAAGGTACCTGTTCTCTTTTCCCGCCCATCATCATCAACATTTTTCTGAATTTGTCCATTTTCTAGTCCTTTTGGTGATTGTTCTATATACATATTGGGACTGTTCTTCTCAAATTCTGATGCCATAATTTTTTTGTAAGAGTTTTGTTATATTGTGTGGTATTTGGAGTAAGAAAGAAGATGGAGAGAGGTTTATGAAAAGAAGGATAAAAGAGGGGGCAAATAAGAACATATATATAAGTGAATGTAGAAATTAAAAAATGAATAAAATTAAGACAGAATAGCTTGAAAGACCCTCGTATTTATTTCGTTTTGTCATCTTGACTTCTGTATTCTTTGATGTTTCATTTAAGCATATGTACATATTCAAACAAACCATTTCAAACACTCCTATACCTCGTGTGCTAGCTCTTGAGACAGTCTGATATAAACGATACATTAGTGTCTACATCAAATTTTCTTTTACCCATTATATTAATTTATTTATTTTCAAAAATTCATTTTTTTTCTTTTTCAATCACCATCACCTTTTCCACACTCAATCTTTATATTCCTTCCACCATCTTCATTCTTTAATGTTCTACTAGAAAATAAGAAATTGACGATACATCAAAAATAAGATAAGAATTTTATCTCCAAACAAACAGATCTAATTCCCTTTTCAAAAATGAAAACCATCTTTAGTGGCACCATAAACAAAGAATTTCATAACCATTTCCCAAAAAATAAAAATAAGTTCATCTTCTCTCCATCAAATAATTTCATCATTAAAAATCATCTCCACTACTAAAACATCCTTAATCAAAAAATTTGATACTAAAATAGCTATAAATTTTCATGTCACAAAAATGGATAATGATTTCTATCTGGATAAAGCTAAATCATTGTTTTTTCTCAAATATTGATTGGAAGTTGGGGAAAATGAGGAGGAACGGGAAAAGGGGAGGGGTGGAAAAAGAAAAAAGAAGAAGGGTAAAATGTAATTTTAATTATTATTTTAAATAATTTATTTTTTTAAAATCAATTTTAATCTATTTTTATGTTTATGCTCGTTATACATAATTATTCACGTATTTGCTCCAATTCAACCATCAAGTTGTCACATAGGATCGGTTAAATATGAGAGGGGCTTTAAAATATATCATACATACTTATACACTAATAATACATATATTATGTATATTTTAATTATATTAATTAGCTGACCTCTATATATCGTAACTTATAATTAGCAAAATCTTCAACACCTAACATTTGAGATATTTTTACCTACTTGTATTAAATTTGGGTGGTGTCATATTTTTAGGTCAAGTATGTTAGGCATTGATTTTTCATCTTCGAACGTTCTTTATATATTTTGTTTAATAAAGGGGATGCATAGTTTTCTAACTAATAATTTTCAATATTTTGAACATCTATTTAATAAATAACTTTGTTTTAATTTATTTTTTATACATTATCAACGCGTATAAATTTTTATTCAAAAAATAAATATATCAAGAATTGTTTAGTTTTTCAAAAATACACGTGATGTATTTATTTTTATTTTGCATTATTTTGATTTGAGGTGAATTTGAATTAAAGTAACACATAGTAGTAAGTGAAGACCTATATATCCAAGTGGATGGTTGTTATTTCATGTTGTTTGTGGTATATAATAATTAATTGTTTATAAAGATAAATCCAAACAAAGATGGCCCCCATAATTTGCTAAAGTATTGCATTTGGTCCTAACCACTTAAAATGAAACGAGTGTGTTAATCGTGTCATTGAGAACTTTAAATTGCATCGTCAGATATTGCGGTCGAGTGGTATGTATTCTTTCATTTTTAATCAGAAATTTCATGTTCGAGTCCTGCTTATAAAGTTGTCTTTAGTAGAAAACGTTTTACCTCTAAAAAAATAGAAATTTTTAATGCAAATTCAAATAGATCGAACCTCAAAATATATACTCGATGTGAGATGGAAACCTAAAAAGGGAACTTTTAATAGCAATTTGCCAAACAAGGAAAACATGGAGAGAGTTCATCAACTAACTAGTCATTCTCATGCTTTTGGGTCAATTTATTTTGAGGATACCTATAGACGTACGTAGATTCATAATTTAAACTTTACGAATTTATCATTTTAATCATTTTAAATAGTTGAATTCTAAATTTATAATTCCTACATTTTAAAGATAAATATAAATTTTAGATAAATAAAATTACTAAGTTCAGTCGAACAATACTTTAAATTCTTGCTATTTAGTTCATTAAAGGGAATCAAATATGAGTTACGTAACCTTGTGGTACTTTCCATCTAATTGTTTCAATTCTAGATGAACAATTCTTCTTTTTGTGAACCAAATATTCTTATTATCTTAATTAGTGAAGGGACTTTGGATACCCTTTTCATTTTTTTTAATGTTGATGTTAGACAATTATTGAAACCAATATTATTGTTTTATATAAGCATATTTTTTCCATATAAACTAGCTATATATGCAAAGATTTTATACCATTAGTGGGGTTTAGTCAATTTTGTACAGTACTAATTAATTCATATAATAATAACTTTTTGAAAAATCAGTAGATTGATATAATTATAATTAAGTTTAATAACTAATATGTGTCTGATCCTCGAGCTATTTAACCTGTAAAAGTCAAAACTAACAAAGATTAGGGGTGTGTTCGTTATATATGGAGATCGGTTTTCTCATGTTCGGTTAGTTAAAGTTTTCGAAAAATACTTGTTCAAGAAAAATAAGTTGTTTATAAAGGAAGAAAATGATTTTGTAACGAAAGTAGGAAAAATAAGTTTTACGAGTGACATTTTATATTAATTGTGTTTTCCTCATTGTTTAACGTATCTTATCTTCACTCTCACCCCATAACCCCCATCCAGCTTGAGCTTGGGCTTGGGGGTTCATCTTAATTAAACGCCTTCGACCAAAAAAATTACATTATTTATACATTTTGAACCCCTTTCAACTAATTCGTGCATTTATTTCTTTACATTTTGAACCCTTTTAATGAAAAATTCTGATTCTATTAACCTAACAGAAGAAGATAAGTGAAAAATCCACTTATTTTTTAGGAAACATTTTTCATAAAAAATATTTTCCGATATACCAAACACACCCTAGGTAGAGAAGGAAACTTCCAAAGTTGTACAATTACTTATTATTTGTTGTCGATTTTCTCAACCCCTACCCGTTACCTTTACTTTTTTGAAAAAAAAATGGCACTATAATAGTAGGTCACAAAAGTACCATTATTGTATTAATTTATTTATCTTAATTTTAACTCGACATAAAATTTAAAAAAATAATAAATTTTTTTAAATAGCATTGTGTTAAACTAAAAAATATAATATTGTATCAAAATGACATTTTATATTTTGTGATCTTAAATATGTGAGGAGCATTTTAATAAAAGGATCATTCATAATATTGTGTTTATAGATAAATCTCTACAAACAGAATGATATTTAGTAATTAGTATTTCGTTTGAATCACTTTATTTGTCATTCTTAATAAAGATAGATGATTCAAATTATTTTCTCCGTCCACTTTTAGTTGTTCAGTTTAAAAAATTAAAAGATAATTTATCACTCGATCAATTCCTAATTTATCCTTATTCTTAACTATAGTCATTTCCCAATGCATTTACTGTTGAAATAATCAACATATAATATAATAAAATTATCATTTCTATTTATTGCCCCTTAAAGGGTTTGTCAAGTAAATAGTAACAATGAACGCAAGGATTATAAGGGTATAGTTGGAATCAATTACTAAAACAATACTTTCTCTATCCAATAATAGTTATCTACTATTAACTTAACACGTGAATTAAGTCATCTAAAATAGACATAAAATAACAAATTATTCGTTGATTTATAAATTGGACAAATATTATCAGATATTCTAAAATAATATAGTGGATAAGTAAAAATAAAAGGAGAGAGTAATTATTTTGAGATAATCTATTTTATTCTAATTTTCAGACGAAGAGTAATTACCATGATCACATGGAGATGTAAAATTTAAGAGAATTTTTGTCCTTATTAGATTATTATTACAATGCACACGAGATGCCGCATTTATAATAGCGACTCCTATGTTTTTCACATACAATTTTGTCAAAGATGATGTCTCTCAAAACTAAAATAATCATATTTTTAAAGAAAAAAAACAAAAGTGATTAGTACTTTCTCTTTGACCATTCACTTCTAATATAACTAATTTAGTTCCTTCTCTATCAATAATTTCCTCTAATTAAGTGATACGCTACCACTTTGCAATGTTGTTAAATGAATATATTTCTATTATAGTATATAATATATATATATATATAATTAGGTTTAGTCAAATATCATGTGAAACTGAACTAACCTTATTATATGGACAACCTAGCTTATTGACTCACTTGGGACTAATAATTAAGTGACACGTTTCCCAAGAAAGACAGTTATATATAATATGACATACTATACAGTATACACTATATAATACTAGCTCTCTTCGTTTAAATACGTTCACATACATGAAAAGAAGGGCATTGTAATTCACACCCATACACATATATATAATCTAATTGTGATTAATTAATTAATACTTCCACCTCACCTTTAATCTTTAACTTAATTGAACCATAGTATATTAATGTGATCTAATATATGTCGAACTCGGAGCATAATCAGAGTATTCTCTGACGGGCGTTAAAAGACTATTTCCGACAAATCTTACCCTTACATGGGGCTTAAAAGACTCCCTCTTATAAACCTTTAAGTCCTTACCCCTGCCTTTGTCAAAAGACGGCTTCCAACAAACCTTATCCTTACCTTTGTGGGGATTAACACACTGTTTCCGACAGAGCTTTAGCTCAAAATAAGTGTAGTAATGATTCAACAAAAGTATGTCTTTATTTTTGTTATTTTCTGCAAGTTCACTATTGAAAAATCACTCTCATTTTCAACGCATATATTTACTGAATGCACAGAGATATAAAGTAACAGTCAAACGAACATATTTTGATTTCCATAACTGCACAATTCAGTTAAGAAGACAACAATAAGAAATATTAATTGCTAGGAGTGCAACAGAAATTCATCAATAACAAACAACCAAGACAAACACACATAACATCACACACCACAGTGTCTTCACTCAGAACTCTTCTCCTTCATCACCGCCATCTTCATCGTCCACTTCAGCACCAACCTCTTCGTAATCCTTTTCAAGAGCAGCAAGGTCCTCACGGGCTTCACTAAACTCACCTTCTTCCATACCCTCACCAACGTACCAGTGAACAAAAGCACGCTTGGCGTACATCAGATCAAACTTGTGGTCAATGCGTGAGAATACCTCAGCAACACTAGTTGAGTTGGAGATCATGCACACAGCTCTTTGCACTTTGGCAAGGTCGCCTCCAGGAACAACAGTAGGTGGTTGGTAGTTGATACCACACTTGAAACCAGTAGGACACCAGTCGACAAATTGGATAGTACGCTTGGTCTTGATGGTGGCCACAGCAGCATTGACATCCTTTGGCACGACATCACCACGGAACATGAGGCAGCAGGCCATGTACTTGCCATGGCGAGGGTCACACTTAACCATCATAGAAGAGGGTTCAAATGCACTGTTTGTGATCTCTGCAACTGAGAGCTGCTCGTGGTAAGCCTTCTCAGCTGAAATGACTGGAGCATAGGAAGAAAGCATAAAATGGATTCTGGGATAGGGTACAAGATTTGTTTGGAACTCATTCACGTCTAACATTCAGGGCTCCATCAAACCTCAAAGAAGCAGTCAGAGAAGAAATGACCTGCATAAGGAAGCACAGAATTTACTATCAACGGTTCAAGAAGTATGTCGTATGTAAGACACAGATCAAAATGATATGCTACTAAATTACCTGTGAAATAAGGCGGTTAAGGTTGGTGTAAGTGGGGCGCTCAATGTCCAATGAGCGCCTACAAATGTCATAAATGGCCTCATTGTCAAGAAGAATTGCAACATCAGTGTGCTCAAGCAGGGAGTGAGTTGAAAGCACACTGTTGTAAGGCTCCACGACAGATGTTGAGACCTGTGGTGAGGGATAAATGGTGAATCCAAGTTTTGATTTCTTGCCATAGTCAACTGAGAGACGCTCCAATAAAAGTGACCCAAGACCAGAACCAGTGCCACCACCAACAGCGTTAAAAACCAGGAAACCTTGAAGGCCAGTACAGTTGTCTGAAAGCTTCCTAATGCGGTCCAAACAAAGATCAACTATTTCTTTCCCAACTGCACAAAAGATACAAAGATGACCATCAGCACACAATTGAGCTGAATAGAAAAGTAAAAAATGTAGAGTAATATGTATACTTGTATAATGGCCACGGGCAAAGTTGTTGGCTGCATCTTCTTTGCCACTAATTAGTTGCTCAGGGTGAAAGAGCTGTCTGTATGTTCCTGTCCTGACTTCATCAATGACAGTAGGCTCAAGATCTACAAAAACAGCACGAGGAACATGCTTTCCAGCTCCAGTTTCACTAAAGAAGGTGTTAAATGCATCATCACCTCCTCCAACAGTCTTGTCACTCGGCATCTGGCCATCAGGCTTTGGAAGAGATGAAAAGTAAAATCTTCAGCAACGCAGGATAATAAACTGGTTCTTGAAAAACATAAAGAAAAAGGATTGTACTCAAACACCAAAGAAATATGGAGAACAGAATTACAGTCAACAGATTGCTTCAATATGTTGCCTTCAGGATCAGGCTTTGGGAAGAAATGAAAGAAAAAATACCCCAAATGCTTGTAGTACAATGATTAACATTCCAGCACAAGAACATGTGTTCAGCATCATAAAATAACATATATCATACTTAGAAATGAAGGAAGTGCAATGAAGGGCCTTAAAATTAACCAATAATCTTTTCGTAACTCGTACAACCTTATAATTGAGGATCTTTTAACAATGTGAAAGAGGTTGATATGGCATTAGTAGAAAGATCATAACGTGAAGGAATGCGCTACTAGTTGAAGGGAGTAGAGCCAAAAACTGTTAGGGTAGCATGGATTTTACATGGTCAGTTCACTTTTCAACTTGAATGGAGGTGATAATTCATGGGTAGAATGCATACAAAATAATAAGGTAATGATCGCCGGTGACTGTCAATGATGAGCCAATCATTAGGAGAGATGAGATATTATAGAATAGAACATATAGGCTTCCATTTTACCCCGCATGTGTTAGGAAATGGTAGCAACATTTCATTTCCTTTGCGCATAAATTTGACACTTGACAAGAGTAAACAAACCACTTCTAGCCAATAAATAGGCTTCAATTTTACTCAGCAAACTACATCCTAACAATACTTGTTTTGTCATCTCTCTCACTCTCCTCGCATTCCCCCTCTTCCTTTAATGCCTTTCTAATTTAACTATCTTCTTTTGTTGGCTTTGATTTCCACATAAAAAGAACTTGCTAGTATTAGTATTAATTAAATTTTGTTGATTCCTAGAGAAGACTAGTTTAATCTTTGGAAACATTTCACCATGTTTAAATAGTTTCTTAAGACAGTGCACAACTCGAGTATTATCTCTGAATACTTAATATTATAGCCACATTTATCCAATTTTTAGTACAATTATTTTGCTAAATAAATAAATATGTTATAATTGTGATCATTCCATTGTTCCCCAACAGTTGAAACTTGAAAAAATACAATGTGTTTTTAATGTTGTGTTTGGACATGTATTTTAATTGAAACTATTTGAAGATCAAATTTTCAAAACCAGCTCACATTTCATGGCCAAACAAATTTTTGAAGAGAAATCTTCCAAATCTAATCGAAAATCTATAGCCAATTGCTAACTTAGACAAACTTCTGTATTCAAATAGATCTATAAGATAACAACAACACACGTTTCGCACAGATCTATTCAGAATCAACTAGATCTACACAAAAACAAACCACATTCAAATAATTCATACTAAAAAAATTCAAACAGATCTATAACATACACAACGACGTCAAATTTCTGAACAGCAATGTGCTTATCTGAAGAAGAAAAGAAAATTGAAAAATCATGTACCTGAATGCCATGTTCAAGGCAATAAAGCTCCCAGCATGCATTTCCGACCTGAATTCCGGCCTGTCCAATGTGGATTGAAATGCATTCTCTCATTTTCGCAGTTTTTTTCCGATCAAATTCAAATTCAAATTCAAATCTAGAAGGAAGAATGAAAATGGAAACAGCGTTTATGAAGACGCCTTCCAGAAAATTTCAGATCTAGGTAGCTGGAAAAACTGAAGGCAGTTTATATACGAATGTCAGAATTGGATCTCGATAAAATCTAGGACCGGAGAAAAAAAGAAAAAAAAAAATTGAAGTGAGATAAACCACGGTTAGTTAATCGTGGTTTATCATTTGAAATTGAAAAAAGTTGAACTAGTAACACACAAGTGGTACGTGTATACATATCAATTGAGATCAAGTTAAATAACACCTTTATATATTGAAATTTAGAAAAAATTGAGGGGTGTAATTAACGTCAGTTAAAACATTACCAATGGACCATATTAATTCAATGCCTCGTATTGGTAATTTGCCATTTGTTACGTTTTAGTAGGCGTTTGGACATGAATTTTTTTGAAATTAGAGTTGTAATTATGTTTAATCATACTTTTTATTTAAAAGATATTCAGAATTTGAATGTACTAGTCTCACATTTTGGTGCACAATTACTTATAGATATTTTTTAACGATATGTTATTAATAACTTTAAACTGTGGTAAATAAATTTAAACAATGAGAAGACTAGAAGTCTACAACACAATAAGTCCATTAAATAACAAGATGAATGAAATAAAAAAAAGTCAATTAAGCCGCAAGAAGATTGAAACACATGAAAACAAACCAAAGAAAACTAGAAATTTCATAAGAGGAAAAACGTTCACAAAAGATACATTAAGAATATGCTCGATTCACGAGGTTCAACCATCGCAGAGCTCAATAGTCATTCTCCCATTGCTCAAGTAGTTCAAGGGGCATGAACCTCCAAGCCCATCACTACTTTGGCACATAACTAAACTCAACAATATCAACATCTTTTTCCAACTTAATCATATCATCTTCATTCAAGCAAACTCTAGCCTCAATTCCATTTTTTGAGTCCATCAAGAAGAACATTTGAAATGGTACATTTACTCTGCTCACCCAAATTGGTTTAGCCCATCCAAAATCAGATTCATTTAGAGGAAATCTACACAAACTTGAAGTTGGATAAAGGTCAATTTCATCATCATTATACCCTTCTCTTATTTGATTCAATGACTCAACTAATATTGAGAAAATCTCTTCACTTGAAGCATTTGCAATGTCTGATAGAACTTTGTTCTTTGCATTCCTAATTAAGGTTACAATTTCATGTAACTCTGGATCTTGATTGCTATGAAATGACACATATTTGATTGGAATATCAAGGTAGAAGTTCCCAAAAAAGTTTTGATCTTCGCCTGCACTCATAAAGGGAGTAACAGTTTAGGTAGATAAAGGGAACAATGAATAGCTAAGACATGAAATTCGCATAAAAAGTAATAGACTGAAACACTTTTTCTTTTTAAGGGATTTTAGGTTGTCAGCATCTATTAATCAAGATCTCAATGTGTGCATCAGACATCAGATTAAAAAAAGTATTTTTAGACGTAATAAGTTTTGTGATGTTGACTAGAGATGAGTTTAAAAGGAAGGAGAGACTTTTGCAACTTTTAGTTCAAAACAAATATAAATCATCTCGAAATAGAAAAGTATCATTATTTCATGACAAACTAAAAAGAAAAGTGTATCACGCAAACTGAAACAGAAAGAAATGACATGTTACATGTTGTGCATACCTACTACTTTTGGAGATCCTCTTCCTCTTAAATTTATGGCAAATTGTAGCATGGATGGCCTATTGTGACCATGCCTCAACCTCACCACACGCATTAAGCTTCTCCAAATAAGTGCAGTCACAACTTCAACTCTTGATGAATAACTCATAAACTTGTTCACATTTTCCTTCAACTTAGATATTGCAATTTCATCAAACATGAAAATCCTAGTAGCAATTTTCATCTCATATCCTCTAGGCCTACCTTTCTTAATCATATTGAAAATACTATCCTTAGGTGGAAATACTTCCCCTAAATCAGAACGAAATTGTAAATTTCTCACATTCCCCTTCTCCATTCGACTAACCTTAGCCCACTCATCAGTGATCGCGCAGCCAGAGAATCCATCACCTAATGTGTGGACTATTTGCACGGCTAGTGCTAGGCCATCATGTTCGAACATGGTGGCCTGAATTGCCATCATTGGTCTATTTGGCAATTCAGCTAGCCTAATTCTTACAGGTGGTACGAAGATTTTGACAAGGTCACTATCTTTGTATGCTTTGTCTAGAAATTCATTCAATTGGCAATTCACCTTTGCTTCCAAGTAAACAACCCCTTGGTCATGACATTCAATGGAAGTACCTATAGAAAATTTAAAACTTAATGAATTAGTATATACTTGAAAATTAAATACTAAAGTACTACAATTTGTAACACTTTTATTGTTTTATGATTTTTTTTCAAGGCGCGAAATTTAATGTTACATTACCATCTCCAGACAACCTTCCAGCAAGTGGATAGAACTTAGTTAGAACTTCAGATAGTGAGTTTTGTAGTTGTTTATGAACTTCTTCGGCGCGTTGTAGGTTGGATTTTTCTGGTGGAACTGGAGGGTAGAAGTAAAGAAGGGGAACAGCAAAATTAGGAGCAATTTGATCAAAAAACGATAACTTGTAGGAATTGAGATGATTTGGAGTTGGTAATGATGGTTTTATAAGTTTTTCATTCAAGATTTCAATTTGAATACAAGTACCATTCAAATTTTGTTTTGTAATTTGGCTCATAGTGTTTGAATTTTTGAATTCTTTTGTTGTACTGACTTTAATGCTTTTTTATGAGTTCTTATAATATATGTTAGTTCCAACTCCCAGGGAAGTATAAAACATTTTTTTAGTTAGTTTTCATAGATATATAGTCAACAATTCCAACCACCAGGGAAGTATGAAGTTTGTTTAGCTGTTCTAAATTGACTATCATGTGTTTTTTTTGTCACTCCAATTTAGAAAAAGAATGTCAAATATTTAGGTCTTTAATCAGAATACGACTTAAGTGCTTGAAATATTTTTTAAGTTGACCTGATGTAAAAGTCAGTAGCATGTATAAGTGTAACTCTACTCGAGGAATTGACAAGCTATAAATAATAAATCCACCAGCAAATTGCTCAACCACCAGTCAAATCTCAAGTTAAACTACTATATTGCCCAGGACAAACTTCATACATTGTTCATTAAAATTTTATTTCTAAATAGAGAATATGAATTGATAATAAATTTATTTAGAAAATAAGATTCCTTGACCCTACGACCTGACTAAGTACATAACATGCTATAAGCTCTTACGTGCAGTCAGACTTTTATGTAACAGTTATTGTCTATGACGAACATTTCATTGTAATGACTGTCTTTTTTGGAACCGACTTTTCATATTCTCTATAGCAGCTAAACTAGCTCTTCAATCTCAGAAATTGGGACCTGCAGCCATTATCTCCTCAGTCAAATTGTTATCAGCTCCAATCTTGTAGTTCGCGAACACTTCAAAGTTCTTCCTAAACAATCCTCCTAGCTTCAATAGAGTTTCCTTGTAGGCATCCTTGTTTGGCCACTGAAAAAAAATAATTTTTTTCAAGAATTTAGCAATTAATTAACGAGTTAACTAATTTCAATCCACTAAACACAAACATATGGCATGTGACGTGCTATAACATGATAAAATGTACGTACTAATAGATAATTTTTATACTCTCAGCGTATATAAACAGAGTTACATGTTAACTTACAGTGTTCACTGGATCAAGAATCTCTGAAGGAACTCCCTTAAGCTGATTTGGGATTTCCAGCCCGAACACCTCAGTTTTCATGTAATTTGCATTCAAAAGTTCTCCTGAGTGGATCGCGTCAATGATTTTCCTAGTGTGTGCTAACTTAATACGGCTACCTGATCCGTAGCTGTTTTTTGTAATCAAGAAAGTTAATAAGCTAGTTATGTCTAATTACATAACTATGAATTTTAATATATATGTTGTGTTTAGTGCTTATAAATTGTACCTTCCACCTGACCATCCGGTGTTGACGAGCCATCCAGTAGCTCCTTGTTTCTGCATTTTTTCAGCTAGCATTGCTGCATATTTTGTTGGATGAAACATTATAAATGCTGCACCAAAACATGCTGAAAATGTTGCTGTTGGCTCTTTAATACCATCCTCTGTTCCTGCCACCTGTTTGAATTATCGAAGCATTAATCTTAACTTCTTACTTCCCCCGACCCCAAATATTAGTCGTTTTATGAACCAAAAAGCATTTATCAATTTCTTTTTCAAGTTCATTAGGTGCGATAATGTTTAAGGGAAAAAGGAAGCTATGAAGGAACAGTAAAGTTGTCTTAGACGTGTGACCTATAGGTCACAAGTTTGAGTCATGGAATCAGTCACTGATGCTTGCATTAGGGTAGACTGCCTACATTACACTCCTTGGGGCTCGGACCTTCCCTGGACCCTGTGTGAATGTGGGATGCTTCGTACACCGGTCTACCATTTGTTTAAGAGAAAAGTAAAGATGTGTACCAAAGCTGTGTAGCCACTAATGAAGTGGTACATCGTCTGTGCCAAGTTCAACTTGCTAACTGGAGGGAGCACACCAAAAGCATCACAAGCAAGAAGGATGACATTTTTAGGATGAGGACCAACACATGGTATTTTAGCATTTGGGATGTATTCAATTGGATATGCTGCCCTGGTATTCTCTGCAGCCAAACCAAATCAATGACATTAGTTGACACCAACATTTTCGTACGATTCAATGTATTTGTAGCTATATATTTACCTGTTACAGATTTATCCGCGTAGTCCACCTCTCGAATGTGTTCTTCAAAAACCACATTTTCCAACACTGCACGAAACATTGAAACATATTACAACTAGTTAACACTCGCAGCAACAACAACTACGCTTCAGTTCCAAACAAGTTGGCTATCAGAAAAATACCAGTGCCAAACTTGATGGCGTTCCAAATATCAGGCTCTTTCTCCCTCGACAAATCAATGCATTTAGCATAACAACCACCCTCAATGTTCGAAACACCATGATCACTCCAACAATGTTCATCATCTCCAATTAGGTACCTATTATGATCTGTAGACAATGTAGTCTTCCCGGTTCCTAAAATAAACACGTCCACAAGGAGAAACATTAGTAACAAAGTTAGATATTAAAACAAGAAAATACACTCATCTTTATACTGTCAGTGTATATAAGTTAAATCTATACCTGATAATCCGAAGAAGAGGGCTACATCTCCGTCTTTTCCCATATTGCAACCGGAGTGTAAAGAGAGGATTTGGCGTTTAGGCATTAGATAATGCATTAAACTAAACAGACCTTTTTTCATTTCCCCTGCATACTGTGTGCCAAGGATGACCATTTCTTTCCTAGCAAGATTAAGGTCTATGCTAGTTGAAGAAGTCATATAGTGAGTGTAACGATTACACGGGAATTTCCCAGCATTGTATATCGTGAAATCCGGAGTACCAAAATTCTCTAGCTCTTCAGGAGTAGGTCGGATACACCTGTCAAAACCACACAATTATTTGTTTATATTGACTGTCAGTATATATAAGTTAAATCCAGTTTATAGTCGTGATGATCGAGTGCTTACATGTTGTGCATGAACAGGGAGTGATAGGCTCTGGCAGATACAATTCTAACTTTGATTTTATTGATTGGATCCCAGTTGAGAAACTGATCGTTAACGTAAACCTGAAATATTAATATAAAAATTCTTTTAACTTATTGACAGTAGTAAGTTGCAAAACTCAATCTAGTATACAACCATGACATGTTGCTCAGACTCTCTGAAAATGTTGTCACACCCATGTTGGATCCTCAAAAAATGATATGACATGCACCTGACGATGTTTTAAAAGAATCCGAGCAACATAACAATCATGTAAATTTTATTGTACCTTCTCCAATGAGCAAAGATAATCAACGGCTCTTTCTCTGTTGATTAAGAAAGTCTGTTCGTCCATCTCAATATTGGGTGATCCCCTTTAGAAAATTATAACACAAGATGAAGTTAGAAAATCTCTAATAGTCATAAAATAAACTATGGAAATAAAACAATCCTAGTAGGAAAGTGTCATATGGAGCTAGAATTTGAAGTTTATGAATTCTGAATTTTAGAAAAGGCAGCTTATTGGGTTATGGTAAATTATTTATTCTATTTAGGTTAGATTCATCTGGACGCAGTACTTTCCACACGGGACATAAATTTAATTGTAACAAATAGTAGGTCTGAACCCATAATGTTAAAAGTACAATGAGACCATGTAGCTCCGCATTTGGGGAGCGCTTTACCCCCCTTAGCATACCTAATTTATTAGTTGAGACAGTAAATTTCGAATATCCGATGCTATAAAATGAAAGATGAACTTACTTTCCCCACCAAAGTTCCTCTGATGTGGTGTCATCCTTAACAACACGCTTGTCCCTTGGGGAGCGCCCTGTTTTGGCACCAGAAAGTGTGGCCAAAGCACCACTTGAAGTGATGAATGAGCCTTTTTCATTCTGGATTGCTTGCTCATACAGCTCTACAAAAAGAAGATGGTCAAATAAACATAGGACGCAACGTCAGACGCTACGTAAGACGAATGTGTCTATTTGTTCAGTTTTATACAAATTTAAGTCTTTACTTGTGTACGTCCAAAAAGTTTGAGGACATAGATGTGAGTTGATGTCAAGTCAAATGACACATTCATGTATTATGCCTAATGTAAATATAAGTACGTCTTTACCAGCAGGGGAGAGATTATAGAGGATGTGAGTAAACTTGAGAGCACTATCAGTAATATTGCTAAATGCTGGAGTGTGTTGATGTTGATGAGCGGCGTGGACCACTTTGGGCGTCTCTGCCTGTTTAGCAGGGTCTCCTTTCACTACCTTTGGCCCTGTCTCCCTTGTCAACGATGCCAATGATGCACTGTTGAAAACGGACAAGTTACACATTTGACTGATCAGCTATAATATTTATATTCTCTAGTCAAATACATAACGTAAATAAGAAATAATAGTAAGATTACTACTCCTAATAACAACATATTCAGTAAAGTCTTATAACCTGATGGATTCGAGCTGTTGTTTATTTTTGTCAGCTTCAGATCCAAAGATAGCCTGTTGAAGGCCTGTGATTGGAGTGTTAGGCCCTGATTTCTTCACTTGTAAAGAATGCAATTCATCCAATGTCTGTGCTTTCACTGGCACTGCACTGTCATCATGGCATATCTCTTCTTTCAACTTTTGTGTCTCAATCTTTTCTAGCCCATTGTTCAATGCCATCCCATTCCCATTGTTCAATGCCATTTTTTCGTAATTTCCTGCACATTCATTAAAGCATCCTTAAAAAAATATTTTTTTAAAGTCCATTCAGTAGCGGAGATATACACATAATGACACAAATGTCAACAAGGTAAAACGTTATATATATAAGTTGTTGAATTCGCTGAACATGATTTTTGGAGAAGCTTCTAGTCATGTATAGTGGTGAAATGTCATACAAAAAATCGTTTTAGGTCACATGTTTGAATTTCAGATGTGACATTTATTTGTAAGATTTTCTGGCTTTGCCACTAGACCAACTATGACAATCGATTGTTGATGAGAGTTGGCAATATATCTTAAAGGATATATCATAGTCTCAAAATTTATTATACCATTTTATTTTTGTGTTTTAGTATGACAAGCCACAAATGCATCATATAAAATGTTGAATTTAAAGAATTACTAAATATAAAAAGTGACATTCTCTTTTAAACAAATTTGAGAAAAAAAGTTTAAAACATAAAATTGAAATGAATGGAGTACATAAAACCTTCAAAATTTGTAGGCAGTAAATATTCAAGACTTCTTATTAAAAACTTATAACTACAAAAAGATAGATACATCTAAGATTTATATACAATTTATGTTATTGCATGCATGCATTCATATGGAAGAAGAATTCATGAATAGTTGAAAATCTACACGAAAAAAGAGAATTTTACGTTCCAAATAGAAGCAGAAGTGATGTGAATTATTCAAGAATCGAAGTTGATTTACTGAACAAAAAATGTAGAAGAAAACTAACCAAGATCAATGAGGAATACTTTAATAAAATAATGTGTTATAGTTGGGCAGTAGAGGTTTAATTTATATAGTACTTACTAAATCTTGGTCTAAGTAACAATAGTGATAAGTGGCTAAAAAAAAGGGACTACTAGGCAAGATAATATTTCTTAAACCTCAAAAATCGTAAAATGAATGGAGAAGATTAGTTATAGACCAAGTAATTAATAATTAAAGGCACTTTTAATTTGAGATTATTGATTTCTCCTTCTCAAAATTTATGTTGTAATTTAATTTTTTTACACGCCGCCTTGAGATATACTATTAATTAGGAGATTTTTTAAAACTAATTTAACCCTATCTTAAGTTTACTTGTTCAGTGTTGACTTGGTATATCTTAAAAAAAATGTTAATTTTACTGTATAACCCATATATATTTATTATAAGTTGGAATAAGAACTGGAAATAAGTAGTAGTACTACTTATTAATAAGAATAAAAAATGAGTATAACATGATAAATTTTTCATTAATATTTTAAATTAGATAACTAAAAATAGATATTCATTTTTAATATAATAGATAAGTGAAATTGAGGAAGTAATAAAATGACAACGAGTAATTAATTTTATCTTAAATTTCTTAATAATAAATAATTTAAGATAATTATTTTTTAGAAATTACAATAGATAATTTGACCCGAAAAGTTGTAGCCAATAACGAAGCACTCGATCACTAACATAGATACTTCATTAATCTACTTTCCTTAACTAGAACTTCCCTTTCTTTTACTTTTATTGGTTCATTTTGAACTTTGAACGCTCATTAAGAAATAATAATTAATATGAATATTTTACCTCAATATTCATATTAATGAATGTATATAGTTAGGTCCTGAAAAATGATTTGAGAATAAGTAATTAATGTTGAGACTAAAACATGAGGAAAAAACATGTTCTTCTCTTGATATATATTTTAAACTTGACAAGTAAAAATGAACATCTGTTTATAGTATAATGTCCGGAAGCCATATCACCAAAATATTCTTGGGTTTACAATCAAAAAAACTGAGAAAATCGCCTAATTCCTTTTAATTGGCCCTAAATACCCAAAATGAACTCTGAAAATGGTGACACTATACGTACTGCTCCCCCAAATCCCTATGGAGGGTTCCATAAAGGTTTCACAAAGAAATCGTCTGGAAGCTATATCACCAAAATATTCATGGGCTAACACACACAAAAAAAGGGAGAAAATCACCTAATTCCTATAAATTGCCCCCTAAATGCCCAAAATGGACTCTAAATATAGTGAAACTCTACGTACTGCTCCTCCAACTCCCTACAGAGGGTTCCATAAAGGTTTCGCAAAGAAATCATCTGGAAGCCATATCACCAAAATATTCATGGGCTAACCACACACAGAAACTGAGAAAATCACCTAATTTCTATAAATTGCCTCCTAAATGCCCAAAATGTACTCTAAAAATGGTGTGCCTGTACGTACTACTCCCCCAACTCCCTACGAAGGGTTCCATAAAGGTTTCACAAAGAAATCATCCGGAAGTCATATCACCAAAATATTCATGGGCTAACACACATGAAAAATTGATTAAATCGCCTAATTCTTGAAAATTGACCGCTAAATACCCAAAATGGACTCCAAAAAATGGTGATATTGTATGTGCTTCTCCCCCAACTCCCTACGGAGGGTTCCGTAAAGTTTTCACAAAGAAATCGTCCGGAAGCCATATCACCAAAATATTCATGGGCTAATACACACCAGAAACTAAGAAAATCGCTTAAATTCCTGTAAATTGCCCCCTAAATGTCCAAAATGGACTTTAAAAATGGTGAGACTGTACGTACTGCTCCCCCAACTCCTTACGTCATATCTAAGGTAATATCCTCGGTAAGCTGAAGTCGCATCATTTCATGTCATGCTAAAAGTCCGTTTATATACACAACAACTATATAGCTAAATGGGAATGCTCAACTTACTAGCTAACCTCTTATCCTAATATGTATCCTTCATAATCTCCTATCTAAGTTTCATGTCTTCGATAAGCTGAAGTTGCATCATGTAATATCATGCCAAAAGTCCCTTTATCTACAACAACTATACAACTAATTAGGGAATCTTATTAATTCAGTTGATTGACTACATGAACTTATTGGTGAGTTTTTGATTCCCTTATCCATTTTCCCTTCCTCTACCCCCAATTCTTTTTGTTAAAAACAAAAAAAAAAAATATACAGTTCATACTACTATCAAAAAGTTGGAGACTTTTTTTGGTACAAATTGAAAATAAAATTGACATGACAAAAGTACTATTCACAGGTGATGAAGATAGATGATAGATATTCCAGAAAATATCAACATTTTGACAGGACAGAACTACCCTTCCTCACCCCTCCCCTACCCCACCCCCAAAGGTTAGTTTCATGTTTCCAAATCAATTGATAGAAGGAAAAAAAAAAACAAGAAAAATTGAGTTAGGAAAATAACCTAATATCATGATGATTGATTTCTCTAGGCTATATAGCAAACATATTGTCATATTTAATTTTGCATGGCATCAGCGTCATACTCATCTTAGATGATGATTTAATTAGGCTCCATATTAAAAAATTGTCTATGCACTATAATGTCTTGAACGTGAGGCAATGTGTTAAGTCTCACATTGATGGGTGAGAAATAAATGGCCTCTTTATATGAACTTAATTAGACAATTTTTTTCTCTAGATAAGTTTTTAGGGTTCAGTTAGACTCACGTGTGATACCTTACCTCTCAGATAATCTACCAAATTTATTTAGCTTTTAAAACACTGCCACATGTCCCATTCCAAATTGATTGAAGGACAAGCCATACCTTATATAATGGTCGACAAAGAAAAACAGGCCTTGCTTTCCAATCCATCAATAATCAACCACTCCACTCATTAGCTTCTCTTATCCCCATTCATTAGTGTATATCAAATAAATACCTCAAATCAAATGATACGAATTGTGATGAAATGATTGAGACCTTTTATTTTTAGCTAGAAATTTTGAATACGGACCTTTGAAAATGAAAAAAAAAAACTATTTAGAAATACCCGTTCAGAAATAAATTGGTCATTATCGAGCCCTAATACATGTACTAGACATTGATTATTGCCCCAATGTCATATCTAAGGGTAGTAAAGGAAATACATTTATATATCTAGTGTATCCTTCAAAGGTGAAAACAAGAAATATACTCTTTTCTTTGTCCACCATGTTTTTTGAATATCTTAAAAAAAAAAAAACTCTATTTTAAAAATTATGAATTACACTAGCTTTTATGGATTTATACAAAAAATTATATGAGTTAATTCTAGCATTTGAATCCCTTTTATACATACAAAATATTTCACGAAGAATAAGAATTTAATTTGGACCTATGCTCACAGTTGAAAGCTTCACTTGGGAACCAACCTTTCAAAGTGTCCCACATTGTCACAAGAAAATATCTTTTGAGATTTCATTTTGTTCATTATATTAATAAAAAACATGTGATTCTTGCCTTTTATAGGTCAAAAGAGAAACAAATAATCCACTCAATTCAATAATGCTATGTTATACTACCATAGCACCATGGTTATTTACTTAATTATATTTGTTTAGTGACCCCCTCATAATATTAAAGCAAAATAATCACCTATAACAAGTGTGATATATAGTCCAAAAGACTAATTTGTGTATTAGCTAGATAGCACATATGAGAAGTGCACACTTATTTGAAGCTAATTGGAACTTAGTTTTAATTGGTTCCATATGTTTAATTGGGTAAACTAATATGATTTCTGTTTTAGTTGGAATTTCAGGATTCTAATTTTCAAACTTTAACTTTAATTCGAATCTAAAAGTTTTAAATATTTTGAAATAAAATTTATATATTTGAAAACTACTTAACAAGAACTATAAATCACAATATTAACAACTTATAATATTTAAAATACATATAAAAAAATTCTAATCAAAACAAAAACTTGATTGACATACTTTCGAATTTTCTGCTACATAAATTGAGACATAGACGGTACTATATATAGTCTATACAAGAGTTTCGATTCGGAGAGTAGAGTGACGGGGAGTAGGCAAAGCCAAAAACTTTGGTACATCATCTCCTGGCATCAATATTGTCAAGCTCTTACTAACATTTTTATGCTCCTTCACCTAAAAAACAAAGTAACAAACCCCATCTATGCATGAGAAAATTTTATAGTAATATTGACGGATTCAGAATTTAGATATTGTGAATTTTAGGTTAAAATTATGAAACTTTGAAACAAATATTTAAATCGATCCGCCTAAAGATATTTTTAATATGATGTGGTCTTATGAATTTTGTGCTAAGTTCACATGATTCTATATAACATGTTTCACACTACTAAAAGTTTCTTTATACTTCATAGTAACTTTCTTTTCTTTTCTTTTCAGCCACTAGTGCGAGACGTTGTTTGCACAACCAACAATTTTCACACGGAATAAGTTTCATATGACATCAAATTCTCGTCGTCGGCTTCCTCTCTCTGTAGGTCGAGCTTCCTTTTCGCAATTAGTTGAGTTCAATTCAAGGTGCACCTTACTTTTTTTTCAGGTAGCTTTTTCTTAAGCCTATTTAGCTAGTGGGGCATTGGTCACTTCTTTTTTCTCTGGGTAGTGGAGAGAAACTTATTTTCTTGAATTGCTCAGTGAGCTTTTCAAGATAAACATGGTATGTCAAATTTCATATTTGGTTTTTCATTTCTTTTGAGTTTGGCAGATGATAAACGATGCATGGGCTAATCTTAAGATTCATTATGTGCCACCCATATCATTTGAATATTCATGTTCATGACCACCAAAGCCCATATAGGCTTCTTCTATGTATATGTCTCTAAGCTAGGGGTAAAGACAATAAGTCAGGCCCATTCCATCAATCAACCATCTTCATACTCGATTCACTAAAGCATTAGCTCTGATACAAGCTAAGTCAGCCCTAATTAGATACACTTAACATGACGAGATATTAATCATATATTGAACCAAAGTTGCATAATTTTTCTCAAAAAGTCACATATCATCATTAAGAGTACATATATAATAACCTTACACTACATATATAATAACCTTTTCTTTTCAGCTATCAATATGAGTTTTTATTCCCAGATCCAACGTAACACCCCAAATGATTATTTTTTTTCTCAAAAAATAAGAAACAAGAAAATGAAAAGGAATTAATATTGTCAATATATATACCTGAATAGACTTAGGATTAGGTGAAAAAGTTGAATCATCATCTGATGAGGATTGATCATCATCATAACAAAGAAGAGATCGAACCTTATCCCAATGGTAGCAACAAGAAAATAATCCAGTTATACAAACAAGGACAAGAACAAGAAGAGCTAGACCTAGAGGAAAAGCTATCGTAGGCCGCGACGACGACGAAGAATTATTATCCAGCATTCAGGTAGCTAACTTAGGGAACTTATATTCTATAAAGATACACAAATTAAATTTGCAGAATAATGGGGATTATTAAAGGTCAAGGAAACCGTACCATTATCTATATATTATCGTACGTTTGAGATGATATGATATGATATGAAGCACTACCTTATTAAAAAATAGAAAATAAAATACAAAAGTATATAGTGGCCGTATGGTAGGGGTTAGGTAAATGTTGGGATCGATATAATTAGGACGTCATATAGAAGCTAATAATTGCTAACATGATCAAATGATGATAAATCTGATGACAAAAAAAGAAAATAATAAAGGTGCATGATATTTTGATCTGATTTGGTCAACTAACCTACATATTAAAAAAACTAATATATAAAAAATACTCTCTAGTCTCTTGGTTCCTTTTTAGTTGTCATGTAACATGTTGCGTTTTTTTAGAGTCAATTTGACTGAAGCTAAATTATTTTACATTAATTTGATATTTTAAAATAAAATTTTAGATATTCAAAAACTATATGGAAAGTATTATAAATTGCAACTTTTTCTCATATCAATATGATGAAAAAATACATCTTAAAATGTTAGTCAAAATTCATATCGTTTGACTCTCAAAAAAGGAAACTCTCACAACTAAAATGGAACTGAGGGAGTATAAAACAGAAATATTTTTTGTTTCTTTTTTCTGGTTAGAACACACTGACTAACAACTATTTATACCTCCAACTCATCTTTAATGCAAAGAGCTTCACAAAAAGATGTTATACAAAGTTAACATAATTTTACAAGAAATTAAACAACACTATCTATAGTATACTTAGCATTATTAATAACAAAATAAATTCTTCCCTATATAGGAAACGATGAATCCTTACTAAAACTTTTGTCTCCGCAATTAAGAAAGTACATACCCTTATATTGTTAATCAAGTTTAATTAACAATTAAATTCTACTATCGTACAAGAAAATCCCGTGATAATAATACATTATTACATTTCAATCCCTATAATAATGTGAAGAGATTGCAGAATTTACGAACTATTGCACAAGAACAGATTTATTGAGTGCGACTAGACTTGTTTCCACTACCATATATATGGAGTAGTGGGAAATTAAAGGAATAGAGGAAAATGTAAAGTACATGAAACCGTACCATTATTTTTTGTTTGAGATGATATGTTGGCGCACAAACTTTGAAGGCATTTAATTTGTTGGAAGGAATATATATATATATATATATAGCTCCGGATTTCAAATTGAAAAAAGAATCTGCCGGGTGCGCTATGGGCCCCATCGTCACATGCTTCCTTATCAATTTGTCTCTTTTAATGCTTGCTTTCCTCATTCCTTACGTATGCTCTAGTCTTACATCATTGCTTACATATGTACACATCTTTGATTATGTGTCTAAATTATATAAAGCTTCTGTATCAAAACTCATGCCTGAGTCATCATCTTCATTTGGCTTGAGCGAATTGCTCCATTGTTGGATTATATCCAGAACTATCTGAATCAGATTCTGGTCTTGGATGTTCTATTACTATTTCCTTTATGTTTTCTTTTAAAACCTTTTTTACAGCAATTTCAATCATATGTTCTATTTTTTTTTGTCTTGTTTTTCTTAATTTTATTCCTTTCTTAGTCTGAATATTTGTTGAGGATGATTCTCCTGTCTGGAAACTTTCTGGTAGTATTCTTACATTTTTTGGCAAAATGTCAGCCATTAACGGATTTGATTTGTCTTTACCAGCTACCGTTTGAACTGGACTAGCTATATCTAAATCTGATATAGTAGATTTCTTTACATTCATTGGGGAATGTACACCCATCTTATCCATTTTTATAGGAGATGGACAACTCTGATTTTTGCTCAACTGGTATACTCATAATAAAGAGTTTTTTCTTTGTCTTGAAGCACCTGGATCTGTTCTAACAAAATGTCTTTTTCTTTTTTGAGTCTTTCATTTTCATTATTCAAACGTTTAAAAGCTTCTGTCATGGTAGAACAATGATCGCAAAAAATGACTTTATTTGTGTCTTTTTGTATGAGGTATTGAGGGATATTGGTATTTTGATTTCTTAGGCTTGGACTCATATAAAAATTTGGTCCTAACTTTCCTCTTGTATAGTCTAAAGCTTCAGTGAAATCATTGAAACCTTTGTATAAAGGAGTTGGGTGGTTTTTTACTGCGTCTACTACTTCAATCCAAGTATGAAATAGACCTGATTTCTGGCCTTGTATTACTAAATAAAATTTTAATTTATTTGTCTGATTCTTCTCTGTAAAATAGTAGCTCAAAGCATTTAAAGTAGAAAAAAATAGCTTGTATTTCTAGGATTCTTATTATAAGATATCCATAGATTGTCTATCAAGCATTTCTGAGGTTTGTCAATTCTGGTATTGTCTTTGAGTCTGAAAGTTAGATTACATTCAGTATAAACTAACACGCTTTCTGACCCAAAATGTATTCTCTCCAAATTTTGTTTTTCCAACATAGCTTGAGGCTTATATTGGGTATTTTGTAATAAACTTTTTAAGTATAAGTCTTTATACTTGTCTGAGGATGAAGGTTCTTCCATCTTTCCTTTGTCTTTGCTTGAAGAGTCTTTTCCTGCATTCATTCTACAAAATAATAATTAGTTCATTTTTTAATAATTCTACTCAATTGATCAGCTAAATTATTATCTTTTCCAGATATATGTTCAATTTTTATATTATAAATAGAAGTAGCATCTAAAAAATTCAACCATCTTCTTTTACTACTCTTTTTCTCTTTTATCTTTTGATAAAATTTCACTATTGCTTCACAATCAGTTCTTATTAAAATTTCATTTTTATTTAAAATGTATAACCTAAAACTATCTAATCCATATATTATAGCTAAAATTTCTGCATCTATACTATTTGAATTTCCTTTTACTTTGTATTTTCCACTTTGGTATGCACATATTCTTTCTTCTGTTTTATTACTATACTTATTTGGTCTTGTTTTTAATACAGCTCCCCATCTGTCTAAACTTCCATCTGTTTCTATTATTAAATAATCAGTCTCTAAGGGTAGTGAAAGGTCTGGAATATTCTTTATCATTTCTTTTAATTTTTTTACTAATTTTATATCTTCTATATTAAAAGTCTTCTGACCTTTTGATCCTGTTTTTGAATATAAAGGTCCTGCTACTTTCCCTAAATCTTTTATAAAATTTCTAGCATAATTTAAAATTCCTAAAAACTTTTGTAATTCTTTAGTGTTATCTAATCTGTCTGGCATTTCTAAAATCTTCTTTACTATATGTGGTTGCAAAGTTATTTTTCCTTCTCCTATTATTACTCCTAGAAACTTTATATGAGTCTTACATAATTCCATTTTCTTTTTACTTATTATTATTCCATTATCTACAAATAATTTAAAAGTCTTTTGTAAATGTCCTAGATGTTCTCTCATATTTTTACTAAATACTAAAATATCGTCTACATAAACAATAATAAAACTTTTATATTCTCTAAAAATATCATCCATTTTTCTTTGAAATATAGGAGGAGCAGTTTTTAATCCAAAAGGCATTACTAACCATTCAAAATGTCCTTCTGGACAAGTGAAAGCTATCCACTCTATACTTTCATCTGCCATTTTTATCTGTCAGTATCCTGATTTACAATCAAATTTACTAAAGATTTTTCTTCCTTGTATTCTATTTATTAATTCTGTTTTGTCTGGGAGTTTATATCCATCCATTCTTGTATTATCATTTAATCTTTTATAATTTATAACCATTCTTGCCTTTCCTCTAACTATCTCACTATGATTTCTTACTATAAACGCTGCAGATCTATGTTTAGATCTAGATCTTCTTATTACTCCTAAATTTATTAATTCTTTAATCTGAGTTTCAAATTCTATTAAGTCTTCATTTGTTGATTCTATTGAAGCAGTTTTTACAATGTATTCTGGGTTAATTGTGTCTAGCTTACATTGTATCTTATTTGCTTCCCAATGTTTTAAAGGTTTTTCCCCTATAATTTCTAATTCATCTAGTATATGTATTATTTTCTCTAAATCTTTTTGATCTCTTATTATTCCTATTTTTTGTATTCCTTTTTTAAAATCATATAATTTCATGTTTATTTCTATTAATGAATATTCTTTCTCATTTTCTTCTATTTTTATTAATAACACTGCAAAGAAATGCAGTAATAAAATTAAAACAATTAAGCATAAGTAATTGGTTTAGTATTAATAAAATTAGAACAATTAAGCATAAGTAATTGAAAAATTAGAAGAAAAATTAGAATTAATAAAAATAGAAGAAAATGAGAAAGAATATTCATTAATAGAAATAAACATGGAATTATATGATTTTAAAAAAGGAATACAAAAAATAGGAATAATAAGAGATCAAAAAGATTTAGAGAAAATAATACATATACTAGATGAATTAGAAATTATAGGGGAAAAACCTTTAAAACATTGGGAAGCAAATAAGATACAATGTAAGCTAGACATAATTAACCCAGAATACATTGTAAAAACTGCTTCAATAGAATCAACAAATGAAGACTTAATAGAATTTGAAACTCAGATTAAAGAATTAATAAATTTAGGAGTAATAAGAAGATCTAGATCTAAACATAGATATGCAGCGTTTATAGTAAGAAATCATAGTGAGATAGTTAGAGGAAAGGCAAGAATGGTTATAAATTATAAAAGATTAAATGATAATACTAGAATGGATGGATATAAACTCCCAGACAAAACAGAATTAATAAATAGAATACAAGGAAGAAAAATCTTTAGTAAATTTGATTGTAAATCAGGATACTGACAGATAAAAATGGCAGATGAAAGTATAGAGTGGATAGCTTTCACTTGTCCAGAAGGACATTTTGAATGGTTAGTAATGCCTTTTGGATTAAAAACTGCTCCTCCTATATTTCAAAGAAAAATGGATGATATTTTTAGAGAATATAAAAGTTTTATTATTGTTTATGTAGACGATATTTTAGTATTTAGTAAAAATATGAGAGAACATCTAGGACATTTACAAAAGACTTTTAAATTATTTGTAGATAATGGAATAATAATAAGTAAAAAGAAAATGGAATTATGTAAGACTCATATAAAGTTTCTAGGAGTAATAATAGGAGAAGGAAAAATAACTTTGCAACCACATATAGTAAAGAAGATTTTAGAAATGCCAGACATATTAGATAACACTAAAGAATTACAAAAGTTTTTAGGAATTTTAAATTATGCTAGAAATTTTATAAAAGATTTAGGGAAAGTAGCAGGACTTTTATATTCAAAAACAGGATCAAAAGGTCAGAAGACTTTTAATATAGAAGATATAAAATTAGTAAAAAAATTAAAAGAAATGATAAAGAATATTCCAGACCTTTCACTACCCTTAGAGACTGATTATTTAATAATAGAAACAGATGGAAGTTTAGACGGATGGGGAGCTGTATTAAAAACAAGACCAAATAAGTATAGTAATAAAACAGAAGAAAGAATATGTGCATACCAAAGTGGAAAATACAAAGTAAAAGGAAATTCAAATAGTATAGATGCAGAAATTTTAGCTATAATATATGGATTAGATAGTTTTAGGTTATACATTTTAAATAAAAATGAAATTTTAATAAGAACTGATTGTGAAGCAATAGTGAAATTTTATCAAAAGATAAATGAGAAAAAGAGTAGTAAAAGAAGATGGTTGAATTTTTTAGATGCTACTTCTATTTATAATATAAAAATTGAACATATATCTGGAAAAGATAATAATTTAGCTGATCAATTGAGTAGAATTATTAAAAAATGAACTAATTATTATTTTGTAGAATGAATGCAGGAAAAGACTCTTCAAGCAAAGACAAAGTAAAGATGGAAGAATCTTCATCCTCAGACAAGTATAAAGACTTATACTTAAAAAGTTTATTACAAAATACCCAATATAAGCCTCAAGCTATGTTGGAAAAACAAAATTTGGAGAGAATACATTTTGGGTCAGAAAGCATGTTAGTTTATACTGAATGTAATCTAACTTTCAGACTCAAAGACAATACCAGAATTGACAAACCTCAGAAATGCTTGATAGACAATCTATGGATATCTTATAATAAGAATCCTAGAAATACAAGCTATTTTATTTCTACTTTAAATGCTTTGAGCTACTATTTTACAGAGAAGAATCAGACAAATAAATTCAAATTTTATTCAGTAATACAAGGCCAGAAACCAGGTCTATTTCATACTTGGATTGAAGTAGTAGACGCAGTAAAAAACCACCCAACTCCTTTATACAAAGGTTTCAATGATTTCACTGAAGCTTTAGACTATACAAGAGGAAAGTTAGGACCAAATTATTATATGAGTCCAAGCCTAAGAAATCAAAATACCAATATCCCTCAATACCTCATACAAAAAGACACAAATAAAGTCATTTTTTGCGATCATTGTTCTACCATGACAGAAGCTTTTAAACGTTTGAATAATGAAAATGAAAGACTCAAAAAAGAAAAAGACATTTTGTTAGAACAGTTCCAGGTGCTTCAAGACAAAGAAAAAACTCTTTATTATGAGTATACCAGTTGAGCAAAAATCAGAGTTGTCCATCTCCTATAAAAATGGATAAGATGGGTGTACATTCCCCAATGAATGTAAAGAAATCTACTATATCAGATTTAGATATAGCTAGTCCAGTTCAAACGGTAGCTGGTAAAGACAAATCAAATCCGTTAATGGCTGACATTTTGCCAAAAAATGTAAGAATACTACCAGAAAGTTTCCAGACAGGAGAATCATCCTCAACAAATATTCAGACTAAGAAAGGAATAAAATTAAGAAAAACAATACAAAAAAAAATAATAGAAAATATGATTGAAATTGCTGTAAAAAAGGTTTTAAAAGAAATGGTAATAGAACATCCAAGACCAGAATCAGATTCAGAGAGTTCTGGATATAATCCAACAATGGAGCAATTTGCTCAAGACCCAAATGAAGATGATGACTCAGGCATGAGTTTTGATACAGAAGCTTTACATAATTTAGACACATAATCAAAGATGTGTACATATGTAAGCAATGATGTAAGACTAGAGCATACGTAAGGAATGAGGAAAGCAAGCATTAAAAGAGACAAATTGATAAGGAAGCATGTGACGATGGGGCCCATAGCGCACCCGGCAGATTCTTTTTTCAATTTGAAATCCGGAGCTTGAAGTCCGAAACATTGTCTATATATACTTCATTCCTAAGAAGACAAGGTAGAGTAGAGAGAGAAGAGAAGAGAGCAAAGAGAGAAATAAGAGTAAGAGCAATTAAGAGTGTTTATAAGAAATATTCAGAAATATTCTGAGAGTTAAAAAAAAAAAAGAGTGTTTACTTTGAGTGAAAGTTTGTAAAAAAGTTTTAAGTTTTTGTTTATCCCAAGCGGGGACTCCCGAAAGGGAAATCTCTTTCTCCTAAAGTATGTAAGTAGTTTATGCTTTATTAAGTTTATGTAACTTATCTCCCTCTATGTGTGTATAATTATGTTTAATTTATGAAGTAAATATGTTTTGTTCATATTTGTTCTATTATAAAATTGTGATAATTGTTTAATTTTGGAGTAAACAGTTCTCTAAACAGTTTTAAATAGTATCAATGGACTAACCTGTAAATCCCTATGAATTGTTGAATGTCCGTTGAAGCCAGTTGTGCTGTTAGGACATTGTTATCCAGGGTGTGGTTAGAGAAGATTACTGTTTAAAATTAAGCTGTAAGGAAGAAGTGAAACAAGGTTAAATAATTATTAAAAAAAAAAAAAAAAATCTTTGGGAGAAGTTACTAAAACTTAATAGCTAAAAACTATCTATATGCTAAAGGAATAAAGAAAGAGAGAGTACTTAGTAGGATTTACAACTTATTTGATAAAAATCCTTTGCAAAAATCATCTTATTTTGAAAAAATTATTGAAAAAATTTTAAAAATCTAAGAGTTTATTTATTGGTATCAGAGCCGTAAGATTCTAGTTGGACTTTATTTAAATATATGAGACTCCATAGATACTATTCATACATAAAATTACATAATCTGTTAGCCTATAGAGAAAAAGAACAAGTTAAAAAAATATGTAAGTAGTTTATGCTTTATTAAGTTTATGTAACTTATCTCCCTCTATGTATGTATAATTATGTTTAATTTATGAAGTAAATATGTTTTGTTCATATTTGTTCTATTATAAAATTGTGATAATTGTTTAATTTTGGAGTAAACAGTTCTCTAAACAGTTTTAAATAGTATCAATGGACTAATCTGTAAATTCCTAGGAATTGTTGAATGTCCGTTGAAGCAAGTTGTGTTGTTAGGACATTGTTATCCAGGGTGTGGTTAGAGAAGATTACTGTTTAAAATTAAGCTGTAAGGAAGAAGTGAAACAAGGTTAAATAATTATTAAAAAATAAAAAAAAAATAAAAAAAAAAATATATATATATATTATTGGTGGAAAGGATTAATTATCACAAGTAGAACCTTCATTATTGTTGGCTCTAAAAAACTCCAATTTAGTTTTTCCACTCGATGTCGGAAACCCGCATTAGAGTTCCAACTAAATCTAGATCGAGCAATACAGGACTCATTCGGGGATGGTGCTCCTAACATGATTATTTGTATATGAACTTTTCTTCCTTAATTATTGTTAATTTATAATAATATATTAGATATTATCATTACATGATTAAAGTCTTCCGAAGAAATAAGTTTCAACGCTCCTCAAAATAACAGAGCCAGCATTGTGGGGAGGTTAAAGTGCATCCAATGCGAAGCGGCATTAGAGAATAAATTTGTTTTATTCTGTATGTTTATTGTGACCTCCATTCTTCTTTACTTATACTCATGCTTTCTTTTTGTTTAATCTTTCTCATGTCTTGTCAATATATTTTTTTCAAGTGCATGTCTAGATAATGCAAAACCATTGAGTCGAAACTCTAAATCTCTCATGATTACATGCACCAAAGTTGTTTAAACCTAATCTCTATTTTTTTTGTGTTTGCAGTTTGTATTGAAGCTCACGCTAAATTTAGATCCGTACTATAAGATTCATTCGAGACCTCTAATTAAGGATGAAGCAGTCTCACCACTACACCACAACCCTCATTTAAAACCTTATCTCAACAACATCATCAAATTATCTAAAAAGAAAAAAAAAAAGTTAGAATCGGCAATCCATGTTTGAAGTGGATACATAAGCAATATAGGTTGTGTCCTTATTGTAGCTGGAAAAATGAATAAAAAAGCAAAGTGCAATCAAATTTGGAGTTAGGTTTTAAATTTGATAGTTCGGGATTTTAGTTTTTTAAAGTTATTAAATTTTAAATTAATAATCTAAATATATTCAATAAATTTTATATAAAAAAAATTATTTAAATCAATTACTGAATTTGATCGAACTCATAAGCTAAACGTGGCTCCGCCACCGAGTGCGATAAACATAAAACATTCTTAAGACGTGAAAGAAAAAAAATGTCAATGGGCGAGTTGCCTTCTTCTTAATTAGTGCACTTTTGAATCTATTAATTAGGTAATTGTCCTTTCATGGCACATCAATTATTCTACACTCCTAGATAATCCACTTTCGAATTACTCCTAATTTTAAGGATGTGTTTGGTACGGAAGAAAATATTTTTCATAAATATATTTTTATGAAAATAAATGGGGTTGTTACTTGTTACTTATCTTTTTATGTATTATTATTATAAAAGTATTTATATATAATGTAGATAAATATTATGGGAGGCGGGATAGGAAATATAAAGACGAGGGTGAAATGAGGTGTGTAGGAGGATGCAAACATTATAATAAATGAATAATTTTGAGCCGATAAAATAATTGTCACTATATTATATTTAGTGACAATAATAGATATGAGTATTATATGTTTTTGACATCCTGAGCACCCCTAGTAAATGTCTTTGGATTGAAAAAATGGATAATTACGTAGAATGTCATTCCATAAATTTTACTTACCATCTATTTAGCCCGACATATACAAATTAGAGAAAATAATCGTTCATCCATATTATTTATCAAAAAAAATGGTCAAACACAACATTTCTCCTCTTCTTCTTCATCATCGTCGTCGTCCTCCTTCTTCTTCTTTAAAATTTTACGCACATCAAACGTGAATCGTTTCAAGTGAATTATATATCAAAAGACTCGAAACATCGAGAGGCTTCCGGATCTAAGATTTGAGACAGTTTAGAGGAGATTTTGAGTTGGTTGAGATTTATTAGTCAGTGTATAGTTCATATATAATGAAACTACATTCAACTTTTAGAGTGTACGTATCATAATGTATAGTAAATGTATAGCTCATATATATGCAAGCTATATACAGCTTTTTGAACATATCATAGTGTATATTTTCTATGACTTTTGGATATTTTTTTATATAAATTAAAACATGATTATATTTGTTGTAAACTAATTACTTTATTGTATATATTTGAAACTATCCCTTAAAAAAAAAGAAAAAAGAGGAGGTTAATCAAGTTCAATTTTTATGGCCCATTAGAAGTTGGGCTTATATAATGGACTAGTCTAGTCCTAGGCCTTAAGAAGGACCTCAAACCAAAGCTAAGGCGTTTGGACATACATCATTTGCAGATATTCAAATATTATTTTCAACTTATTAATTTTATTTTGGGGGGATAATTTTATACATTATTTCAACTTCAATTTAAAATTTAAATATTTAACCACCTCCATTATTTTGGACACAATATCTAAGAATTTTAAACGCCACGGAATTTTTTTTCTTTGGTGAAGTCTTTTAATTTGATAAGAAAAAAATTGTTCTAATTTCATAAACATATTAGATCTTGAATACTAACTTGTAGTGAGACTATGGAACATCCAACAACCTAATTTTCAACACTTTTGAAATTTTAACTTCTTGAAAGATCATAGTTAGTTGGCCATTGGATTTTAATTTCCTAAAATACATGTTCAAATAGAAATTGTTTCATATAGGAGACCAAAAGCCAATATTTAAGACAAGCTATATGCTTTGTATAACCAGGCTATACCTAAACAATCATCAATTTTTTCTATTATTTGCCAATTTTTCAAGGACCACTAGACACTTTAGTATTTCACTATTATTGAGGTTTATAAAATTAGTCAAACCCTAGTTGTACGTCCACAAAGACCTAGGAACAAAATCAACAAAAGATATGTACCATACCAATTGCAATTTGTAGTTAATTACTCTATTTTCCAGTTTAGCTAGTATATATATCAGACTTGTTACGAAGAGTTGTATGTTATTGTAGATCAATATAACCCGATGCTTAAAAAAAATTATTGCATGACTCTTGAACTCAAAGCAAAGTTAACTTTGCATTGTATTTCCATACCATGAGTGCAAGAGTTTATAGAACAAACAGGAGAGCCTAACCTAAAAGACTAGTTGATATAGTTGAGAGAGAGTTCATTATAGCAAACTATTAATTCAAATAAATGTTATAACCACAGTTTCATTTAATTCCAATTCGCAACAAACTCTCTTGCCATTCGCCTCTCTCCCCTCTCTCTAGAATCTCCCTCGCCACTCTCCCTCGCCTCTCTCACTTTATACAAACACAAATGCATAAATTGTGTTTGTGTTTATATAAAGCGAGAGAGACTGTATATACAAATACAAATACATATCTACCCGTCCTATACACTTATAATTATACAAACACAAATTGTCCCCAATCCAGTTCTCTTTTGCCTTTCTCTCTCTCTCTCTCGCACTTTATACAAACAC